>CM077925.1:9827500-11027500 GCA_039797435.1 Crotalus adamanteus
ATCTATCTATCTACCTACCTACCTATCTCTATCTATCTATCTACCTACCTACCTACCTATCTGTATTTATCTATCTACCTACCTACCTACCTATCTGTATTTATCTATCTACCTACCTACCTATCTGTATCTATCTATCTACCTACCTACCTATCTGTATCTATCAATCTACCTACCTACCTATCTGTATCTATCAATCTACCTACCTACCTATCTTTATCTATCTATCTACCTACCTACCTATCTGTATCTATCAATCTACATACCTACCTATCTCTATCTATCTATCTACCTACCTACCTATCTGTATTTATCTATCTACCTACCTAACTATCTGTATCTATCTATCTACCTACCTACCTATCTGTATCTATCAATCTACCTACCTACCTATCTCTATCTATCTATCTACCTACCTACCTATCTCTATCTATCTACCTACCTACCTACCTATCTGTATTTATCTATCTACCTACCTACCTATCTCTATCTATCTATCTACCTACCTACCTACCTCTATCTATCTACCTACCTACCTACCTATCTGTATCTCTCAATCTACCTACCTACCTATCTGTAGCTATCTACCTACCTACCTATCTGTATCTATCTATCTACCTACCTACCTATCTGTATCTATCATTCTACATACCTACCTATCTCTATCTATCTATCTACCTACCTACCTATCTGTATTTATCTATCTACCTACCTACCTATCTGTATCTATCTATCTACCTACCTACATATCTGTATCTATCAATCTACTTACCTACCTATCTCTATCTATCTATCTACCTATCTAACTATCTCTATCTATCTACCTACCTACCTACCTATCTGTATTTATCTATCTATCTACCTACCTATCTGTATCTATCTACCTACCTACCTATCTCTATCTATTTATCTACCTACCTACCTATCTGTATCTATCAATCTACATACCTACCTATCTCTATCTATCTATCTACCTACCTACCTATCTGTATTTATCTATCTACGTACCTACCTATCTGTATCTATCTATCTACCTACCTACCTATCTGTATCTATCAATCTACCTACCTACCTATCTTTATCTATCTATCTACCTACCTACCTATCTATATCTATCAATCTACCTACCTACCTATCTCTATCTATCTATCTACCTACCTACCTATCTCTATCTATGTACTTACCTACCTACCTATCTGTATTTATCTATCTACCTACCTACCTATCTGTATCTATCTATCTACCTACCTACCTATCTGTATCTATCTATCTACCTACCTACCTATCTGTATCTATCAATCTACCTACCTACCTATCTGTATCTATCTATCTACCTACCTACCTATCTGTATCTATCAATCTACATACCTACCTATCTCTATCTATCTATCTACCTACCTACCTATCTGTATTTATCTATCTACCTACCTACCTATCTGTATCTATCTATCTACCTACCTACCTATCTGTATCTATCAATCTACCTACCTACCTAACTCTATCTATCTATCTACCTACCTACCTATCTCTATCTATCTACTTACCTACCTACCTATCTGTATTTATCTATCTACCTACCTACCTATCTCTATCTATCTATCTACCTACCTACCTATCTGTATCTATCAATCTACCTACCTACCTATCTCTATCTATCTATCTACCTACCTACCTATCTCTATCTACCTACCTACCTACCTACCTATCTTTATTTATCTATCTACCTACCTACCTATCTCTATCAATCTATCTACCTACCTACCTATCTATATCTATCTATCTACCTACCTACCTATCTGTATCTATCAATCTACCTACCTACCTATCTGTAGCTATCTACCTACCTACCTATCTGTATCTATCAATCTACCTACCTACCTATCTGTATCTATCAATCTACATACCTACCTATCTGTATCTATCATTCTACATACCTACCTAACTCTATCTATCTATCTACCTACCTACCTATCTGTATTTATCTATCTACCTACCTACCTATCTGTATCTATCTATCTACCTACCTACCTATCTGTATCTATCAATCTACCTACCTACCTATCTCTATCTATCTACCTACCTACCTATCTCTATCTATCTACCTACCTACCTATCTCTATCTATCTATCTACCTATCTACCTATCTGTATCTATCTATCTACCTACCTACCTACCTATCTGTATCTATCAATCTACCTACCTACCTATCTGTATCTATCAATCTACTTACCTACCTATCTGTAACTATCATTCTACATACCTACCTATCTCTATCTATCTATCTACCTACCTACCTATCTGTATCTATCTATCTACCTACCTACCTATCTGTATCTATCAATCTACCTACCTACCTATCTCTATCTATCTATCTACCTACCTACCTATCTCTATCTATCTACTTACCTACCTACCTATCTGTATTTATCTATCTACCTACCTACATATCTGTATCTATCTATCTACCTACCTACCTATCTGTATCTATCAATCTACCTACCTACCTATCTCTATCTATCTACCTACCTACCTATCTCTATCTATCTACCTACCTACCTACCTACCTATCTGTATTTATCTATCTACCTACCTACCTATCTCTATCAATCTATCTACCTACCTACCTATCTATATCTATCTATCTACCTACCTACCTATCTGTATCTATCAATCTACCTACCTACCTATCTGTAGCTATCTACCTACCTACCTATCTGTATCTATCAATCTACCTACCTACCTATCTGTATCTATCAATCTACATACCTACCTATCTGTATCTATCATTCTACATACTTACCTATCTCTATCTATCTATCTACCTACCTACCTATCTGTATTTATCTATCTACCTACCTACCTATCTGTATCTATCTATCTACCTACCTACCTATCTGTATCTATCAATCTACCTACCTATCTCTATCTATCTATCTACCTACCTACCTATCTCTATCTATCTACCTACCTACCTACCTATCTGTATTTATCTATCTACCTACCTACCTATCTGTATCTATCTACCTACCTACCTATCTCTATCTATCTATCTACCTATCTACCTATCTGTATCTATCTACCTACCTACCTACATACCTATCTGTATCTATCAATCTACCTACCTACCTATCTGTATCTATCAATCTACTTACCTACCTATCTGTAACTATCATTCTACATACCTACCTATCTCTATCTATCTATCTACCTACCTACCTATCTGTATTTATCTATCTACCTACCTACCTATCTGTATCTATCTATCTACCTACCTAGCTATCTGTATCTATCAATCTACCTACCTACCTATCTCTATCTATCTATCTACCTACCTACCTATCTCTATCTATCTACCTACCTACCTACCTATCTGTATTTATCTATCTATCTACCTACCTATCTGTATCTATCTACCTACCTACCTATCTCTATCTATCTATCTACCTACCTACCTATCTGTATCTATCTATCTACCTACCTACCTATCTGTATCTGTCAATCTACCTACCTACCTATCTCTATCTATCAATCTAGTTACCTACCTATCTGTATCTATCATTCTACATACCTACCTATCTCTATCTATCTACCTACCTACCTACCTATCTGTATTTATCTGTCTACCTACCTACCTATGTGTATCTATCTATCTACCTACCTACCTATCTGTATCTATCAATCTACCTACCTACCTATCTGTACCTATCAATCTACCTACCTACCTATCTGTATCTATCTACCTACCTACCTACCTATCTGTATCTATCAATCTACATACCTACCTATCTCTATCTATCTACCTACCTACCTACCTATCTGTATTTATCTATCTACCTACCTACCTATCTCTATCTACCTATCTACCTACCTACCTATCTGTATCTATCTATCTACCTACCTACCTATCTGTATCTATCAATCTACCTACCTACCTATCTGTAGCTATCAATCTACCTACCCACCTATCTCTATCTATCTATCTACCTACCTACCTATCTCTATCTATCTACCTACCTACCTACCTATCTGTATTTATCTATCTACCTACCTATCTGTATCTATCTACCTACCTACCTATCTCTATCTGTATATCTACCTATCTACCTATCTGTATCTATCTATCTACCTACCTACCTACCTATCTGTATCTATCAATCTACCTACCTACCTATCTGTATCTATCAATCTACTTACCTACCTATCTGTAACTATCATTCTACATACCTACCTATCTCTATCTATCTATCTACCTACCTACCTATCTGTATTTATCTATCTACCTACCTACCTATCTGTATCTATCTATCTTCCTACCTACCTATCTGTATCTATCAATCTACCTACCTACCTATCTCTATCTATCTATCTACCTACCTACCTATCTCTATCTATCTACTTACCTACCTACCTATCTGTATTTATCTATCTACCTACCTACCTATCTGTATCTATCTATCTACCTACCTACCTATCTGTATCTATCTATCTACCTACCTACCTATCTGTATCTATCAATCTACCTACCTACCTATCTGTATCTATCAATCTACCTACCTACCTATCTGTATCTATCTATCTACCTACCTACCTATCTGTATCTATCAATCTACATACCTACCTATCTCTATCTATCTATCTACCTACCTTCCTATCTGTATTTATCTATCTACCTACCTACCTATGTGTATCTATCTATCTACCTACCTACCTATCTGTATCTATCAATCTACCTACCTACCTATCTGTATCTATCAATCTACCTACCTACCTATCTGTATCTATCTACCTACCTACCTACCTATCTGTATCTATCAATCTACATACCTACCTATCTCTATCTATCTACCTACCTACCTACCTATCTGTATTTATCTATCTACCTACCTACCTATCTCTATCTACCTATCTACCTACCTACCTATCTGTATCTATCTATCTACCTACCTACCTATCTGTATCTATCAATCTACCTACCTACCTATCTGTAGCTATCAATCTACCTACCCACCTATCTCTATCTATCTATCTACCTACCTACCTATCTCTATCTATCTACCTACCTACCTACCTATCTGTATTTATCTATCTACCTACCTATCTGTATCTATCTACCTACCTACCTATCTCTATCTGTATATCTACCTATCTACCTATCTGTATCTATCTATCTACCTACCTACCTACCTATCTGTATCTATCAATCTACCTACCTACCTATCTGTATCTATCAATCTACCTACCTACCTATCTGTAACTATCATTCTACATACCTACCTATCTCTATCTATCTATCTACCTACCTACCTATCTGTATTTATCTATCTACCTACCTACCTATCTGTATCTATCTATCTTCCTACCTACCTATCTGTATCTATCAATCTACCTACCTACCTATCTCTATCTATCTATCTACCTACCTACCTATCTCTATCTATCTACTTACCTACCTACCTATCTGTATTTATCTATCTACCTACCTACCTATCTGTATCTATCTATCTACCTACCTACCTATCTGTATCTATCTATCTACCTACCTACCTATCTGTATCTATCAATCTACCTACCTACCTATCTGTATCTATCAATCTACCTACCTACCTATCTGTATCTATCTATCTACCTACCTACCTATCTGTATCTATCAATCTACATACCTACCTATCTCTATCTATATATCTACCTACCTTCCTATCTGTATTTATCTATCTACCTACCTACCTATCTGTATCTATCTATCTACCTACCTACCTATCTCTATCTATCTATCTACCTACCTACCTATCTCTATCTATCTATCTACCTACCTACCTATCTCTATCTATCTACTTACCTACCTACCTATCTGTATTTATCTATCTACCTACCTACCTATCTCTATCTATCTACCTACCTACCTACCTATCTGTATCTATCTATCTACCTACCTACCTATCTGTATCTATCAATCTACCTACCTACCTATCTCCATCTATCTAACTACCTACCTACCTATCTCTATCTATCTACCTACCTACCTACCTATCTGTATTTATCTATCTACCTACCTACCTATCTCTATCAATCTATCTACCTACCTACCTATCTATATCTATCTATCTACCTACCTACCTATCTGTATCTATCAATCTACCTACCTTCCTATCTGTAGCTATCTACCTACCTACCTATTTGTATCTATCAATCTACCTACCTACCTATCTGTATCTATCAATCTACATACCTACCTATCTGTATCTATCAATCTACTTACCTACCTATCTGTATCTATCATTCTACATACCTACCTATCTCTATCTATCTACCTACCTACCTACCTATCTGTATTTATCTATCTATCTACCTACCTATCTGTATCTATCTACCTACCTACCTATCTCTATCTATCTATCTACCTGCCTACCTATCTGTATCTATTTATCTATCTACCTACCTATCTGTATCTGTCAATCTACCTACCTACCTATCTCTATCTATCAATCTACCTACCTACCTATCTGTATCTATCTATCTACCTACCTACCTATCTGTATCTATCAATCTACCTACCTACCTATCTGTATCTATCAATCTACCTACCTACCTATCTGTATCTATCTATCTACCTACCTACCTATCTGTATCTATCAATCTACATACCTACCTATCTCTATCTATCTATCTACCTACCTTCCTATCTGTATTTATCTATCTACCTACCTACCTATCTGTATCTATCTATCTACCTACCTACCTATCTCTATCTATCTATCTACCTACCTACCTATCTCTATCTATCTATCTACCTACCTACCTATCTCTATCTATCTACTTACCTACCTACCTATCTGTATTTATCTATCTACCTACCTACCTATCTCTATCTATCTATCTACCTACCTACCTATCTGTATCTATCTATCTACCTACCTACCTATCTGTATCTATCAATCTACCTACCTACCTATCTCCATCTATCTAAATACCTACCTACCTATCTCTATCTATCTACCTACCTACCTACCTATCTGTATTTATCTATCTACCTACCTACCTATCTCTATCAATCTATCTACCTACCTACCTATCTATATCTATCTATCTACCTACCTACCTATCTGTATCTATCAATCTACCTACCTTCCTATCTGTAGCTATCTACCTACCTACCTATTTGTATCTATCAATCTACCTACCTACCTATCTGTATCTATCAATCTACATACCTACCTATCTGTATCTATCAATCTACTTACCTACCTATCTGTATCTATCATTCTACATACCTACCTATCTCTATCTATCTACCTACCTACCTACCTATCTGTATTTATCTATCTATCTACCTACCTATCTGTATCTATCTACCTACCTACCTATCTCTATCTATCTATCTACCTGCCTACCTATCTGTATCTATTTATCTATCTACCTACCTATCTGTATCTGTCAATCTACCTACCTACCTATCTCTATCTATCAATCTACTTACCTACCTATCTGTATCTATCAATCTACCTACCTACCTATCTGTAGCTATCTACCTACCTACCTATCTGTATTTATCTATCTACCTACCTACCTATCTGTATCTATCTATCTACCTACCTACCTATCTGTATCTATCAATCTACCTACCTACCTATCTCTATCTATCTATCTACCTACCTACCTATCTCTATCTATCTACCTACCTACCTACCTATCTGTATTTATCTATCTATCTACCTACCTATCTGTATCTATCTACCTACCTACCTATCTCTATCTATCTATCTACCTATCTACCTATCTGTATCTATCTATCTACCTACCTACCTACCTATCTGTATCTATCAATCTACCTACCTACCTATCTGTATCTATCAATCTACTTACCTACCTATCTGTAACTATCATTCTACATACCTACCTATCTCTATCTATCTATCTACCTACCTACCTATCTGTATCTATCTATCTACCTACCTACATATCTGTATCTATCAATCTACCTACCTACCTATCTCTATCTATCTATCTACCTACCTACCTATCTCTATCTATCTACTTACCTACCTACCTATCTGTATTTATCTATCTACCTACCTACATATCTGTATCTATCTATCTACCTACCTACCTATCTGTATCTATCTATCTACCTACCTACCTATCTGTATCTATCAATCTACCTACCTACCTATCTGTATCTATCAATCTACCTACCTACCTATCTGTATCTATCTATCTACCGACCTACCTATCTGTATCTATCAATCTACATACCTACCTATCTCTATCTATCTATCTATCTACCTACCTACCTATCTGTATTTATCTATCTACCTACCTACCTATCTGTATCTATCTATCTACCTACCTACCTATCTGTATCTATCAATCTACCTACCTACCTATCTCTATCTATCTACCTACCTAAATATCTCTATCTATCTACTTACCTACCTAACTATCTGTATTTATCTATCTACCTACCTACCTATCTCTATCTATCTATCTACCTACCTACCTATCTGTATCTATCTATCTACCTACCTACCTATCTGTATCTATCAATCTACCTACCTACCTATCTCTATCTATCTATCTATCTACCTACCTACCTATCTCTATCTATCTACCTACCTACCTACCTATCTGTATTTATCTATCTACCTACCTACCTATGTGTATCTATCTATCTACCTACCTACCTATCTGTATCTATCAATCTACCTACCTACCTATCTGTATCTATCAATCTACCTACCTACCTATCTGTATCTATCTACCTACCTACCTACCTATCTGTATCTATCAATCTACATACCTACCTATCTCTATCTATCTACCTACCTACCTACCTATCTGTATTTATCTATCTACCTACCTACCTATCTCTATCTACCTATCTACCTACCTACCTATCTGTATCTATCTATCTACCTACCTACCTATCTGTATCTATCAATCTACCTACCTACCTATCTGTAGCTATCAATCTACCTACCTACCTATCTCTATCTATCTATCTACCTACCTACCTATCTCTATCTATCTACCTACCTACCTACCTATCTGTATTTATCTATCTATCTACCTACCTATCTGTATCTATCTACCTACCTACCTATCTCTATCTGTCTATCTACCTATCTACCTATCTGTATCTATCTATCTACCTACCTACCTACCTATCTGTATTTATCTATCTACCTACCTACCTATCTGTATCTATCTATCTACCTACCTACCTATCTGTATCTATCAATCTACCTACCTACCTATCTCTATCTATCTATCTACCTACCTACCTATCTCTATCTATCTACCTACCTACCTACCTATCTGTATTTATCTATCTACCTACCTACCTATCTCTATCTATCTATCTACCTACCTACCTATCTCTATCTATCTACCTACCTACCTACCTATCTGTATCTCTCAATCTACCTACCTACCTATCTGTAGCTATCTACCTACCTACCTATCTGTATCTATCAATCTACCTACCTACCTATCTGTATCTATCAATCCACTTACGTACCTATCTGTATCTATCATTCTACATACCTACCTATCTCTATCTATCTATATACCTACCTACCTATCTGTATTTATCTATCTACCTACCTACCTATCTGTATCTATCTATCTACCTACCTACCTATCTGTATCTATCAATCTACCTACCTACCTATCTCTATCTATCTATCTATCTACCTACCTACCTATCTCTATCTATCTACCTACCTACCTACCTATCTGTATTTATCTATCTATCTATCTATCTATCTGTATCTATCTACCTACCTATCTCTATCTATCTATCTACCTACCTACCTATCTCTATCTATCTATCTACCTACCTACCTATCTGTATTTATCTATCTACCTACCTACCTTTCTCTATCTATCTATCTACCTATCTACCTATCTGTATCTATCAATCTACCTACCTACCTATCTGTAGCTATCTACCTACCTACCTACCTACCTATCTGTATCTATCTATCTACCTGACTACCTATCTGTATTTATCTATCTACCTACCTACCTTTCTCTATCTATCTATCTACCTACCTACCTATCTGTATCTATCAATCTACCTACCTACCTATGTCTATCTATCTATCTATCTACCTACCTACCTATCTGTATCTATCAATCTACATACCTACCTATCTCTATCTATCTATCTACCTACCTACCTATCTGTATTTATCTATCTACCTACCTACCTATCTGTATCTATCTATCTACCTACCTACCTATCTCTATCTATCAATCTACATACCTACCTATCTCTATCTATCTATCTACCTACCTACCTATCTGTATTTATCTATCTACCTACCTACCTATCTGTATCTATCTATCTACCTACCTACCTATCTGTATCTATCAATCTACCTACCTACCTATCTCTATCTATCTATCTATCTATCTATCTATCTACCTACCTACCTATCTCTATCTATCTACCTACCTACCTACCTATCTGTATTTATCTATCTATCTACCTACCTATCTCTATCTATCTACTTACCTACCTACCTATCTGTATTTATCTATCTACCTACCTACCTATCTCTATCTATCTATCTACCTACCTACCTATCTGTATTTATCTATCTACCTACCTACCTTTATCTATCTATCTATCTACCTATCTACCTATCTGTATCTATCAATCTACCTACCTACCTATCTGTAGCTATCTACCTACCTACCTATCTGTATCTATCAATCTACCTACCTACCTATCTTTATCTAGCTGTATCTATCTACCTACCTATCTGTATCTATCTATCTACCTACCTACCTATCTCTATCTATCTATCTACCTACCTACCTATCTGTATTTATCTGTCTACCTACCTACCTACCTATCTGTATTTATCTATCTACCTACCTACCTATCTGTATCTATCTATCTACCTACCTACCTATCTGTATCTATCAATCTACCTACCTACCTATCTGTATCTATCAATCTACCTACCTACCTATCTTTATCTATCTATCTACCTACCTACCTATCTGTATCTATCAATCTACATACCTACCTATCTCTATCTATCTATCTACCTACCTACCTATCTGTATTTATCTATCTACCTACCTACCTATCTGTATCTATCTATCTACCTACCTACCTATCTGTATCTATCAATCTACCTACCTACCTATCTCTATCTATCTATCTACCTACCTACCTATCTCTATCTATCTACCTACCTACCTACCTATCTGTATTTATCTATCTACCTACCTACCTATCTCTATCTATCTATCTACCTACCTACCTATCTCTATCTATCTACCTACCTACCTACCTATCTGTATCTCTCAATCTACCTACCTACCTATCTGTAGCTATCTACCTACCTACCTATCTGTATCTATCAATCTACCTACCTACCTATCTGTATCTATCAATCCACTTACGTACCTATCTGTATCTATCATTCTACATATCTACCTATCTCTATCTATCTATCTACCTACCTACCTATCTGTATTTATCTATCTACCTACCTACCTATCTGTATCTATCTATCTACCTACCTACCTATCTGTATCTATCAATCTACTTACCTACCTATCTCTATCTATCTATCTACCTACCTAACTATCTCTATCTATCTACCTACCTACCTACCTATCTGTATTTATCTATCTATCTACCTACCTATCTGTATCTATCTACCTACCTACCTATCTCTATCTATTTATCTACCTACCTACTTATCTGTATCTATCTATCTACCTACCTACCTATCTGTATCTGTCAATCTACCTACCTACCTATCTGTATCTATCAATCTACTTACCTACCTATCTGTATCTATCATTCTACATACCTACCTATCTCTATCTATCTACCTACCTACCTACCTATCTGTATTTATCTATCTACCTACCTACCTATCTGTATCTATCTATCTACCTACCTACCTATCTGTATCTATCAATCTACCTACCTACCTGTCTGTATCTATCAATCTACCTACCTACCTATCTGTATCTATCTATCTACCTACCTACCTATCTGTATCTATCAATCTACATACCTACCTATCTCTATCTATCTATCTACCTACCTACCTATCTGTATTTATCTATCTACGTACCTACCTAACTGTATCTATCTATCTACCTACCTACCTATCTGTATCTATCAATCTACCTACCTACCTATCTCTATCTATCTATCTACCTACATACCTATCTCTATCTATCTACTTACCTACCTACCTATCTGTATTTATCTATCTACCTACCTACCTATCTGTATCTATCTATCTACCTACCTACCTATCTGTATCTATCTATCTACCTACCTACCTATTTGTATCTATCAATCTACCTACCTATCTATCTGTATCTATCTATCTACCTACCTACCTATCTGTATCTATCAATCTACATACCTACCTATCTCTATCTATCTATCTACCTACCTACCTATCTGTATCTATCAATCTACCTACCTACCTATCTCTATCTATCTATCTACCTACCTACCTATCTCTATCTATCTACTTACCTACCTACCTATCTGTATTTATCTATCTACCTACCTACCTATCTCTATCTATCTATCTACCTACCTACCTATCTGTATCTATCAATCTACCTACCTACCTATCTCTATCTATCTATCTACCTACCTACCTATCTCTATCTATCTACCTACCTACCTACCTATCTTTATTTATCTATCTACCTACCTACCTATCTCTATCAATCTATCTACCTACCTACCTATCTATATCTATCTATCTACCTACCTACCTATCTGTATCTATCAATCTACCTACCTACCTATCTGTAGCTATCTACCTACCTACCTATCTGTATCTATCAATCTACCTACCTACCTATCTGTATCTATCAATCTACATACCTACCTATCTGTATCTATCATTCTACATACCTACCTAACTCTATCTATCTATCTACCTACCTACCTATCTGTATTTATCTATCTACCTACCTACCTATCTGTATCTATCTATCTACCTACCTACCTATCTGTATCTATCAATCTACCTACCTACCTATCTCTATCTATCTATCTATCTATCTATCTATCTACCTACCTACCTATCTCTATCTATCTACCTACCTACCTACCTATCTGTATTTATCTATCTATCTACCTACCTATCTCTATCTATCTACTTACCTACCTACCTATCTGTATTTATCTATCTACCTACCTACCTATCTCTATCTATCTATCTACCTACCTACCTATCTGTATTTATCTATCTACCTACCTACCTTTATCTATCTATCTATCTACCTATCTACCTATCTGTATCTATCAATCTACCTACCTACCTATCTGTAGCTATCTACCTACCTACCTATCTGTATCTATCAATCTACCTACCTACCTATCTTTATCTATCTGTATCTATCTACCTACCTATCTGTATCTATCTATCTACCTACCTACCTATCTCTATCTATCTATCTACCTACCTACCTATCTGTATTTATCTGTCTACCTACCTACCTACCTATCTGTATTTATCTATCTACCTACCTACCTATCTGTATCTATCTATCTACCTACCTACCTATCTGTATCTATCAATCTACCTACCTACCTATCTGTATCTATCAATCTACCTACCTACCTATCTTTATCTATCTATCTACCTACCTACCTATCTGTATCTATCAATCTACATACCTACCTATCTCTATCTATCTATCTACCTACCTACCTATCTGTATTTATCTATCTACCTACCTACCTATCTGTATCTATCTATCTACCTACCTACCTATCTGTATCTATCAATCTACCTACCTACCTATCTCTATCTATCTATCTACCTACCTACCTATCTCTATCTATCTACCTACCTACCTACCTATCTGTATTTATCTATCTACCTACCTACCTATCTCTATCTATCTATCTACCTACCTACCTATCTCTATCTATCTACCTACCTACCTACCTATCTGTATCTCTCAATCTACCTACCTACCTATCTGTAGCTATCTACCTACCTACCTATCTGTATCTATCAATCTACCTACCTACCTATCTGTATCTATCAATCCACTTACGTACCTATCTGTATCTATCATTCTACATATCTACCTATCTCTATCTATCTATCTACCTACCTACCTATCTGTATTTATCTATCTACCTACCTACCTATCTGTATCTATCTATCTACCTACCTACCTATCTGTATCTATCAATCTACTTACCTACCTATCTCTATCTATCTATCTACCTACCTAACTATCTCTATCTATCTACCTACCTACCTACCTATCTGTATTTATCTATCTATCTACCTACCTATCTGTATCTATCTACCTACCTACCTATCTCTATCTATTTATCTACCTACCTACTTATCTGTATCTATCTATCTACCTACCTACCTATCTGTATCTGTCAATCTACCTACCTACCTATCTGTATCTATCAATCTACTTACCTACCTATCTGTATCTATCATTCTACATACCTACCTATCTCTATCTATCTACCTACCTACCTACCTATCTGTATTTATCTATCTACCTACCTACCTATCTGTATCTATCTATCTACCTACCTACCTATCTGTATCTATCAATCTACCTACCTACCTGTCTGTATCTATCAATCTACCTACCTACCTATCTGTATCTATCTATCTACCTACCTACCTATCTGTATCTATCAATCTACATACCTACCTATCTCTATCTATCTATCTACCTACCTACCTATCTGTATTTATCTATCTACGTACCTACCTAACTGTATCTATCTATCTACCTACCTACCTATCTGTATCTATCAATCTACCTACCTACCTATCTCTATCTATCTATCTACCTACATACCTATCTCTATCTATCTACTTACCTACCTACCTATCTGTATTTATCTATCTACCTACCTACCTATCTGTATCTATCTATCTACCTACCTACCTATCTGTATCTATCTATCTACCTACCTACCTATTTGTATCTATCAATCTACCTACCTATCTATCTGTATCTATCTATCTACCTACCTACCTATCTGTATCTATCAATCTACATACCTACCTATCTCTATCTATCTATCTACCTACCTACCTATCTGTATCTATCAATCTACCTACCTACCTATCTCTATCTATCTATCTACCTACCTACCTATCTCTATCTATCTACTTACCTACCTACCTATCTGTATTTATCTATCTACCTACCTACCTATCTCTATCTATCTATCTACCTACCTACCTATCTGTATCTATCAATCTACCTACCTACCTATCTCTATCTATCTATCTACCTACCTACCTATCTCTATCTATCTACCTACCTACCTACCTATCTTTATTTATCTATCTACCTACCTACCTATCTCTATCAATCTATCTACCTACCTACCTATCTATATCTATCTATCTACCTACCTACCTATCTGTATCTATCAATCTACCTACCTACCTATCTGTAGCTATCTACCTACCTACCTATCTGTATCTATCAATCTACCTACCTACCTATCTGTATCTATCAATCTACATACCTACCTATCTGTATCTATCATTCTACATACCTACCTAACTCTATCTATCTATCTACCTACCTACCTATCTGTATTTATCTATCTACCTACCTACCTATCTGTATCTATCTATCTACCTACCTACCTATCTGTATCTATCAATCTACCTACCTACCTATCTCTATCTATCTATCTACCTACCTACCTATCTCTATCTATCTACCTACCTACCTACCTATCTCTATTTATCTATCTATCTACCTACCTATCTGTATCTATCTACCTACCTACCTATCTCTATCTATCTATCTACCTATCTACCTATCTGTATATATCTATCTACCTACCTACCTACCTATCTGTATCTATCAATCTACCTACCTACCTATCTGTATCTATCAATCTACTTACCTACCTATCTGTAACTATCATTCTACATACCTACCTATCTCTATCTATCTATCTACCTACCTACCTATCTGTATCTATCTATCTACCTACCTACCTATCTGTATCTATCAATCTACCTACCTACCTATCTCTATCTATCTATCTACCTACCTACCTATCTCTATCTATCTACTTACCTACCTACCTATCTGTATTTATCTATCTACCTACCTACATATCTGTATCTATCTATCTACCTACCTACCTATCTGTATCTATCTATCTACCTACCTACCTATCTGTATCTATCAATCTACCTACCTACCTATCTGTATCTATCAATCTACCTACCTACCTATCTGTATCTATCTATCTACCTACCTACCTATCTGTATCTATCAATCTACATACCTACCTATCTCTATCTATCTATCTACCTACCTACCTATCTGTATTTATCTATCTACCTACCTACCTATCTGTATCTATCTATCTACCTACCTACCTATCTGTATCTATCAATCTACCTACCTACCTATCTCTATCTATCTACCTACCTAAATATCTCTATCTATCTACTTACCTACCTAACTATCTGTATTTATCTATCTACCTACCTACCTATCTCTATCTATCTATCTACCTACCTACCTATCTGTATCTATCTATCTACCTACCTACCTATCTGTATCTATCAATATACCTACCTACCTATCTCTATCTATCTATCTACCTACCTACCTATCTCTATCTATCTACCTACCTACCTACCTATCTGTATTTATCTATCTACCTACCTATCTCTATCAATCTATCTACCTACCTACCTATCTATATCTATCTATCTACCTACCTACCTATCTGTATCTATCAATCTACCTACCTACCTATCTGTAGCTATCTACCTACCTACCTATCTGTATCTATCAATCTACCTACCTACCTATCTGTATCTATCAATCTACATACCTACCTATCTGTATCTATCATTCTACATACTTACCTATCTCTATCTATCTATCTACCTACCTACCTATCTGTATTTATCTATCTACCTACCTACCTATCTGTATCTATCTATCTACCTACCTACCTATCTGTATCTATCAATCTACCTACCTACCTATCTCTATCTATCTATCTACCTACCTACCTATCTCTATCTATCTACCTACCTACCTACCTATCTGTATTTATCTATCTACCTACCTACCTATCTGTATCTATCTACCTACCTACCTATCTCTATCTATCTATCTACCTATCTACCTATCTGTATCTATCTACCTACCTACCTACCTACCTATCTGTATCTATCAATCTACCTACCTACCTATCTGTATCTATCAATCTACTTACCTACCTATCTGTAACTATCATTCTACATACCTACCTATCTCTATCTATCTATCTACCTACCTACCTATCTGTATTTATCTATCTACCTACCTACCTATCTGTATCTATCTATCTACCTACCTACCTATCTGTATCTATCAATCTACCTACCTACCTATCTCTATCTATCTATCTACCTACCTACCTATCTCTATCTATCTACCTACCTACCTACCTATCTGTATTTATCTATCTATCTACCTACCTATCTGTATCTATCTACCTACCTACCTATCTCTATCTATCTATCTACCTACCTACCTATCTGTATCTATCTATCTACCTACCTACCTATCTGTATCTGTCAATCTACCTACCTACCTATCTCTATCTATCAATCTACTTACCTACCTATCTGTATCTATCATTCTACATACCTACCTATCTCTATCTATCTACCTACCTACCTACCTATCTGTATTTATCTATCTACCTACCTACCTATGTGTATCTATCTATCTACCTACCTACCTATCTGTATCTATCAATCTAACTACCTACCTATCTGTATCTATCAATCTACCTACCTACCTATCTGTATCTATCTACCTACCTACCTACCTATCTGTATCTATCAATCTACATACCTACCTATCTCTATCTATCTACCTACCTACCTACCTATCTGTATTTATCTATCTACCTACGTACCTATCTCTATCTACCTATCTACCTACCTACCTATCTGTATCTATCTATCTACCTACCTACCTATCTGTATCTATCAATCTACCTACCTACCTATCTGTAGCTATCAATCTACCTACCCACCTATCTCTATCTATCTATCTACCTACCTACCTATCTCTATCTATCTACCTACCTACCTACCTATCTGTATTTATCTATCTATCTACCTACCTATCTGTATCTACCTACCTACCTATCTCTATCTGTATATCTACCTATCTACCTATCTGTATCTATCTATCTACCTACCTACCTACCTATCTGTATCTATCAATCTACCTACCTACCTATCTGTATCTATCAATCTACTTACCTACCTATCTGTAACTATCATTCTACATACCTACCTATCTCTATCTATCTATCTACCTACCTACCTATCTGTATTTATCTATCTACCTACCTACCTATCTGTATCTATCTATCTACCTACCTACCTATCTGTATCTATCAATCTACCTACCTACCTATCTCTATCTATCTATCTACCTACCTACCTATCTCTATCTATCTACTTACCTACCTACCTATCTGTATTTATCTATCTACCTACCTACCTATCTGTATCTATCTATCTACCTACCTACCTATCTGTATCTATCAATCTACCTACCTACCTATCTGTATCTATCAATCTACCTACCTACCTATCTGTATCTATCTATCTACCTACCTACCTATCTGTATCTATCAATCTACCTACCTACCTATCTCTATCTATCTATCTACCTACCTACCTATCTCTATCTATCTACCTACCTACCTACCTATCTTTATTTATCTATCTACCTACCTACCTATCTCTATCAATCTATCTACCTACCTACCTATCTATATCTATCTATCTACCTACCTACCTATCTGTATCTATCAATCTACCTACCTACCTATCTGTAGCTATCTACCTACCTACCTATCTGTATCTATCAATCTACCTACCTACCTATCTGTATCTATCAATCTACATACCTACCTATCTGTATCTATCATTCTACATACCTACCTAACTCTATCTATCTATCTACCTACCTACCTATCTGTATTTATCTATCTACCTACCTACCTATCTGTATCTATCTATCTACCTACCTACCTATCTGTATCTATCAATCTACCTACCTACCTATCTCTATCTATCTATCTACCTACCTACCTATCTCTATCTATCTACCTACCTACCTACCTATCTCTATTTATCTATCTATCTACCTACCTATCTGTATCTATCTACCTACCTACCTATCTCTATCTATCTATCTACCTATCTACCTATCTGTATCTATCTATCTACCTACCTACCTACCTATCTGTATCTATCAATCTACCTACCTACCTATCTGTATCTATCAATCTACTTACCTACCTATCTGTAACTATCATTCTACATACCTACCTATCTCTATCTATCTATCTACCTACCTACCTATCTGTATCTATCTATCTACCTACCTACCTATCTGTATCTATCAATCTACCTACCTACCTATCTCTATCTATCTATCTACCTACCTACCTATCTCTATCTATCTACTTACCTACCTACCTATCTGTATTTATCTATCTACCTACCTACATATCTGTATCTATCTATCTACCTACCTACCTATCTGTATCTATCTATCTACCTACCTACCTATCTGTATCTATCAATCTACCTACCTACCTATCTGTATCTATCAATCTACCTACCTACCTATCTGTATCTATCTATCTACCTACCTACCTATCTGTATCTATCAATCTACATACCTACCTATCTCTATCTATCTATCTACCTACCTACCTATCTGTATTTATCTATCTACCTACCTACCTATCTGCATCTATCTATCTACCTACCTACCTATCTGTATCTATCAATCTACCTACCTACCTATCTCTATCTATCTACCTACCTAAATATCTCTATCTATCTACTTACCTACCTAACTATCTGTATTTATCTATCTACCTACCTACCTATCTCTATCTATCTATCTACCTACCTACCTATCTGTATCTATCTATCTACCTACCTACCTATCTGTATCTATCAATCTACCTACCTACCTATCTCTATCTATCTATCTACCTACCTACCTATCTCTATCTATCTACCTACCTACCTACCTATCTGTATTTATCTATCTACCTACCTATCTCTATCAATCTATCTACCTACCTACCTATCTATATCTATCTATCTACCTACCTACCTATCTGTATCTATCAATCTACCTACCTACCTATCTGTAGCTATCTACCTACCTACCTATCTGTATCTATCAATCTACCTACCTACCTATCTGTATCTATCAATCTACATACCTACCTATCTGTATCTATCATTCTACATACTTACCTATCTCTATCTATCTATCTACCTACCTACCTATCTGTATTTATCTATCTACCTACCTACCTATCTGTATCTATCTATCTACCTACCTACCTATCTGTATCTATCAATCTACCTACCTACCTATCTCTATCTATCTATCTACCTACCTACCTATCTCTATCTATCTACCTACCTACCTACCTATCTGTATTTATCTATCTACCTACCTACCTATCTGTATCTATCTACCTACCTACCTATCTCTATCTATCTATCTACCTATCTACCTATCTGTATCTATCTACCTACCTACCTACCTACCTATCTGTATCTATCAATCTACCTACCTACCTATCTGTATCTATCAATCTACTTACCTACCTATCTGTAACTATCATTCTACATACCTACCTATCTCTATCTATCTATCTACCTACCTACCTATCTGTATTTATCTATCTACCTACCTACCTATCTGTATCTATCTATCTACCTACCTACCTATCTGTATCTATCAATCTACCTACCTACCTATCTCTATCTATCTATCTACCTACCTACCTATCTCTATCTATCTACCTACCTACCTACCTATCTGTATTTATCTATCTATCTACCTACCTATCTGTATCTATCTACCTACCTACCTATCTCTATCTATCTATCTACCTACCTACCTATCTGTATCTATCTATCTACCTACCTACCTATCTGTATCTGTCAATCTACCTACCTACCTATCTCTATCTATCAATCTACTTACCTACCTATCTGTATCTATCATTCTACATACCTACCTATCTCTATCTATCTACCTACCTACCTACCTATCTGTATTTATCTATCTACCTACCTACCTATGTGTATCTATCTATCTACCTACCTACCTATCTGTATCTATCAATCTAACTACCTACCTATCTGTATCTATCAATCTACCTACCTACCTATCTGTATCTATCTACCTACCTACCTACCTATCTGTATCTATCAATCTACATACCTACCTATCTCTATCTATCTACCTACCTACCTACCTATCTGTATTTATCTATCTACCTACGTACCTATCTCTATCTACCTATCTACCTACCTACCTATCTGTATCTATCTATCTACCTACCTACCTATCTGTATCTATCAATCTACCTACCTACCTATCTGTAGCTATCAATCTACCTACCCACCTATCTCTATCTATCTATCTACCTACCTACCTATCTCTATCTACCTACCTACCTACCTATCTGTATTTATCTATCTATCTACCTACCTATCTGTATCTACCTACCTACCTACCTATCTCTATCTGTATATCTACCTATCTACCTATCTGTATCTATCTATCTACCTACCTACCTACCTATCTGTATCTATCAATCTACCTACCTACCTATCTGTATCTATCAATCTACTTACCTACCTATCTGTAACTATCATTCTACATACCTACCTATCTCTATCTATCTATCTACCTACCTACCTATCTGTATTTATCTATCTACCTACCTACCTATCTGTATCTATCTATCTACCTACATACCTATCTGTATCTATCAATCTACCTACCTACCTATCTCTATCTATCTATCTACCTACCTACCTATCTCTATCTATCTACTTACCTACCTACCTATCTGTATTTATCTATCTACCTACCTACCTATCTGTATCTATCTATCTACCTACCTACCTATCTGTATCTATCAATCTACCTACCTACCTATCTGTATCTATCAATCTACCTACCTACCTATCTGTATCTATCTATCTACCTACCTACCTATCTGTATCTATCAATCTACATACCTACCTATCTCTATCTATCTATCTACCTACCTTCTTATCTGTATTTATCTATCTACCTACCTACCTATCTGTATCTATCTATCTACCTACCTACCTATCTGTATCTATCAATCTATCTACCTACCTATCTCTATCAATCTATCTACCTACCTACCTATCTATATCTATCTATCTACCTACCTACCTATCTGTATCTATCAATCTACCTACCTATTTGTATCTATCAATCTACATACCTACCTATCTCTATCTATCTATCTACCTACCTTCTTATCTGTATTTATCTATCTACCTACCTACCTATCTGTATCTATCTATCTACCTACCTACCTATCTCTATCTATCTATCTACCTACCTACCTATCTCTATCTATCTACCTACCTACCTACCTATCTGTATTTATCTATCTACCTACCTACCTATCTGTATCTATCAATCTACCTACCTTCCTATCTGTAGCTATCTACCTACCTACCTATTTGTATCTATCAACCTACCTACCTACCTATCTGTATCTATCAATCTACATACCTACCTATCTGTATCTATCAATCTACTTACCTACCTATCTGTATCTATCATTCTACATACCTACCTATCTCTATCTATCTACCTACCTACCTACCTATCTGTATTTATCTATCTATCTACCTACCTATCTGTATCTATCTACCTACCTACCTATCTCTATCTATCTATCTACCTGCCTACCTATCTGTATCTATCTATCTATCTATCTACCTACCTATCTGTATCTGTCAATCTACCTACCTACCTATCTCTATCTATCAATCTACTTACCTACCTATCTGTATCTATCATTCTACATACCTACCTATCTCTATCTATCTACCTACCTACCTACCTATCTGTATTTATCTATCTACCTACCTACCTATCTGTATCTATCAATCTACATACCTACCTATCTCTATCTATCTATCTATCTACCTACCTACCTATCTGTATTTATCTATCTACCTACCTACCTATCTGTATCTATCTATCTACCTACCTACCTATCTGTATCTATCAATCTACCTACCTACCTATCTCTATCTATCTACCTACCTAAATATCTCTATCTATCTACTTACCTACCTAACTATCTGTATTTATCTATCTACCTACCTACCTATCTCTATCTATCTATCTACCTACCTACCTATCTGTATCTATCTATCTACCTACCTACCTATCTGTATCTATCAATCTACCTACCTACCTATCTCTATCTATCTATCTATCTACCTACCTACCTATCTCTATCTATCTACCTACCTACCTACCTATCTGTATTTATCTATCTACCTACCTACCTATGTGTATCTATCTATCTACCTACCTACCTATCTGTATCTATCAATCTACCTACCTACCTATCTGTATCTATCAATCTACCTACCTACCTATCTGTATCTATCTACCTACCTACCTACCTATCTGTATCTATCAATCTACATACCTACCTATCTCTATCTATCTACCTACCTACCTACCTATCTGTATTTATCTATCTACCTACCTACCTATCTCTATCTACCTATCTACCTACCTACCTATCTGTATCTATCTATCTACCTACCTACCTATCTGTATCTATCAATCTACCTACCTACCTATCTGTAGCTATCAATCTACCTACCTACCTATCTCTATCTATCTATCTACCTACCTACCTATCTCTATCTATCTACCTACCTACCTACCTATCTGTATTTATCTATCTATCTACCTACCTATCTGTATCTATCTACCTACCTACCTATCTCTATCTGTCTATCTACCTATCTACCTATCTGTATCTATCTATCTACCTACCTACCTACCTATCTGTATTTATCTATCTACCTACCTACCTATCTGTATCTATCTATCTACCTACCTACCTATCTGTATCTATCAATCTACCTACCTACCTATCTCTATCTATCTATCTACCTACCTACCTATCTCTATCTATCTACCTACCTACCTACCTATCTGTATTTATCTATCTACCTACCTACCTATCTCTATCTATCTATCTACCTACCTACCTATCTCTATCTATCTACCTACCTACCTACCTATCTGTATCTCTCAATCTACCTACCTACCTATCTGTAGCTATCTACCTACCTACCTATCTGTATCTATCAATCTACCTACCTACCTATCTGTATCTATCAATCCACTTACGTACCTATCTGTATCTATCATTCTACATACCTACCTATCTCTATCTATCTATATACCTACCTACCTATCTGTATTTATCTATCTACCTACCTACCTATCTGTATCTATCTATCTACCTACCTACCTATCTGTATCTATCAATCTACCTACCTACCTATCTCTATCTATCTATCTATCTACCTACCTACCTATCTCTATCTATCTACCTACCTACCTACCTATCTGTATTTATCTATCTATCTATCTATCTGTATCTATCTACCTACCTATCTCTATCTATCTATTTACCTACCTACCTATCTCTATCTATCTATCTACCTACCTACCTATCTGTATTTATCTATCTACCTACCTACCTTTCTCTATCTATCTATCTACCTATCTACCTATCTGTATCTATCAATCTACCTACCTACCTATCTGTAGCTATCTACCTACCTACCTACCTACCTATCTGTATCTATCTATCTACCTGACTACCTATCTGTATTTATCTATCTACCTACCTACCTTTCTCTATCTATCTATCTACCTACCTACCTATCTGTATCTATCAATCTACCTACCTACCTATGTCTATCTATCTATCTATCTACCTACCTACCTATCTGTATCTATCAATCTACATACCTACCTATCTCTATCTATCTATCTACCTACCTACCTATCTGTATTTATCTATCTACCTACCTACCTATCTGTATCTATCTATCTACCTACCTACCTATCTCTATCTATCAATCTACATACCTACCTATCTCTATCTATCTATCTACCTACCTACCTATCTGTATTTATCTATCTACCTACCTACCTATCTGTATCTATCTATCTACCTACCTACCTATCTGTATCTATCAATCTACCTACCTACCTATCTCTATCTATCTATCTATCTATCTATCTATCTACCTACCTACCTATCTCTATCTATCTACCTACCTACCTACCTATCTGTATTTATCTATCTATCTACCTACCTATCTCTATCTATCTACTTACCTACCTACCTATCTGTATTTATCTATCTACCTACCTACCTATCTCTATCTATCTATCTACCTACCTACCTATCTGTATTTATCTATCTACCTACCTACCTTTATCTATCTATCTATCTACCTATCTACCTATCTGTATCTATCAATCTACCTACCTACCTATCTGTAGCTATCTACCTACCTACCTATCTGTATCTATCAATCTACCTACCTACCTATCTTTATCTATCTGTATCTATCTACCTACCTATCTGTATCTATCTATCTACCTACCTACCTATCTCTATCTATCTATCTACCTACCTACCTATCTGTATTTATCTGTCTACCTACCTACCTACCTATCTGTATTTATCTATCTACCTACCTACCTATCTGTATCTATCTATCTACCTACCTACCTATCTGTATCTATCAATCTACCTACCTACCTATCTGTATCTATCAATCTACCTACCTACCTATCTTTATCTATCTATCTACCTACCTACCTATCTGTATCTATCAATCTACATACCTACCTATCTCTATCTATCTATCTACCTACCTACCTATCTGTATTTATCTATCTACCTACCTACCTATCTGTATCTATCTATCTACCTACCTACCTATCTGTATCTATCAATCTACCTACCTACCTATCTCTATCTATCTATCTACCTACCTACCTATCTCTATCTATCTACCTACCTACCTACCTATCTGTATTTATCTATCTACCTACCTACCTATCTCTATCTATCTATCTACCTACCTACCTATCTCTATCTATCTACCTACCTACCTACCTATCTGTATCTCTCAATCTACCTACCTACCTATCTGTAGCTATCTACCTACCTACCTATCTGTATCTATCAATCTACCTACCTACCTATCTGTATCTATCAATCCACTTACGTACCTATCTGTATCTATCATTCTACATATCTACCTATCTCTATCTATCTATCTACCTACCTACCTATCTGTATTTATCTATCTACCTACCTACCTATCTGTATCTATCTATCTACCTACCTACCTATCTGTATCTATCAATCTACTTACCTACCTATCTCTATCTATCTATCTACCTACCTAACTATCTCTATCTATCTACCTACCTACCTACCTATCTGTATTTATCTATCTATCTACCTACCTATCTGTATCTATCTACCTACCTACCTATCTCTATCTATTTATCTACCTACCTACTTATCTGTATCTATCTATCTACCTACCTACCTATCTGTATCTGTCAATCTATCTACCTACCTATCTTTATCTATCAATCTACTTACCTACCTATCTGTATCTATCATTCTACATACCTACCTATCTCTATCTATCTACCTACCTACCTACCTATCTGTATTTATCTATCTACCTACCTACCTATCTGTATCTATCTATCTACCTACCTACCTATCTGTATCTATCAATCTACCTACCTACCTATCGGTATCTATCAATCTACCTACCTACCTGTCTGTATCTATCAATCTACCTACCTACCTATCTGTATCTATCTATCTACCTACCTACCTATCTGTATCTATCAATCTACATACCTACCTATCTCTATCTATCTATCTACCTACCTACCTATCTGTATTTATCTATCTACGTACCTACCTAACTGTATCTATCTATCTACCTACCTACCTATCTGTATCTATCAATCTACCTACCTACCTATCTCTATCTATCTATCTACCTACATACCTATCTCTATCTATCTACTTACCTACCTACCTATCTGTATTTATCTATCTACCTACCTACCTATCTGTATCTATCTATCTACCTACCTACCTATCTGTATCTATCTATCTACCTACCTACCTATTTGTATCTATCAATCTACCTACCTATCTATCTGTATCTATCTATCTACCTACCTACCTATCTGTATCTATCAATCTACATACCTACCTATCTCTATCTATCTATCTACCTACCTACCTATCTGTATCTATCAATCTACCTACCTACCTATCTCTATCTATCTATCTACCTACCTACCTATCTCTATCTATCTACTTACCTACCTACCTATCTGTATTTATCTATCTACCTACCTACCTATCTCTATCTATCTATCTACCTACCTACCTATCTGTATCTATCAATCTACCTACCTACCTATCTCTATCTATCTATCTACCTACCTACCTATCTCTATCTATCTACCTACCTACCTACCTATCTTTATTTATCTATCTACCTACCTACCTATCTCTATCAATCTATCTACCTACCTACCTATCTATATCTATCTATCTACCTACCTACCTATCTGTATCTTTCAATCTACCTACCTACCTATCTGTAGCTATCTACCTACCTACCTATCTGTATCTATCAATCTACCTACCTACCTATCTGTATCTATCAATCTACATACCTACCTATCTGTATCTATCATTCTACATACCTACCTAACTCTATCTATCTATCTACCTACCTACCTATCTGTATTTATCTATCTACCTACCTACCTATCTGTATCTATCTATCTACCTACCTACCTATCTGTATCTATCAATCTACCTACCTACCTATCTCTATCTATCTATCTACCTACCTACCTATCTCTTTCTATCTACCTACCTACCTACCTATCTCTATTTATCTATCTATCTACCTACCTATCTGTATCTATCTACCTACCTACCTATCTCTATCTATCTATCTACCTATCTACCTATCTGTATCTATCTATCTACCTACCTACCTACCTATCTGTATCTATCAATCTACCTACCTACCTATCTGTATCTATCAATCTACTTACCTACCTATCTGTAACTATCATTCTACATACCTACCTATCTCTATCTATCTATCTACCTACCTACCTATCTGTATCTATCTATCTACCTACCTACCTATCTGTATCTATCAATCTACCTACCTACCTATCTCTATCTATCTATCTACCTACCTACCTATCTCTATCTATCTACTTACCTACCTACCTATCTGTATTTATCTATCTACCTACCTACATATCTGTATCTATCTATCTACCTACCTACCTATCTGTATCTATCTATCTACCTACCTACCTATCTGTATCTATCAATCTACCTACCTACCTATCTGTATCTATCAATCTACCTACCTACCTATCTGTATCTATCTATCTACCTACCTACCTATCTGTATCTATCAATCTACATACCTACCTATCTCTATCTATCTATCTACCTACCTACCTATCTGTATTTATCTATCTACCTACCTACCTATCTGTATCTATCTATCTACCTACCTACCTATCTGTATCTATCAATCTACCTACCTACCTATCTCTATCTATCTACCTACCTAAATATCTCTATCTATCTACTTACCTACCTAACTATCTGTATTTATCTATCTACCTACCTACCTATCTCTATCTATCTATCTACCTACCTACCTATCTGTATCTATCTATCTACCTACCTACCTATCTGTATCTATCAATCTACCTACCTACCTATCTCTATCTATCTATCTACCTACCTACCTATCTCTATCTATCTACCTACCTACCTACCTATCTGTATTTATCTATCTACCTACCTATCTCTATCAATCTATCTACCTACCTACCTATCTATATCTATCTATCTACCTACCTACCTATCTGTATCTATCAATCTACCTACCTACCTATCTGTAGCTATCTACCTACCTACCTATCTGTATCTATCAATCTACCTACCTACCTATCTGTATCTATCAATCTACATACCTACCTATCTGTATCTATCATTCTACATACTTACCTATCTCTATCTATCTATCTACCTACCTACCTATCTGTATTTATCTATCTACCTACCTACCTATCTGTATCTATCTATCTACCTACCTACCTATCTGTATCTATCAATCTACCTACCTACCTATCTCTATCTATCTATCTACCTACCTACCTATCTCTATCTATCTACCTACCTACCTACCTATCTGTATTTATCTATCTACCTACCTACCTATCTGTATCTATCTACCTACCTACCTATCTCTATCTATCTATCTATCTATCTATCTACCTACCTACCTACCTATCTCTATCTATCTACCTACCTACCTACCTATCTGTATTTATCTATCTATCTACCTACCTATCTCTATCTATCTACTTACCTACCTACCTATCTGTATTTATCTATCTACCTACCTACCTATCTCTATCTATCTATCTACCTACCTACCTATCTGTATTTATCTATCTACCTACCTACCTTTATCTATCTATCTATCTACCTATCTACCTATCTGTATCTATCAATCTACCTACCTACCTATCTGTAGCTATCTACCTACCTACCTATCTGTATCTATCAATCTACCTACCTACCTATCTTTATCTATCTGTATCTATCTACCTACCTATCTGTATCTATCTATCTACCTACCTACCTATCTCTATCTATCTATCTACCTACCTACCTATCTGTATTTATCTGTCTACCTACCTACCTACCTATCTGTATTTATCTATCTACCTACCTACCTATCTGTATCTATCTATCTACCTACCTACCTATCTGTATCTATCAATCTACCTACCTACCTATCTGTATCTATCAATCTACCTACCTACCTATCTTTATCTATCTATCTACCTACCTACCTATCTGTATCTATCAATCTACATACCTACCTATCTCTATCTATCTATCTACCTACCTACCTATCTGTATTTATCTATCTACCTACCTACCTATCTGTATCTATCTATCTACCTACCTACCTATCTGTATCTATCAATCTACCTACCTACCTATCTCTATCTATCTATCTACCTACCTACCTATCTCTATCTATCTACCTACCTACCTACCTATCTGTATTTATCTATCTACCTACCTACCTATCTCTATCTATCTATCTACCTACCTACCTATCTCTATCTATCTACCTACCTACCTACCTATCTGTATCTCTCAATCTACCTACCTACCTATCTGTAGCTATCTACCTACCTACCTATCTGTATCTATCAATCTACCTACCTACCTATCTGTATCTATCAATCCACTTACGTACCTATCTGTATCTATCATTCTACATATCTACCTATCTCTATCTATCTATCTACCTACCTACCTATCTGTATTTATCTATCTACCTACCTACCTATCTGTATCTATCTATCTACCTACCTACCTATCTGTATCTATCAATCTACTTACCTACCTATCTCTATCTATCTATCTACCTACCTAACTATCTCTATCTATCTACCTACCTACCTACCTATCTGTATTTATCTATCTATCTACCTACCTATCTGTATCTATCTACCTACCTACCTATCTCTATCTATTTATCTACCTACCTACTTATCTGTATCTATCTATCTACCTACCTACCTATCTGTATCTGTCAATCTATCTACCTACCTATCTTTATCTATCAATCTACTTACCTACCTATCTGTATCTATCATTCTACATACCTACCTATCTCTATCTATCTACCTACCTACCTACCTATCTGTATTTATCTATCTACCTACCTACCTATCTGTATCTATCTATCTACCTACCTACCTATCTGTATCTATCAATCTACCTACCTACCTATCGGTATCTATCAATCTACCTACCTACCTGTCTGTATCTATCAATCTACCTACCTACCTATCTGTATCTATCTATCTACCTACCTACCTATCTGTATCTATCAATCTACATACCTACCTATCTCTATCTATCTATCTACCTACCTACCTATCTGTATTTATCTATCTACGTACCTACCTAACTGTATCTATCTATCTACCTACCTACCTATCTGTATCTATCAATCTACCTACCTACCTATCTCTATCTATCTATCTACCTACATACCTATCTCTATCTATCTACTTACCTACCTACCTATCTGTATTTATCTATCTACCTACCTACCTATCTGTATCTATCTATCTACCTACCTACCTATCTGTATCTATCTATCTACCTACCTACCTATTTGTATCTATCAATCTACCTACCTATCTATCTGTATCTATCTATCTACCTACCTACCTATCTGTATCTATCAATCTACATACCTACCTATCTCTATCTATCTATCTACCTACCTACCTATCTGTATCTATCAATCTACCTACCTACCTATCTCTATCTATCTATCTACCTACCTACCTATCTCTATCTATCTACTTACCTACCTACCTATCTGTATTTATCTATCTACCTACCTACCTATCTCTATCTATCTATCTACCTACCTACCTATCTGTATCTATCAATCTACCTACCTACCTATCTCTATCTATCTATCTACCTACCTACCTATCTCTATCTATCTACCTACCTACCTACCTATCTTTATTTATCTATCTACCTACCTACCTATCTCTATCAATCTATCTACCTACCTACCTATCTATATCTATCTATCTACCTACCTACCTATCTGTATCTTTCAATCTACCTACCTACCTATCTGTAGCTATCTACCTACCTACCTATCTGTATCTATCAATCTACCTACCTACCTATCTGTATCTATCAATCTACATACCTACCTATCTGTATCTATCATTCTACATACCTACCTAACTCTATCTATCTATCTACCTACCTACCTATCTGTATTTATCTATCTACCTACCTACCTATCTGTATCTATCTATCTACCTACCTACCTATCTGTATCTATCAATCTACCTACCTACCTATCTCTATCTATCTATCTACCTACCTACCTATCTCTATCTATCTACCTACCTACCTACCTATCTCTATTTATCTATCTATCTACCTACCTATCTGTATCTATCTACCTACCTACCTATCTCTATCTATCTATCTACCTATCTACCTATCTGTATCTATCTATCTACCTACCTACCTACCTATCTGTATCTATCAATCTACCTACCTACCTATCTGTATCTATCAATCTACTTACCTACCTATCTGTAACTATCATTCTACATACCTACCTATCTCTATCTATCTATCTACCTACCTACCTATCTGTATCTATCTATCTACCTACCTACCTATCTGTATCTATCAATCTACCTACCTACCTATCTCTATCTATCTATCTACCTACCTACCTATCTCTATCTATCTACTTACCTACCTACCTATCTGTATTTATCTATCTACCTACCTACATATCTGTATCTATCTATCTACCTACCTACCTATCTGTATCTATCTATCTACCTACCTACCTATCTGTATCTATCAATCTACCTACCTACCTATCTGTATCTATCAATCTACCTACCTACCTATCTGTATCTATCTATCTACCTACCTACCTATCTGTATCTATCAATCTACATACCTACCTATCTCTATCTATCTATCTACCTACCTACCTATCTGTATTTATCTATCTACCTACCTACCTATCTGTATCTATCTATCTACCTACCTACCTATCTGTATCTATCAATCTACCTACCTACCTATCTCTATCTATCTACCTACCTAAATATCTCTATCTATCTACTTACCTACCTAACTATCTGTATTTATCTATCTACCTACCTACCTATCTCTATCTATCTATCTACCTACCTACCTATCTGTATCTATCTATCTACCTACCTACCTATCTGTATCTATCAATCTACCTACCTACCTATCTCTATCTATCTATCTACCTACCTACCTATCTCTATCTATCTACCTACCTACCTACCTATCTGTATTTATCTATCTACCTACCTATCTCTATCAATCTATCTACCTACCTACCTATCTATATCTATCTATCTACCTACCTACCTATCTGTATCTATCAATCTACCTACCTACCTATCTGTAGCTATCTACCTACCTACCTATCTGTATCTATCAATCTACCTACCTACCTATCTGTATCTATCAATCTACATACCTACCTATCTGTATCTATCATTCTACATACTTACCTATCTCTATCTATCTATCTACCTACCTACCTATCTGTATTTATCTATCTACCTACCTACCTATCTGTATCTATCTATCTACCTACCTACCTATCTGTATCTATCAATCTACCTACCTACCTATCTCTATCTATCTATCTACCTACCTACCTATCTCTATCTATCTACCTACCTACCTACCTATCTGTATTTATCTATCTACCTACCTACCTATCTGTATCTATCTACCTACCTACCTATCTCTATCTATCTATCTACCTATCTACCTATCTGTATCTATCTACCTACCTACCTACCTACCTATCTGTATCTATCAATCTACCTACCTACCTATCTGTATCTATCAATCTACTTACCTACCTATCTGTAACTATCATTCTACATAACTACCTATCTCTATCTATCTATCTACCTACCTACCTATCTGTATTTATCTATCTACCTACCTACCTATCTGTATCTATCTATCTACCTACCTACCTATCTGTATCTATCAATCTACCTACCTACCTATCTCTATCTATCTATCTACCTACCTACCTATCTCTATCTATCTACCTACCTACCTACCTATCTGTATTTATCTATCTATCTACCTACCTATCTGTATCTATCTACCTACCTACCTATCTCTATCTATCTATCTACCTACCTACCTATCTGTATCTATCTATCTACCTACCTACCTATCTGTATCTGTCAATCTACCTACCTACCTATCTCTATCTATCAATCTACTTACCTACCTATCTGTATCTATCATTCTACATACCTACCTATCTCTATCTATCTACCTACCTACCTACCTATCTGTATTTATCTATCTACCTACCTACCTATGTGTATCTATCTATCTACCTACCTACCTATCTGTATCTATCAATCTAACTACCTACCTATCTGTATCTATCAATCTACCTACCTACCTATCTGTATCTATCTACCTACCTACCTACCTATCTGTATCTATCAATCTACATACCTACCTATCTCTATCTATCTACCTACCTACCTACCTATCTGTATTTATCTATCTACCTACGTACCTATCTCTATCTACCTATCTACCTACCTACCTATCTGTATCTATCTATCTACCTACCTACCTATCTGTATCTATCAATCTACCTACCTACCTATCTGTAGCTATCAATCTACCTACCCACCTATCTCTATCTATCTATCTACCTACCTACCTATCTCTATCTATCTACCTACCTACCTACCTATCTGTATTTATCTATCTATCTACCTACCTATCTGTATCTACCTACCTACCTATCTCTATCTGTATATCTACCTATCTACCTATCTGTATCTATCTATCTACCTACCTACCTACCTATCTGTATCTATCAATCTACCTACCTACCTATCTGTATCTATCAATCTACTTACCTACCTATCTGTAACTATCATTCTACATACCTACCTATCTCTATCTATCTAACTACCTACCTACCTATCTGTATTTATCTATCTACCTACCTACCTATCTGTATCTATCTATCTACCTACCTACCTATCTGTATCTATCAATCTACCTACCTACCTATCTCTATCTATCTATCTACCTACCTACCTATCTCTATCTATCTACTTACCTACCTACCTATCTGTATTTATCTATCTACCTACCTACCTATCTGTATCTATCTATCTACCTACCTACCTATCTGTATCTATCAATCTACCTACCTACCTATCTGTATCTATCAATCTACCTACCTACCTATCTGTATCTATCTATCTACCTACCTACCTATCTGTATCTATCAATCTACATACCTACCTATCTCTATCTATCTATCTACCTACCTTCTTATCTGTATTTATCTATCTACCTACCTACCTATCTGTATCTATCTATCTACCTACCTACCTATCTGTATCTATCAATCTACCTACCTACCTATCTCTATCAATCTATCTACCTACCTACCTATCTATATCTATCTATCTACCTACCTACCTATCTGTATCTATCAATCTACCTACCTATTTGTATCTATCAATCTACATACCTACCTATCTCTATCTATCTATCTACCTACCTTCTTATCTGTATTTATCTATCTACCTACCTACCTATCTGTATCTATCTATCTACCTACCTACCTATCTCTATCTATCTATCTACCTACCTACCTATCTCTATCTATCTACCTACCTACCTACCTATCTGTATTTATCTATCTACCTACCTACCTATCTGTATCTATCAATCTACCTACCTTCCTATCTGTAGCTATCTACCTACCTACCTATTTGTATCTATCAATCTACCTACCTACCTATCTGTATCTATCAATCTACATACCTACCTATCTGTATCTATCAATCTACTTACCTACCTATCTGTATCTATCATTCTACATACCTACCTATCTCTATCTATCTACCTACCTACCTACCTATCTGTATTTATCTATCTATCTACCTACCTATCTGTATCTATCTACCTACCTACCTATCTCTATCTATCTATCTACCTGCCTACCTATCTGTATCTATCTATCTATCTATCTACCTACCTATCTGTATCTGTCAATCTACCTACCTACCTATCTCTATCTATCAATCTACTTACCTACCTATCTGTATCTATCATTCTACATACCTACCTATCTCTATCTATCTACCTACCTACCTACCTATCTGTATTTATCTATCTACCTACCTACCTATCTGTATTTATCTATCTACCTACCTACCTATCTCTATCTACCTATCTACCTACCTACCTATCTGTATCTATCTATCTACCTAACTACCTATCTGTATCTATCAATCTACCTACCTACCTATCTGTAGCTATCAATCTACCTACCCACCTATCTCTATCTATCTATCTACCTACCTACCTATCTCTATCTATCTACCTACCTACCTACCTATCTGTATTTATCTATCTATCTACCTACCTATCTGTATCTATCTACCTACCTACCTATCTCTATCTGTATATCTACCTATCTACCTATCTGTATCTATCTATCTACCTACCTACCTACCTATCTGTATCTATCAATCTACCTACCTACCTATCTGTATCTATCAATCTACTTACCTACCTATCTGTAACTATCATTCTACATACCTACCTATCTCTATCTATCTATCTACCTACCTACCTATCTGTATTTATCTATCTACCTACCTACCTATCTGTATCTATCTATCTACCTACCTACCTATCTGTATCTATCAATCTACCTACCTACCTATCTCTATCTATCTATCTACCTACCTACCTATCTCTATCTATCTACTTACCTACCTACCTATCTGTATTTATCTATCTACCTACCTACCTATCTGTATCTATCTATCTACCTACCTACCTATCTGTATCTATCAATCTACCTACCTACCTATCTGTATCTATCAATCTACCTACCTACCTATCTGTATCTATCTATCTACCTACCTACCTATCTGTATCTATCAATCTACATACCTACCTATCTCTATCTATCTATCTACCTACCTTCCTATCTGTATTTATCTATCTACCTACCTACCTATCTGTATCTATCTATCTACCTACCTACCTATCTCTATCTATCTATCTACCTACCTACCTATCTCTATCTATCTATCTACCTACCTACCTATCTCTATCTATCTACTTACCTACCTACCTATCTGTATCTATCAATCTACCTACCTACCTATCTCTATCTATCTATCTACCTACCTACCTATCTCTATCTATCTACCTACCTACCTACCTATCTGTATTTATCTATCTACCTACCTACCTATCTCTATCAATCTATCTACCTACCTACCTATCTATATCTATCTATCTACTTACCTACCTATCTGTATCTATCAATCTACCTACCTTCCTATCTGTAGCTATCTACCTACCTACCTATTTGTATCTATCAATCTACCTACCTACCTATCTGTATCTATCAATCTACATACCTACCTATCTGTATCTATCAATCTACTTACCTACCTATCTGTATCTATCATTCTACATACCTACCTATCTCTATCTATCTACCTACCTACCTACCTATCTGTATTTATCTATCTATCTACCTACCTATCTGTATCTATCTACCTACCTACCTATCTCTATCTATCTACCTGCCTACCTATCTGTATCTATCTATCTATCTACCTACCTATCTGTATCTTTCAATCTACCTACCTACCTATCTCTATCTATCAATCTACTTACCTACCTATCTGTATCTATCATTCTACATACCTACCTATCTCTATCTATCTACCTACCTACCTACCTATCTGTATTTATCTATCTACCTACCTACCTATGTGTATCTATCTATCTACCTACCTACCTATCTGTATCTATCAATCTACCTACCTACCTATCTGTATCTATCAATCTACCTACCTACCTATCTGTATCTATCTACCTACCTACCTACCTATCTGTATCTATCAATCTACATACCTACCTATCTCTATCTATCTACCTACCTACCTACCTATCTGTATATATCTATCTACCTACCTACCTATCTCTATCTACCTATCTACCTACCTACCTATCTGTATCTATCTATCTACCTACCTACCTATCTGTATCTATCAATCTACCTACCTACCTATCTGTAGCTATCAATCTACCTACCTACCTATCTCTATCTATCTATCTACCTACCTACCTATCTCTATCTATCTACCTACCTACCTACCTATCTGTATTTATCTATCTATCTACCTACCTATCTGTATCTATCTACCTACCTACCTATCTCTATCTGTCTATCTACCTATCTACCTATCTGTATCTATCTATCTACCTACCTACCTACCTATCTGTATCTATCAATCTACCTACCTACCTATCTGTATCTATCAATCTACTTACCTACCTATCTGTAACTATCATTCTACATACCTACCTATCTCTATCTATCTATCTACCTACCTACCTATCTGTATTTATCTATCTACCTACCTACCTATCTGTATCTATCTATCTAGCTACCTACCTATCTGTATCTATCAATCTACCTACCTACCTATCTCTATCTATCTATCTACCTACCTATCTATCTCTATCTATCTACTTACCTACCTACGTATCTGTATTTATCTATCTACCTACCTACCTATCTGTATCTATCTATCTACCTACCTACCTATCTGTATCTATCTATCTACCTACCTACCTATCTGTATCTATCAATCTACCTACCTACCTATCTGTATCTATCAATCTACGTACCTACCTATCTGTATCTATCTATCTACCTACCTACCTATCTGTATCTATCAATCTACATACCTACCTATCTCTATCTATCTATCTACCTACCTACCTATCTCTATTTATCTATCTACCTACCTACCTATCTGTATCTATCTATCTACCTACCTACCTATCTGTATCTATCAATCTACCTACCTACCTATCTCTATCTATCTACCTACCTACCTATCTCTATCTATCTACTTATCTACCTACCTATCTGTATTTATCTATCTACCTACCTACCTATCTCTATCTATCTATCTACCTACCTACCTATCTGTATCTATCTATCTACCTACCTACCTATCTTTATCTATCAATCTACCTACCTACCTATCTCTATCTATCTATCTACCTACCTACCTATCTCTATCTATCTACCTACCTACCTACCTATCTGTATTTATCTATCTACCTACCTACCTATCTCTATCAATCTATCTACCTACCTACCTATCTATATCTATCTATCTTCCTACCTACCTATCTGTATTTATCTATCTACCTACCTACCTATCTGTATCTATCTACCTACCTACCTACCTATCTGTATTTATCTATCTACCTACCTACCTATCTGTATCTATCTATCTACCTACCTACCTATCTGTATCTATCAATCTACCTACCTACCTATCTGTATCTATCAATCTACCTACCTACCTATCTGTATCTATCTACCTACCTACCTACCTATCTGTATCTATCAATCTACATACCTACCTATCTCTATCTATCTACCTACCTACCTATCTATCTGTATTTATCTATCTACCTACCTACCTATCTCTATCTACCTATCTACCTACCTACCTATCTGTATCTATCAATCTACCTACCTACCTATCTGTAGCTATCAATCTACCTACCTACCTATCTCTATCTATCTATCTACCTACCTACCTATCTCTATCTACCTACCTACCTACCTACCTATCTGTATTTATCTATCTATCTACCTACCTATCTGTATCTATCTACCTACCTACCTATCTCTATCTGTCTATCTACCTATCTACCTATCTGTATCTATCTATCTACCTACCTACCTACCTATCTGTATCTATCAATCTACCTACCTACCTATCTGTATCTATCAATCTACTTACCTACCTATCTGTATCTATCTATCTACCTACCTACCTATCTGTATCTATCAATCTACCTACCTACCTATCTCTATCTATCTATCTACCTACCTACCTATCTCTATCTATCTACTTACCTACCTACCTATCTGTATCTATCTATCTACCTACCTACCTATCTGTATCTATCTATCTACCTACCTACCTATCTGTATCTATCAATCTACCTACCTACCTATCTGTATCTATCTATCTACCTACCTACCTATCTGTATCTATCAATCTACCTACCTACCTATCTGTATCTATCAATCTACCTACCTACCTATCTGTATCTATCTATCTACCTACCTACCTATCTGTATCTATCAATCTACATACCTACCTATCTCTATCTATCTATCTATCTACCTACCTTCTTATCTGTATCTATCAATCTACCTACCTACCTATCTGTATCTATCAATCTACATACCTACCTATCTGTATCTATCATTCTACATACTTACCTATCTCTATCTATCTATCTACCTACCTACCTATCTGTATTTATCTATCTACCTACCTACCTATCTGTATCTATCTATCTACCTACCTACCTATCTGTATCTATCAATCTACCTACCTACCTATCTCTATCTATCTATCTACCTACCTACCTATCTCTATCTATCTACCTACCTACCTACCTATCTGTATTTATCTATCTACCTACCTACCTATCTGTATCTATCTACCTACCTACCTATCTCTATCTATCTATCTACCTATCTACCTATCTGTATCTATCTACCTACCTACCTACCTACCTATCTGTATCTATCAATCTACCTACCTACCTATCTGTATCTATCAATCTACTTACCTACCTATCTGTAACTATCATTCTACATACCTACCTATCTCTATCTATCTATCTACCTACCTACCTATCTGTATTTATCTATCTACCTACCTACCTATCTGTATCTATCTATCTACCTATCTACCTATCTGTATCTATCAATCTACCTACCTACCTATCTCTATCTATCTATCTACCTACCTACCTATCTCTATCTATCTACCTACCTACCTACCTATCTGTATTTATCTATCTATCTACCTACCTATCTGTATCTATCTACCTACCTACCTATCTCTATCTATCTATCTACCTACCTACCTATCTGTATCTATCTATCTACCTACCTACCTATCTGTATCTGTCAATCTACCTACCTACCTATCTCTATCTATCAATCTACTTACCTACCTATCTGTATCTATCATTCTACATACCTACCTATCTCTATCTATCTACCTACCTACCTACCTATCTGTATTTATCTATCTACCTACCTACCTATGTGTATCTATCTATCTACCTACCTACCTATCTGTATCTATCAATCTAACTACCTACCTATCTGTATCTATCAATCTACCTACCTACCTATCTGTATCTATCTACCTACCTACCTACCTATCTGTATCTATCAATCTACATACCTACCTATCTCTATCTATCTACCTACCTACCTACCTATCTGTATTTATCTATCTACCTACCTACCTATCTCTATCTACCTATCTACCTACCTACCTATCTGTATTTATCTATCTACCTACCTACCTATCTGTATCTATCAATCTACCTACCTACCTATCTGTAGCTATCAATCTACCTACCCACCTATCTCTATCTATCTATCTACCTACCTACCTATCTCTATCTATCTACCTACCTACCTACCTATCTGTATTTATCTATCTATCTACCTACCTATCTGTATCTATCTACCTACCTACCTATCTCTATCTGTATATCTACCTATCTACCTATCTGTATCTATCTATCTACCTACCTACCTACCTATCTGTATCTATCAATCTACCTACCTACCTATCTGTATCTATCAATCTACTTACCTACCTATCTGTAACTATCATTCTACATACCTACCTATCTCTATCTATCTATCTACCTACCTACCTATCTGTATTTATCTATCTACCTACCTACCTATCTGTATCTATCTATCTACCTACCTACCTATCTTTATCTATCAATCTACCTACCTACCTATCTCTATCTATCTATCTACCTACCTACCTATCTCTATCTATCTACTTACCTACCTACCTATCTGTATTTATCTATCTACCTACCTACCTATCTGTATCTATCTATCTACCTACCTACCTATCTGTATCTATCTATCTACCTACCTACCTATCTGTATCTATCAATCTACCTACCTACCTATCTGTATCTATCAATCTACCTACCTACCTATCTGTATCTATCTATCTACCTACCTACCTATCTGTATCTATCAATCTACATACCTACCTATCTCTATCTATCTATCTACCTACCTTCTTATCTGTATTTATCTATCTACCTACCTACCTATCTGTATCTATCTATCTACCTACCTACCTATCTCTATCTATCTATCTACCTACCTACCTATCTCTATCTATCTATCTACCTACCTACCTATCTCTATCTATCTACTTACCTACCTACCTATCTGTATTTATCTATCTACCTACCTACCTATCTCTATCTATCTATCTACCTACCTACCTATCTGTATCTATCTATCTACCTACCTACCTATCTGTATCTATCAATCTACCTACCTACCTATCTCTATCTATCTATCTACCTACCTACCTATCTCTATCTATCTACCTACCTACCTACCTATCTGTATTTATCTATCTACCTACCTACCTATCTCTATCAATCTATCTACCTACCTACCTATCTATATCTATCTATCTACCTACCTACCTATCTGTATCTATCAATCTACCTACCTTCCTATCTGTAGCAATCTACCTACCTACCTATTTGTATCTATCAATCTACCTACCTACCTATCTGTATCTATCAATCTACATACCTACCTATCTGTATCTATCAATCTACTTACCTACCTATCTGTATCTATCATTCTACATACCTACCTATCTCTATCTATCTACCTACCTACCTACCTATCTGTATTTATCTATCTATCTACCTACCTATCTGTATCTATCTACCTACCTACCTATCTCTATCTATCTATCTACCTGCCTACCTATCTGTATCTATCTATCTATCTACCTACCTATCTGTATCTGTCAATCTACCTACCTACCTATCTCTATCTATCAATCTACTTACCTACCTAACTGTATCTATCATTCTACATACCTACCTATCTCTATCTACCTACCTACCTACCTATCTGTATTTATCTATCTACCTACCTACCTATCTGTATTTATCTATCTACCTACCTACCTATCTCTATCTACCTATCTACCTACCTACCTATCTGTATCTATCTATCTACCTACCTACCTATCTCTATCAATCTATCTACCTACCTACCTATCTATATCTATCTATCTACCTACCTACCTATCTGTATCTATCAATCTACCTACCTTCCTATCTGTAGCAATCTACCTACCTACCTATTTGTATCTATCAATCTACCTACCTACCTATCTGTATCTATCAATCTACATACCTACCTATCTGTATCTATCAATCTACTTACCTACCTATCTGTATCTATCATTCTACATACCTACCTATCTCTATCTATCTACCTACCTACCTACCTATCTGTATTTATCTATCTATCTACCTACCTTTCTGTATCTATCTACCTACCTACCTATCTCTATCTATCTATCTACCTGCCTACCTATCTGTATCTATCTATCTATCTACCTACCTATCTGTATCTGTCAATCTACCTACCTACCTATCTCTATCTATCAATCTACTTACCTACCTAACTGTATCTATCATTCTACATACCTACCTATCTCTATCTACCTACCTACCTACCTATCTGTATTTATCTATCTACCTACCTACCTATCTGTATTTATCTATCTACCTACCTACCTATCTCTATCTACCTATCTACCTACCTACCTATCTGTATCTATCTATCTACCTACCTACCTATCTGTATCTATCAATCTACCTACCTACCTATCTGTAGCTATCAATCTACATACCCACCTATCTCTATCTATCTATCTACCTACCTACATATCTCTATCTATCTACCTACCTACCTACCTATCTGTATTTATCTATCTATCTACCTACCTATCTGTATCTATCTACCTACCTACCTATCTCTATCTGTATATCTACCTATCTACCTATCTGTATCTATCTATCTACCTACCTACCTACCTATCTGTATCTATCAATCTACCTACCTACCTATCTGTATCTATCAATCTACTTACCTACCTATCTGTAACTATCATTCTACATACCTACCTATCTCTATCTATCTATCTACCTACCTACCTATCTGTATTTATCTATCTACCTACCTACCTATCTGTATCTATCTATCTACCTACCTACCTACCTATCTGTATCTATCAATCTACCTACCTACCTATCTCTATCTATCTATCTACCTACCTACCTATCTCTATCTATCTACTTACCTACCTACCTATCTGTATTTATCTATCTACCTACCTACCTATCTGTATCTATCTATCTACCTACCTACCTATCTGTATCTATCTATCTACCTACCTACCTATCTGTATCTATCAATCTACCTACCTACCTATCTGTATCTATCAATCTACCTACCTACCTATCTGTATCTATCTATCTACCTACCTACCTATCTGTATCTATCAATCTACATACCTACCTATCTCTATCTATCTATCTACCTACCTTCCTATCTGTATTTATCTATCTACCTACCTACCTATCTGTATCTATCTATCTACCTACCTACCTATCTCTATCTATCTATCTACCTACCTACCTATCTCTATCTATCTATCTACCTACCTACCTATCTCTATCTATCTACTTACCTACCTACCTATCTGTATTTATCTATCTACCTACCTACCTATCTCTATCTATCTATCTACCTACCTACCTATCTGTATCTATCTATCTACCTACCTACCTATCTGTATCTATCAATCTACCTACCTACCTATCTCTATCTATCTATCTATCTACCTACCTACCTATCTCTATCTATCTACCTACCTACCTACCTATCTGTATTTATCTATCTACCTACCTACCTATCTCTATCAATCTATCTACCTACCTACCTATCTATATCTATCTATCTACCTACCTACCTATCTGTATCTATCAATCTACCTACCTTCCTATCTGTAGCTATCTACCTACCTACCTATTTGTATCTATCAATCTACCTACCTACCTATCTGTATCTATCAATCTACATACCTACCTATCTGTATCTATCAATCTACTTACCTACCTATCTGTATCTATCATTCTACATACCTACCTATCTCTATCTATCTACCTACCTACCTACCTATCTGTATTTATCTATCTATCTACCTACCTATCTGTATCTATCTACCTACCTACCTATCTCTATCTATCTATCTACCTGCCTACCTATCTGTATCTATCTATCTATCTACCTACCTATCTGTATCTGTCAATCTACCTACCTACCTATCTCTATCTATCAATCTACTTACCTACCTATCTGTATCTATCATTCTACATACCTACCTATCTCTATCTATCTACCTACCTACCTACCTATCTGTATCTATCAATCTACATACCTACCTATCTCTATCTATCTATCTACCTACCTACCTATCTCTATTTATCTATCTACCTACCTACCTATCTGTATCTATCTATCTACCTACCTACCTATCTGTATCTATCAATCTACCTACCTACCTATCTCTATCTATCTATCTACCTACCTACCTATCTCTATCTATCTACTTATCTACCTACCTATCTGTATTTATCTATCTACCTACCTACCTATCTCTATCTATCTATCTACCTACCTACCTATCTGTATCTATCTATCTACCTACCTACCTATCTTTATCTATCAATCTACCTACCTACCTATCTCTATCTATCTATCTACCTACCTACCTATCTCTATCTATCTACCTACCTACCTACCTATCTGTATTTATCTATCTACCTACCTACCTATCTCTATCAATCTATCTACCTACCTACCTATCTATATCTATCTATCTTCCTACCTACCTATCTGTATTTATCTATCTACCTACCTACCTATCTGTATCTATCTACCTACCTACCTACCTATCTGTATTTATCTATCTACCTACCTACCTATCTGTATCTATCTATCTACCTACCTACCTATCTGTATCTATCAATCTACCTACCTACCTATCTGTATCTATCAATCTACCTACCTACCTATCTGTATCTATCTACCTACCTACCTACCTATCTGTATCTATCAATCTACATACCTACCTATCTCTATCTATCTACCTACCTACCTATCTATCTGTATTTATCTATCTACCTACCTACCTATCTCTATCTACCTATCTACCTACCTACCTATCTGTATCTATCAATCTACCTACCTACCTATCTGTAGCTATCAATCTACCTACCTACCTATCTCTATCTATCTATCTACCTACCTACCTATCTCTATCTACCTACCTACCTACCTATCTGTATTTATCTATCTATCTACCTACCTATCTGTATCTATCTACCTACCTACCTATCTCTATCTGTCTATCTACCTATCTACCTATCTGTATCTATCTATCTACCTAACTACCTACCTATCTGTATCTATCAATCTACCTACCTACCTATCTGTATCTATCAATCTACTTACCTACCTATCTGTATCTATCTATCTACCTACCTACCTATCTGTATCTATCAATCTACCTACCTACCTATCTCTATCTATCTATCTACCTACCTACCTATCTCTATCTATCTATTTACCTACCTACCTATCTGTATCTATCTATCTACCTACCTACCTATCTGTATCTATCTATCTACCTACCTACCTATCTGTATCTATCAATCTACCTACCTACCTATCTGTATCTATCTATCTACCTACCTACCTATCTGTATCTATCAATCTACCTACCTACCTATCTGTATCTATCAATCTACCTACCTACCTATCTGTATCTATCTATCTACCTACCTACCTATCTGTATCTATCAATCTACATACCTACCTATCTCTATCTATCTATCTATCTACCTACCTTCTTATCTGTATCTATCAATCTACCTACCTACCTATCTGTATCTATCAATCTACATACCTACCTATCTGTATCTATCATTCTACATACTTACCTATCTCTATCTATCTATCTACCTACCTACCTATCTGTATTTATCTATCTACCTACCTACCTATCTGTATCTATCTATCTACCTACCTACCTATCTGTATCTATCAATCTACCTACCTACCTATCTCTATCTATCTATCTACCTACCTACCTATCTCTATCTATCTAACTACCTACCTACCTATCTGTATTTATCTATCTACCTACCTACCTATCTGTATCTATCTACCTACCTACCTATCTCTATCTATCTATCTACCTATCTACCTATCTGTATCTATCTACCTACCTACCTACCTACCTATCTGTATCTATCAATCTACCTACCTACCTATCTGTATCTATCAATCTACTTACCTACCTATCTGTAACTATCATTCTACATACCTACCTATCTCTATCTATCTATCTACCTACCTACCTATCTGTATCTATCAATCTACTTACCTACCTATCTGTATCTATCTATCTACCTACCTACCTATCTGTATCTATCAATCTACCTACCTACCTATCTCTATCTATCTATCTACCTACCTACCTATCTCTATCTATCTATCTACCTACCTACCTATCTCTATCTATCTATCTACCTACCTACCTATCTCTATCTATCTATCTACCTACCTACCTATCTCTATCTATCTACTTACCTACCTACCTATCTGTATTTATCTATCTACCTACCTACCTATCTCTATCTATCTATCTACCTACCTACCTATCTGTATCTATCTATCTACCTACCTACCTATCTGTATCTATCAATCTACCCACCTACCTATCTCTATCTATCTATCTACCTACCTACCTATCTCTATCTATCTACCTACCTACCTACCTATCTGTATTTATCTATCTACCTACCTACCTATCTCTATCAATCTATCTACCTACCTACCTATCTATATCTATCTATCTACCTACCTACCTATCTGTATCTATCAATCTACCTACCTTCCTATCTGTAGCAATCTACCTACCTACCTATTTGTATCTATCAATCTACCTACCTACCTATCTGTATCTATCAATCTACATACCTACCTATCTGTATCTATCAATCTACTTACCTACCTATCTGTATCTATCATTCTACATACCTACCTATCTCTATCTATCTACCTACCTACCTACCTATCTGTATTTATCTATCTATCTACCTACCTATCTGTATCTATCTACCTACCTACCTATCTCTATCTATCTATCTACCTGCCTACCTATCTGTATCTATCTATCTATCTACCTACCTATCTGTATCTGTCAATCTACCTACCTACCTATCTCTATCTATCAATCTACTTACCTACCTAACTGTATCTATCATTCTACATACCTACCTATCTCTATCTACCTACCTACCTACCTATCTGTATTTATCTATCTACCTACCTACCTATCTGTATTTATCTATCTACCTACCTACCTATCTCTATCTACCTATCTACCTACCTACCTATCTGTATCTATCAATCTACCTACCTACCTATCTGTATCTATCTACCTACCTACCTACCTATCTGTATCTATCAATCTACATACCTACCTATCTCTATCTATCTACCTACCTACCTACCTATCTGTATTTATCTATCTACCTACCTACCTATCTCTATCTACCTATCTACCTACCTACCTATCTGTATTTATCTATCTACCTACCTACCTATCTGTATCTATCAATCTACCTACCTACCTATCTGTAGCTATCAATCTACCTACCCACCTATCTCTATCTATCTATCTACCTACCTACCTATCTCTATCTATCTACCTACCTACCTACCTATCTGTATTTATCTATCTATCTACCTACCTATCTGTATCTATCTACCTACCTACCTATCTCTATCTGTATATCTACCTATCTACCTATCTGTATCTATCTATCTACCTACCTACCTACCTATCTGTATCTATCAATCTACCTACCTACCTATCTGTATCTATCAATCTACTTACCTACCTATCTGTAACTATCATTCTACATACCTACCTATCTCTATCTATCTATCTACCTACCTACCTATCTGTATTTATCTATCTACCTACCTACCTATCTGTATCTATCTATCTACCTACCTACCTATCTTTATCTATCAATCTACCTACCTACCTGTCTCTATCTATCTATCTACCTACCTACCTATCTCTATCTATCTACTTACCTACCTACCTATCTGTATTTATCTATCTACCTACCTACCTATCTGTATCTATCTATCTACCTACCTACCTATCTGTATCTATCTATCTACCTACCTACCTATCTGTATCTATCAATCTACCTACCTACCTATCTGTATCTATCAATCTACCTACCTACCTATCTGTATCTATCTATCTACCTACCTACCTATCTGTATCTATCAATCTACATACCTACCTATCTCTATCTATCTATCTACCTACCTTCTTATCTGTATTTATCTATCTACCTACCTACCTATCTGTATCTATCTATCTACCTACCTACCTATCTCTATCTATCTATCTACCTACCTACCTATCTCTATCTATCTATCTACCTACCTACCTATCTCTATCTATCTACTTACCTACCTACCTATCTGTATTTATCTATCTACCTACCTACCTATCTCTATCTATCTATCTACCTACCTACCTATCTGTATCTATCTATCTACCTACCTACCTATCTGTATCTATCAATCTACCTACCTACCTATCTCTATCTATCTATCTACCTACCTACCTATCTCTATCTATCTACCTACCTACCTACCTATCTGTATTTATCTATCTACCTACCTACCTATCTCTATCAATCTATCTACCTACCTACCTATCTATATCTATCTATCTACCTACCTACCTATCTGTATCTATCAATCTACCTACCTTCCTATCTGTAGCAATCTACCTACCTACCTATTTGTATCTATCAATCTACCTACCTACCTATCTGTATCTATCAATCTACATACCTACCTATCTGTATCTATCAATCTACTTACCTACCTATCTGTATCTATCATTCTACATACCTACCTATCTCTATCTATCTACCTACCTACCTACCGATCTGTATTTATCTATCTATCTACCTACCTATCTGTATCTATCTACCTACCTACCTATCTCTATCTATCTATCTACCTGCCTACCTATCTGTATCTATCTATCTATCTACCTACCTATCTCTATCTGTCAATCTACCTACCTACCTATCTCTATCTATCAATCTACTTACCTACCTAACTGTATCTATCATTCTACATACCTACCTATCTCTATCTACCTACCTACCTACCTATCTGTATTTATCTATCTACCTACCTACCTATCTGTATTTATCAATCTACCTACCTACCTATCTCTATCTACCTATCTACCTACCTACCTATCTGTATCTATCTATCTACCTACCTACCTATCTGTATCTATCAATCTACCTACCTACCTATCTGTAGCTATCAATCTACATACCCACCTATCTCTATCTATCTATCTACCTACCTACCTATCTCTATCTATCTACCTACCTACCTACCTATCTGTATTTATCTATCTATCTACCTACCTATCTGTATCTATCTACCTACCTACCTATCTCTATCTGTATATCTACCTATCTACCTATCTGTATCTATCTATCTACCTACCTACCTATCTGTATCTATCAATCTACCTACCTACCTATCTGTATCTATCAATCTACTTACCTACCTATCTGTAACTATCATTCTACATACCTACCTATCTCTATCTATCTATCTACCTACCTACCTATCTGTATTTATCTATCTACCTACCTACCTATCTGTATCTATCTATCTACCTACCTACCTATCTGTATCTATCAATCTACCTACCTACCTATCTCTATCTATCTATCTACCTACCTACCTATCTCTATCTATCTACTTACCTACCTACCTATCTGTATTTATCTATCTACCTACCTACCTATCTGTTTCTATCTATCTACCTACCTACCTATCTGTATCTATCTATCTACCTACCTACCTATCTGTATCTATCAATCTACCTACCTACCTATCTGTATCTATCAATCTACCTACCTACCTATCTGTATCTATCTATCTACCTACCTACCTATCTGTATCTATCAATCTACATACCTACCTATCTCTATCTATCTATCTACCTACCTTCCTATCTGTATTTATCTATCTACCTACCTACCTATCTCTATCTATCTACTTACCTACCTACCTATCTGTATTTATCTATCTACCTACCTACCTATCTCTATCTATCTATCTACCTACCTACCTATCTGTATCTATCTATCTACCTACCTACCTATCTGTATCTATCAATCTACCTACCTACCTATCTCTATCTATCTATCTACCTACCTACCTATCTCTATCTATCTACCTACCTACCTACCTATCTGTATTTATCTATCTACCTACCTACCTATCTCTATCAATCTATCTACCTACCTACCTATCTATATCTATCTATCTACCTACCTACCTATCTGTATCTATCAATCTACCTACCTTCCTATCTGTAGCTATCTACCTACCTACCTATTTGTATCTATCAATCTACCTACCTACCTATCTGTATCTATCAATCTACATACCTACCTATCTGTATCTATCAATCTACTTACCTACCTATCTGTATCTATCATTCTACATACCTACCTATCTCTATCTATCTACCTACCTACCTACCTATCTGTATTTATCTATCTATCTACCTACCTATCTGTATCTATCTACCTACCTACCTATCTCTATCTATCTATCTACCTGCCTACCTATCTGTATCTATCTATCTACCTACCTACCTATCTGTATCTATCAATCTACCTACCTACCTATCTGTAGCTATCAATCTACCTACCTACCTATCTCTATCTATCTATCTACCTACCTACCTACCTATCTGTATTTATCTATCTACCTACCTACCTACCTATCTGTATTTATCTATCTACCTACCTACCTATGTGTATCTATCTATCTACCTACCTACCTATCTGTATCTATCAATCTACCTACCTACCTATCTGTATCTATCAATCTACCTACCTACCTATCTGTATCTATCTACCTACCTACCTACCTATCTGTATCTATCAATCTACATACCTACCTATCTCTATCTATCTACCTACCTACCTACCTATCTGTATTTATCTATCTACCTACCTACCTATGTCTATCTACCTATCTACCTACCTACCTATCTGTATCTATCTATCTACCTACCTACCTATCTGTATCTATCAATCTACCTACCTACCTATCTGTAGCTATCAATCTACCTACCTACCTATCTCTATCTATCTATCTACCTACCTACCTATCTCTATCTATCTACCTACCTACCTACCTATCTGTATTTATCTATCTATCTACCTACCTATCTGTATCTATCTACCTACCTACCTATCTCTATCTGTCTATCTACCTATCTACCTATCTGTATCTATCTACCTACCTACCTACCTACCTATCTGTATCTATCAATCTACCTACCTACCTATCTGTATCTATCAATCTACTTACCTACCTATCTGTAACTATCATTCTACATACCTACCTATCTCTATCTATCTATCTACCTACCTACCTATCTGTATTTATCTATCTACCTACCTACCTATCTGTATCTATCTATCTAGCTACCTACCTATCTGTATCTATCAATCTACCTACCTACCTATCTCTATCTATCTATCTACCTACCTATCTATCTCTATCTATCTACTTACCTACCTACCTATCTGTATTTATCTATCTACCTACCTACCTATCTGTATCTATCTATCTACCTACCTACCTATCTGTATCTATCTATCTACCTACCTACCTATCTGTATCTATCAATCTACCTACCTACCTATCTGTATCTATCAATCTACCTACCTACCTATCTGTATCTATCTATCTACCTACCTACCTATCTGTATCTATCAATCTACATACCTACCTATCTCTATCTATCTATCTACCTACCTACCTATCTGTATTTATCTATCTACCTACCTACCTATCTGTATCTATCTATCTACCTACCTACCTATCTTTATCTATCAATCTACCTACCTACCTATCTCTATCTATCTATCTACCTACCTACCTATCTCTATCTATCTACCTACCTACCTACCTATCTGTATTTATCTATCTACCTACCTACCTATCTCTATCAATCTATCTACCTACCTACCTATCTATATCTATCTATCTTCCTACCTACCTATCTGTATTTATCTATCTACCTACCTACCTATCTGTATCTATCTACCTACCTACCTACCTATCTGTATTTATCTATCTACCTACCTACCTATCTGTATCTATCTATCTAACTACCTACCTATCTGTATCTATCAATCTACCTACCTACCTATCTGTATCTATCAATCTACCTACCTACCTATCTGTATCTATCTATCTACCTACCTACCTATCTGTATCTATCAATCTACATACCTACCTATCTCTATCTATCTATCTATCTACCTACCTTCTTATCTGTATCTATCAATCTACCTACCTACCTATCTGTATCTATCAATCTACATACCTACCTATCTGTATCTATCATTCTACATACTTACCTATCTCTATCTATCTATCTACCTACCTACCTATCTGTATTTATCTATCTACCTACCTACCTATCTGTATCTATCTATCTACCTACCTACCTATCTGTATCTATCAATCTACCTACCTACCTATCTCTATCTATCTATCTACCTACCTACCTATCTCTATCTATCTACCTACCTACCTACCTATCTGTATTTATCTATCTACCTACCTACCTATCTGTATCTATCTACCTACCTACCTATCTCTATCTATCTATCTACCTATCTACCTATCTGTATCTATCTACCTACCTACCTACCTACCTATCTGTATCTATCAATCTACCTACCTACCTATCTGTATCTATCAATCTACTTACCTACCTATCTGTAACTATCATTCTACATACCTACCTATCTCTATCTATCTATCTACCTACCTACCTATCTGTATTTATCTATCTACCTACCTACCTATCTGTATCTATCTATCTACCTATCTACCTATCTGTATCTATCAATCTACCTACCTACCTATCTCTATCTATCTATCTACCTACCTACCTATCTCTATCTATCTACCTACCTACCTACCTATCTGTATTTATCTATCTATCTACCTACCTATCTGTATCTATCTACCTACCTACCTATCTCTATCTATCTATCTACCTACCTACCTATCTGTATCTATCTATCTACCTACCTACCTATCTGTATCTGTCAATCTACCTACCTACCTATCTCTATCTATCAATCTACTTACCTACCTATCTGTATCTATCATTCTACATACCTACCTATCTCTATCTATCTACCTACCTACCTACCTATCTGTATTTATCTATCTACCTACCTACCTATGTGTATCTATCTATCTACCTACCTACCTATCTGTATCTATCAATCTAACTACCTACCTATCTGTATCTATCAATCTACCTACCTACCTATCTGTATCTATCTACCTACCTACCTACCTATCTGTATCTATCAATCTACATACCTACCTATCTCTATCTATCTACCTACCTACCTACCTATCTGTATTTATCTATCTACCTACCTACCTATCTCTATCTACCTATCTACCTACCTACCTATCTGTATTTATCTATCTACCTACCTACCTATTTGTATCTATCAATCTACCTACCTACCTATCTGTAGCTATCAATCTACCTACCCACCTATCTCTATCTATCTATCTACCTACCTACCTATCTCTATCTATCTACCTACCTACCTACCTATCTGTATTTATCTATCTATCTACCTACCTATCTGTATCTATCTACCTACCTACCTATCTCTATCTGTATATCTACCTATCTACCTATCTGTATCTATCTATCTACCTACCTACCTACCTATCTGTCTCTATCAATCTACCTACCTACCTATCTGTATCTATCAATCTACTTACCTACCTATCTGTAACTATCATTCTACATACCTACCTATCTCTATCTATCTATCTACCTACCTACCTATCTGTATTTATCTATCTACCTACCTACCTATCTGTATCTATCTATCTACCTCCCTACCTATCTTTATCTATCAATCTACCTACCTACCTATCTCTATCTATCTATCTACCTACCTACCTATCTCTATCTATCTACTTACCTACCTACCTATCTGTATCTATCTATCTACCTACCTACCTATCTGTATCTATCTATCTACCTACCTACCTATCTGTATCTATCAATCTACCTACCTACCTATCTGTATCTATCAATCTACCTACCTACCTATCTGTATCTATCTATCTACCTACCTACCTATCTGTATCTATCAATCTACATACCTACCTATCTCTATCTATCTATCTACCTACCTTCTTATCTGTATTTATCTATCTACCTACCTACCTATCTGTATCTATCTATCTACCTACCTACCTATCTCTATCTATCTATCTACCTACCTACCTATCTCTATCTATCTATCTACCTACCTACCTATCTCTATCTATCTACTTACCTACCTACCTATCTGTATTTATCTATCTACCTACCTACCTATCTCTATCTATCTATCTACCTACCTACCTATCTGTATCTATCTATCTACCTACCTACCTATCTGTATCTATCAATCTACCTACCTACCTATCTCTATCTATCTATCTACCTACCTACCTATCTCTATCTATCTACCTACCTACCTACCTATCTGTATTTATCTATCTACCTACCTACCTATCTCTATCAATCTATCTACCTACCTACCTATCTATATCTATCTATCTACCTACCTACCTATCTGTATCTATCAATCTACCTACCTTCCTATCTGTAGCAATCTACCTACCTACCTATTTGTATCTATCAATCTACCTACCTACCTATCTGTATCTATCAATCTACATACCTACCTATCTGTATCTATCAATCTACTTACCTACCTATCTGTATCTATCATTCTACATACCTACCTATCTCTATCTATCTACCTACCTACCTACCTATCTGTATTTATCTATCTATCTACCTACCTATCTGTATCTATCTACCTACCTACCTATCTCTATCTATCTATCTACCTGCCTACCTATCTGTATCTATCTATCTATCTACCTACCTATCTGTATCTGTCAATCTACCTACCTACCTATCTCTATCTATCAATCTACTTACCTACCTAACTGTATCTATCATTCTACATACCTACCTATCTCTATCTACCTACCTACCTACCTATCTGTATTTATCTATCTACCTACCTACCTATCTGTATTTATCTATCTACCTACCTACCTATCTCTATCTACCTATCTACCTACCTACCTATCTGTATCTATCTATCTACCTACCTACCTATCTGTATCTATCAATCTACCTACCTACCTATCTGTAGCTATCAATCTACATACCCACCTATCTCTATCTATCTATCTACCTACCTACCTATCTCTATCTATCTACCTACCTACCTACCTATCTGTATTTATCTATCTATCTACCTACCTATCTGTATCTATCTACCTACCTACCTATCTCTATCTGTATATCTACCTATCTACCTATCTGTATCTATCTATCTACCTACCTACCTACCTATCTGTATCTATCAATCTACCTACCTACCTATCTGTATCTATCAATCTACTTACCTACCTATCTGTAACTATCATTCTACATACCTACCTATCTCTATCTATCTATCTACCTACCTACCTATCTGTATTTATCTATCTACCTACCTACCTATCTGTATCTATCTATCTACCTACCTACCTACCTATCTGTATCTATCAATCTACCTACCTACCTATCTCTATCTATCTATCTACCTACCTACCTATCTCTATCTATCTACTTACCTACCTACCTATCTGTATTTATCTATCTACCTACCTACCTATCTGTATCTATCTATCTACCTACCTACCTATCTGTATCTATCTATCTACCTACCTACCTATCTGTATCTATCAATCTACCTACCTACCTATCTGTATCTATCAATCTACCTACCTACCTATCTGTATCTATCTATCTACCTACCTACCTATCTGTATCTATCAATCTACATACCTACCTATCTCTATCTATCTATCTACCTACCTTCCTATCTGTATTTATCTATCTACCTACCTACCTATCTGTATCTATCTATCTACCTACCTACCTATCTCTATCTATCTATCTACCTACCTACCTATCTCTATCTATCTATCTACCTACCTACCTATCTCTATCTATCTACTTACCTACCTACCTATCTGTATTTATCTATCTACCTACCTACCTATCTCTATCTATCTATCTACCTACCTACCTATCTGTATCTATCTATCTACCTACCTATCTATCTGTATCTATCAATCTACCTACCTACCTATCTCTATCTATCTATCTACCTACCTACCTATCTCTATCTATCTACCTACCTACCTACCTATCTGTATTTATCTATCTACCTACCTACCTATCTCTATCAATCTATCTACCTACCTACCTATCTATATCTATCTATCTACCTACCTACCTATCTGTATCTATCAATCTACCTACCTTCCTATCTGTAGCTATCTACCTACCTACCTATCTGTATCTATCAATCTACATACCTACCTATCTGTATCTATCAATCTACTTACCTACCTATCTGTATCTATCATTCTACATACCTACCTATCTCTATCTATCTACCTACCTACCTACCTATCTGTATTTATCTATCTATCTACCTACCTATCTGTATCTATCTACCTACCTACCTATCTCTATCTATCTATCTACCTGCCTACCTATCTGTATCTATCTATCTATCTACCTACCTATCTGTATCTGTCAATCTACCTACCTACCTATCTCTATCTATCAATCTACTTACCTACCTATCTGTATCTATCATTCTACATACCTACCTATCTCTATCTATCTACCTACCTACCTACCTATCTGTATCTATCAATCTACATACCTACCTATCTCTATCTATCTATCTACCTACCTACCTATCTCTATTTATCTATCTACCTACCTACCTATCTGTATCTATCTATCTACCTACCTACCTATCTGTATCTATCAATCTACCTACCTACCTATCTCTATCTATCTATCTACCTACCTACCTATCTCTATCTATCTACTTATCTACCTACCTATCTGTATTTATCTATCTACCTACCTACCTATCTCTATCTATCTATCTACCTACCTACCTATCTGTATCTATCTATCTACCTACCTACCTATCTTTATCTATCAATCTACCTACCTACCTATCTCTATCTATCTATCTACCTACCTACCTATCTCTATCTATCTACCTACCTACCTACCTATCTGTATTTATCTATCTACCTACCTACCTATCTCTATCAATCTATCTACCTACCTACCTATCTATATCTATCTATCTTCCTACCTACCTATCTGTATTTATCTATCTACCTACCTACCTATCTGTATCTATCTACCTACCTACCTACCTATCTGTATTTATCTATCTACCTACCTACCTATCTGTATCTATCTATCTACCTACCTACCTATCTGTATCTATCAATCTACCTACCTACCTATCTGTATCTATCAATCTACCTACCTACCTATCTGTATCTATCTACCTACCTACCTACCTATCTGTATCTATCAATCTACATACCTACCTATCTCTATCTATCTACCTACCTACCTATCTATCTGTATTTATCTATCTACCTACCTACCTATCTCTATCTACCTATCTACCTACCTACCTATCTGTATCTATCAATCTACCTACCTACCTATCTGTAGCTATCAATCTACCTACCTACCTATCTCTATCTATCTATCTACCTACCTACCTATCTCTATCTACCTACCTACCTACCTACCTATCTGTATTTATCTATCTATCTACCTACCTATCTGTATCTATCTACCTACCTACCTATCTCTATCTGTCTATCTACCTATCTACCTATCTGTATCTATCTATCTACCTACCTACCTACCTATCTGTATCTATCAATCTACCTACCTACCTATCTGTATCTATCAATCTACTTACCTACCTATCTGTATCTATCTATCTACCTACCTACCTATCTGTATCTATCAATCTACCTACCTACCTATCTCTATCTATCTATCTACCTACCTACCTATCTCTATCTATCTACTTACCTACCTACCTATCTGTATCTATCTATCTACCTACCTACCTATCTGTATCTATCTATCTACCTACCTACCTATCTGTATCTATCAATCTACCTACCTACCTATCTGTATCTATCTATCTACCTACCTACCTATCTGTATCTATCAATCTACCTACCTACCTATCTGTATCTATCAATCTACCTACCTACCTATCTGTATCTATCTATCTACCTACCTACCTATCTGTATCTATCAATCTACATACCTACCTATCTCTATCTATCTATCTACCTACCTTCTTATCTGTATTTATCTATCTACCTACCTACCTATCTGTATCTATCTATCTACCTACCTACCTATCTCTATCTATCTATCTACCTACCTACCTATCTCTATCTATCTATCTACCTACCTACCTATCTCTATCTATCTACTTACCTACCTACCTATCTGTATTTATCTATCTACCTACCTACCTATCTCTATCTATCTATCTACCTACCTACCTATCTGTATCTATCTATCTACCTACCTACCTATCTGTATCTATCAATCTACCTACCTACCTATCTCTATCTATCTATCTACCTACCTACCTATCTCTATCTATCTACCTACCTACCTACCTATCTGTATTTATCTATCTACCTACCTACCTATCTCTATCAATCTATCTACCTACCTACCTATCTATATCTATCTATCTACCTACCTACCTATCTGTATCTATCAATCTACCTACCTTCCTATCTGTAGCAATCTACCTACCTACCTATTTGTATCTATCAATCTACCTACCTACCTATCTGTATCTATCAATCTACATACCTACCTATCTGTATCTATCAATCTACTTACCTACCTATCTGTATCTATCATTCTACATACCTACCTATCTCTATCTATCTACCTACCTACCTACCTATCTGTATTTATCTATCTATCTACCTACCTATCTGTATCTATCTACCTACCTACCTATCTCTATCTATCTATCTACCTGCCTACCTATCTGTATCTATCTATCTATCTACCTACCTATCTGTATCTGTCAATCTACCTACCTACCTATCTCTATCTATCAATCTACTTACCTACCTAACTGTATCTATCATTCTACATACCTACCTATCTCTATCTACCTACCTACCTACCTATCTGTATTTATCTATCTACCTACCTACCTATCTGTATTTATCAATCTACCTACCTACCTATCTCTATCTACCTATCTACCTACCTACCTATCTGTATCTATCTATCTACCTACCTACCTATCTGTATCTATCAATCTACCTACCTACCTATCTGTAGCTATCAATCTACATACCCACCTATCTCTATCTATCTATCTACCTACCTACCTATCTCTATCTATCTACCTACCTACCTACCTATCTGTATTTATCTATCTATCTACCTACCTATCTGTATCTATCTACCTACCTACCTATCTCTATCTGTATATCTACCTATCTACCTATCTGTATCTATCTATCTACCTACCTACCTACCTATCTGTATCTATCAATCTACCTACCTACCTATCTGTATCTATCAATCTACTTACCTACCTATCTGTAACTATCATTCTACATACCTACCTATCTCTATCTATCTATCTACCTACCTACCTATCTGTATTTATCTATCTACCTACCTACCTATCTGTATCTATCTATCTACCTACCTACCTATCTGTATCTATCAATCTACCTACCTACCTATCTCTATCTATCTATCTACCTACCTACCTATCTCTATCTATCTACTTACCTACCTACCTATCTGTATTTATCTATCTACCTACCTACCTATCTGTATCTATCTATCTACCTACCTACCTATCTGTATCTATCTATCTACCTACCTACCTATCTGTATCTATCAATCTACCTACCTACCTATCTGTATCTATCAATCTACCTACCTACCTATCTGTATCTATCTATCTACCTACCTACCTATCTGTATCTATCAATCTACATACCTACCTATCTCTATCTATCTATCTACCTACCTTCCTATCTGTATTTATCTATCTACCTACCTACCTATCTGTATCTATCTATCTACCTACCTACCTATCTCTATCTATCTATCTACCTACCTACCTATCTCTATCTATCTATCTACCTACCTACCTATCTCTATCTATCTACTTACCTACCTACCTATCTGTATTTATCTATCTACCTACCTACCTATCTCTATCTATCTATCTACCTACCTACCTATCTGTATCTATCTATCTACCTACCTACCTATCTGTATCTATCAATCTACCTACCTACCTATCTCTATCTATCTATCTACCTACCTACCTATCTCTATCTATCTACCTACCTACCTACCTATCTGTATTTATCTATCTACCTACCTACCTATCTCTATCAATCTATCTACCTACCTACCTATCTATATCTATCTATCTACCTACCTACCTATCTGTATCTATCAATCTACCTACCTTCCTATCTGTAGCTATCTACCTACCTACCTATTTGTATCTATCAATCTACCTACCTACCTATCTGTATCTATCAATCTACATACCTACCTATCTGTATCTATCAATCTACTTACCTACCTATCTGTATCTATCATTCTACATACCTACCTATCTCTATCTATCTACCTACCTACCTACCTATCTGTATTTATCTATCTATCTACCTACCTATCTGTATCTATCTACCTACCTACCTATCTCTATCTATCTATCTACCTGCCTACCTATCTGTATCTATCTATCTATCTACCTACCTATCTGTATCTGTCAATCTACCTACCTACCTATCTCTATCTATCAATCTACTTACCTACCTAACTGTATCTATCATTCTACATACCTACCTATCTCTATCTACCTACCTACCTACCTATCTGTATCTATCTATCTACCTACCTACCTATCTGTATCTATCAATCTACCTACCTACCTATCTCTATCTATCTATCTACCTACCTACCTATCTCTATCTATCTACTTACCTACCTACCTATCTGTATTTATCTATCTACCTACCTACCTATCTGTATCTATCTATCTACCTACCTACCTATCTGTATCTATCTATCTACCTACCTACCTATCTGTATCTATCAATCTACCTACCTACCTATCTGTATCTATCAATCTACCTACCTACCTATCTGTATCTATCTATCTACCTACCTACCTATCTGTATCTATCAATCTACATACCTACCTATCTCTATCTATCTATCTACCTACCTTCCTATCTGTATTTATCTATCTACCTACCTACCTATCTGTATCTATCTATCTACCTACCTACCTATCTCTATCTATCTATCTACCTACCTACCTATCTCTATCTATCTATCTACCTACCTACCTATCTCTATCTATCTACTTACCTACCTACCTATCTGTATTTATCTATCTACCTACCTACCTATCTCTATCTATCTATCTACCTACCTACCTATCTGTATCTATCTATCTACCTACCTACCTATCTGTATCTATCAATCTACCTACCTACCTATCTCTATCTATCTATCTACCTACCTACCTATCTCTATCTATCTACCTACCTACCTACCTATCTGTATTTATCTATCTACCTACCTACCTATCTCTATCAATCTATCTACCTACCTACCTATCTATATCTATCTATCTACCTACCTACCTATCTGTATCTATCAATCTACCTACCTTCCTATCTGTAGCTATCTACCTACCTACCTATTTGTATCTATCAATCTACCTACCTACCTATCTGTATCTATCAATCTACATACCTACCTATCTGTATCTATCAATCTACTTACCTACCTATCTGTATCTATCATTCTACATACCTACCTATCTCTATCTATCTACCTACCTACCTACCTATCTGTATTTATCTATCTATCTACCTACCTATCTGTATCTATCTACCTACCTACCTATCTCTATCTATCTATCTACCTGCCTACCTATCTGTATCTATCTATCTATCTACCTACCTATCTGTATCTGTCAATCTACCTACCTACCTATCTCTATCTATCAATCTACTTACCTACCTAACTGTATCTATCATTCTACATACCTACCTATCTCTATCTACCTACCTACCTACCTATCTGTATTTATCTATCTACCTACCTACCTATCTGTATTTATCAATCTACCTACCTACCTATCTCTATCTACCTATCTACCTACCTACCTATCTGTATCTATCTATCTACCTACCTACCTATCTGTATCTATCAATCTACCTACCTACCTATCTGTAGCTATCAATCTACATACCCACCTATCTCTATCTATCTACCTACCTACCTACCTATCTGTATCTATCAATCTACATACCTACCTATCTCTATCTATCTACCTACCTACCTACCTATCTGTATTTATCTATCTACCTACCTACCTATGTCTATCTACCTATCTACCTACCTACCTATCTGTATCTATCTATCTACCTACCTACCTATCTGTATCTATCAATCTACCTACCTACCTATCTGTAGCTATCAATCTACCTACCTACCTATCTCTATCTATCTATCTACCTACCTACCTATCTCTATCTATCTACCTACCTACCTATCTGTATTTATCTATCTATCTACCTACCTATCTGTATCTATCTACCTACCTACCTATCTCTATCTGTCTATCTACCTATCTACCTATCTGTATCTATCTACCTACCTACCTACCTACCTATCTGTATCTATCAATCTACCTACCTACCTATCTGTATCTATCAATCTACTTACCTACCTATCTGTAACTATCATTCTACATACCTACCTATCTCTATCTATCTATCTACCTACCTACCTATCTGTATTTATCTATCTACCTACCTACCTATCTGTATCTATCTATCTAGCTACCTACCTATCTGTATCTATCAATCTACCTACCTACCTATCTCTATCTATCTATCTACCTACCTATCTATCTCTATCTATCTACTTACCTACCTACCTATCTGTATTTATCTATCTACCTACCTACCTATCTGTATCTATCTATCTACCTACCTACCTATCTGTATCTATCTATCTACCTACCTACCTATCTGTATCTATCAATCTACCTACCTACCTATCTGTATCTATCAATCTTCCTACCTACCTATCTGTATCTATCTATCTACCTACCTACCTATCTGTATCTATCAATCTACATACCTACCTATCTCTATCTATCTATCTACCTACCTACCTATCTGTATTTATCTATCTACCTACCTACCTATCTGTATCTATCTATCTACCTACCTACCTATCTTTATCTATCAATCTACCTACCTACCTATATCTATCTATCTATCTACCTACCTACCTATCTCTATCTATCTACCTACCTACCTACCTATCTGTATTTATCTATCTACCTACCTACCTATCTCTATCAATCTATCTACCTACCTACCTATCTATATCTATCTATCTTCCTACCTACCTATCTGTATTTATCTATCTACCTACCTACCTATCTGTATCTATCTACCTACCTACCTACCTATCTGTATTTATCTATCTACCTACCTACCTATCTGTATCTATCTATCTACCTACCTACCTATCTGTATCTATCAATCTACCTACCTACCTATCTGTATCTATCAATCTACCTACCTACCTATCTGTATCTATCTATCTACCTACCTACCTATCTGTATCTATCAATCTACATACCTACCTATCTCTATCTATCTATCTATCTACCTACCTTCTTATCTGTATCTATCAATCTACCTACCTACCTATCTGTATCTATCAATCTACATACCTACCTATCTGTATCTATCATTCTACATACTTACCTATCTCTATCTATCTATCTACCTACCTACCTATCTGTATTTATCTATCTACCTACCTACCTATCTGTATCTATCTATCTACCTACCTACCTATCTGTATCTATCAATCTACCTACCTACCTATCTCTATCTATCTATCTACCTACCTACCTATCTCTATCTATCTACCTACCTACCTACCTATCTGTATTTATCTATCTACCTACCTACCTATCTGTATCTATCTACCTACCTACCTATCTCTATCTATCTATCTACCTATCTACCTATCTGTATCTATCTACCTACCTACCTACCTACCTATCTGTATCTATCAATCTACCTACCTACCTATCTGTATCTATCAATCTACTTACCTACCTATCTGTAACTATCATTCTACATACCTACCTATCTCTATCTATCTATCTACCTACCTACCTATCTGTATTTATCTATCTACCTACCTACCTATCTGTATCTATCTATCTACCTATCTACCTATCTGTAACTATCAATCTACCTACCTACCTATCTCTATCTATCTATCTACCTACCTACCTATCTCTATCTATCTACCTACCTACCTACCTATCTGTATTTATCTATCTATCTACCTACCTATCTGTATCTATCTACCTACCTACCTATCTCTATCTATCTATCTACCTACCTACCTATCTGTATCTATCTATCTACCTACCTACCTATCTGTATCTGTCAATCTACCTACCTACCTATCTCTATCTATCAATCTACTTACCTACCTATCTGTATCTATCATTCTACATACCTACCTATCTCTATCTATCTACCTACCTACCTACCTATCTGTATTTATCTATCTACCTACCTACCTATGTGTATCTATCTATCTACCTACCTACCTATCTGTATCTATCAATCTAACTACCTACCTATCTGTATCTATCAATCTACCTACCTACCTATCTGTATCTATCTACCTACCTACCTACCTATCTGTATCTATCAATCTACATACCTACCTATCTCTATCTATCTACCTACCTACCTACCTATCTGTATTTATCTATCTACCTACCTACCTATCTCTATCTACCTATCTACCTACCTACCTATCTGTATTTATCTATCTACCTACCTACCTATCTGTATCTATCAATCTACCTACCTACCTATCTGTAGCTATCAATCTACCTACCCACCTATCTCTATCTATCTATCTACCTACCTACCTATCTCTATCTATCTACCTACCTACCTACCTATCTGTATTTATCTATCTATCTACCTACCTATCTGTATCTATCTACCTACCTACCTATCTCTATCTGTATATCTACCTATCTACCTATCTGTATCTATCTATCTACCTACCTACCTACCTATCTGTATCTATCAATCTACCTACCTACCTATCTGTATCTATCAATCTACTTACCTACCTATCTGTAACTATCATTCTACATACCTACCTATCTCTATCTATCTATCTACCTACCTACCTATCTGTATTTATCTATCTACCTACCTACCTATCTGTATCTATCTATCTACCTACCTACCTATCTTTATCTATCAATCTACCTACCTACCTATCTCTATCTATCTATCTACCTACCTACCTATCTCTATCTATCTACTTACCTACCTACCTATCTGTATTTATCTATCTACCTACCTACCTATCTGTATCTATCTATCTACCTACCTACCTATCTGTATCTATCTATCTACCTACCTACCTATCTGTATCTATCAATCTACCTACCTACCTATCTGTATCTATCAATCTACCTACCTACCTATCTGTATCTATCTATCTACCTACCTACCTATCTGTATCTATCAATCTACATACCTACCTATCTCTATCTATCTATCTACCTACCTTCTTATCTGTATTTATCTATCTACCTACCTACCTATCTGTATCTATCTATCTACCTACCTACCTATCTCTATCTATCTATCTACCTACCTACCTATCTCTATCTATCTATCTACCTACCTACCTATCTCTATCTATCTACTTACCTACCTACCTATCTGTATTTATCTATCTACCTACCTACCTATCTCTATCTATCTATCTACCTACCTACCTATCTGTATCTATCTATCTACCTACCTACCTATCTGTATCTATCAATCTACCTACCTACCTATCTCTATCTATCTATCTACCTACCTACCTATCTCTATCTATCTACCTACCTACCTACCTATCTGTATTTATCTATCTACCTACCTACCTATCTCTATCAATCTATCTACCTACCTACCTATCTATATCTATCTATCTACCTACCTACCTATCTGTATCTATCAATCTACCTACTTTCCTATCTCTAGCAATCTACCTACCTACCTATTTGTATCTATCAATCTACCTACCTACCTATCTGTATCTATCAATCTACATACCTACCTATCTGTATCTATCAATCTACTTACCTACCTATCTGTATCTATCATTCTACATACCTACCTATCTCTATCTATCTACCTACCTACCTACCTATCTGTATTTATCTATCTATCTACCTACCTATCTGTATCTATCTACCTACCTACCTATCTCTATCTATCTATCTACCTGCCTACCTATCTGTATCTATCTATCTATCTACCTACCTATCTGTATCTGTCAATCTACCTACCTACCTATCTCTATCTATCAATCTACTTACCTACCTAACTGTATCTATCATTCTACATACCTACCTATCTCTATCTACCTACCTACCTACCTATCTGTATTTATCTATCTACCTACCTACCTATCTGTATTTATCTATCTACCTACCTACCTATCTCTATCTACCTATCTACCTACCTACCTATCTGTATCTATCTATCTACCTACCTACCTATCTGTATCTATCAATCTACCTACCTACCTATCTGTAGCTATCAATCTACATACCCACCTATCTCTATCTATCTATCTACCTACCTACCTATCTCTATCTATCTACCTACCTACCTACCTATCTGTATTTATCTATCTATCTACCTACCTATCTGTATCTATCTACCTACCTACCTATCTCTATCTGTATATCTACCTATCTACCTATCTGTATCTATCTATCTACCTACCTACCTACCTATCTGTATCTATCAATCTACCTACCTACCTATCTGTATCTATCAATCTACTTACCTACCTATCTGTAACTATCATTCTACATACCTACCTATCTCTATCTATCTATCTACCTACCTACCTATCTGTATTTATCTATCTACCTACCTACCTATCTGTATCTATCTATCTACCTACCTACCTACCTATCTGTATCTATCAATCTACCTACCTACCTATCTCTATCTATCTATCTACCTACCTACCTATCTCTATCTATCTACTTACCTACCTACCTATCTGTATTTATCTATCTATCTACCTACCTATCTGTATCTATCTACCTACCTACCTATCTCTATCTATCTATCTACCTGCCTACCTATCTGTATCTATCTATCTATCTACCTACCTATCTGTATCTGTCAATCTACCTACCTACCTATCTCTATCTATCAATCTACTTACCTACCTAACTGTATCTATCATTCTACATACCTACCTATCTCTATCTACCTACCTACCTACCTATCTGTATTTATCTATCTACCTACCTACCTATCTGTATTTATCTATCTACCTACCTACCTATCTCTATCTACCTATCTACCTACCTACCTATCTGTATCTATCTATCTACCTACCTACCTATCTGTATCTATCAATCTACCTACCTACCTATCTGTAGCTATCAATCTACATACCCACCTATCTCTATCTATCTATCTACCTACCTACCTATCTCTATCTATCTACCTACCTACCTACCTATCTGTATTTATCTATCTATCTACCTACCTATCTGTATCTATCTACCTACCTACCTATCTCTATCTGTATATCTACCTATCTACCTATCTGTATCTATCTATCTACCTACCTACCTACCTATCTGTATCTATCAATCTACCTACCTACCTATCTGTATCTATCAATCTACTTACCTACCTATCTGTAACTATCATTCTACATACCTACCTATCTCTATCTATCTATCTACCTACCTACCTATCTGTATTTATCTATCTACCTACCTATCTGTATCTATCTATCTACCTACCTACCTACCTATCTGTATCTATCAATCTACCTACCTACCTATCTCTATCTATCTATCTACCTACCTACCTATCTCTATCTATCTACTTACCTACCTACCTATCTGTATTTATCTATCTACCTACCTACCTATCTGTATCTATCTATCTACCTACCTACCTATCTGTATCTATCTATCTACCTACCTACCTATCTGTATCTATCAATCTACCTACCTACCTATCTGTATCTATCAATCTACCTACCTACCTATCTGTATCTATCTATCTACCTACCTACCTATCTTTATCTATCAATCTACATACCTACCTATCTCTATCTATCTATCTACCTACCTTCCTATCTGTATTTATCTATCTACCTACCTACCTATCTGTATCTATCTATCTACCTACCTACCTATCTCTATCTATCTATCTACCTACCTACCTATCTCTATCTATCTATCTACCTACCTACCTATCTCTATCTATCTACTTACCTACCTACCTATCTGTATTTATCTATCTACCTACCTACCTATCTCTATCTATCTATCTACCTACCTACCTATCTGTATCTATCTATCTACCTACCTACCTATCTGTATCTATCAATCTACCTACCTACCTATCTCTATCTATCTATCTACCTACCTACCTATCTCTATCTATCTACCTACCTACCTACCTATCTGTATTTATCTATCTACCTACCTACCTATCTCTATCAATCTATCTACCTACCTACCTATCTATATCTATCTATCTACCTACCTACCTATCTGTATCTATCAATCTACCTACCTTCCTATCTGTAGCTATCTACCTACCTACCTATTTGTATCTATCAATCTACCTACCTACCTATCTGTATCTATCAATCTACATACCTACCTATCTGTATCTATCAATCTACTTACCTACCTATCTGTATCTATCATTCTACATACCTACCTATCTCTATCTATCTACCTACCTACCTACCTATCTGTATTTATCTATCTATCTACCTACCTATCTGTATCTATCTACCTACCTACCTATCTCTATCTATCTATCTACCTGCCTACCTATCTGTATCTATCTATCTATCTACCTACCTATCTGTATCTGTCAATCTACCTACCTACCTATCTCTATCTATCAATCTACTTACCTACCTATCTGTATCTATCATTCTACATACCTACCTATCTCTATCTATCTACCTACCTACCTACCTATCTGTATCTATCAATCTACATACCTACCTATCTCTATCTATCTATCTACCTACCTACCTATCTCTATTTATCTATCTACCTACCTACCTATCTGTATCTATCTATCTACCTACCTACCTATCTGTATCTATCAATCTACCTACCTACCTATCTCTATCTATCTATCTACCTACCTACCTATCTCTATCTATCTACTTATCTACCTACCTATCTGTATTTATCTATCTACCTACCTACCTATCTCTATCTATCTATCTACCTACCTACCTATCTGTATCTATCTATCTACCTACCTACCTATCTTTATCTATCAATCTACCTACCTACCTATCTCTATCTATCTATCTACCTACCTACCTATCTCTATCTATCTACCTACCTACCTACCTATCTGTATTTATCTATCTACCTACCTACCTATCTCTATCAATCTATCTACCTACCTACCTATCTATATCTATCTATCTTCCTACCTACCTATCTGTATTTATCTATCTACCTACCTACCTATCTGTATCTATCTACCTACCTACCTACCTATCTGAATTTATCTATCTACCTACCTACCTATCTGTATCTATCTATCTACCTACCTACCTATCTGTATCTATCAATCTACCTACCTACCTATCTGTATCTATCAATCTACCTACCTATCTGTATCTATCTACCTACCTACCTACCTATCTGTATCTATCAATCTACATACCTACCTATCTCTATCTATCTACCTACCTACCTATCTATCTGTATTTATCTATCTACCTACCTACCTATCTCTATCTACCTATCTACCTACCTACCTATCTGTATCTATCAATCTACCTACCTACCTATCTGTAGCTATCAATCTACCTACCTACCTATCTCTATCTATCTATCTACCTACCTACCTATCTCTATCTACCTACCTACCTACCTACCTATCTGTATTTATCTATCTATCTACCTACCTATCTGTATCTATCTACCTACCTACCTATCTCTATCTGTCTATCTACCTATCTACCTATCTGTATCTATCTATCTACCTACCTACCTACCTATCTGTATCTATCAATCTACCTACCTACCTATCTGTATCTATCAATCTACTTACCTACCTATCTGTATCTATCTATCTACCTACCTACCTATCTGTATCTATCAATCTACCTACCTACCTATCTCTATCTATCTATCTACCTACCTACCTATCTCTATCTATCTACTTACCTACCTACCTATCTGTATCTATCTATCTACCTACCTACCTATCTGTATCTATCTATCTACCTACCTACCTATCTGTATCTATCAATCTACCTACCTACCTATCTGTATCTATCAATCTACCTACCTACCTATCTGTATCTATCTATCTACCTACCTACCTATCTGTATCTATCAATCTACATACCTACCTATCTCTATCTATCTATCTATCTACCTACCTTCTTATCTGTATCTATCAATCTACCTACCTACCTATCTGTATCTATCAATCTACATACCTACCTATCTGTATCTATCATTCTACATACTTACCTATCTCTATCTATCTATCTACCTACCTACCTATCTGTATTTATCTATCTACCTACCTACCTATCTGTATCTATCTATCTACCTACCTACCTATCTGTATCTATCAATCTACCTACCTACCTATCTCTATCTATCTATCTACCTACCTACCTATCTCTATCTATCTACCTACCTACCTACCTATCTGTATTTATCTATCTACCTACCTACCTATCTGTATCTATCTACCTACCTACCTATCTCTATCTATCTATCTACCTATCTACCTATCTGTATCTATCTACCTACCTACCTACCTACCTATCTGTATCTATCAATCTACCTACCTACCTATCTGTATCTATCAATCTACTTACCTACCTATCTGTAACTATCATTCTACATACCTACCTATCTTTATCTATCTATCTACCTACCTACCTATCTGTATTTATCTATCTACCTACCTACCTATCTGTATCTATCTATCTACCTATCTACCTATCTGTATCTATCAATCTACCTACCTACCTATCTCTATCTATCTATCTACCTACCTACCTATCTCTATCTATCTACCTACCTACCTACCTATCTGTATTTATCTATCTATCTACCTACCTATCTGTATCTATCTACCTACCTACCTATCTCTATCTATCTATCTACCTACCTACCTATCTGTATCTATCTATCTACCTACCTACCTATCTGTATCTGTCAATCTACCTACCTACCTATCTCTATCTATCAATCTACTTACCTACCTATCTGTATCTATCATTCTACATACCTACCTATCTCTATCTATCTACCTACCTACCTACCTATCTGTATTTATCTATCTACCTACCTACCTATGTGTATCTATCTATCTACCTACCTACCTATCTGTATCTATCAATCTAACTACCTACCTATCTGTATCTATCAATCTACCTACCTACCTATCTGTATCTATCTACCTACCTACCTACCTATCTGTATCTATCAATCTACATACCTACCTATCTCTATCTATCTACCTACCTACCTACCTATCTGTATTTATCTATCTACCTACCTACCTATCTCTATCTACCTATCTACCTACCTACCTATCTGTATTTATCTATCTACCTACCTACCTATCTGTATCTATCAATCTACCTACCTACCTATCTGTAGCTATCAATCTACCTACCCACCTATCTCTATCTATCTATCTACCTACCTACCTATCTCTATCTATCTACCTACCTACCTACCTATCTGTATTTATCTATCTATCTACCTACCTATCTGTATCTATCTACCTACCTACCTATCTCTATCTGTATATCTACCTATCTACCTATCTGTATCTATCTATCTACCTACCTACCTACCTATCTGTATCTATCAATCTACCTACCTACCTATCTGTATCTATCAATCTACTTACCTACCTATCTGTAACTATCATTCTACATACCTACCTATCTCTATCTATCTATCTACCTACCTACCTATCTGTATTTATCTATCTACCTACCTACCTATCTGTATCTATCTATCTACCTACCTACCTATCTTTATCTATCAATCTACCTACCTACCTATCTCTATCTATCTATCTACCTACCTACCTATCTCTATCTATCTACTTACCTACCTACCTATCTGTATCTATCTATCTACCTACCTACCTATCTGTATCTATCTATCTACCTACCTACCTATCTGTATCTATCAATCTACCTACCTACCTATCTGTATCTATCAATCTACCTACCTACCTATCTGTATCTATCTATCTACCTACCTACCTATCTGTATCTATCAATCTACATACCTACCTATCTCTATCTATCTATCTACCTACCTTCTTATCTGTATTTATCTATCTACCTACCTACCTATCTGTATCTATCTATCTACCTACCTACCTATCTCTATCTATCTATCTACCTACCTACCTATCTCTATCTATCTATCTACCTACCTACCTATCTCTATCTATCTACTTACCTACCTACCTATCTGTATTTATCTATCTACCTACCTATCTCTATCTATCTATCTACCTACCTACCTATCTGTATCTATCTATCTACCTACCTACCTATCTGTATCTATCAATCTACCTACCTACCTATCTCTATCTATCTATCTACCTACCTACCTATCTCTATCTATCTACCTACCTACCTACCTATCTGTATTTATCTATCTACCTACCTACCTATCTCTATCAATCTACCTACCTACCTATCTATATCTATCTATCTACCTACCTACCTATCTGTATCTATCAATCTACCTACCTTCCTATCTGTAGCAATCTACCTACCTACCTATTTGTATCTATCAATCTACCTACCTACCTATCTGTATCTATCAATCTACATACCTACCTATCTGTATCTATCAATCTACTTACCTACCTATCTGTATCTATCATTCTACATACCTACCTATCTCTATCTATCTACCTACCTACCTACCTATCTGTATTTATCTATCTATCTACCTACCTATCTGTATCTATCTACCTACCTACCTATCTCTATCTATCTATCTACCTGCCTACCTATCTGTATCTATCTATCTATCTACCTACCTATCTGTATCTGTCAATCTACCTACCTACCTATCTCTATCTATCAATCTACTTACCTACCTAACTGTATCTATCATTCTACATACCTACCTATCTCTATCTACCTACCTACCTACCTATCTGTATTTATCTATCTACCTACCTACCTATCTGTATTTATCTATCTACCTACCTACCTATCTCTATCTACCTATCTACCTACCTACCTATCTGTATCTATCTATCTACCTACCTACCTATCTGTATCTATCAATCTACCTACCTACCTATCTGTAGCTATCAATCTACATACCCACCTATCTCTATCTATCTATCTACCTACCTACCTATCTCTATCTATCTACCTACCTACCTACCTATCTGTATTTATCTATCTATCTACCTACCTATCTGTATCTATCTACCTACCTACCTATCTCTATCTGTATATCTACCTATCTACCTATCTGTATCTATCTATCTACCTACCTACCTACCTATCTGTATCTATCAATCTACCTACCTACCTATCTGTATCTATCAATCTACTTACCTACCTATCTGTAACTATCATTCTACATACCTACCTATCTCTATCTATCTATCTACCTACCTACCTATCTGTATTTATCTATCTACCTACCTACCTATCTGTATCTATCTATCTACCTACCTACCTATCTGTATCTATCAATCTACCTACCTACCTATCTCTATCTATCTATCTACCTACCTACCTATCTCTATCTATCTACTTACCTACCTACCTATCTGTATTTATCTATCTACCTACCTACCTATCTGTATCTATCTATCTACCTACCTACCTATCTGTATCTATCTATCTACCTACCTACCTATCTGTATCTATCAATCTACCTACCTACCTATCTGTATCTATCAATCTACCTACCTACCTATCTGTATCTATCTATCTACCTACCTACCTATCTGTATCTATCAATCTACATACCTACCTATCTCTATCTATCTATCTACCTACCTTCCTATCTGTATTTATCTATCTACCTACCTACCTATCTGTATCTATCTATCTACCTACCTACCTATCTCTATCTATCTATCTACCTACCTACCTATCTCTATCTATCTATCTACCTACCTACCTATCTCTATCTATCTACTTACCTACCTACCTATCTGTATTTATCTATCTACCTACCTACCTATCTCTATCTATCTATCTACCTACCTACCTATCTGTATCTATCTATCTACCTACCTACCTATCTGTATCTATCAATCTACCTACCTACCTATCTCTATCTATCTATCTACCTACCTACCTATCTCTATCTATCTACCTACCTACCTACCTATCTGTATTTATCTATCTACCTACCTACCTATCTCTATCAATCTATCTACCTACCTACCTATCTATATCTATCTATCTACCTACCTACCTATCTGTATCTATCAATCTACCTACCTTCCTATCTGTAGCTATCTACCTACCTACCTATTTGTATCTATCAATCTACCTACCTACCTATCTGTATCTATCAATCTACATACCTACCTATCTGTATCTATCAATCTACTTACCTACCTATCTGTATCTATCATTCTACATACCTACCTATCTCTATCTATCTACCTACCTACCTACCTATCTGTATTTATCTATCTATCTACCTACCTATCTGTATCTATCTACCTACCTACCTATCTCTATCTATCTATCTACCTGCCTACCTATCTGTATCTATCTATCTATCTACCTACCTATCTGTATCTGTCAATCTACCTACCTACCTATCTCTATCTATCAATCTACTTACCTACCTATCTGTATCTATCATTCTACATACCTACCTATCTCTATCTATCTACCTACCTACCTACCTATCTGTATTTATCTATCTACCTACCTACCTATGTGTATCTATCTATCTACCTACCTACCTATCTGTATCTATCAATCTACCTACCTACCTATCTGTATCTATCAATCTACCTACCTACCTATCTGTATCTATCTACCTACCTACCTACCTATCTGTATCTATCAATCTACATACCTACCTATCTCTATCTATCTACCTACCTACCTACCTATCTGTATTTATCTATCTACCTACCTACCTATGTCTATCTACCTATCTACCTACCTACCTATCTGTATCTATCTATCTACCTACCTACCTATCTGTATCTATCAATCTACCTACCTACCTATCTGTAGCTATCAATCTACCTACCTACCTATCTCTATCTATCTACCTACCTACCTATCTCTATCTATCTACCTACCTACCTACCTATCTGTATTTATCTATCTATCTACCTACCTATCTGTATCTATCTACCTACCTACCTATCTCTATCTGTCTATCTACCTATCTACCTATCTGTATCTATCTACCTACCTACCTACCTACCTATCTGTATCTATCAATCTACCTACCTACCTATCTGTATCTATCAATCTACTTACCTACCTATCTGTAACTATCATTCTACATACCTACCTATCTCTATCTATCTATCTACCTACCTACCTATCTGTATTTATCTATCTACCTACCTACCTATCTGTATCTATCTATCTAGCTACCTACCTATCTGTATCTATCAATCTACCTACCTACCTATCTCTATCTATCTATCTACCTACCTATCTATCTCTATCTATCTACTTACCTACCTACCTATCTGTATTTATCTATCTACCTACCTACCTATCTGTATCTATCTATCTACCTACCTACCTATCTGTATCTATCTATCTACCTACCTACCTCTCTGTATCTATCAATCTACCTACCTACCTATCTGTATCTATCAATCTACCTACCTACCTATCTGTATCTATCTATCTACCTACCTACCTATCTGTATCTATCAATCTACATACCTACCTATCTCTATCTATCTATCTACCTACCTACCTATCTGTATTTATCTATCTACCTACCTACCTATCTGTATCTATCTATCTACCTACCTACCTATCTTTATCTATCAATCTACCTACCTACCTATCTCTATCTATCTATCTACCTACCTACCTACCTATCTGTATTTATCTATCTACCTACCTACCTATCTCTATCAATCTATCTACCTACCTACCTATCTATATCTATCTATCTTCCTACCTACCTATCTGTATTTATCTATCTACCTACCTACCTATCTGTATCTATCTACCTACCTACCTACCTATCTGTATTTATCTATCTACCTACCTACCTATCTGTATCTATCTATCTACCTACCTACCTATCTGTATCTATCAATCTACCTACCTACCTATCTCTATCTATCTATCTACCTACCTACCTATCTCTATCTATCTACCTACCTACCTACCTATCTGTATTTATCTATCTATCTACCTACCTATCTGTATCTATCTACCTACCTACCTATCTCTATCTGTCTATCTACCTATCTACCTATCTGTATCTATCAATCTACCTACCTACCTATCTCTATCTATCTATCTACCTACCTACCTATCTCTATCTATCTACTTACCTACCTACCTATCTGTATCTATCTATGTACCTACCTACCTATCTGTATCTATCTATCTACCTACCTACCTATCTGTATCTATCAATCTACCTACCTACCTATCTGTATCTATCTCTCTACCTACCTACCTATCTGTATCTATCAATCTACATACCTACCTATCTCTATCTATCTATCTACCTACCTACCTATCTGTATTTATCTATCTACCTACCTACCTATCTGTATCTATCTATCTACCTACCTACCTATCTGTATCCATCAATCTACCTACCTACCTATCTCTATCTATCTATCTACCTACCTACCTATCTCTATCTATCTACTTACCTACCTACCTATCTGTATTTATCTATCTACCTACCTACCTATCTCTATCTATCTATCTACCTACCTACCTATCTGTATCTATCTATCTACCTACCTACCTATCTGTATCTATCAATCTACCTACCTACCTATCTCTATCTATCTAAATACCTACCTACCTATCTCTATCTATCTACCTACCTACCTACCTATCTCTATTTATCTATCTACCTACCTACCTATCTCTATCAATCTATCTACCTACCTACCTACCTATATCTATCTATCTAGCTACCTACCTATCTGTATCTATCAATCTACCTACCTACCTATCTGTAGCTATCTACCTACCTACCTATCTGTATCTATCAATCTACCTACCTACCTATCTGTATCTATCAATCTACATACCTACCTATCTGTATCTATCATTCTACCTACCTACCTATCTCTATCTATCTATCTACCTACCTACCTATCTGTATTTATCTATCTACCTACCTACCTATGTGTATCTATCTATCTACCTACCTACCTATGTGTATCTATCTATCTACCTACCTACCTATCTGTATCTATCAATCTACCTACCTACCTATCTGTATCTATCAATCTACCTACCTACCTATCTGTATCTATCTACCTACCTACCTACCTATCTGTATCTATCAATCTACATACCTACCTATCTCTATCTATCTACCTACCTACCTACCTATCTGTATTTATCTATCTACCTACCTACCTATCTCTATCTACCTATCTACCTACCTACCTATCTGTATCTATCTATCTACCTACCTACCTATCTGTATCTATCAATCTACCTACCTACCTATCTGTATCTATCTACCTACCTACCTACCTATCTGTATCTATCAATCTACATACCTACCTATCTCTATCTATCTACCTACCTACCTACCTATCTGTATTTATCTATCTACCTACCTACCTATCTCTATCTACCTATCTACCTACCTACCTATCTGTATCTATCAATCAACCTACCTACCTATCTGTAGCTATCAATCTACCTACCTACCTATCTCTATCTATCTATCTACCTACCTACCTATCTCTATCTATCTACCTACCTACCTACCTATCTGTATTTATCTATCTATCTACCTACCTATCTGTATCTATCTACCTACCTACCTATCTCTATCTGTCTATCTACCTATCTACCTATCTGTATCTATCTATCTACCTACCTACCTACCTATCTGTATCTATCAATCTACCTACCTACCTATCTGTATCTATCAATCTACTTACCTACCTATCTGTATCTATCTATCTACCTACCTACCTATCTGTATCTATCAATCTACCTACCTACCTATCTCTATCTATCTATCTACCTACCTACCTATCTCTATCTATCTACTTACCTACCTACCTATCTGTATCTATCTATCTACCTACCTACCTATCTGTATCTATCTATCTACCTACCTACCTATCTGTATCTATCAATCTACCTACCTACCTATCTGTATTTATCTATCTACCTACCTACCTATCTGTATCTATCTATCTACCTACCTACCTATCTGTATCCATCAATCTACTTACCTACCTATCTCTATCTATCTATCTACCTACCTACCTATCTCTATCTATCTACTTACCTACCTACCTATCTGTATTTATCTATCTACCTACCTACCTATCTCTATCTATCTATCTACCTACCTACCTATCTGTATCTATCTATCTACCTACCTACCTATCTGTATCTATCAATCTACCTACCTACCTATCTCTATCTATCTATCTATCTACCTACCTACCTATCTCTATCTATCTACCTACCTACCTACCTATCTGTATTTATCTATCTACCTACCTACCTATCTCTATCAATCTATCTACCTACCTACCTATCTATATCTATCTATCTACCTACCTACCTATCTGTATCTATCAATCTACCTACCTACCTATCTGTAGCTATCTACCTACCTACCTATCTGTATCTATCAATCTACCTACCTACCTATCTGTATCTATCAATCTACATACCTACCTATCTGTATCTATCATTCTACATACCTACCTATCTCTATCTATCTATCTACCTACCTACCTATCTGTATTTATCTATCTACCTACCTACCTATCTGTATCTATCTATCTACCTACCTACCTATCTGTATCTATCAATCTACCTACCTACCTATCTCTATCTATCTATCTACCTACCTACCTATCTCTATCTATCTACCTACCTACCTACCTATCTGTATTTATCTATCTATCTACCTACCTATCTGTATCTATCTACCTACCTACCTATCTCTATCTATCTATCTACCTATCTACCTATCTGTATCTATCTATCTACCTACCTACCTACCTATCTGTATCTATCAATCTACCTACCTACCTATCTGTATCTATCAATCTACTTACCTACCTATCTGTAACTATCATTCTACATACCTACCTATCTCTATCTATCTATCTACCTACCTACCTATCTGTATTTATCTATCTACCTATCTACCTATCTGTATCTATCTATCTACCTACCTACCTATCTGTATCTATCAATCTACCTACCTACCTATCTCTATCTATCTATCTACCTAACTACCTATCTCTATCTATCTACCTACCTACCTACCTATCTGTATTTATCTATCTATCTACCTACCTATCTGTATCTATCTACCTACCTACCTATCTCTATCTATCTATCTACCTACCTACCTATCTGTATCTATCTATCTACCTACCTACCTATCTGTATCTGTCAATCTACCTACCTACCTATCTCTATCTATCAATCTACTTACCTACCTATCTGTATCTATCATTCTACATACCTACCTATCTCTATCTATCTATCTACCCACGTACCTATCTGTATTTATCTATCTACCTACCTACCTATCTGTACCTATCTATCTACCTACCTACCTATCTGTATCTATCAATCTACCTACCTACCTATCTCTATCTATCTATCTACCAACCTACCTATCTCTATCTATCTATCTACCTACCTACCTATCTGTATTTATCTATCTATCTACCTACCTATCTCTATCTACCTACCTACCTATCTGTATCTATCTATCTACCTACCTACCTATCTGTATCTATCAATCTACCTACCTACCTATCTTTTTCTATCAATCTACTTACCTACCTATCTGTATCTATCATTCTACATACCTACCTATCTCTATCAATCTATCTACCTACCTACCTATCTCTATTTATCTATCTACCTACCTACCTATCTGTATCTATCTATCTACCTACCTACCTATCTGTATCTATCAATCTACCTACCTACCTATCTCTATCTATCTATCTACCTACCTACCTATCTCTATCTATCTACCTACCTACCTACCTATCTGTATTTATCTATCTATCTACCTACCTATCTGTATCTATCTACCTACCTACCTATCTCTATCTATCTATCTACCTACCTACCTATCTGTATCTATCTATCTACCTACCTACCTATCTGTATCTATCAATCTACCTACCTACCTATCTGTATCTATCAATCTACTTACCTACCTATCTGTATCTATCATTCTACATACCTACCTATCTCTATCTATCTATCTATCTATATACCTACCTATCTGTATTTATCTATCTACCTACCTACCTATCTGTACCTATCTATCTACCTACCTAGCTATATGTATCTATCAATCTACCTACCTACCTATCTCTATCTATCTATCTACCTACCTACCTATCTCTATCTATCTACCTACCTACCTACCTATCTGTATTTATCTATCTATCTACCTACCTATCTGTATCTACCTACCTACCTACCTATCTCTATCTATCTATCTACCTACCTACCTATCTGTATCTATCTATCTACCTACCTACCTATCTGTATCTATCAATCTACTTACCTACCTATCTGTATCTATCATTCTACATACCTACCTATCTCTATCTATCTATCTACCTACCTACCTATCTCTATTTATCTATCTACCTACCTACCTATCTGTATCTATCTATCTACCTACCTACCTATCTGTATCTATCAATCTACCTACCTACCTATCTCTATCTATCTATCTACCTACCTACCTATCTCTATCTATCTACCTACCTACCTACCTATCTGTATCTATCTACCTATCTACCTATCTCTATCTATCTAACTACCTACCTACCTATCTGTATCTATCAATCTACCTACCTACGTATCTGTATCTATCAATCTACTTACCTACCTATCTGTATCTATCATTCTACATACCTACCTATCTCTATCTATCTATCTACCTACCTACCTATCTGTTTCTATCTATCTACCTACCTACCTATCTGTATCTATCAATCTACCTTCCTACCTATCTCTATCTATCTATCTACCTACCTACCTATCTCTATCTATCTACCTACCTACCTACCTATCTGTATTTATCTATCTATCTACCTACCTATCTGTATCTATCTACCTACCTACCTATCTCTATCTATCTATCTATCTACCTACCTATCTGTATCTATCTATCTACCTACCTACCTATCTGTATCTATCAATCTACCTACCTACCTATCTGTATCTATCAATCTACTTACCTACCTATCTGTATCTATCATTCTACATACCTACCTATCTCTATCTATCTATCTACCTACCTACCTATCTCTATTTATCTATCTACCTACCTACCTATCTGTTTCTATCTATCTACCTACCTACCTATCTGTATCTATCAATCTACCTACCTACCTATCTCTATCTATCTATCTACCTACCTACCTATCTCTATCTATCTACCTACCTACCTACCTATCTGTATTTATCTATCTATCTACCTACCTATCTGTATCTATCTACCTACCTACCTATCTCTATCTATCTATCTACCTACCTACCTATCTGTATCTATCTATCTACCTACCTACCTATCTTTATCTATCAATCTACCTACCTACCTATCTGTATCTATCAATCTACTTACCTACCTATCTGTATCTATCATTCTACATACCTACCTATCTCTATCTATCTATCTACCTACCTACCTATCTCTATTTATCTATCTACCTACCTACCTATCTGTATCTATCTATCTACCTACCTACCTATCTGTATCTATCAATCCACCTACCTACCTATCTCTATCTATCTATCTACCTACCTACCTATCTCTATCTATCTACCAACCTACCTACCTATCTGTATTTATCTATCTATCTACCTACCTATCTGTATCTATCTACCTACCTACCTATCTCTATCTATCTATCTACCTACCTACCTATCTGTATCTATCTATCTACCTACCTACCTATCTGTATCTATCAATCTACCTACCTACCTATCTGTATATGTCAATCTACTTACCTACCTATCTGTATCTATCATTCTACATACCTACCTATCTCTATCTATCTATCTACCTACCTACCTATCTGTATTTATCTATCTACCAACCTACCTATCTGTATCTATCTATCTACCTACCTACCTATCTGTATCTATCAATCTACCTACCTACCTATCTCTATCTATCTATCTACCTACCTACCTACCTATCTCTATCTATCTACCTACCTACCTATCTGTATTTATCTATCTATCTACCTACCTATCTGTATCTATCTACCTACCTACCTATCTCTATCTATCTACCTACCTACCTACCTATCTGTATCTATCTACCTACCTACCTACCTATCTGTATCTATCAATCTACCTACCTACCTATCTGTATCTATCAATCTACTTACCTACCTATCTGTATCTATCATTCTACATACCTACCTATCTCTATCTATCTATCTACCTACCTACCTATCTGTATTTATCTATCTACCAACCTACCTATCTGTATCTATCTATCTACCTACCTACCTATCTGTATCTATCAATCTACCTACCTACCTATCTCTATCTATCTATCTACCTACCTACCTATCTCTATCTATCTACCTACCTACCTATCTGTATTTATCTATCTATCTACCTACCTATCTGTATCTATCTACCTACCTACCTATCTCTATCTATCTACCTACCTACCTACCTATCTGTATTTATCTATCTACCTACCTACCTATCTGTACCTATCTATCTACCTACCTACCTATCTGTATCTATCAATCTACCTACCTACCTATCTCTATCTATCTATCTACCAACCTACCTATCTCTATCTATCTATCTACCTACCTACCTATCTGTATTTATCTATCTATCTACCTACCTATCTGTATCTACCTACCTACCTATCTGTATCTATCTATCTACCTACCTACCTATCTGTATCTATCAATCTACCTACCTACCTATCTTTTTCTATCAATCTACTTACCTACCTATCTTTATCTATCATTCTACATCCCTACCTATCTCTATCTATCTATCTACCTACCTACCTATCTCTATTTATCTATCTACCTACCTACCTATCTGTATCTATCTATCTACCTACCTACCTATCTGTATCTATCAATCTACCTACCTACCTATCTCTATCTATCTATCTACCTACCTACCTATCTCTATCTATCTACCTACCTACCTACCTATCTGTATTTATCTATCTATCTACCTACCTATCTGTATCTATCTACCTACCTACCTATCTCTATCTATCTATCTACCTACCTACCTATCTGTATCTATCTATCTACCTACCTACCTATCTGTATATATCAATCTACCTACCTACATATCTGTATCTATCAATCTACTTACCTACCTATCTGTATCTAACATTCTACATACCTACCTATCTCTATCTATCTATCTATCTATCTACCTACCTATCTGTATTTATCTATCTACCTACCTACGTATCTGTACCTATCTATCTACCTACCTAGCTATATGTATCTATCAATCTACCTACCTACCTATCTCTATCTATCTATCTACCTACCTACCTATCTCTATCTATCTACCTACCTACCTACCTATCTGTATTTATCTATCTATCTACCTACCTATCTGTATCTATCTACCTACCTACCTATCTCTATCTATCTATCTACCTACCTACCTATCTCTATCTATCTACCTACCTACCTACCTATCTGTATTTATCTATCTATCTACCTACCTATCTGTATCTATCTACCTACCTACCTATCTCTATCTATCTATCTACCTAACTACCTATCTGTATCTATCTATCTACCTACCTACCTATCTGTATCTATCAATCTACTTACCTACCTATCTGTATCTATCATTCTACATACCTACCTATCTCTATCTATCTATCTACCTACCTACCTATCTCTATTTATCTATCTACCTACCTACCTATCTGTATCTATCTATCTACCTACCTACCTATCTGTATCTATCAATCTACCTACCTACCTATCTCTATCTATCTATCTACCTACCTACCTATCTCTATCTATCTACCTATCTACCTACCTATCTGTATTTATCTATCCATCTACCTACCTATCTGTATCTATCTACCTACCTACCTATCTCTATCTATCTATCTACCTACCTATCTATCTGTATCTATCTATCTACCTACCTACCTATCTGTATCTATCAATCTACCTACCTACCTATCTGTATCTATCAATCTACTTACCTACCTATCTGAATCTATCATTCTACATACCTATCTATCTCTATCTATCTATCTACCTACCTATCTGTATTTATCTATCTACCTACCTACCTATCTGTACCTATCTATCTACCTACCTAGCTATATGTATCTATCAATCTACCTACCTACCTATCTCTATCTATCTATCTACCTACCTACCTATCTCTATCTATCTACCTACCTACCTACCTATCTGTATTTATCTATCTATCTACCTACCTATCTGTATCTATCTACCTATCTACCTATCTCTATCTATCTATCTACCTACCTACCTATCTGTATCTATCTATCTACCTACCTACCTATCTGTATCTATCAATCCACCTACCTACGTATCTGTATATATCAATCTACTTACCTACCTATCTGTATCTATCATTCTACATACCTACCTATCTCTATCTATCTATCTACCTACCTACCTATCTCTATTTATCTATCTACCTACCTACCTATCTGTTTCTATCTATCTACCTACCTACCTGTATCTATCAATCTACCTTTCTACCTATCTCTATCTATCTATCTACCTACCTACCTATCTCTATCTATCTACCTACCTACCTACCTATCTGTATTTATCTATCTACCTACCTATCTGTATCTATCTACCTACCTACCTATCTCTATCTATCTATCTACCTACCTACCTATCTGTATCTATCTATCTACCTACCTACCTATCTGTATCTATCAATCTACCTACCTACCTATCTGTATCTATCAATCTACTTACCTACCTATCTGTATCTATCATTCTACATACCTACCTATCTCTATCTATCTATCTATCTATCTATATACCTACCTATCTGTATTTATCTATCTACCTACCTACCTATCTGTACCTATCTATCTACCTACCTAGCTATATGTATCTATCAATCTACCTACCTACCTATCTCTATCTATCTATCTACCTACCTACCTATCTCTATCTATCTACCTACCTACCTACCTATCTGTATTTATCTATCTATCTACCTACCTATCTGTATCTACCTACCTACCTACCTATCTCTATCTATCTATCTACCTACCTACCTATCTGTATCTATCTATCTACCTACCTACCTATCTGTATCTATCAATCTACTTACCTACCTATCTGTATCTATCATTCTACATACCTACCTATCTCTATCTATCTATCTACCTACCTACCTATCTCTATTTATCTATCTACCTACCTACCTATCTGTATCTATCTATCTACCTACCTACCTATCTGTATCTATCAATCTACCTACCTACCTATCTCTATCTATCTATCTACCTACCTACCTATCTCTATCTATCTACCTATCTACCTACCTATCTGTATTTATCTATCCATCTACCTACCTATCTGTATCTATCTACCTACCTACCTATCTCTATCTATCTATCTACCTACCTATCTATCTGTATCTATCAATCTACCTACCTACCTATCTGTATCTATCAATCTACTTACCTACCTATCTGTATCTATCATTCTACATACCTATCTATCTCTATCTATCTATCTATCTACCTACCTATCTGTATTTATCTATCTACCTACCTACCTATCTGTACCTATCTATCTACCTACCTAGCTATATGTATCTATCAATCTACCTACCTACCTATCTCTATCTATCTATCTACCTACCTACCTATCTCTATCTATCTACCTACCTACCTACCTATCTGTATCTATCTACCTATCTACCTATCTCTATCTATCTAACTACCTACCTACCTATCTGTATCTATCAATCTACCTACCTACGTATCTGTATCTATCAATCTACTTACCTACCTATCTGTATCTATCATTCTACATACCTACCTATCTCTATCTATCTATCTACCTACCTACCTATCTGTTTCTATCTATCTACCTACCTACCTATCTGTATCTATCAATCTACCTTCCTACCTATCTCTATCTATCTATCTACCTACCTACCTATCTCTATCTATCTACCTACCTACCTACCTATCTGTATTTATCTATCTATCTACCTACCTATCTGTATCTATCTACCTACCTACCTATCTCTATCTATCTATCTATCTACCTACCTATCTGTATCTATCTATCTACCTACCTACCTATCTGTATCTATCAATCTACCTACCTACCTATCTGTATCTATCAATCTACTTACCTACCTATCTGTATCTATCATTCTACATACCTACCTATCTCTATCTATCTATCTACCTACCTACCTATCTCTATTTATCTATCTACCTACCTACCTATCTGTTTCTATCTATCTACCTACCTACCTATCTGTATCTATCAATCTACCTACCTACCTATCTCTATCTATCTATCTATCTACCTACCTATCTCTATCTATCTACCTACCTACCTACCTATCTGTATTTATCTATCTATCTACCTACCTATCTGTATCTATCTACCTACCTACCTATCTCTATCTATCTATCTACCTACCTACCTATCTGTATCTATCTATCTACCTACCTACCTATCTTTATCTATCAATCTACCTACCTACCTATCTGTATCTATCAATCTACTTACCTACCTATCTGTATCTATCATTCTACATACCTACCTATCTCTATCTATCTATCTACCTACCTACCTATCTCTATTTATCTATCTACCTACCTACCTATCTGTATCTATCTATCTACCTACCTACCTATCTGTATCTATCAATCCACCTACCTACCTATCTCTATCTATCTATCTACCTACCTACCTATCTCTATCTATCTACCAACCTACCTACCTATCTGTATTTAACTATCTATCTACCTACCTATCTGTATCTATCTACCTACCTACCTATCTCTATCTATCTATCTACCTACCTACCTATCTGTATCTATCTATCTACCTACCTACCTATCTGTATCTATCAATCTACCTACCTACCTATCTGTATATGTCAATCTACTTACCTACCTATCTGTATCTATCATTCTACATACCTACCTATCTCTATCTATCTATCTACCTACCTACCTATCTGTATTTATCTATCTACCAACCTACCTATCTGTATCTATCTATCTACCTACCTACCTATCTGTATCTATCAATCTACCTACCTACCTATCTCTATCTATCTATCTACCTACCTACCTATCTCTATCTATCTACCTACCTACCTATCTGTATTTATCTATCTATCTACCTACCTATCTGTATCTATCTACCTACCTACCTATCTCTATCTATCTACCTACCTACCTACCTATCTGTATCTATCTACCTACCTACCTACCTATCTGTATCTATCAATCTACCTACCTACCTATCTGTATCTATCAATCTACTTACCTACCTATCTGTATCTATCATTCTACATACCTACCTATCTCTATCTATCTATCTACCTACCTACCTATCTGTATTTATCTATCTACCAACCTACCTATCTGTATCTATCTATCTACCTACCTACCTATCTGTATCTATCAATCTACCTACCTACCTATCTCTATCTATCTATCTACCTACCTACCTATCTCTATCTATCTACCTACCTACCTATCTGTATTTATCTATCTATCTACCTACCTATCTGTATCTATCTACCTACCTACCTATCTCTATCTATCTACCTACCTACCTACCTATCTGTATTTATCTATCTACCTACCTACCTATCTGTACCTATCTATCTACCTACCTACCTATCTGTATCTATCAATCTACCTACCTACCTATCTCTATCTATCTATCTACCAACCTACCTATCTCTATCTATCTATCTACCTACCTACCTATCTGTATTTATCTATCTATCTACCTACCTATCTGTATCTACCTACCTACCTATCTGTATCTATCTATCTACCTACCTACCTATCTGTATCTATCAATCTACCTACCTACCTATCTTTTTCTATCAATCTACTTACCTACCTATCTTTATCTATCATTCTACATACCTACCTATCTCTATCTATCTATCTACCTACCTACCTATCTCTATTTATCTATCTACCTACCTACCTATCTGTATCTATCTATCTACCTACCTACCTATCTGTATCTATCAATCTACCTACCTACCTATCTCTATCTATCTATCTACCTACCTACCTATCTCTATCTATCTACCTACCTACCTACCTATCTGTATTTATCTATCTATCTACCTACCTATCTGTATCTATCTACCTACCTACCTATCTCTATCTATCTATCTACCTACCTACCTATCTGTATCTATCTATCTACCTACCTACCTATCTGTATATATCAATCTACCTACCTACATATCTGTATCTATCAATCTACTTACCTACCTATCTGTATCTATCATTCTACATACCTACCTATCTCTATCTATCTATCTATCTATCTACCTACCTATCTGTATTTATCTATCTACCTACCTACGTATCTGTACCTATCTATCTACCTACCTAGCTATATGTATCTATCAATCTACCTACCTACCTATCTCTATCTATCTATCTACCTACCTACCTATCTCTATCTATCTACCTACCTACCTACCTATCTGTATTTATCTATCTATCTACCTACCTATCTGTATCTATCTACCTACCTACCTATCTCTATTTATCTATCTACCTACCTACCTATCTCTATCTATCTACCTACCTACCTACCTATCTGTATTTATCTATCTATCTACCTACCTATCTGTATCTATCTACCTACCTACCTATCTCTATCTATCTATCTACCTAACTACCTATCTCTATTTATCTATCTACCTACCTACCTATCTGTATCTATCTATCTACCTACCTACCTATCTGTATCTATCAATCTACCTACCTACCTATCTCTATCTATCTATCTACCTACCTACCTATCTCTATCTATCTACCTATCTACCTACCTATCTGTATTTATCTATCCATCTACCTACCTATCTGTATCTATCTACCTACCTACCTATCTCTATCTATCTATCTACCTACCTATCTATCTGTATCTATCTATCTACCTACCTACCTATCTGTATCTATCAATCTACCTACCTACCTATCTGTATCTATCAATCTACTTACCTACCTATCTGTATCTATCATTCTACATACCTATCTATCTCTATCTATCTATCTACCTACCTATCTGTATTTATCTATCTACCTACCTACCTATCTGTACCTATCTATCTACCTACCTAGCTATATGTATCTATCAATCTACCTACCTACCTATCTCTATCTATCTATCTACCTACCTACCTATCTCTATCTATCTACCTACCTACCTACCTATCTGTATTTATCTATCTATCTACCTACCTATCTGTATCTATCTACCTATCTACCTATCTCTATCTATCTATCTACCTACCTACCTATCTGTATCTATCTATCTACCTACCTACCTATCTGTATCTATCAATCCACCTACCTACGTATCTGTATATATCAATCTACTTACCTACCTATCTGTATCTATCATTCTACATACCTACCTATCTCTATCTATCTATCTACCTACCTACCTATCTCTATTTATCTATCTACCTACCTACCTATCTGTTTCTATCTATCTACCTACCTACCTGTATCTATCAATCTACCTTTCTACCTATCTCTATCTATCTATCTACCTACCTACCTATCTCTATCTATCTACCTACCTACCTACCTATCTGTATTTATCTATCTACCTACCTATCTGTATCTATCTACCTACCTACCTATCTCTATCTATCTATCTATCTACCTACCTATCTGTATCTATCTATCTACCTACCTACCTATCTGTATCTATCAATCTACCTACCTACCTATCTGTATCTATCAATCTACTTACCTACCTATCTGTATCTATCATTCTACATACCTACCTATCTCTATCTATCTATCTACCTACCTACCTATCTCTATTTATCTATCTACCTACCTACCTATCTGTTTCTATCTATCTACCTACCTACCTATCTGTATCTATCAATCTACCTACCTACCTATCTCTATCTATCTATCTACGTACCTACCTATCTCTATCTATCTACCAACCTACCTACCTATCTGTATTTATCTATCTATCTACCTACCTATCTGTATCTATCTACCTACCTACCTATCTCTATCTATCTATCTACCTACCTACCTATCTGTATCTATCTATCTACCTACCTACCTATCTGTATCTATCAATCTACCTACCTACCTATCTGTATATGTCAATCTACTTACCTACCTATCTGTATCTATCATTCTACATACCTACCTATCTCTATCTATCTATCTACCTACCTACCTATCTGTACTTATCTATCTACCAACCTACCTATCTGTATCTATCTATCTACCTACCTACCTATCTGTATCTATCAATCTACCTACCTACCTATCTCTATCTATCTATCTACCTACCTACCTATCTCTATCTATCTACCTACCTACCTACCTATCTGTATTTATCTATCTATCTACCTACCTATCTGTATCTATCTACCTACCTACCTATCTCTATCTATCTATCTACCTACCTACCTATCTGTATCTATCTATCTACCTACCTACCTATCTGTATCTATCAATCTACTTACCTACCTATCTGTATCTATCATTCTACATACCTATCTATCTCTATCTATCTATCTACCTACCTATCTGTATTTATCTATCTACCTACCTACCTATCTGTACCTATCTATCTACCTACCTAGCTATATGTATCTATCAATCTACCTACCTACCTATCTCTATCTATCTATCTACCTACCTACCTATCTCTATCTATCTACCTACCTACCTACCTATCTGTATCTATCTACCTATCTACCTATCTCTATCTATCTATCTACCTACCTACCTATCTGTATCTATCAATCTACCTACCTACGTATCTGTATCTATCAATCTACTTACCTACCTATCTGTATCTATCATTCTACATACCTACCTATCTCTATCTATCTATCTACCTACCTACCTATCTGTTTCTATCTATCTACCTACCTACCTATCTGTATCTATCAATCTACCTTCCTACCTATCTCTATCTATCTATCTACCTACCTACCTATCTCTATCTATCTACCTACCTACCTACCTATCTGTATTTATCTATCTATCTACCTACCTATCTGTATCTATCTACCTACCTACCTATCTCTATCTATCTATCTATCTACCTACCTATCTGTATCTATCTATCTACCTACCTACCTATCTGTATCTATCAATCTACCTACCTACCTATCTGTATCTATCAATCTACTTACCTACCTATCTGTATCTATCATTCTACATACCTACCTATCTCTATCTATCTATCTACCTACCTACCTATCTCTATTTATCTATCTACCTACCTACCTATCTGTTTCTATCTATCTACCTACCTACCTATCTGTATCTATCAATCTACCTACCTACCTATCTCTATCTATCTATCTACCTACCTACCTATCTCTATCTATCTACCTACCTACCTACCTATCTGTATTTATCTATCTATCTACCTACCTATCTGTATCTATCTACCTACCTACCTATCTCTATCTATCTATCTACCTACCTACCTATCTGTATCTATCTATCTACCTACCTACCTATCTTTATCTATCAATCTACCTACCTACCTATCTGTATCTATCAATCTACTTACCTACCTATCTGTATCTATCATTCTACATACCTACCTATCTCTATCTATCTATCTACCTACCTACCTATCTCTATTTATCTATCTACCTACCTACCTATCTGTATCTATCTATCTACCTACCTACCTATCTGTATCTATCAATCCACCTACCTACCTATCTCTATCTATCTATCTACCTACCTACCTATCTCTATCTATCTACCAACCTACCTACCTATCTGTATTTATCTATCTATCTACCTACCTATCTGTATCTATCTACCTACCTACCTATCTCTATCTATCTATCTACCTACCTACCTATCTGTATCTATCTATCTACCTACCTACCTATCTGTATCTATCAATCTACCTACCTACCTATCTGTATATGTCAATCTACTTACCTACCTATCTGTATCTATCATTCTACATACCTACCTATCTCTATCTATCTATCTACCTACCTACCTATCTGTATTTATCTATCTACCAACCTACCTATCTGTATCTATCTACCTACCTACCTATCTGTATCTATCAATCTACCTACCTACCTATCTCTATCTATCTATCTACCTACCTACCTATCTCTATCTATCTACCTACCTACCTACCTATCTGTATTTATCTATCTATCTACCTACCTATCTGTATCTATCTACCTACCTACCTATCTCTATCTATCTACCTACCTACCTACCTATCTGTATCTATCTACCTACCTACCTACCTATCTGTATCTATCAATCTACCTACCTACCTATCTGTATCTATCAATCTACTTACCTACCTATCTGTATCTATCATTCTACATACCTACCTATCTCTATCTATCTATCTACCCACCTACCTATCTGTATTTATCTATCTACCTACCTACCTATCTGTACCTATCTATCTACCTACCTACCTATCTGTATCTATCAATCTACCTACCTACCTATCTCTATCTATCTATCTACCAACCTACCTATCTCTATCTATCTATCTACCTACCTACCTATCTGTATTTATCTATCTATCTACCTACCTATCTGTATCTACCTACCTACCTATCTGTATCTATCTATCTACCTACCTACCTATCTGTATCTATCAATCTACCTACCTACCTATCTTTTTCTATCAATCTACTTACCTACCTATCTTTATCTATCATTCTACATACCTACCTATCTCTATCTATCTATCTACCTACCTACCTATCTCTATTTATCTATCTACCTACCTACCTATCTGTATCTATCTATCTACCTACCTACCTATCTGTATCTATCAATCTACCTACCTACCTATCTCTATCTATCTATCTACCTACCTACCTATCTCTATCTATCTACCTACCTACCTACCTATCTGTATTTATCTATCTATCTACCTACCTATCTGTATCTATCTACCTACCTACCTATCTCTATCTATCTATCTACCTACCTACCTATCTGTATCTATCTATCTACCTACCTACCTATCTGTATATATCAATCTACCTACCTACCTATCTGTATCTATCAATATACTTACCTACCTATCTGTATCTATCATTCTACATACCTACCTATCTCTATCTATCTATCTATCTATCTACCTACCTATCTGTATTTATCTATCTACCTACCTACGTATCTGTACCTATCTATCTACCTACCTAGCTATATGTATCTATCAATCTACCTACCTACCTATCTCTATCTATCTATCTACCTACCTACCTATCTCTATCTATCTACCTACCTACCTACCTATCTGTATTTATCTATCTATCTACCTACCTATCTGTATCTATCTACCTACCTACCTATCTCTATCTATCTATCTACCTACCTACCTATCTCTATCTATCTACCTACCTACCTACCTATCTGTATTTATCTATCTATCTACCTACCTATCTGTATCTATCTACCTACCTACCTATCTCTATCTATCTATCTACCTAACTACCTATCTGTATCTATCTATCTACCTACCTACCTATCTGTATCTATCAATCTACTTACCTACCTATCTGTATCTATCATTCTACATACCTACCTATCTCTATCTATCTATCTACCTACCTACCTATCTCTATTTATCTATCTACCTACCTACCTATCTGTATCTATCTATCTACCTACCTACCTATCTGTATCTATCAATCTACCTACCTACCTATCTCTATCTATCTATCTACCTACCTACCTATCTCTATCTATCTACCTATCTACCTACCTATCTGTATTTATCTATCCATCTACCTACCTATCTGTATCTATCTACCTACCTACCTATCTCTATCTATCTATCTACCTACCTATCTATCTGTATCTATCTATCTACCTACCTACCTATCTGTATCTATCAATCTACCTACCTACCTATCTGTATCTATCAATCTACTTACCTACCTATCTGTATCTATCATTCTACATACCTATCTATCTCTATCTATCTATCTACCTACCTATCTGTATTTATCTATCTACCTACCTACCTATCTGTACCTATCTATCTACCTACCTAGCTATATGTATCTATCAATCTACCTACCTACCTATCTCTATCTATCTATCTACCTACCTACCTATCTCTATCTATCTACCTACCTACCTACCTATCTGTATTTATCTATCTATCTACCTACCTATCTGTATCTATCTACCTATCTACCTATCTCTATCTATCTATCTACCTACCTACCTATCTGTATCTATCTATCTACCTACCTACCTATCTGTATCTATCAATCCACCTACCTACGTATCTGTATATATCAATCTACTTACCTACCTATCTGTATCTATCATTCTACATACCTACCTATCTCTATCTATCTATCTACCTACCTACCTATCTCTATTTATCTATCTACCTACCTACCTATCTGTTTCTATCTATCTACCTACCTACCTATCTGTATCTATCAATCTACCTTCCTACCTATCTCTATCTATCTATCTACCTACCTACCTATCTCTATCTATCTACCTACCTACCTACCTATCTGTATTTATCTATCTACCTACCTATCTGTATCTATCTACCTACCTACCTATCTCTATCTATCTATCTATCTACCTACCTATCTGTATCAATCTATCTACCTACCTACCTATCTGTATCTATCAATCTACCTACCTACCTATCTGTATCTATCAATCTACTTACCTACCTATCTGTATCTATCATTCTACATACCTACCTATCTCTATCTATCTATCTACCTACCTACCTATCTCTATTTATCTATCTACCTACCTACCTATCTGTTTCTATCTATCTACCTACCTACCTATCTGTATCTATCAATCTACCTACCTACCTATCTCTATCTATCTATCTACGTACCTACCTATCTCTATCTATCTACCAACCTACCTACCTATCTGTATTTATCTATCTATCTACCTACCTATCTGTATCTATCTACCTACCTACCTATCTCTATCTATCTATCTACCTACCTACCTATCTGTATCTATCTATCTACCTACCTACCTATCTGTATCTATCAATCTACCTACCTACCTATCTGTATATGTCAATCTACTTACCTACCTATCTGTATCTATCATTCTACATACCTACCTATCTCTATCTATCTACCTACCTACCTATCTGTATTTATCTATCTACCAACCTACCTATCTGTATCTATCTATCTACCTACCTACCTATCTGTATCTATCAATCTACCTACCTACCTATCTCTATCTATCTATCTACCTACCTACCTATCTCTATCTATCTACCTACCTACCTACCTATCTGTATTTATCTATCTATCTACCTACCTATCTGTATCTATCTACCTACCTACCTATCTCTATCTATCTATCTACCTACCTACCTATCTGTATCTATCTATCTACCTACCTACCTATCTTTATCTATCAATCTACCTACCTACCTATCTGTATCTATCAATCTACTTACCTACCTATCTGTATCTATCATTCTACATACCTACCTATCTCTATCTATCTATCTACCTACCTACCTATCTCTATTTATGTATCTACCTACCTACCTATCTGTATCTATCTATCTACCTACCTACCTATCTGTATCTATCAATCCACCTACCTACCTATCTCTATCTATCTATCTACCTACCTACCTATCTCTATCTATCTACCAACCTACCTACCTATCTGTATTTATCTATCTATCTACCTACCTATCTGTATCTATCTACCTACCTACCTATCTCTATCTATCTATCTTCCTACCTACCTATCTGTATCTATCTATCTACCTACCTACCTATCTGTATCTATCAATCTACCTACCTACCTATCTGTATATGTCAATCTACTTACCTACCTATCTGTATCTATCATTCTACATACCTACCTATCTCTATCTATCTATCTACCTACCTACCTATCTGTATTTATCTATCTACCAACCTACCTATCTGTATCTATCTATCTACCTACCTACCTATCTGTATCTATCAATCTACCTACCTACCTATCTCTATCTATCTATCTACCTACCTACCTATCTCTATCTATCTACCTACCTACCTACCTATCTGTATTTATCTATCTATCTACCTACCTATCTGTATCTATCTACCTACCTACCTATCTCTATCTATCTACCTACCTACCTACCTATCTGTATCTATCTACCTACCTACCTACCTATCTGTATCTATCAATCTACCTACCTACCTATCTGTATCTATCAATCTACTTACCTACCTATCTGTATCTATCATTCTACATACCTACCTATCTCTATCTATCTATCTACCCACCTACCTATCTGTATTTATCTATCTACCTACCTACCTATCTGTACCTATCTATCTACCTACCTACCTATCTGTATCTATCAATCTACCTACCTACCTATCTCTATCTATCTATCTACCAACCTACCTATCTCTATCTATCTATCTACCTACCTACCTATCTGTATTTATCTATCTATCTACCTACCTATCTGTATCTACCTACCTACCTATCTGTATCTATCTATCTACCTACCTACCTATCTGTATCTATCAATCTACCTACCTACCTATCTTTTTCTATCAATCTACTTACCTACCTATCTTTATCTATCATTCTACATACCTACCTATCTCTATCTATCTATCTACCTACCTACCTATCTCTATTTATCTATCTACCTACCTAACTATCTGTATCTATCTATCTACCTACCTACCTATCTGTATCTATCAATCTACCTACCTACCTATCTCTATCTATCTATCTACCTACCTACCTATCTCTATCTATCTACCTACCTACCTACCTATCTGTATTTATCTATCTATCTACCTACCTATCTGTATCTATCTACCTACCTACCTATCTCTATCTATCTATCTACCTACCTACCTATCTGTATCTATCTATCTACCTACCTACCTATCTGTATATATCAATCTACCTACCTACCTATCTGTATCTATCAATCTACTTACCTACCTATCTGTATCTATCATTCTACATACCTACCTATCTCTATCTATCTATCTATCTATCTACCTACCTATCTGTATTTATCTATCTACCTACCTACGTATCTGTACCTATCTATCTACCTACCTAGCTATATGTATCTATCAATCTACCTACCTACCTATCTCTATCTATCTATCTACCTACCTACCTATCTCTATCTATCTACCTACCTACCTACCTATCTGTATTTATCTATCTATCTACCTACCTATCTGTATCTATCTACCTACCTACCTATCTCTATCTATCTATCTACCTACCTACCTATCTCTATCTATCTACCTACCTACCTACCTATCTGTATTTATCTATCTATCTACCTACCTATCTGTATCTATCTACCTACCTACCTATCTCTATCTATCTATCTACCTAACTACCTATCTGTATCTATCTATCTACCTACCTACCTATCTGTATCTATCAATCTACTTACCTACCTATCTGTATCTATCATTCTACATACCTACCTATCTCTATCTATCTATCTACCTACCTACCTATCTCTATTTATCTATCTACCTACCTACCTATCTGTATCTATCTATCTACCTACCTACCTATCTGTATCTATCAATCTACCTACCTACCTATCTCTATCTATCTATCTACCTACCTACCTATCTCTATCTATCTACCTATCTACCTACCTATCTGTATTTATCTATCCATCTACCTACCTATCTGTATCTATCTACCTACCTACCTATCTCTATCTATCTATCTACCTACCTATCTATCTGTATCTATCTATCTACCTACCTACCTATCTGTATCTATCAATCTACCTACCTACCTATCTGTATCTATCAATCTACTTACCTACCTATCTGTATCTATCATTCTACATACCTATCTATCTCTATCTATCTATCTACCTACCTATCTGTATTTATCTATCTACCTACCTACCTATCTGTACCTATCTATCTACCTACCTAGCTATATGTATCTATCAATCTACCTACCTACCTATCTCTATCTATCTATCTACCTACCTACCTATCTCTATCTATCTACCTACCTACCTACCTATCTGTATTTATCTATCTATCTACCTACCTATCTGTATCTATCTACCTATCTACCTATCTCTATCTATCTATCTACCTACCTACCTATCTGTATCTATCTATCTACCTACCTACCTATCTGTATCTATCAATCCACCTACCTACGTATCTGTATATATCAATCTACTTACCTACCTATCTGTATCTATCATTCTACATACCTACCTATCTCTATCTATCTATCTACCTACCTACCTATCTCTATTTATCTATCTACCTACCTACCTATCTGTTTCTATCTATCTACCTACCTACCTATCTGTATCTATCAATCTACCTTCCTACCTATCTCTATCTATCTATCTACCTACCTACCTATCTCTATCTATCTACCTACCTACCTACCTATCTGTATTTATCTATCTACCTACCTATCTGTATCTATCTACCTACCTACCTATCTCTATCTATCTATCTATCTACCTACCTATCTGTATCTATCTATCTACCTACCTACCTATCTGTATCTATCAATCTACCTACCTACCTATCTGTATCTATCAATCTACTTACCTACCTATCTGTATCTATCATTCTACATACCTACCTATCTCTATCTATCTATCTACCTACCTACCTATCTCTATTTATCTATCTACCTACCTACCTATCTGTTTCTATCTATCTACCTACCTACCTATCTGTATCTATCAATCTACCTACCTACCTATCTCTATCTATCTATCTACGTACCTACCTATCTCTATCTATCTACCAACCTACCTACCTATCTGTATTTATCTATCTATCTACCTACCTATCTGTATCTATCTACCTACCTACCTATCTCTATCTATCTATCTACCTACCTACCTATCTGTATCTATCTATCTACCTACCTACCTATCTGTATCTATCAATCTACCTACCTACCTATCTGTATATGTCAATCTACTTACCTACCTATCTGTATCTATCATTCTACATACCTACCTATCTCTATCTATCTATCTACCTACCTACCTATCTGTATTTATCTATCTACCAACCTACCTATCTGTATCTATCTATCTACCTACCTACCTATCTGTATCTATCAATCTACCTACCTACCTATCTCTATCTATCTATCTACCTACCTACCTATCTCTATCTATCTACCTACCTACCTATCTATCTGTATTTATCTATCTATCTACCTACCTATCTGTATCTATCTACCTACCTACCTACCTATCTGTATCTATCAATCTACTTACCTACCTATCTGTAACTATCATTCTACATACCTACCTATCTCTATCTATCTACCTACCTACCTATCTGTATTTATCTATCTACCTATCTACCTATCTGTATCTATCTATCTACCTACCTACCTATCTGTATCTATCAATCTACCTACCTACCTATCTCTATCTATCTATCTACCTAACTACCTATCTCTATCTATCTACCTACCTACCTACCTATCTGAATTTATCTATCTATCTACCTACCTATCTGTATCTATCTACCTACCTACCTATCTCTATCTATCTATCTACCTACCTACCTATCTGTATCTATCTATCTACCTACCTACCTATCTGTATCTGTCAATCTACCTACCTACCTATCTCTATCTATCAATCTACTTACCTACCTATCTGTATCTATCATTCTACATACCTACCTATCTCTATCTATCTATCTACCCACCTACCTATCTGTATTTATCTATCTACCTACCTACCTATCTGTACCTATCTATCTACCTACCTACCTATCTGTATCTATCAATCTACCTACCTACCTATCTCTATCTATCTATCTACCAACCTACCTATCTCTATCTATCTATCTACCTACCTACCTATCTGTATTTATCTATCTATCTACCTACCTATCTCTATCTACCTACCTACCTATCTGTATCTATCTATCTACCTACCTACCTATCTGTATCTATCAATCTACCTACCTACCTATCTTTTTCTATCAATCTACTTACCTACCTATCTGTATCTATCATTCTACATACCTACCTATCTCTATCTATCTATCTACCTACCTACCTATCTCTATTTATCTATCTACCTACCTACCTATCTGTATCTATCTATCTACCTACCTACCTATCTGTATCTATCAATCTACCTACCTACCTATCTCTATCTATCTATCTACCTACCTACCTATCTCTATCTATCTACCTACCTACCTACCTATCTGTATTTATCTATCTATCTACCTACCTATCTGTATCTATCTACCTACCTACCTATCTCTAACTATCTATCTACCTACCTACCTATCTGTATCTATCTATCTACCTACCTACCTATCTGTATCTATCAATCTACCTACCTACCTATCTGTATCTATCAATCTACTTACCTACCTATCTGTATCTATCATTCTACATACCTACCTATCTCTATCTATCTATCTATCTATCTATCTATCTATCTATCTATCTATCTATCTATCTATCTATCTATCTATCTATCTATCTATCTACCTACCTATCTGTATTTATCTATCTACCTACCTACCTATCTGTACCTATCTATCTACCTACCTAGCTATATTAATCTATCAATCTACCTACCTACCTATCTCTATCTATCTATCTACCTATCTACCTATCTCTATCTATCTACCTACCTACCTACCTATCTGTATTTATCTATCTATCTACCTACCTATCTGTATCTATCTACCTACCTACCTATCTCTATCTATCTATCTACCTACCTACCTATCTGTATCTATCTATCTACCTACCTACCTATCTGTATCTATCAATCTACTTACCTACCTATCTGTATCTATCATTCTACATACCTACCTATCTCTATCTATCTATCTACCTACCTACCTATCTCTATTTATGTATCTACCTACCTACCTATCTGTATCTATCTATCTACCTACCTACCTATCTGTATCTATCAATCCACCTACCTACCTATCTCTATCTATCTATCTACCTACCTACCTATCTCTATCTATCTACCAACCTACCTACCTATCTGTATTTATCTATCTATCTACCTACCTATCTGTATCTATCTACCTACCTACCTATCTCTATCTATCTATCTTCCTACCTACCTATCTGTATCTATCTATCTACCTACCTACCTATCTGTATCTATCAATCTACCTACCTACCTATCTGTATATGTCAATCTACTTACCTACCTATCTGTATCTATCATTCTACATACCTACCTATCTCTATCTATCTATCTACCTACCTACCTATCTGTATTTATCTATCTACCAACCTACCTATCTGTATCTATCTATCTACCTACCTACCTATCTGTATCTATCAATCTACCTACCTACCTATCTCTATCTATCTATCTACCTACCTACCTATCTCTATCTATCTACCTACCTACCTACCTATCTGTATTTATCTATCTATCTACCTACCTATCTGTATCTATCTACCTACCTACCTATCTCTATCTATCTACCTACCTACCTACCTATCTGTATCTATCTACCTACCTACCTACCTATCTGTATCTATCAATCTACCTACCTACCTATCTGTATCTATCAATCTACTTACCTACCTATCTGTATCTATCATTCTACATACCTACCTATCTCTATCTATCTATCTACCCACCTACCTATCTGTATTTATCTATCTACCTACCTACCTATCTGTACCTATCTATCTACCTACCTACCTATCTGTATCTATCAATCTACCTACCTACCTATCTCTATCTATCTATCTACCAACCTACCTATCTCTATCTATCTATCTACCTACCTACCTATCTGTATTTATCTATCTATCTACCTACCTATCTGTATCTACCTACCTACCTATCTGTATCTATCTATCTACCTACCTACCTATCTGTATCTATCAATCTACCTACCTACCTATCTTTTTCTATCAATCTACTTACCTACCTATCTTTATCTATCATTCTACATACCTACCTATCTCTATCTATCTATCTACCTACCTACCTATCTCTATTTATCTATCTACCTACCTAACTATCTGTATCTATCTATCTACCTACCTACCTATCTGTATCTATCAATCTACCTACCTACCTATCTCTATCTATCTATCTACCTACCTACCTATCTCTATCTATCTACCTACCTACCTACCTATCTGTATTTATCTATCTATCTACCTACCTATCTGTATCTATCTACCTACCTACCTATCTCTATCTATCTATCTACCTACCTACCTATCTGTATCTATCTATCTACCTACCTACCTATCTGTATATATCAATCTACCTACCTACCTATCTGTATCTATCAATCTACTTACCTACCTATCTGTATCTATCATTCTACATACCTACCTATCTCTATCTATCTATCTATCTATCTACCTACCTATCTGTATTTATCTATCTACCTACCTACGTATCTGTACCTATCTATCTACCTACCTAGCTATATGTATCTATCAATCTACCTACCTACCTATCTCTATCTATCTATCTACCTACCTACCTATCTCTATCTATCTACCTACCTACCTACCTATCTGTATTTATCTATCTATCTACCTACCTATCTGTATCTATCTACCTACCTACCTATCTCTATCTATCTATCTACCTACCTACCTATCTCTATCTATCTACCTACCTACCTACCTATCTGTATTTATCTATCTATCTACCTACCTATCTGTATCTATCTACCTACCTACCTATCTCTATCTATCTATCTACCTAACTACCTATCTGTATCTATCTATCTACCTACCTACCTATCTGTATCTATCAATCTACTTACCTACCTATCTGTATCTATCATTCTACATACCTACCTATCTCTATCTATCTATCTACCTACCTACCTATCTCTATTTATCTATCTACCTACCTACCTATCTGTATCTATCTATCTACCTACCTACCTATCTGTATCTATCAATCTACCTACCTACCTATCTCTATCTATCTATCTACCTACCTACCTATCTCTATCTATCTACCTATCTACCTACCTATCTGTATTTATCTATCCATCTACCTACCTATCTGTATCTATCTACCTACCTACCTATCTCTATCTATCTATCTACCTACCTATCTATCTGTATCTATCTATCTACCTACCTACCTATCTGTATCTATCAATCTACCTACCTACCTATCTGTATCTATCAATCTACTTACCTACCTATCTGTATCTATCATTCTACATACCTATCTATCTCTATCTATCTATCTACCTACCTATCTGTATTTATCTATCTACCTACCTACCTATCTGTACCTATCTATCTACCTACCTAGCTATATGTATCTATCAATCTACCTACCTACCTATCTCTATCTATCTATCTACCTACCTACCTATCTCTATCTATCTACCTACCTACCTACCTATCTGTATTTATCTATCTATCTACCTACCTATCTGTATCTATCTACCTATCTACCTATCTCTATCTATCTATCTACCTACCTACCTATCTGTATCTATCTATCTACCTACCTACCTATCTGTATCTATCAATCCACCTACCTACGTATCTGTATATATCAATCTACTTACCTACCTATCTGTATCTATCATTCTACATACCTACCTATCTCTATCTATCTATCTACCTACCTACCTATCTCTATTTATCTATCTACCTACCTACCTATCTGTTTCTATCTATCTACCTACCTACCTATCTGTATCTATCAATCTACCTTCCTACCTATCTCTATCTATCTATCTACCTACCTACCTATCTCTATCTATCTACCTACCTACCTACCTATCTGTATTTATCTATCTACCTACCTATCTGTATCTATCTACCTACCTACCTATCTCTATCTATCTATCTATCTACCTACCTATCTGTATCTATCTATCTACCTACCTACCTATCTGTATCTATCAATCTACCTACCTACCTATCTGTATCTATCAATCTACTTACCTACCTATCTGTATCTATCATTCTACATACCTACCTATCTCTATCTATCTATCTACCTACCTACCTATCTCTATTTATCTATCTACCTACCTACCTATCTGTTTCTATCTATCTACCTACCTACCTATCTGTATCTATCAATCTACCTACCTACCTATCTCTATCTATCTATCTACGTACCTACCTATCTCTATCTATCTACCAACCTACCTACCTATCTGTATTTATCTATCTATCTACCTACCTATCTGTATCTATCTACCTACCTACCTATCTCTATCTATCTATCTACCTACCTACCTATCTGTATCTATCTATCTACCTACCTACCTATCTGTATCTATCAATCTACCTACCTACCTATCTGTATATGTCAATCTACTTACCTACCTATCTGTATCTATCATTCTACATACCTACCTATCTCTATCTATCTATCTACCTACCTACCTATCTGTATTTATCTATCTACCAACCTACCTATCTGTATCTATCTATCTACCTACCTACCTATCTGTATCTATCAATCTACCTACCTACCTATCTCTATCTATCTATCTACCTACCTACCTATCTCTATCTATCTACCTACCTACCTATCTATCTGTATTTATCTATCTATCTACCTACCTATCTGTATCTATCTACCTACCTACCTACCTATCTGTATCTATCAATCTACTTACCTACCTATCTGTAACTATCATTCTACATACCTACCTATCTCTATCTATCTATCTACCTACCTACCTATCTGTATTTATCTATCTACCTATCTACCTATCTGTATCTATCTATCTACCTACCTACCTATCTGTATCTATCAATCTACCTACCTACCTATCTCTATCTATCTATCTACCTAACTACCTATCTCTATCTATCTACCTACCTACCTACCTATCTGAATTTATCTATCTATCTACCTACCTATCTGTATCTATCTACCTACCTACCTATCTCTATCTATCTATCTACCTACCTACCTATCTGTATCTATCTATCTACCTACCTACCTATCTGTATCTGTCAATCTACCTACCTACCTATCTCTATCTATCAATCTACTTACCTACCTATCTGTATCTATCATTCTACATACCTACCTATCTCTATCTATCTATCTACCCACCTACCTATCTGTATTTATCTATCTACCTACCTACCTATCTGTACCTATCTATCTACCTACCTACCTATCTGTATCTATCAATCTACCTACCTACCTATCTCTATCTATCTATCTACCAACCTACCTATCTCTATCTATCTATCTACCTACCTACCTATCTGTATTTATCTATCTATCTACCTACCTATCTCTATCTACCTACCTACCTATCTGTATCTATCTATCTACCTACCTACCTATCTGTATCTATCAATCTACCTACCTACCTATCTTTTTCTATCAATCTACTTACCTACCTATCTGTATCTATCATTCTACATACCTACCTATCTCTATGTATCTATCTACCTACCTACCTATCTCTATTTATCTATCTACCTACCTACCTATCTGTATCTATCTATCTACCTACCTACCTATCTGTATCTATCAATCTACCTACCTACCTATCTCTATCTATCTATCTACCTACCTACCTATCTCTATCTATCTACCTACCTACCTACCTATCTGTATTTATCTATCTATCTACCTACCTATCTGTATCTATCTACCTACCTACCTATCTCTAACTATCTATCTACCTACCTACCTATCTGTATCTATCTATCTACCTACCTACCTATCTGTATCTATCAATCTACCTACCTACCTATCTGTATCTATCAATCTACTTACCTACCTATCTGTATCTATCATTCTACATATCTACCTATCTCTATCTATCTATCTATCTATCTATCTATCTATCTATCTATCTATCTATCTATCTATCTATCTATCTATCTATCTATCTATCTATCTATCTATCTATCTATCTACCTACCTATCTGTATTTATCTATCTACCTACCTACCTATCTGTACCTATCTATCTACCTACCTAGCTATATTAATCTATCAATCTACCTACCTACCTATCTCTATCTATCTATCTACCTATCTACCTATCTCTATCTATCTACCTACCTACCTACCTATCTGTATTTATCTATCTATCTACCTACCTATCTGTATCTATCTACCTACCTACCTATCTCTATCTATCTATCTACCTACCTACCTATCTGTATCTATCTATCTACCTACCTACCTATCTGTATCTATCAATCTACTTACCTACCTATCTGTATCTATCATTCTACATACCTACCTATCTCTATCTATCTATCTACCTACCTACCTATCTCTATTTATCTATCTACCTACCTACCTATCTGTATCTATCTATCTACCTACCTACCTATCTGTATCTATCAATCTACCTACCTACCTATCTCTATCTATCTATCTACCTACCTACCTATCTCTATCTATCTACCTATCTACCTACCTATCTGTATTTATCTATCCATCTACCTACCTATCTGTATCTATCTACCTACCTACCTATCTCTATCTATCTATCTACCTACCTACCTACCTATCTCTATCTATCTACCTACCTACCTACCTATCTGTATTTATCTATCTATCTACCTACCTATCTGTATCTATCTACCTACCTACCTATCTCTATCTATCTATCTACCTACCTACCTATCTGTATCTATCTATCTACCTACCTACCTATCTGTATCTATCAATCTACCTACCTACCTATCTGTATCTATCAATCTACTTACCTACCTATCTGTATCTATCATTCTACATACCTACCTATCTCTATCTATCTATCTATCTATCTATCTATCTATCTACCTACCTATCTGTATTTATCTATCTACCTACCTACCTATCTGTACCTATCTATCTACCTACCTAGCTATATTAATCTATCAATCTACCTACCTACCTATCTCTATCTATCTATCTACCTATCTACCTATCTCTCTATCTACCTACCTACCTACCTATCTGTATTTATCTATCTATCTACCTACCTATCTGTATCTATCTACCTACCTACCTATCTCTATCTATCTATCTACCTACCTACCTATCTGTATCTATCTATCTACCTACCTACCTATCTGTATCTATCAATCTACTTACCTACCTATCTGTATCTATCATTCTACATACCTACCTATCTCTATCTATCTATCTACCTACCTACCTATCTCTATTTATCTATCTACCTACCTACCTATCTGTATCTATCTATCTACCTACCTACCTATCTGTATCTATCAATCTACCTACCTACCTATCTCTATCTATCTATCTACCTAACTACCTATCTCTATCTATCTACCTATCTACCTACCTATCTGTATTTATCTATCCATCTACCTACCTATCTGTATCTATCTACCTACCTACCTATCTCTATCTATCTATCTACCTACCTATCTATCTGTATCTATCTATCTACCTACCTACCTATCTGTATCTATCAATCTACCTACCTACCTATCTGTATCTATCAATCTACTTACCTACCTATCTGTATCTATTATTCTACATACCTATCTATCTCTATCTATCTACCTACCTATCTGTATTTATCTATCTACCTACCTACCTATCTGTACCTATCTATCTACCTACCTAGCTATATGTATCTATCAATCTACCTACCTACCTATCTCTATCTATCTATCTACCTACCTACCTATCTCTATCTATCTACCTACCTACCTACCTATCTGTATTTATCTATCTATCTACCTACCTATCTGTACCTATCTACCTATCTACCTATCTCTATCTATCTATCTACCTACCTACCTATCTGTATCTATCTATCTACCTACCTACCTATCTGTATCTATCAATCTACCTACCTACGTATCTGTATCTATCAATCTACTTACCTACCTATCTGTATCTATCATTCTACATACCTACCTATCTCTATCTATCTATCTACCTACCTACCTATCTCTATTTATCTATCTACCTACCTACCTATCTGTTTCTATCTATCTACCTACCTACCTATCTGTATCTATCTATCTACCTACCTACCTATCTCTATCTATCTATCTACCTACCTACCTATCTCTATCTATCTATCTACCTACCTACCTATCTGTATCTATCTATCTACCTACCTACCTATCTGTACCTATCTATCTACCTACCTATCTCTATCTATCTATCTACCTACCTACCTATCTGTATCTATCTATCTACCTACCTATCTATCTGTATCTATCTATCTACCTACCTACCTATCTCTATCTATCTATCTACCTACCTACCTATCTCTATCTATCTACCTACCTACCTACCTATCTGTATTTATCTATCTATCTACCTACCTATCTGTATCTATCTACCTACCTACCTATCTCTATCTATCTATCTATCTACCTACCTATCTGTATCTATCTATCTACCTACCTACCTATCTGTATCTATCAATCTACCTACCTACCTATCTGTATCTATCAATCTACTTACCTACCTATCTGTATCTATCATTCTACATACCTACCTATCTCTATCTATCTATCTACCTACCTACCTATCTCTATTTATCTATCTACCTACCTACCTATCTGTTTCTATCTATCTACCTACCTACCTATCTGTATCAATCTACCTACCTACCTATCTCTATCTATCTATCTACGTACCTACCTATCTCTATCTATCTACCTACCTACCTACCTATCTGTATTTATCTATCTATCTACCTACCTATCTGTATCTATCTACCTACCTACCTATCTCTATCTATCTATCTACCTACATACCTATCTGTATCTATCTATCTACCTACCTACCTATCTGTATCTATCAATCTACCTACCTACCTATCTGTATCTATCAATCTACTTACCTACCTATCTGTATCTATCATTCCACATACCTACCTATCTCTATCTATCTATCTACCTACCTACCTATCTCTATTTATCTATCTACCTACCTACCTATCTGTATCTATCTACCTACCTACCTATCTCTATCTATCTACCTACCTACCTACCTATCTGTATCTATCTACCTACCTACCTACCTATCTGTATCTATCAATCTACCTACCTACCTATCTGTATCTATCAATCTACTTACCTACCTATCTGTATCTATCATTCTACATACCTACCTATCTCTATCTATCTATCTACCCACCTACCTATCTGTATTTATCTATCTACCTACCTACCTATCTGTACCTATCTATCTACCTACCTACCTATCTGTATCTATCAATCTACCTACCTACCTATCTCTATCTATCTATCTACCAACCTACCTATCTCTATCTATCTATCTACCTACCTACCTATCTGTATTTATCTATCTATCTACCTACCTATCTGTATCTACCTACCTACCTATCTGTATCTATCTATCTACCTACCTACCTATCTGTATCTATCAATCTACCTACCTACCTATCTTTTTCTATCAATCTACTTACCTACCTATCTGTATCTATCATTCTACATACCTACCTATCTCTATCTATCTATCTACCTACCTACCTATCTCTATTTATCTATCTACCTACCTACCTATCTGTATCTATCTATCTACCTACCTACCTATCTGTATCTATCAATCTACCTACCTACCTATCTCTATCTATCTATCTACCTACCTACCAATTTCTATCTATCTACCTACCTACCTACCTATCTGTATTTATCTATCTATCTACCTACCTATCTGTATCTATCTACCTACCTACCTATCTCTATCTATCTATCTACCTACCTACCTATCTGTATCTATCTATCTACCTACCTACCTATCTGTATCTATCAATCTACCTACCTACCTATCTGTATCTATCAATCTACTTACCTACCTATCGGTATCTATCATTCTACATACCTACCTATCTCTATCTATCTATCTATCTATCTATCTACCTACCTATCTGTATTTATCTATCTACCTACCTACGTATCTGTACCTATCTATCTACCTACCTAGCTATATGTATCTATCAATCTACCTACCTACCTATCTCTATCTATCTATCTACCTACCTACCTATCTCTATCTATCTACCTACCTACCTACCTATCTGTATTTATCTATCTATCTACCTACCTATCTGTATCTATCTACCTACCTACCTATCTCTATCTATCTATCTACCTACCTACCTATCTGTATCTATCTATCTACCTACCTACCTATCTGTATCTATCAATCTACCTACCTACCTATCTGTATCTATCAATCTACTTACCTACCTATCTGTATCTATCATTCTACATACCTACCTATCTCTATCTATCTATCTACCTACCTACCTATCTCTATTTATCTATCTACCTACCTACCTATCTGTTTCTATCTATCTACCTACCTACCTATCTGTATCTATCAATCTACCTACCTACCTATCTCTATCTATCTATCTACGTACCTACCTATCTCTATCTATCTACCTACCTACCTACCTATCTGTATTTATCTATCTATCTACCTACCTATCTGTATCTATCTACCTACCTACCTATCTCTATCTATCTATCTACCTACCTACCTATCTGTATCTATCTATCTACCTACCTACCTATCTGTATCTATCAATCTACCTACCTACCTATCTGTATCTATCAATCTACTTACCTACCTATCTGTATCTATCATTCTACATACCTACCTATCTCTATCTATCTATCTACCTACCTACCTATCTGTATTTATCTATCTACCTACCTACCTATCTGTATCTATCTATCTACCTACCTACCTATGTGTATCTATCAATCTACCTACCTACCTATCTCTATCTCTCTACCTACCTACCTATCTCTATCTATCTACCTACCTACCTACCTATCTGTATTTATCTATCTATCTACCTACCTATCTGTATCTATCTACCTACCTACCTATCTCTATCTATCTATCTACCTACCTACCTATCTGTATCTATCTATCTACCTACCTACCTATCTGTATCTATCAATCTACCTACCTACCTATCTGTATCTATCAATCTACTTACCTACCTATCGGTATCTATCATTCTACATACCTACCTATCTCTATCTATCTATCTATCTATCTACCTACCTATCTGTATTTATCTATCTACCTACCTACGTATCTGTACCTATCTATCTACCTACCTAGCTATATGTATCTATCAATCTACCTACCTACCTATCTCTATCTATCTATCTACCTACCTACCTATCTCTATCTATCTACCTACCTACCTACCTATCTGTATTTATCTATCTATCTACCTACCTATCTGTATCTATCTACCTACCTACCTACCTATCTCTATCTATCTATCTACCTAACTACCTATCTGTATCTATCTATCTACCTACCTACCTATCTGTATCTATCAATCTACTTACCTACCTATCTGTATCTATCATTCTACATACCTACCTATCTCTATCTATCTATCTACCTACCTACCTATCTCTATTTATCTATCTACCTACCTACCTATCTGTATCTATCTATCTACCTACCTACCTATCTGTATCTATCAATCTACCTACCTACCTATCTCTATCTATCTATCTACCTACCTACCTATCTCTATCTATCTACCTATCTACCTACCTATCTGTATTTATCTATCCATCTACCTACCTATCTGTATCTATCTACCTACCTACCTATGTCTATCTATCTATCTACCTACCTATCTATCTGTATCTATCTATCTACCTACCTACCTATCTGTATCTATAAATCTACCTACCTACCTATCTGTATCTATCAATCTACTTACCTACCTATCTGTATCTATCATTCTACATACCTATCTATCTCTATCTATCTATCTATCTACCTACCTATCTGTATTTATCTATCTACCTACCTACCTATCTGTACCTATCTATCTACCTACCTAGCTATATGTATCTATCAATCTACCTACCTACCTATCTCTATCTATCTACCTACCTACCTATCTCTATCTATCTACCTACCTACCTACCTATCTGTATTTATCTATCTATCTACCTACCTATCTGTATCTATCTACCTATCTACCTATCTCTATCTATCTATCTACCTACCTACCTATCTGTATCTATCTATCTACCTACCTACCTATCTGTATCTATCAATCTACCTACCTACGTATCTGTATCTATCAATCTACTTACCTACCTATCTGTATCTATCATTCTACATACCTACCTATCTCTATCTATCTATCTACCTACCTACCTATCTCTATTTATCTATCTACCTACCTACCTATCTGTTTCTATCTATCTACCTACCTACCTATCTGTATCTATCAATCTACCTACCTACCTATCTCTATCTATCTATCTACGTACCTACCTATCTCTATCTATCTACCTACCTACCTACCTATCTGTATTTATCTATCTATCTACCTACCTATCTGTATCTATCTACCTACCTACCTATCTCTATCTATCTATCTACCTACCTACCTATCTGTATCTATCTATCTACCTACCTACCTATCTGTATCTATCAATCTACCTACCTACCTATCTGTATCTATCAATCTACTTACCTACCTATCTGTATCTATCATTCTACATACCTACCTATCTCTATCTATCTATCTACCTACCTACCTATCTCTATTTATCTATCTACCTACCTACCTATCTGTATCTATCTATCTACCTACCTACCTATCTGTATCTATCAATCCACCTACCTACCTATCTCTATCTATCTATCTACCTACCTACCTATCTGTATCTATCATTCTACATACCTACCTATCTCTATCTATCTATCTACCTACCTACCTATCTGTATCTATCTACCTACCTACCTATCTGTATTTATCTATATATCTACTTACCTATCTGTATCTATCTACCTACCTACCTATCTCTATCTATCTATCTACCTACCTATCTGTATCTATCTATCTACCTACCTACCTATCTGTATCTATCAATCTACCTACCTACCTATCTGTATCTATCAATCTACTTACCTACCTATCTGTATCTATCATTCTACATACCTACCTATCTCTATCTATCTATCTACCTACCTACCTATCTCTATCTATCTACCTACCTACCTATCTGTATTTATTTATCTATCTACCTACCTATCTGTATCTATCTACCTACCTACCTATCTCTATCTATCTATCTACCTACCTACCTATCTGTATCTATCAATCTACCTACCTACCTATCTGTATCTATCAATCTACTTACCTACCTATCTGTATCTATCATTCTACATACCTACCTGTCTCTATCTATCTATCTACCTACCTACCTATCTGTATTTATCTATCTACCTACCTACCTATCTGTATCTATCTATCTACCTACCTACCTATGTGTATCTATCAATCTACCTACCTACCTATCTCTATCTCTCTACCTACCTACCTATCTCTATCTATCTACCTACCTACCTACCTATCTGTATTTATCTATCTACCTACCTATCTGTATCTATCTACCTACCTACCTATCTCTATCTATCTATCTACCTACCTACCTATCTCTATCTATCTATCTACCTACCTACCTATCTGTATTTATCTATCTACCTACCTACCTTTCTCTATCTATCTATCTACCTACCTATCTCTATCTATCTATCTACTTACCTACCTATCTGTATCTATCTATCTACCTACCTACCTATTTGTATCTATCAATCTACCTACCTACCTAACTGTATCTATCAATCTACTTACCTACCTATCTGTATCTATCATTCTACATACCTACCTGTCTCTATCTATCTATCTACCTACCTACCTATCTGTATTTATCTACCTACCTACCTACCTATCTGTATCTATCTATCTACCTACCTACCTATCTGTATCTATCAATCTACCTACCTACCTATCTCTATCTATCTATCTACCTACATACCTATCTCTATCTATCTACCTACCTACCGACCTATCTGTATTTATCTATCTACCTACCTATCTGTATCTATCTATCTACCTACCTACCTATCTCTATCTATCTATCTACCTACCTACCTATCTCTATCTATCTACCTACCTACCGACCTATCTGTATTTATCTATCTATCTACCTACCTATCTGTATCTATCTACCTACCTACCTATCTCTATCTATCTATCTACCTAACTACCTATCTGTATCTATCTATCTACCTACCTACCTATCTGTATCTATCAATCTACCTACCTACGTATCTGTATCTATCAATCTACTTACCTACCTATCTGTATCTATCATTCTACATACCTACCTATCTCTATCTATCTATCTACCTACCTACCTATCTCTATTTATCTATCTACCTACCTACCTATCTGTTTCTATCTATCTACCTACCTACCTATCTGTATCTATCAATCTACCTTCCTACCTATCTCTATCTATCTATCTACCTACCTACCTATCTCTATCTATCTACCTACCTACCTACCTATCTGTATTTATCTATCTATCTACCTACCTATATGTATCTATCTACCTACCTACCTATCTCTATCTATCTATCTATCTATCTACCTACCTATCTGTATCTATCTATCTACCTACCTACCTATCTGTATCTATCAATCTACTTACCTACCTATCTGTATCTATCATTCTACATACCTACCTATCTCTATCTATCTATCTACCTACCTACCTATCTCTATTTATCTATCTACCTACCTACCTATCTGTTTCTATCTATCTACCTACCTACCTATCTGTATCTATCAATCTACCTACGTACCTATCTCTATCTATCTATCTACGTACCTACCTATCTCTATCTATCTACCTACCTACCTACCTATCTGTATTTATCTATCTACCTACCTACCTATCTGTATCTATCTACCTACCTACCTATCTCTATCTATCTATCTACCTACCTACCTATCTGTATCTATCTATCTACCTACCTACCTATCTGTATCTATCAATCTACCTACCTACCTATCTGTATCTATCAATCTACTTACCTACCTATCTGTATCTATCATTCTACATACCTACCTATCTCTATCTATCTATCTACCTACCTACCTATCTCTATTTATCTATCTACCTACCTACCTATCTGTATCTATCTACCTACCTACCTATCTCTATCTATCTACCTACCTACCTACCTATCTGTATCTACCTACCTACCTACCTACCTATCTGTATCTATCAATCTACCTACCTACCTATCTGTATCTATCAATCTACTTACCTACCTATCTGTATCTATCATTCTACATACCTACCTATCTCTATCTATCTATCTACCCACCTACCTATCTGTATTTATCTATCTACCTACCTACCTATCTGTACCTATCTATCTACCTACCTACCTATCTGTATCTATCAATCTACCTACCTACCTATCTCTATCTATCTATCTACCAACCTACCTATCTCTATCTATCTATCTACCTACCTACCTATCTGTATTTATCTATCTATCTACCTACCTATCTGTATCTACCTACCTACCTATCTGTATCTATCTATCTACCTACCTACCTATCTGTATCTATCAATCTACCTACCTACCTATCTTTTTCTATCAATCTACTTACCTACCTATCTGTATCTATCATTCTACATACCTACCTATCTCTATCTATCTATCTACCTACCTACCTATCTCTATTTATCTATCTACCTACCTACCTATCTGTATCTATCTATCTACCTACCTACCTATCTGTATCTATCAATCTACCTACCTACCTATCTCTATCTATCTATCTACCTACCTACCTATCTCTATCTATCTACCTACCTACCTACCTACCTATCTGTATTTATCTATCTATCTACATACCTATCTGTATCTATCTACCTACCTACCTATCTCTATCTATCTATCTACCTACCTACCTATCTGTATCTATCTATCTACCTACCTACATATCTGTATCTATCAATCTACCTACCTACCTATCTGTATCTATCAATCTACTTACCTACCTATCTGTATCTATCATTCTACATACCTACCTATCTCTATCTATCTATCTATCTATCTACCTACCTATCTGTATTTATCTATCTACCTACCTACGTATCTGTACCTATCTATCTACCTACCTAGCTATATGTATCTATCAATCTACCTACCTACCTATCTCTATCTATCTATCTACCTACCTACCTATCTCTATTTATCTATCTACCTACCTACCTATCTGTTTCTATCTATCTACCTACCTACCTATCTGTATCTATCAATCTACCTTCCTACCTATCTCTATCTATCTATCTACCTACCTACCTATCTCTATCTATCTACCTACCTACCTACCTATCTGTATTTATCTATCTATCTACCTACCTATATGTATCTATCTACCTACCTACCTATCTCTATCTATCTATCTATCTACCTACCTATCTGTATCTATCTATCTACCTACCTACCTATCTGTATCTATCAATCTACTTACCTACCTATCTGTATCTATCATTCTACATACCTACCTATCTCTATCTATCTATCTACCTACCTACCTATCTCTATTTATCTATCTACCTACCTACCTATCTGTTTCTATCTATCTACCTACCTACCTATCTGTATCTATCAATCTACCTACGTACCTATCTCTATCTATCTATCTACGTACCTACCTATCTCTATCTATCTACCTACCTACCTACCTATCTGTATTTATCTATCTATCTACCTACCTATCTGTATCTATCTACCTACCTACCTATCTCTATCTATCTATCTACCTACCTACCTATCTGTATCTATCTATCTACCTACCTACCTATCTGTACCTATCTATCTACCTACCTACCTATCTGTATCTATCAATCTACCTACCTACCTATCTGTATCTATCAATCTACTTACCTACCTATCTGTATCTATCATTCTACATACCTACCTATCTCTATCTATCTATCTACCTACCTACCTATCTGTATTTATCTATCTACCTACCTACCTATCTGTATCTATCTATCTACCTACCTACCTATCTGTATCTATCAATCTACCTACCTACCTATATCTATCTATCTACCTACCTATCTGTATTTATCTATCTATCTACCTACCTATCTGTATCTATCTACCTACCTACCTATCTCTATCTATCTATCTACCTACCTACCTATCTCTATCTATCTATCTACCTACCTACCTATCTCTATCTATCTACCTACCTACCTACCTATCTGTATTTATCTATCTACCTACCTACCTTTCTCTATCTATCTATCTACCTACCTACCTATCTGTATCTATCTATCTACCTACCTACCTATCTGTATCTATCTATCTACCTAACTACCTATCTGTATCTATCAATCTACCTACCTAACTATCTGTAGATATCTACCTACCTACCTATCTGTATCTATCAATCTACCTACCTACCTATCTCTATCTATCTATCTACCTACCTACCTATCTCTATCTACCTACCTACCTACCGACCTATCTGTATTTATCTATCTACCTACCTATCTGTATCTATCTACCTACCTACCTATCTCTATCTATCTATCTACCTACCTACCTATCAGTATCTATCTATCTACCTACCTACCTATCTGTATCTATCAATCTACCTACCTATCTGTATCTATCAATCTACTTACCTCCCTATCTGTATCTATCATTCTACATACCTACCTATCTCTATCTATCTATCTACCTACCTACCTATCTGTATTTATCTATCTACCTACCTACCTATCTGTATCTATCTATCTACCTACCTACCTATCTGTATCTATCAATCTACCTACCTACCTATCTTTATCTATCTATCTACCTACCTACCTATCTCTATCTATCTACCTACCGACCTACCTATCTGTATTTATCTATCTATCTACCTACCTATCTGTATCTATCTACCTACCTACCTATCTCTATCTATCTATCTACCTACCTACCTATCTGTATTTATCTATCTACCTACCTACCTATCTGTATCTATCTATCTACCAACCTACCTATCTCTATCTATCTATCTACCTACCTACCTATCTCTATCTATCTACCTACCTACCTACCTATCTGTATCTACCTACCTACCTACCTACCTATCTGTATCTATCAATCTACTTACCTACCTATCTGTATCTATCAATCTACTTACCTACCTATCTGTATCTATCATTCTACATACCTACCTATCTCTATCTATCTATCTACCCACCTACCTATCTGTATTTATCTATCTACCTACCTACCTATCTGTACCTATCTATCTACCTACCTACCTATCTGTATCTATCAATCTACCTACCTACCTATCTCTATCTATCTATCTACCAACCTACCTATCTCTATCTATCTATCTACCTACCTACCTATCTGTATTTATCTATCTATCTACCTACCTATCTGTATCTACCTACCTACATATCTGTATCTATCTATCTACCTACCTACCTATCTGTATCTATCAATCTACCTACCTACCTATCTTTTTCTATCAATCTACTTACCTACCTATCTGTATCTATCATTCTACATACCTACCTATCTCTATCTATCTATCTACCTACCTACCTATCTCTATTTATCTATCTACCTACCTACCTATCTGTATCTATCTATCTACCTACCTACCTATCTGTATCTATCAATCTACCTACCTACCTATCTCTATCTATCTATCTACCTACCTACCTATCTCTATCTATCTACCTACCTACCTACCTATCTGTATCTATCTATCTACCTACCTACATATCTGTATCTATCAATCTACCTACCTACCTATCTGTATCTATCAATCTACTTACCTACCTATCTGTATCTATCATTCTACATACCTACCTATCTCTATCTATCTATCTATCTATCTATCTACCTACCTATCTGTATTTATCTATCTACCTACCTACGTATCTGTACCTATCTATCTACCTACCTAGCTATATGTATCTATCAATCTACCTACCTACCTATCTCTATCTATCTATCTACCTACCTACCTATCTCTATCTATCTATCTACCTACCTACCTATCTGTATTTATCTATCTACCTAACTACCTATCTGTATCTATCAATCTACCTACCTAACTATCTGTAGATATCTACCTACCTACCTATCTGTATCTATCAATCTACCTACCTACCTATCTCTATCTATCTATCTACCTACCTACCTATCTCTATCTACCTACCTACCTACCGACCTATCTGTATTTATCTATCTACCTACCTATCTGTATCTATCTACCTACCTACCTATCTCTATCTATCTATCTACCTACCTACCTATCAGTATCTATCTATCTACCTACCTACCTATCTGTATCTATCAATCTACCTACCTACCTATCTTTTTCTATCAATCTACTTACCTACCTATCTGTATCTATCATTCTACATACCTACCTATCTCTATCTATCTATCTACCTACCTACCTATCTCTATTTATCTATCTACCTACCTACCTATCTGTATCTATCTATCTACCTACCTACCTATCTGTATCTATCAATCTACCTACCTACCTATCTCTATCTATCTATCTACCTACCTACCTATCTCTATCTATCTACCTACCTACCTACCTATCTGTATTTATCTATCTATCTACCTACCTATCTGTATCTATCTACCTACCTACCTATCTCTATCTATCTATCTACCTACCTACCTATCTGTATCTATCTATCTACCTACCTACATATCTGTATCTATCAATCTACCTACCTACCTATCTGTATCTATCAATCTACTTACCTACCTATCTGTATCTATCATTCTACATACCTACCTATCTCTATCTATCTATCTACCTACCTACCTATCTCTATTTATCTATCTACCTACCTACCTATCTGTATCTATCTATCTACCTACCTACCTATCTGTATCTATCAATCTACCTACCTACCTATCTCTATCTATCTATCTACCTACCTACCTATCTCTATCTATCTACCTACCTACCTACCTATCTGTATTTATCTATCTATCTACCTACCTATCTGTATCTATCTACCTACCTACCTATCTCTATCTATCTATCTACCTACCTACCTATCTGTATCTATCTATCTACCTACCTACATATCTGTATCTATCAATCTACCTACCTACCTATCTGTATCTATCTATCTACCTACCTACCTATCTGTATCTATCAATCTACCTACCTACCTATATCTATCTATCTACCTACCTATCTGTATTTATCTATCTACCTACCTACCTATCTTTATCTATCTATCTACCTACCTACCTATCTCTATCTATCTACCTACCTACCTACCTATCTGTATTTATCTATCTATCTACCTACCTATCTGTATCTATCTACCTACCTACCTATCTCTATCTATCTATCTACCTACCTACCTATCTGTATTTATCTATCTACCTATCTACCTATCTGTACCTATCTATCTACCTACCTACCTATCTGTATCTATCATTCTACATACCTACCTATCTCTATCTATCTATCTACCTACCTACCTATCTGTATTTAGCTACCTACCTACCTACCTACCTATCTGTATCTATCTACCTACCTACCTATCTGTATCTATCAATCTACCTACCTACCTATCTCTATCTATCTACCTACCTACCGACCTATCTGTATTTATCTATCTACCTACCTATCTGTATCTATCTACCTACCTACCTATCTCTATCTATCTATCTACCTACCTACCTATCTCTATCTATCTACCTACCTACCGACCTATCTGTATTTATGTATCTACCTACCTATCTGTATCTATCTACCTACCTACCTATCTCTATCTATCTATCTACCTACCTACCTATCTGTACCTATCTATCTACCTACCTACCTATCTGTATCTATCAATCTACCTACCTACCTATCTGTATCTATCAATCTACTTACCTACCTATCTGTATCTATCATTCTACATACCTACCTATCTCTATCTATCTATCTACCTACCTACCTATCTGTATTTATCTACCTACCTACCTATCTGTATCTATCTATCTACCTACCTACCTATCTGTACCTATCAATCTACCTACCTACCTATATCTATCTATCTACCTACCTATCTGTATTTATCTATCTATCTACCTACCTATCTGTATCTATCTACCTACCTACATATCTCTATCTATCTATCTACCTACCTACCTATCTCTATCTATCTATCTACCTACCTACCTATCTCTATCTATCTACCTACCTACCTACCTATCTGTATTTATCTATCTACCTACCTACCTTTCTCTATCTATCTATCTACCTACCTACCTATCTGTATCTATCTATCTACCTACCTACCTATCTGTATCTATCTATCTACCTAACTACCTATCTGTATCTATCAATCTACCTACCTAACTATCTGTAGATATCTACCTACCTACCTATCTGTATCTATCAATCTACCTACCTACCTATCTCTATCTATCTATCTACCTACCTACCTATCTCTATCTACCTACCTACCTACCGACCTATCTGTATTTATCTATCTACCTACCTATCTGTATCTATCTACCTACCTACCTATCTCTATCTATCTATCTACCTACCTACCTATCAGTATCTATCTATCTACCTACCTACCTATCTGTATCTATCAATCTACCTACCTATCTGTATCTATCAATCTACTTACCTCCCTATCTGTATCTATCATTCTACATACCTACCTATCTCTATCTATCTATCTACCTACCTACCTATCTGTATTTATCTATCTACCTACCTACCTATCTGTATCTATCTATCAACCTACCTACCTATCTGTATCTATCAATCTACCTACCTACCTATCTTTATCTATCTATCTACCTACCTACCTATCTCTATCTATCTACCTACCTACCTACCTATCTGTATTTATCTATCTATCTACCTACCTATCTGTATCTATCTACCAACCTACCTATCTCTATCTATCTATCTACCTACCTACCTATCTCTATCTATCTACCTACCTACCTACCTATCTGTATCTACCTACCTACCTACCTACCTATCTGTATCTATCAATCTACCTACCTACCTATCTGTATCTATCAATCTACTTACCTACCTATCTGTATCTATCATTCTACATACCTACCTATCTCTATCTATCTATCTACCCACCTACCTATCTGTATTTATCTATCTACCTACCTACCTATCTGTACCTATCTATCTACCTACCGACCTATCTGTATCTATCAATCTACCTACCTACCTATCTCTATCTATCTATCTACCAACCTACCTATCTCTATCTATCTATCTACCTACCTACCTATCTGTATTTATCTATCTATCTACCTACCTATCTGTATCTACCTACCTACCTATCTGTATCTATCTATCTACCTACCTACCTATCTGTATCTATCAATCTACCTACCTACCTATCTTTTTCTATCAATCTACTTACCTACCTATCTGTATCTATCATTCTACATACCTACCTATCTCTATCTATCTATCTACCTACCTACCTATCTCTATTTATCTATCTACCTACCTACCTATCTGTATCTATCTATCTACCTACCTACCTATCTGTATCTATCAATCTACCTACCTACCTATCTCTATCTATCTATCTACCTACCTACCTATCTCTATCTATCTACCTACCTACCTACCTATCTGTATTTATCTATCTATCTACATACCTATCTGTATCTATCTACCTACCTACCTATCTCTATCTATCTATCTACCTACCTACCTATCTGTATCTATCTATCTACCTACCTACATATCTGTATCTATCAATCTACCTACCTACCTATCTGTATCTATCAATCTACTTACCTACCTATCTGTATCTATCATTCTACATACCTACCTATCTCTATCTATCTATCTATCTATCTACCTACCTATCTGTATTTATCTATCTACCTACCTACGTATCTGTACCTATCTATCTACCTACCTAGCTATATGTATCTATCAATCTACCTACCTACCTATCTCTATCTATCTATCTACCTACCTACCTATCTCTATCTATCTATCTACCTACCTACCTATCTGTATTTATCTATCTACCTACCTACCTTTCTCTATCTATCTATCTACCTACCTATCTCTATCTATCTATCTACTTACCTACCTATCTGTATCTATCTATCTACCTACCTACCTATTTGTATCTATCAATCTACCTACCTACCTAACTGTATCTATCAATCTACTTACCTACCTATCTGTATCTATCATTCTACATACCTACCTGTCTCTATCTATCTATCTACCTACCTACCTATCTGTATTTATCTACCTACCTACCTACCTATCTGTATCTATCTATCTACCTACCTACCTATCTGTATCTATCAATCTATCTACCTACCTATCTGTATCTATCTACCTACCTACCTATCTCTATCTATCTATCTACCTACCTACCTATCTGTATTTATCTATCTACCTATCTACCTATCTGTACCTATCTATCTACCTACCTACCTATCTGTATCTATCATTCTACATACCTACCTATCTCTATCTATCTATCTACCTACCTACCTATCTGTATTTATCTACCTACCTACCTACCTACCTATCTGTATCTATCTACCTACCTACCTATCTGTATCTATCAATCTACCTACCTACCTATCTCTATCTATCTACCTACCTACCGACCTATCTGTATTTATCTATCTACCTACCTATCTGTATCTATCTACCTACCTACCTATCTCTATCTATCTATCTACCTACCTACCTATCTCTATCTATCTACCTACCTACCGACCTATCTGTATTTATGTATCTACCTACCTATCTGTATCTATCTACCTACCTACCTATCTCTATCTATCTATCTACCTACCTACCTATCTGTACCTATCTATCTACCTACCTACCTATCTGTATCTATCAATCTACCTACCTACCTATCTGTATCTATCAATCTACTTACCTACCTATCTGTATCTATCATTCTACATACCTACCTATCTCTATCTATCTATCTACCTACCTACCTATCTGTATTTATCTATCTACCTACCTACCTATCTGTATCTATCTATCTACCTACCTACCTATCTGTATCTATCAATCTACCTACCTACCTATATCTATCTATCTACCTACCTATCTGTATTTATCTATCTATCTACGTACCTATCTGTATCTATCTACCTACCTACCTATCTCTATCTATCTATCTACCTACCTACCTATCTCTATCTATCTATCTACCTACCTACCTATCTCTATCTATCTACCTACCTACCTACCTATCTGTATTTATCTATCTACCTACCTACCTTTCTCTATCTATCTATCTACCTACCTACCTATCTGTATCTATCTATCTACCTACCTACCTATCTGTATCTATCTATCTACCTAACTACCTATCTGTATCTATCAATCTACCTACCTAACTATCTGTAGATATCTACATACCTACCTATCTGTATCTATCAATCTACCTACCTACCTATCTCTATCTATCTATCTACCTACCTACCTATCTCTATCTACCTACCTACCTACCGACCTATCTGTATTTATCTATCTACCTACCTATCTGTATCTATCTACCTACCTACCTATCTCTATCTATCTATCTACCTACCTACCTATCAGTATTTATCTATCTACCTACCTACCTATCTGTATCTATCAATCTACCTACCTATCTGTATCTATCAATCTACTTACCTCCCTATCTGTATCTATCATTCTACATACCTACCTATCTCTATCTATCTATCTACCTACCTACCTATCTGTATTTATCTATCTACCTACCTACCTATCTGTATCTATCTATCAACCTACCTACCTATCTGTATCTATCAATCTACCTACCTACCTATCTTTATCTATCTATCTACCTACCTACCTATCTCTCTCTATCTACCTACCTACCTACCTATCTGTATTTATCTATCTATCTACCTACCTATCTGTATCTATCTACCTACCTACCTATCTCTATCTATCTATCTACCTACCTACCTATCTGTATTTATCTATCTACCTACCTACCTATCTGTATCTATCTATCTACCAACCTACCTATCTCTATCTATCTATCTACCTACCTACCTATCTCTATCTATCTACCTACCTACCTACCTATCTGTATCTACCTACCTACCTACCTACCTATCTGTATCTATCAATCTACCTACCTACCTATCTGTATCTATCAATCTACTTACCTACCTATCTGTATCTATCATTCTACATACCTACCTATCTCTATCTATCTATCTACCCACCTACCTATCTGTATTTATCTATCTACCTACCTACCTATCTGTACCTATCTATCTACCTACCGACCTATCTGTATCTATCAATCTACCTACCTACCTATCTCTATCTATCTATCTACCAACCTACCTATCTCTATCTATCTATCTACCTACCTACCTATCTGTATTTATCTATCTATCTACCTACCTATCTGTATCTACCTACCTACCTATCTGTATCTATCTATCTACCTACCTACCTATCTGTATCTATCAATCTACCTACCTACCTATCTTTTTCTATCAATCTACTTACCTACCTATCTGTATCTATCATTCTACATACCTACCTATCTCTATCTATCTATCTACCTACCTACCTATCTCTATTTATCTATCTACCTACCTACCTATCTGTATCTATCTATCTACCTACCTACCTATCTGTATCTATCAATCTACCTACCTACCTATCTCTATCTATCTATCTACCTACCTACCTATCTCTATCTATCTACCTACCTACCTACCTATCTGTATTTATCTATCTATCTACATACCTATCTGTATCTATCTACCTACCTACCTATCTCTATCTATCTATCTACCTACCTACCTATCTGTATCTATCTATCTACCTACCTACATATCTGTATCTATCAATCTACCTACCTACCTATCTGTATCTATCAATCTACTTACCTACCTATCTGTATCTATCATTCTACATACCTACCTATCTCTATCTATCTATCTATCTATCTACCTACCTATCTGTATTTATCTATCTACCTACCTACGTATCTGTACCTATCTATCTACCTACCTAGCTATATGTATCTATCAATCTACCTACCTACCTATCTCTATCTATCTATCTACCTACCTACCTATCTCTATCTATCTATCTACCTACCTACCTATCTGTATTTATCTATCTACCTACCTACCTTTCTCTATCTATCTATCTACCTACCTATCTCTATCTATCTATCTACTTACCTACCTATCTGTATCTATCTATCTACCTACCTACCTATTTGTATCTATCAATCTACCTACCTACCTAACTGTATCTATCAATCTACTTACCTACCTATCTGTATCTATCATTCTACATACCTACCTGTCTCTATCTATCTATCTACCTACCTACCTATCTGTATTTATCTACCTACCTACCTACCTATCTGTATCTATCTATCTACCTACCTACCTATCTGTATCTATCAATCTATCTACCTACCTATCTGTATCTATCTACCTACCTACCTATCTCTATCTATCTATCTACCTACCTACCTATCTGTATTTATCTATCTACCTATCTACCTATCTGTACCTATCTATCTACCTACCTACCTATCTGTATCTATCATTCTACATACCTACCTATCTCTATCTATCTATCTACCTACCTACCTATCTGTATTTATCTACCTACCTACCTACCTACCTATCTGTATCTTTCTACCTACCTACCTATCTGTATCTATCAATCTACCTACCTACCTATCTCTATCTATCTACCTACCTACCGACCTATCTGTATTTATCTATCTACCTACCTATCTGTATCTATCTACCTACCTACCTATCTCTATCTATCTATCTACCTACCTACCTATCTCTATCTATCTACCTACCTACCGACCTATCTGTATTTATGTATCTACCTACCTATCTGTATCTATCTACCTACCTACCTATCTCTATCTATCTATCTACCTACCTACCTATCTGTACCTATCTATCTACCTACCTACCTATCTGTATCTATCAATCTACCTACCTACCTATCTGTATCTATCAATCTACTTACCTACCTATCTGTATCTATCATTCTACATACCTACCTATCTCTATCTATCTATCTACCTACCTACCTATCTGTATTTATCTATCTACCTACCTACCTATCTGTATCTATCTATCTACCTACCTACCTATCTGTATCTATCAATCTACCTACCTACCTATATCTATCTATCTACCTACCTATCTGTATTTATCTATCTATCTACCTACCTATCTGTATCTATCTACCTACCTACCTATCTCTATCTATCTATCTACCTACCTACCTATCTCTATCTATCTATCTACCTACCTACCTATCTCTATCTATCTACCTACCTACCTACCTCTCTGTATTTATCTATCTACCTACCTACCTTTCTCTATCTATCTATCTACCTACCTACCTATCTGTATCTATCTATCTACCTACCTACCTATCTGTATCTATCTATCTACCTAACTACCTATCTGTATCTATCAATCTACCTACCTAACTATCTGTAGATATCTACCTACCTACCTATCTGTATCTATCAATCTACCTACCTACCTATCTCTATCTATCTATCTACCTACCTACCTATCTCTATCTACCTACCTACCTACCGACCTATCTGTATTTATCTATCTACCTACCTATCTGTATCTATCTACCTACCTACCTATCTCTATCTATCTATCTACCTACCTACCTATCAGTATCTATCTATCTACCTACCTACCTATCTGTATCTATCAATCTACCTACCTATCTGTATCTATCAATCTACTTACCTCCCTATCTGTATCTATCATTCTACATACCTACCTATCTCTATCTATCTATCTACCTACCTACCTATCTGTATTTATCTATCTACCTACCTACCTATCTGTATCTATCTATCAACCTACCTACCTATCTGTATCTATCAATCTACCTACCTACCTATCTTTATCTATCTATCTACCTACCTACCTATCTCTATCTATCTACCTACCTACCTACCTATCTGTATTTATCTATCTATCTACCTACCTATCTGTATCTATCTACCTACCTACCTATCTCTATCTATCTATCTACCTACCTACCTATCTGTATTTATCTATCTACCTACCTACCTATCTGTATCTATCTATCTACCAACCTACCTATCTCTATCTATCTATCTACCTACCTACCTATCTCTATCTATCTACCTACCTACCTACCTATCTGTATCTACCTACCTACCTACCTACCTATCTGTATCTATCAATCTACCTACCTACCTATCTGTATCTATCAATCTACTTACCTACCTATCTGTATCTATCATTCTACATACCTACCTATCTCTATCTATCTATCTACCCACCTACCTATCTGTATTTATCTATCTACCTACCTACCTATCTGTACCTATCTATCTACCTACCTACCTATCTGTATCTATCAATCTACCTACCTACCTATCTCTATCTATCTATCTACCAACCTACCTATCTCTATCTATCTATCTACCTACCTACCTATCTGTATTTATCTATCTACCTACCTACCTATCTGTATCTATCTATCAACCTACCTACCTATCTGTATCTATCAATCTACCTACCTACCTATCTTTATCTATCTATCTACCTACCTACCTATCTCTATCTATCTACCTACCTACCTACCTATCTGTATTTATCTATCTATCTACCTACCTATCTGTATCTATCTACCTACCTACCTATCTCTATCTATCTATCTACCTACCTACCTATCTGTATTTATCTATCTACCTACCTACCTATCTGTATCTATCTATCTACCAACCTACCTATCTCTATCTATCTATCTACCTACCTACCTATCTCTATCTATCTACCTACCTACCTACCTATCTGTATCTACCTACCTACCTACCTACCTATCTGTATCTATCAATCTACCTACCTACCTATCTGTATCTATCAATCTACTTACCTACCTATCTGTATCTATCATTCTACATACCTACCTATCTCTATCTATCTATCTACCCACCTACCTATCTGTATTTATCTATCTACCTACCTACCTATCTGTACCTATCTATCTACCTACCTACCTATCTGTATCTATCAATCTACCTACCTACCTATCTCTATCTATCTATCTACCAACCTACCTATCTCTATCTATCTATCTACCTACCTACCTATCTGTATTTATCTATCTATCTACCTACCTATCTGTATCTACCTACCTACCTATCTGTATCTATCTATCTACCTACCTACCTATCTGTATCTATCAATCTACCTACCTACCTATCTTTTTCTATCAATCTACTTACCTACCTATCTGTATCTATCATTCTACATACCTACCTATCTCTATCTATCTACCTACCTACCTATCTCTATTTATCTATCTACCTACCTACCTATCTGTATCTATCTATCTACCTACCTACCTATCTGTATCTATCAATCTACCTACCTATCTCTATCTATCTATCTACCTACCTACCTATCTCTATCTATCTACCTACCTACCTACCTATCTGTATTTATCTATCTATCTACATACCTATCTGTATCTATCTACCTACCTACCTATCTCTATCTATCTATCTACCTACCTACCTATCTGTATCTATCTATCTACCTACCTACATATCTGTATCTATCAATCTACCTACCTACCTATCTGTATCTATCAATCTACTTACCTACCTATCTGTATCTATCATTCTACATACCTACCTATCTCTATCTATCTATCTATCTATCTATCTACCTACCTATCTGTATTTATCTATCTACCTACCTACGTATCTGTACCTATCTATCTACCTACCTAGCTATATGTATCTATCAATCTACCTACCTACCTATCTCTATCTATCTATCTACCTACCTACCTATCTCTATCTATCTATCTACCTACCTACCTATCTGTATTTATCTATCTACCTACCTACCTTTCTCTATCTATCTATCTACCTACCTATCTCTATCTATCTATCTACTTACCTACCTATCTGTATCTATCTATCTACCTACCTACCTATTTGTATCTATCAATCTACCTACCTACCTAACTGTATCTATCAATCTACTTACCTACCTATCTGTATCTATCATTCTACATACCTACCTGTCTCTATCTATCTATCTACCTACCTACCTATCTGTATTTATCTACCTACCTACCTACCTATCTGTATCTATCTATCTACCTACCTACCTATCTGTATCTATCAATCTACCTACCTACCTATCTCTATCTATCTATCTACCTACATACCTATCTCTATCTATCTACCTACCTACCGACCTATCTGTATTTATCTATCTACCTACCTATCTGTATCTATCTACCTACCTACCTATCTCTATCTATCTATCTACCTACCTACCTATCTCTATCTATCTACCTACCTACCGACCTATCTGTATTTATCTATCTATCTACCTACCTATCTGTATCTATCTACCTACCTACCTATCTCTATCTATCTATCTACCTAACTACCTATCTGTATCTATCTATCTACCTACCTACCTATCTGTATCTATCAATCTACCTACCTACGTATCTGTATCTATCAATCTACTTACCTACCTATCTGTATCTATCATTCTACATACCTACCTATCTCTATCTATCTATCTACCTACCTACCTATCTCTATTTATCTATCTACCTACCTACCTATCTGTTTCTATCTATCTACCTACCTACCTATCTGTATCTATCAATCTACCTTCCTACCTATCTCTATCTATCTATCTACCTACCTACCTATCTCTATCTATCTACCTACCTACCTACCTATCTGTATTTATCTATCTATCTACCTACCTATATGTATCTATCTACCTACCTACCTATCTCTATCTATCTATCTATCTACCTACCTATCTGTATCTATCTATCTACCTACCTACCTATCTGTATCTATCAATCTACTTACCTACCTATCTGTATCTATCATTCTACATACCTACCTATCTCTATCTATCTATCTACCTACCTACCTATCTCTATTTATCTATCTACCTACCTACCTATCTGTTTCTATCTATCTACCTACCTACCTATCTGTATCTATCAATCTACCTACGTACCTATCTCTATCTATCTATCTACGTACCTACCTATCTCTATCTATCTACCTACCTACCTACCTATCTGTATTTATCTATCTATCTACCTACCTATCTGTATCTATCTACCTACCTACCTATCTCTATCTATCTATCTACCTACCTACCTATCTGTATCTATCTATCTACCTACCTACCTATCTGTATCTATCAATCTACCTACCTACCTATCTGTATCTATCAATCTACTTACCTACCTATCTGTATCTATCATTCTACATACCTACCTATCTCTATCTATCTATCTACCTACCTACCTATCTCTATTTATCTATCTACCTACCTACCTATCTGTATCTATCTACCTACCTACCTATCTCTATCTATCTACCTACCTACCTACCTATCTGTATCTACCTACCTACCTACCTACCTATCTGTATCTATCAATCTACCTACCTACCTATCTGTATCTATCAATCTACTTACCTACCTATCTGTATCTATCATTCTACATACCTACCTATCTCTATCTATCTATCTACCCACCTACCTATCTGTATTTATCTATCTACCTACCTACCTATCTGTACCTATCTATCTACCTACCTACCTTTCTCTATCTATCTATCTACCTACCTATCTCTATCTATCTATCTACTTACCTACCTATCTGTATCTATCTATCTACCTACCTACCTATTTGTATCTATCAATCTACCTACCTACCTAACTGTATCTATCAATCTACTTACCTACCTATCTGTATCTATCATTCTACATACCTACCTGTCTCTATCTATCTATCTACCTACCTACCTATCTGTATTTATCTACCTACCTACCTACCTATCTGTATCTATCTATCTACCTACCTACCTATCTGTATCTATCAATCTACCTACCTACCTATCTCTATCTATCTATCTACCTACATACCTATCTCTATCTATCTACCTACCTACCGACCTATCTGTATTTATCTATCTACCTACCTATCTGTATCTATCTACCTACCTACCTATCTCTATCTATCTATCTACCTACCTATCTATCTCTATCTATCTACCTACCTACCGACCTATCTGTATTTATCTATCTATCTACCTACCTATCTGTATCTATCTACCTACCTACCTATCTCTATCTATCTATCTACCTACCTACCTATCTGTATCTATCTATCTACCTACCTACATATCTGTATCTATCAATCTACCTACCTACCTATCTGTATCTATCAATCTACTTACCTACCTATCTGTATCTATCATTCTACATACCTACCTATATCTATCTATCTATCTATCTATCTATCTATCTACCTACCTATCTGTATTTATCTATCTACCTACCTACGTATCTGTACCTATCTATCTACCTACCTAGCTATATGTATCTATCAATCTACCTACCTACCTATCTCTATCTATCTATCTACCTACCTACCTATCTCTATCTATCTATCTACCTACCTACCTATCTGTATTTATCTATCTACCTACCTACCTTTCTCTATCTATCTATCTACCTACCTATCTCTATCTATCTATCTACTTACCTACCTATCTGTATCTATCTATCTACCTACCTACCTATTTGTATCTATCAATCTACCTACCTACCTAACTGTATCTATCAATCTACTTACCTACCTATCTGTATCTATCATTCTACATACCTACCTGTCTCTATCTATCTATCTACCTACCTACCTATCTGTATTTATCTACCTACCTACCTACCTATCTGTATCTATCTATCTACCTACCTACCTATCTGTATCTATCAATCTACCTACCTACCTATCTCTATCTATCTATCTACCTACATACCTATCTCTATCTATCTACCTACCTACCGACCTATCTGTATTTATCTATCTACCTACCTATCTGTATCTATCTACCTACCTACCTATCTCTATCTATCTATCTACCTACCTACCTATCTCTATCTATCTACCTACCTACCGACCTATCTGTATTTATCTATCTATCTACCTACCTATCTGTATCTATCTACCTACCTACCTATCTCTATCTATCTATCTACCTAACTACCTATCTGTATCTATCTATCTACCTACCTACCTATCTGTATCTATCAATCTACCTACCTACGTATCTGTATCTATCAATCTACTTACCTACCTATCTGTATCTATCATTCTACATACCTACCTATCTCTATCTATCTATCTACCTACCTACCTATCTCTATTTATCTATCTACCTACCTAGCTATCTCTATCTATCTATCTATCTACCTACCTATCTGTATCTATCTATCTACCTACCTACCTATCTGTATCTATCAATCTACTTACCTACCTATCTGTATCTATCATTCTACATACCTACCTATCTCTATCTATCTATCTACCTACCTACCTATCTCTATTTATCTATCTACCTACCTACCTATCTGTTTCTATCTATCTACCTACCTACCTATCTGTATCTATCAATCTACCTACGTACCTATCTCTATCTATCTATCTACGTACCTACCTATCTCTATCTATCTACCTACCTACCTACCTATCTGTATTTATCTATCTATCTACCTACCTATCTGTATCTATCTACCTACCTACCTATCTCTATCTATCTATCTACCTACCTACCTATCTGTATCTATCTATCTACCTACCTACCTATCTGTATCTATCAATCTACCTACCTACCTATCTGTATCTATCAATCTACTTACCTACCTATCTGTATCTATCATTCTACATACCTACCTATCTCTATCTATCTATCTACCTACCTACCTATCTCTATTTATCTATCTACCTACCTACCTATCTGTATCTATCTACCTACCTACCTATCTCTATCTATCTACCTACCTACCTACCTATCTGTATCTACCTACCTACCTACCTACCTATCTGTATCTATCAATCTACCTACCTACCTATCTGTATCTATCAATCTACTTACCTACCTATCTGTATCTATCATTCTACATACCTACCTATCTCTATCTATCTATCTACCCACCTACCTATCTGTATTTATCTATCTACCTACCTACCTATCTGTACCTATCTATCTACCTACCTACCTTTCTCTATCTATCTATCTACCTACCTATCTCTATCTATCTATCTACTTACCTACCTATCTGTATCTATCTATCTACCTACCTACCTATTTGTATCTATCAATCTACCTACCTACCTAACTGTATCTATCAATCTACTTACCTACCTATCTGTATCTATCATTCTACATACCTACCTGTCTCTATCTATCTATCTACCTACCTACCTATCTGTATTTATCTACCTACCTACCTACCTATCTGTATCTATCTATCTACCTACCTACCTATCTGTATCTATCAATCTACCTACCTACCTATCTCTATCTATCTATCTACCTACATACCTATCTCTATCTATCTACCTACCTACCGACCTATCTGTATTTATCTATCTACCTACCTATCTGTATCTATCTACCTACCTACCTATCTCTATCTATCTATCTACCTACCTACCTATCTCTATCTATCTACCTACCTACCGACCTATCTGTATTTATCTATCTATCTACCTACCTATCTGTATCTATCTACCTACCTACCTATCTCTATCTATCTATCTACCTAACTACCTATCTGTATCTATCTATCTACCTACCTACCTATCTGTATCTATCAATCTACCTACCTACGTATCTGTATCTATCAATCTACTTACCTACCTATCTGTATCTATCATTCTACATACCTACCTATCTCTATCTATCTATCTACCTACCTACCTATCTCTATTTATCTATCTACCTACCTACCTATCTGTTTCTATCTATCTACCTACCTACCTATCTGTATCTATCAATCTACCTTCCTACCTATCTCTATCTATCTATCTACCTACCTACCTATCTCTATCTATCTACCTACCTACCTACCTATCTGTATTTATCTATCTATCTACCTACCTATATGTATCTATCTACCTACCTACCTATCTCTATCTATCTATCTATCTACCTACCTATCTGTATCTATCTATCTACCTACCTACCTATCTGTATCTATCAATCTACTTACCTACCTATCTGTATCTATCATTCTACATACCTACCTATCTCTATCTATCTATCTACCTACCTACCTATCTCTATTTATCTATCTACCTACCTACCTATCTGTTTCTATCTATCTACCTACCTACCTATCTGTATCTATCAATCTACCTACGTACCTATCTCTATCTATCTATCTACGTACCTACCTATCTCTATCTATCTACCTACCTACCTACCTATCTGTATTTATCTATCTATCTACCTACCTATCTGTATCTATCTACCTACCTACCTATCTCTATCTATCTATCTACCTACCTACCTATCTGTATCTATCTATCTACCTACCTACCTATCTGTATCTATCAATCTACCTACCTACCTATCTGTATCTATCAATCTACTTACCTACCTATCTGTATCTATCATTCTACATACCTACCTATCTCTATCTATCTATCTACCTACCTACCTATCTCTATTTATCTATCTACCTACCTACCTATCTGTATCTATCTACCTACCTACCTATCTCTATCTATCTACCTACCTACCTACCTATCTGTATCTACCTACCTACCTACCTACCTATCTGTATCTATCAATCTACCTACCTACCTATCTGTATCTATCAATCTACTTACCTACCTATCTGTATCTATCATTCTACATACCTACCTATCTCTATCTATCTATCTACCCACCTACCTATCTGTATTTATCTATCTACCTACCTACCTATCTGTACCTATCTATCTACCTACCTACCTTTCTCTATCTATCTATCTACCTACCTATCTCTATCTATCTATCTACTTACCTACCTATCTGTATCTATCTATCTACCTACCTACCTATTTGTATCTATCAATCTACCTACCTACCTAACTGTATCTATCAATCTACTTACCTACCTATCTGTATCTATCATTCTACATACCTACCTGTCTCTATCTATCTATCTACCTACCTACCTATCTGTATTTATCTACCTACCTACCTACCTATCTGTATCTATCTATCTACCTACCTACCTATCTGTATCTATCAATCTACCTACCTACCTATCTCTATCTATCTATCTACCTACATACCTATCTCTATCTATCTACCTACCTACCGACCTATCTGTATTTATCTATCTACCTACCTATCTGTATCTATCTACCTACCTACCTATCTCTATCTATCTATCTACCTACCTACCTATCTCTATCTATCTACCTACCTACCGACCTATCTGTATTTATCTATCTATCTACCTACCTATCTGTATCTATCTACCTACCTACCTATCTCTATCTATCTATCTACCTAACTACCTATCTGTATCTATCTATCTACCTACCTACCTATCTGTATCTATCAATCTACCTACCTACGTATCTGTATCTATCAATCTACTTACCTACCTATCTGTATCTATCATTCTACATACCTACCTATCTCTATCTATCTATCTACCTACCTACCTATCTCTATTTATCTATCTACCTACCTACCTATCTGTTTCTATCTATCTACCTACCTACCTATCTGTATCTATCAATCTACCTTCCTACCTATCTCTATCTATCTATCTACCTACCTACCTATCTCTATCTATCTACCTACCTACCTACCTATCTGTATTTATCTATCTATCTACCTACCTATATGTATCTATCTACCTACCTACCTATCTCTATCTATCTATCTATCTACCTACCTATCTGTATCTATCTATCTACCTACCTACCTATCTGTATCTATCAATCTACTTACCTACCTATCTGTATCTATCATTCTACATACCTACCTATCTCTATCTATCTATCTACCTACCTACCTATCTCTATTTATCTATCTACCTACCTACCTATCTGTTTCTATCTATCTACCTACCTACCTATCTGTATCTATCAATCTACCTACGTACCTATCTCTATCTATCTATCTACGTACCTACCTATCTCTATCTATCTACCTACCTACCTACCTATCTGTATTTATCTATCTATCTACCTACCTATCTGTATCTATCTACCTACCTACCTATCTCTATCTATCTATCTACCTACCTACCTATCTGTATCTATCTATCTACCTCCCTACCTATCTGTATCTATCAATCTACCTACCTACCTATCTGTATCTATCAATCTACTTACCTACCTATCTGTATCTATCATTCTACATACCTACCTATCTCTATCTATCTATCTACCTACCTACCTATCTCTATTTATCTATCTACCTACCTACCTATCTGTATCTATCTACCTACCTACCTATCTCTATCTATCTACCTACCTACCTACCTATCTGTATCTACCTACCTACCTACCTATCTGTATCTATCAATCTACCTACCTACCTATCTGTATCTATCAATCTACTTACCTACCTATCTGTATCTATCATTCTACATACCTACCTATCTCTATCTATCTATCTACCCACCTACCTATCTGTATTTATCTATCTACCTACCTACCTATCTGTACCTATCTATCTACCTACCTACCTATCTGTATCTATCAATCTACCTACCTACCTATCTCTATCTATCTATCTACCAACCTACCTATCTCTATCTATCTATCTACCTACCTACCTATCTGTATATATCTATCTACCTACCTACCTATCTGTATCTATCAATCTACCTACCTACCTATCTTTTTCTATCAATCTACTTACCTACCTATATGTATCTATCATTCTACATACCTACCTATCTCTATCTATCTATCTACCTACCTACCTATCTCTATTTATCTATCTACCTACCTATCTGTATCTATCTATCTACCTACCTACCTATCTGTATCTATCAATCTACCTACCTACCTATCTCTATCTATCTATCTACCTACCTACCTATCTCTATCTATCTACCTACCTACCTACCTATCTGTATTTATCTATCTATCTACATACCTATCTGTATCTATCTACCTACCTACCTATCTCTATCTATCTATCTACCTACCTACCTATCTGTATCTATCTATCTACCTACCTACATATCTGTATCTATCAATCTACCTACCTACCTATCTGTATCTATCAATCTACTTACCTACCTATCTGTATCTATCATTCTACATACCTACCTATCTCTATCTATCTATCTATCTATCTACCTACCTATCTGTATTTATCTATCTACCTACCTACGTATCTGTACCTATCTATCTACCTACCTAGCTATATGTATCTATCAATCTACCTACCTACCTATCTCTATCTATCTATCTACCTACCTACCTATCTCTATCTATCTATCTACCTACCTACCTATCTGTATTTATCTATCTACCTACCTACCTTTCTCTATCTATCTATCTACCTACCTATCTCTATCTATCTATCTACTTACCTACCTATCTGTATCTATCTATCTACCTACCTACCTATTTGTATCTATCAATCTACCTACCTACCTAACTGTATCTATCAATCTACTTACCTACCTATCTGTATCTATCATTCTACATACCTACCTGTCTCTATCTATCTATCTACCTACCTACCTATCTGTATTTATCTACCTACCTACCTACCTATCTGTATCTATCTATCTACCTACCTACCTATCTGCATCTATCAATCTACCTACCTACCTATCTCTATCTATCTATCTACCTACATACCTATCTCTATCTATCTACCTACCTACCGACCTATCTGTATTTATCTATCTACCTACCTATCTGTATCTATCTACCTACCTACCTATCTCTATCTATCTATCTACCTACCTACCTATCTCTATCTATCTACCTACCTACCGACCTATCTGTATTTATCTATCTATCTACCTACCTATCTGTATCTATCTACCTACCTACCTATCTCTATCTATCTATCTACCTAACTACCTATCTGTATCTATCTATCTACCTACCTACCTATCTGTATCTATCAATCTACCTACCTACGTATCTGTATCTATCAATCTACTTACCTACCTATCTGTATCTATCATTCTACATACCTACCTATCTCTATCTATCTATCTACCTACCTACCTATCTCTATTTATCTATCTACCTACCTACCTATCTGTATCTATCTATCTACCTACCTACCTATCTGTATCTATCAATCTACCTACCTACCTATCTCTATCTATCTATCTACCTACATACCTATCTCTATCTATCTACCTACCTACCGACCTATCTGTATTTATCTATCTACCTACCTATCTGTATCTATCTACCTACCTACCTATCTCTATCTATCTATCTACCTACCTACCTATCTCTATCTATCTACCTACCTACCGACCTATCTGTATTTATCTATCTATCTACCTACCTATCTGTATCTATCTACCTACCTACCTATCTCTATCTATCTATCTACCTAACTACCTATCTGTATCTATCTATCTACCTACCTACCTATCTGTATCTATCAATCTACCTACCTACGTATCTGTATCTATCAATCTACTTACCTACCTATCTGTATCTATCATTCTACATACCTACCTATCTCTATCTATCTATCTACCTACCTACCTATCTCTATTTATCTATCTACCTACCTACCTATCTGTTTCTATCTATCTACCTACCTACCTATCTGTATCTATCAATCTACCTTCCTACCTATCTCTATCTATCTATCTACCTACCTACCTATCTCTATCTATCTACCTACCTACCTACCTATCTGTATTTATCTATCTATCTACCTACCTATATGTATCTATCTACCTACCTACCTATCTCTATCTATCTATCTATCTATCTACCTACCTATCTGTATCTATCTATCTACCTACCTACCTATCTGTATCTATCAATCTACTTACCTACCTATCTGTATCTATCATTCTACATACCTACCTATCTGTATCTATCATTCTACATACCTACCTATCTCTATCTATCTATCTACCTACCTACCTATCTCTATTTATCTATCTACCTACCTACCTATCTGTATCTATCTACCTACCTACCTATCTCTATCTATCTACCTACCTACCTACCTATCTGTATCTACCTACCTACCTACCTATCTGTATCTATCAATCTACCTACCTACCTATCTGTATCTATCAATCTACTTACCTACCTATCTGTATCTATCATTCTACATACCTACCTATCTCTATCTATCTATCTATCTATCTATCTACCTACCTATCTGTATCTATCTATCTACCTACCTACCTATCTGTATCTATCAATCTACTTACCTACCTATCTGTATCTATCATTCTACATACCTACCTATCTCTATCTATCTATCTACCTACCTACCTATCTCTATTTATCTATCTACCTACCTACCTATCTGTTTCTATCTATCTACCTACCTACCTATCTGTATCTATCAATCTACCTACGTACCTATCTCTATCTATCTATCTACGTACCTTCCTATCTCTATCTATCTACCTACCTACCTACCTATCTGTATTTATCTATCTATCTACCTACCTATCTGTATCTATCTACCTACCTACCTATCTCTATCTATCTATCTACCTACCTACCTATCTGTATCTATCTATCTACCTACCTACCTATCTGTATCTATCAATCTACCTACCTACCTATCTGTATCTATCAATCTACTTACCTACCTATCTGTATCTATCATTCTACATACCTACCTATCTCTATCTATCTATCTACCTACCTACCTATCTCTATTTATCTATCTACCTACCTACCTATCTGTATCTATCTACCTACCTACCTATCTCTATCTATCTACCTACCTACCTACCTATCTGTATCTACCTACCTACCTACCTATCTCTATCTATCTACCTACCTACCTACCTATCTGTATTTATCTATCTATCTACCTACCTATATGTATCTATCTACCTACCTACCTATCTCTATCTATCTATCTACCCACCTACCTATCTGTATTTATCTATCTACCTACCTACCTATCTGTACCTATCTATCTACCTACCTACCTTTCTCTATCTATCTATCTACCTACCTATCTCTATCTATCTATCTACTTACCTACCTATCTGTATCTATCTATCTACCTACCTACCTATTTGTATCTATCAATCTACCTACCTACCTAACTGTATCTATCAATCTACTTACCTACCTATCTGTATCTATCATTCTACATACCTACCTGTCTCTATCTATCTATCTACCTACCTACCTATCTGTATTTATCTACCTACCTACCTACCTATCTGTATCTATCTATCTACCTACCTACCTATCTGTATCTATCAATCTACCTACCTACCTATCTCTATCTATCTATCTACCTACATACCTATCTCTATCTATCTACCTACCTACCGACCTATCTGTATTTATCTATCTACCTACCTATCTGTATCTATCTACCTACCTACCTATCTCTATCTATCTATCTACCTACCTACCTATCTCTATCTATCTACCTACCTACCGACCTATCTGTATTTATCTATCTATCTACCTACCTATCTGTATCTATCTACCTACCTACCTATCTCTATCTATCTATCTACCTAACTACCTATCTGTATCTATCTATCTACCTACCTACCTATCTGTATCTATCAATCTACCTACCTACGTATCTGTATCTATCAATCTACTTACCTACCTATCTGTATCTATCATTCTACATACCTACCTATCTCTATCTATCTATCTACCTACCTACCTATCTCTATTTATCTATCTACCTACCTACCTATCTGTATCTATCTATCTACCTACCTACCTATCTGTATCTATCAATCTACCTACCTACCTATCTCTATCTATCTATCTACCTACATACCTATCTCTATCTATCTACCTACCTACCGACCTATCTGTATTTATCTATCTACCTACCTATCTGTATCTATCTACCTACCTACCTATCTCTATCTATCTATCTACCTACCTACCTATCTCTATCTATCTACCTACCTACCGACCTATCTGTATTTATCTATCTATCTACCTACCTATCTGTATCTATCTACCTACCTACCTATCTCTATCTATCTATCTACCTAACTACCTATCTGTATCTATCTATCTACCTACCTACCTATCTGTATCTATCAATCTACCTACCTACGTATCTGTATCTATCAATCTACTTACCTACCTATCTGTATCTATCATTCTACATACCTACCTATCTCTATCTATCTATCTACCTACCTACCTATCTCTATTTATCTATCTACCTACCTACCTATCTGTTTCTATCTATCTACCTACCTACCTATCTGTATCTATCAATCTACCTTCCTACCTATCTCTATCTATCTATCTACCTACCTACCTATCTCTATCTATCTACCTACCTACCTACCTATCTGTATTTATCTATCTATCTACCTACCTATATGTATCTATCTACCTACCTACCTATCTCTATCTATCTATCTATCTATCTACCTACCTATCTGTATCTATCTATCTACCTACCTACCTATCTGTATCTATCAATCTACTTACCTACCTATCTGTATCTATCATTCTACATACCTACCTATCTGTATCTATCATTCTACATACCTACCTATCTCTATCTATCTATCTACCTACCTACCTATCTCTATTTATCTATCTACCTACCTACCTATCTGTATCTATCTACCTACCTACCTATCTCTATCTATCTACCTACCTACCTACCTATCTGTATCTACCTACCTACCTACCTATCTGTATCTATCAATCTACCTACCTACCTATCTGTATCTATCAATCTACTTACCTACCTATCTGTATCTATCATTCTACATACCTACCTATCTCTATCTATCTATCTATCTATCTACCTACCTATCTGTATCTATCTATCTACCTACCTACCTATCTGTATCTATCAATCTACTTACCTACCTATCTGTATCTATCATTCTACATACCTACCTATCTCTATCTATCTATCTACCTACCTACCTATCTCTATTTATCTATCTACCTACCTACCTATCTGTTTCTATCTATCTACCTACCTACCTATCTGTATCTATCAATCTACCTACGTACCTATCTCTATCTATCTATCTACGTACCTACCTATCTCTATCTATCTACCTACCTACCTACCTATCTGTATTTATCTATCTATCTACCTACCTATCTGTATCTATCTACCTACCTACCTATCTCTATCTATCTATCTACCTACCTACATATCTGTATCTATCTATCTACCTACCTACCTATCTGTATCTATCAATCTACCTACCTACCTATCTGTATCTATCAATCTACTTACCTACCTATCTGTATCTATCATTCTACATACCTACCTATCTCTATCTATCTATCTACCTACCTACCTATCTCTATTTATCTATCTACCTACCTACCTATCTGTATCTATCTACCTACCTACCTATCTCTATCTATCTACCTACCTACCTACCTATCTGTATCTACCTACCTACCTACCTATCTCTATCTATCTACCTACCTACCTACCTATCTGTATTTATCTATCTATCTACCTACCTATATGTATCTATCTACCTACCTACCTATCTCTATCTATCTATCTACCCACCTACCTATCTGTATTTATCTATCTACCTACCTACCTATCTGTACCTATCTATCTACCTACCTACCTTTCTCTATCTATCTATCTACCTACCTATCTCTATCTATCTATCTACTTACCTACCTATCTGTATCTATCTATCTACCTACCTACCTATTTGTATCTATCAATCTACCTACCTACCTAACTGTATCTATCAATCTACTTACCTACCTATCTGTATCTATCATTCTACATACCTACCTGTCTCTATCTATCTATCTACCTACCTACCTATCTGTATTTATCTACCTACCTACCTACCTATCTGTATCTATCTATCTACCTACCTACCTATCTGTATCTATCAATCTACCTACCTACCTATCTCTATCTATCTATCTACCTACATACCTATCTCTATCTATCTACCTACCTACCGACCTATCTGTATTTATCTATCTACCTACCTATCTGTATCTATCTACCTACCTACCTATCTCTATCTATCTATCTACCTACCTACCTATCTCTATCTATCTACCTACCTACCGACCTATCTGTATTTATCTATCTATCTACCTACCTATCTGTATCTATCTACCTACCTACATATCTCTATCTATCTATCTACCTACCTACCTATCTGTATCTATCTATCTACCTACCTACCTATCTGTATCTATCAATCTACCTACCTACCTATCTGTATCTATCAATCTACTTACCTACCTATCTGTATCTATCATTCTACATACCTACCTATCTCTATCTATCTATCTACCTACCTACCTATCTCTATTTATCTATCTACCTACCTACCTATCTGTATCTATCTACCTACCTACCTATCTCTATCTATCTACCTACCTACCTACCTATCTGTATCTACCTACCTACCTACCTACCTACCTATCTGTATCTATCAATCTACCTACCTACCTATCTGTATCTATCAATCTACTTACCTACCTATCTGTATCTATCATTCTACATACCTACCTATCTCTATCTATCTATCTACCCACCTACCTATCTGTATTTATCTATCTACCTACCTACCTATCTGTACCTATCTATCTACCTACCTACCTATCTGTATCTATCAATCTACCTACCTACCTATCTCTATCTATCTATCTACCAACCTACCTATCTCTATCTATCTATCTACCTACCTACCTATCTGTATTTATCTATCTATCTACCTACCTATCTGTATCTACCTACCTACCTATCTGTATCTATCTATCTACCTACCTACCTATCTGTATCTATCAATCTACCTACCTACCTATCTTTTTCTATCAATCTACTTACCTACCTATCTGTATCTATCATTCTACATACCTACCTATCTCTATCTATCTATCTACCTACCTACCTATCTCTATTTATCTATCTACCTACCTACCTATCTGTATCTATCTATCTACCTACCTACCTATCTGTATCTATCAATCTACCTACCTACCTATCTCTATCTATCTATCTACCTACCTACCTATCTCTATCTATCTACCTACCTACCTACCTATCTGTATTTATCTATCTATCTACATACCTATCTGTATCTATCTACCTACCTACCTATCTCTATCTATCTATCTACCTACCTACCTATCTGTATCTATCTATCTACCTACCTACATATCTGTATCTATCAATCTACCTACCTACCTATCTGTATCTATCAATCTACCTACCTACCTATCTGTATCTATCAATCTACTTACCTACCTATCTGTATCTATCATTCTACATACCTACCTATCTCTATCTATCTATCTATCTATCTATCTACCTACCTATCTGTATTTATCTATCTACCTACCTACGTATCTGTACCTATCTATCTACCTACCTAGCTATATGTATCTATCAATCTACCTACCTACCTATCTCTATCTATCTATCTACCTACCTACCTATCTCTATCTATCTATCTACCTACCTACCTATCTGTATTTATCTATCTACCTACCTACCTTTCTCTATCTATCTATCTACCTACCTATCTCTATCTATCTATCTACTTACCTACCTATCTGTATCTATCTATCTACCTACCTACCTATTTGTATCTATCAATCTACCTACCTACCTAACTGTATCTATCAATCTACTTACCTACCTATCTGTATCTATCATTCTACATACCTACCTGTCTCTATCTATCTATCTACCTACCTACCTATCTGTATTTATCTACCTACCTACCTACCTATCTGTATCTATCTATCTACCTACCTACCTATCTGTATCTATCAATCTACCTACCTACCTATCTCTATCTATCTATCTACCTACATACCTATCTCTATCTATCTACCTACCTACCGACCTATCTGTATTTATCTATCTACCTACCTATCTGTATCTATCTACCTACCTACCTATCTCTATCTATCTATCTACCTACCTACCTATCTCTATCTATCTACCTACCTACCGACCTATCTGTATTTATCTATCTATCTACCTACCTATCTGTATCTATCTACCTACCTACCTATCTCTATCTATCTATCTACCTAACTACATATCTGTATCTATCTATCTACCTACCTACCTATCTGTATCTATCAATCTACCTACCTACGTATCTGTATCTATCAATCTACTTACCTACCTATCTGTATCTATTATTCTACATACCTACCTATCTCTATCTATCTATCTACCTACCTACCTATCTCTATTTATCTATCTACCTACCTACCTATCTGTTTCTATCTACCTACCTACCTATCTGTATCTATCAATCTACCTTCCTACCTATCTCTATCTATCTATCTACCTACCTACCTATCTCTATCTATCTACCTACCTACCTACCTATCTGTATTTATCTATCTATCTACCTACCTATATGTATCTATCTACCTACCTACCTATCTCTATCTATCTATCTACCTACCTACCTATCTGTATTTATCTATCTACCTACCTACCTTTCTCTATCTATCTATCTACCTACCTATCTCTATCTATCTATCTACTTACCTACCTATCTGTATCTATCTATCTACCTACCTACCTATTTGTATCTATCAATCTACCTACCTACCTAACTGTATCTATCAATCTACTTACCTACCTATCTGTATCTATCATTCTACATACCTACCTGTCTCTATCTATCTATCTACCTACCTACCTATCTGTATTTATCTACCTACCTACCTACCTATCTGTATCTATCTATCTACCTACCTACCTATCTGTATCTATCAATCTACCTACCTACCTATCTCTATCTATCTATCTACCTACATACCTATCTCTATCTATCTACCTACCTACCGACCTATCTGTATTTATCTATCTACCTACCTATCTGTATCTATCTACCTACCTACCTATCTCTATCTATCTATCTACCTACCTACCTATCTCTATCTATCTACCTACCTACCGACCTATCTGTATTTATCTATCTATCTACCTACCTATCTGTATCTATCTACCTACCTACCTATCTCTATCTATCTATCTACCTAACTACCTATCTGTATCTATCTATCTACCTACCTACCTATCTGTATCTATCAATCTACCTACCTACGTATCTGTATCTATCAATCTACTTACCTACCTATCTGTATCTATCATTCTACATACCTACCTATCTCTATCTATCTATCTACCTACCTACCTATCTCTATTTATCTATCTACCTACCTACCTATCTGTTTCTATCTACCTACCTACCTATCTGTATCTATCAATCTACCTTCCTACCTATCTCTATCTATCTATCTACCTACCTACCTATCTCTATCTATCTACCTACCTACCTACCTATCTGTATTTATCTATCTATCTACCTACCTATATGTATCTATCTACCTACCTACCTATCTCTATCTATCTATCTACCTACCTACCTATCTGTATTTATCTATCTACCTACCTACCTTTCTCTATCTATCTATCTACCTACCTATCTCTATCTATCTATCTACTTACCTACCTATCTGTATCTATCTATCTACCTACCTACCTATTTGTATCTATCAATCTACCTACCTACCTAACTGTATCTATCAATCTACTTACCTACCTATCTGTATCTATCATTCTACATACCTACCTGTCTCTATCTATCTATCTACCTACCTACCTATCTGTATTTATCTACCTACCTACCTACCTATCTGTATCTATCTATCTACCTACCTACCTATCTGTATCTATCAATCTACCTACCTACCTATCTCTATCTATCTATCTACCTACATACCTATCTCTATCTATCTACCTACCTACCGACCTATCTGTATTTATCTATCTACCTACCTATCTGTATCTATCTACCTACCTACCTATCTCTATCTATCTATCTACCTACCTACCTATCTCTATCTATCTACCTACCTACCGACCTATCTGTATTTATCTATCTATCTACCTACCTATCTGTATCTATCTACCTACCTACCTATCTCTATCTATCTATCTACCTAACTACCTATCTGTATCTATCTATCTACCTACCTACCTATCTGTATCTATCAATCTACCTACCTACGTATCTGTATCTATCAATCTACTTACCTACCTATCTGTATCTATCATTCTACATACCTACCTATCTCTATCTATCTATCTACCTACCTACCTATCTCTATTTATCTATCTACCTACCTACCTATCTGTTTCTATCTACCTACCTACCTATCTCTATCTATCTATCTACCTACCTACCTATCTCTATCTATCTACCTACCTACCGACCTATCTGTATTTATCTATCTATCTACCTACCTATCTGTATCTATCTACCTACCTACCTATCTCTATCTATCTATCTACCTAACTACCTATCTGTATCTATCTATCTACCTACCTACCTATCTGTATCTATCAATCTACCTACCTACGTATCTGTATCTATCAATCTACTTACCTACCTATCTGTATCTATCATTCTACATACCTACCTATCTCTATCTATCTATCTACCTACCTACCTATCTCTATTTATCTATCTACCTACCTACCTATCTGTTTCTATCTACCTACCTACCTATCTGTATCTATCAATCTACCTTCCTACCTATCTCTATCTATCTATCTACCTACCTACCTATCTCTATCTATCTACCTACCTACCTACCTATCTGTATTTATCTATCTATCTACCTACCTATATGTATCTATCTACCTACCTACCTATCTCTATCTATCTATCTACCTACCTACCTATCTGTATTTATCTATCTACCTACCTACCTTTCTCTATCTATCTATCTACCTACCTATCTCTATCTATCTATCTACTTACCTACCTATCTGTATCTATCTATCTACCTACCTACCTATTTGTATCTATCAATCTACCTACCTACCTAACTGTATCTATCAATCTACTTACCTACCTATCTGTATCTATCATTCTACATACCTACCTGTCTCTATCTATCTATCTACCTACCTACCTATCTGTATTTATCTACCTACCTACCTACCTATCTGTATCTATCTATCTACCTACCTACCTATCTGTATCTATCAATCTACCTACCTACCTATCTCTATCTATCTATCTACCTACATACCTATCTCTATCTATCTACCTACCTACCGACCTATCTGTATTTATCTATCTACCTACCTATCTGTATCTATCTACCTACCTACCTATCTCTATCTATCTATCTACCTACCTACCTATCTCTATCTATCTACCTACCTACCGACCTATCTGTATTTATCTATCTATCTACCTACCTATCTGTATCTATCTACCTACCTACCTATCTCTATCTATCTATCTACCTAACTACCTATCTGTATCTATCTATCTACCTACCTACCTATCTGTATCTATCAATCTACCTACCTACGTATCTGTATCTATCAATCTACTTACCTACCTATCTGTATCTATCATTCTACATACCTACCTATCTCTATCTATCTATCTACCTACCTACCTATCTCTATTTATCTATCTACCTACCTACCTATCTGTTTCTATCTACCTACCTACCTATCTGTATCTATCAATCTACCTTCCTACCTATCTCTATCTATCTATCTACCTACCTACCTATCTCTATCTATCTACCTACCTACCTACCTATCTGTATTTATCTATCTATCTACCTACCTATATGTATCTATCTACCTACCTACCTATCTCTATCTATCTATCTACCTACCTACCTATCTGTATTTATCTATCTACCTACCTACCTTTCTCTATCTATCTATCTACCTACCTATCTCTATCTATCTATCTACTTACCTACCTATCTGTATCTATCTATCTACCTACCTACCTATTTGTATCTATCAATCTACCTACCTACCTAACTGTATCTATCAATCTACTTACCTACCTATCTGTATCTATCATTCTACATACCTACCTGTCTCTATCTATCTATCTACCTACCTACCTATCTGTATTTATCTACCTACCTACCTACCTATCTGTATCTATCTATCTACCTACCTACCTATCTGTATCTATCAATCTACCTACCTACCTATCTCTATCTATCTATCTACCTACATACCTATCTCTATCTATCTACCTACCTACCGACCTATCTGTATTTATCTATCTACCTACCTATCTGTATCTATCTACCTACCTACCTATCTCTATCTATCTATCTACCTACCTACCTATCTCTATCTATCTACCTACCTACCGACCTATCTGTATTTATCTATCTATCTACCTACCTATCTGTATCTATCTACCTACCTACCTATCTCTATCTATCTATCTACCTACCTACCTATCTGTATCTATCTATCTACCTACCTACCTATCTGTATCTATCAATCTACCTACCTACGTATCTGTATCTATCAATCTACTTACCTACCTATCTGTATCTATCATTCTACATACCTACCTATCTCTATCTATCTATCTACCTACCTACCTATCTCTATTTATCTATCTACCTACCTACCTATCTGTTTCTATCTATCTACCTACCTACCTATCTGTATCTATCAATCTACCTACGTACCTATCTCTATCTATCTATCTACGTACCTACCTATCTCTATCTATCTACCTACCTACCTACCTATCTGTATTTATCTATCTATCTACCTACCTATCTGTATCTATCTACCTACCTACCTATCTCTATCTATCTATCTACTTACCTACCTATCTGTATCTATCTATCTACCTACCTACCTATCTGTATCTATCAATCTACCTACCTACCTATCTGTATCTATCAATCTACTTACCTACCTATCTGTATCTATCATTCTACATACCTACCTATCTCTATCTATCTATCTACCTACCTACCTATCTCTATTTATCTATCTACCTACCTACCTATCTGTATCTATCTACCTACCTACCTATCTCTATCTATCTACCTACCTACCTACCTATCTGTATCTACCTACCTACCTACCTACCTATCTGTATCTATCAATCTACCTACCTACCTATCTGTATCTATCAATCTACTTACCTACCTATCTGTATCTATCATTCTACATACCTACCTATCTCTATCTATCTATCTACCCACCTACCTATCTGTATTTATCTATCTACCTACCTACCTATCTGTACCTATCTATCTACCTACCTACCTTTCTCTATCTATCTATCTACCTACCTATCTCTATCTATCTATCTACTTACCTACCTATCTGTATCTATCTATCTACCTACCTACCTATTTGTATCTATCAATCTACCTACCTACCTAACTGTATCTATCAATCTACTTACCTACCTATCTGTATCTATCATTCTACATACCTACCTGTCTCTATCTATCTATCTACCTACCTACCTATCTGTATTTATCTACCTACCTACCTACCTATCTGTATCTATCTATCTACCTACCTACCTATCTGTATCTATCAATCTACCTACCTACCTATCTCTATCTATCTATCTACCTACATACCTATCTCTATCTACCTACCTACCGACCTATCTGTATTTATCTATCTACCTACCTATCTGTATCTATCTACCTACCTACCTATCTCTATCTATCTATCTACCTACCTACCTATCTCTATCTATCTACCTACCTACCGACCTATCTGTATTTATCTATCTATCTACCTACCTATCTGTATCTATCTACCTACCTACCTATCTCTATCTATCTATCTACCTAACTACCTATCTGTATCTATCTATCTATCTACCTACCTATCTGTATCTATCAATCTACCTACCTACGTATCTGTATCTATCAATCTACTTACCTACCTATCTGTATCTATCATTCTACATACCTACCTATCTCTATCTATCTATCTACCTACCTACCTATCTCTATTTATCTATCTACCTACCTACCTATCTGTTTCTATCTATCTACCTACCTACCTATCTGTATCTATCAATCTACCTTCCTACCTATCTCTATCTATCTATCTACCTACCTACCTATCTCTATCTATCTACCTACCTACCTACCTATCTGTATTTATCTATCTATCTACCTACCTATATGTATCTATCTACCTACCTACCTATCTCTATCTATCTATCTATCTACCTACCTATCTGTATCTATCTATCTACCTACCTACCTATCTGTATCTATCAATCTACTTACCTACCTATCTGTATCTATCATTCTACATACCTACCTATCTCTATCTATCTATCTACCTACCTACCTATCTCTATTTATCTATCTACCTACCTACCTATCTGTTTCTATCTATCTACCTACCTACCTATCTGTATCTATCAATCTACCTACGTACCTATCTCTATCTATCTATCTACGTACCTACCTATCTCTATCTATCTACCTACCTACCTACCTATCTGTATTTATCTATCTATCTACCTACCTATCTGTATCTATCTACCTACCTACCTATCTCTATCTATCTATCTACCTACCTACCTATCTGTATCTATCTATCTACCTACCTACCTATCTGTATCTATCAATCTACCTACCTACCTATCTGTATCTATCAATCTACTTACCTACCTATCTGTATCTATCATTCTACATACCTACCTATCTCTATCTATCTATCTACCTACCTACCTATCTCTATTTATCTATCTACCTACCTACCTATCTGTATCTATCTACCTACCTACCTATCTCTATCTATCTACCTACCTACCTACCTATCTGTATCTACCTACCTACCTACCTACCTATCTGTATCTATCAATCTACCTACCTACCTATCTGTATCTATCAATCTACTTACCTACCTATCTGTATCTATCATTCTACATACCTACCTATCTCTATCTATCTATCTACCCACCTACCTATCTGTATTTATCTATCTACCTACCTACCTATCTGTACCTATCTATCTACCTACCTACCTATCTGTATCTATCAATCTACCTACCTACCTATCTCTATCTATCTATCTACCAACCTACCTATCTCTATCTATCTATCTACCTACCTACCTATCTGTATTTATCTATCTATCTACCTACCTATCTGTATATACCTACCTACATATCTGTATCTATCTATCTACCTACCTACCTATCTGTATCTATCAATCTACCTACCTACCTATCTTTTTCTATCAATCTACTTACCTACCTATCTGTATCTATCATTCTACATACCTACCTATCTATATCTATCTATCTACCTACCTACCTATCTCTATTTATCTATCTACCTACCTACCTATCTGTATCTATCTATCTACCTACCTACCTATCTGTATCTATCAATCTACCTACCTACCTATCTCTATCTATCTATCTACCTACCTACCTATCTCTATCTATCTACCTACCTACCTACCTATCTGTATTTATCTATCTATCTACATACCTATCTGTATCTATCTACCTACCTACCTATCTCTATCTATCTATCTACCTACCTACCTATCTGTATCTATCTATCTACCTACCTACATATCTGTATCTATCAATCTACCTACCTACCTATCTGTATCTATCAATCTACTTACCTACCTATCTGTATCTATCATTCTACATACCTACCTATCTCTATCTATCTATCTATCTATCTATCTACCTACCTATCTGTATTTATCTATCTACCTACCTACGTATCTGTACCTATCTATCTACCTACCTAGCTATATGTATCTATCAATCTACCTACCTACCTATCTCTATCTATCTATCTACCTACCTACCTATCTCTATCTATCTATCTACCTACCTACCTATCTGTATTTATCTATCTACCTACCTACCTTTCTCTATCTATCTATCTACCTACCTATCTCTATCTATCTATCTACTTACCTACCTATCTGTATCTATCTATCTACCTACCTACCTATTTGTATCTATCAATCTACCTACCTACCTAACTGTATCTATCAATCTACTTACCCACCTATCTGTATCTATCATTCTACATACCTACCTGTCTCTATCTATCTATCTACCTACCTACCTATCTGTATTTATCTACCTACCTACCTACCTATCTGTATCTATCTATCTACCTACCTACCTATCTGTATCTATCAATCTACCTACCTACCTATCTCTATCTATCTATCTACCTACATACCTATCTCTATCTATCTACCTACCTACCGACCTATCTGTATTTATCTATCTACCTACCTATCTGTATCTATCTACCTACCTACCTATCTCTATCTATCTATCTACCTACCTACCTATCTCTATCTATCTACCTACCTACCGACCTATCTGTATTTATCTATCTATCTACCTACCTATCTGTATCTATCTACCTACCTACCTATCTCTATCTATCTATCTACCTAACTACCTATCTGTATCTATCTACCTACCTACCTACCTATCTGTATCTATCAATCTACCTACCTACGTATCTGTATCTATCAATCTACTTACCTACCTATCTGTATCTATCATTCTACATACCTACCTATCTCTATCTATCTATCTACCTACCTACCTATCTCTATTTATCTATCTACCTACCTACCTATCTGTTTCTATCTATCTACCTACCTACCTATCTGTATCTATCAATCTACCTTCCTACCTATCTCTATCTATCTATCTACCTACCTACCTATCTCTATCTATCTACCTACCTACCTACCTATCTGTATTTATCTATCTATCTACCTACCTATATGTATCTATCTACCTACCTACCTATCTCTATCTATCTATCTATCTATCTACCTACCTATCTGTATCTATCTATCTACCTACCTACCTATCTGTATCTATCAATCTACTTACCTACCTATCTGTATCTATCATTCTACATACCTACCTATCTCTATCTATCTATCTACCTACCTACCTATCTCTATTTATCTATCTACCTACCTACCTATTTGTTTCTATCTATCTACCTACCTACCTATCTGTATCTATCAATCTACCTACGTACCTATCTCTATCTATCTATCTACGTACCTACCTATCTCTATCTATCTACCTACCTACCTACCTATCTGTATTTATCTATCTATCTACCTACCTATCTGTATCTATCTACCTACCTACCTATCTCTATCTATCTATCTACCTACCTACCTATCTGTATCTATCTATCTACCTACCTACCTATCTGTATCTATCAATCTACCTACCTACCTATCTGTATCTATCAATCTACTTACCTACCTATCTGTATCTATCATTCTACATACCTACCTATCTCTATCTATCTATCTACCTACCTACCTATCTCTATCTATCTACCTACCTACCTACCTATCTGTATCTACCTACCTACCTACCTACCTATCTGTATCTATCAATCTACCTACCTACCTATCTGTATCTATCAATCTACTTACCTACCTATCTGTATCTATCATTCTACATACCTACCTATCTCTATCTATCTATCTACCCACCTACCTATCTGTATTTATCTATCTACCTACCTACCTATCTGTTTCTATCTATCTACCTACCTACCTATCTGAATCTATCAATCTACCTTCCTACCTATCTCTATCTATCTATCTACCTACCTACCTATCTCTATCTATCTACCTACCTACCTACCTATCTGTATTTATCTATCTATCTACCTACCTATATGTATCTATCTACCTACCTACCTATCTCTATCTATCTATCTATCTACCTACCTATCTGTATCTATCTATCTACCTACCTACCTATCTGTATCTATCAATCTACTTACCTACCTATCTGTATCTATCATTCTACATACCTACCTATCTCTATCTATCTATCTACCTACCTACCTATCTCTATTTATCTATCTACCTACCTACCTATCTGTTTCTATCTATCTACCTACCTACCTATCTGTATCTATCAATCTACCTACGTACCTATCTCTATCTATCTATCTACTTACCTACCTATCTGTATCTATCAATCTACCTACCTACCTAACTGTATCTATCAATCTACTTACCTACCTATCTGTATCTATCATTCTACATACCTACCTGTCTCTATCTATCTATCTACCTACCTACCTATCTGTATTTATCTACCTACCTACCTACCTATCTGTATCTATCTATCTACCTACCTACCTATCTGTATCTATCAATCTACCTACCTACCTATCTCTATCTATCTATCTACCTACATACCTATCTCTATCTATCTACCTACCTACCGACCTATCTGTATTTATCTATCTACCTACCTATCTGTATCTATCTACCTACCTACCTATCTCTATCTATCTATCTACCTACCTACCTATCTCTATCTATCTACCTACCTACCGACCTATCTGTATTTATCTATCTATCTACCTACCTATCTGTATCTATCTACCTACCTACCTATCTCTATCTATCTATCTACCTAACTACCTATCTGTATCTATCTATCTACCTACCTACCTATCTGTATCTATCATTCTACATACCTACCTATCTCTATCTATCTATCTACCTACCTACCTATCTCTATTTATCTATCTACCTACCTACCTATCTGTTTCTATCTATCTACCTACCTACCTATCTGTATCTATCAATCTACCTTCCTACCTATCTCTATCTATCTATCTACCTACCTACCTATCTCTATCTATCTACCTACCTACCTACCTATCTGTATTTATCTATCTATCTACATACCTATCTGTATCTATCTACCTACCTACCTATCTCTATCTATCTATCTACCTACCTACCTATCTGTATCTATCTATCTACCTACCTACATATCTGTATCTATCAATCTACCTACCTACCTATCTGTATCTATCAATCTACTTACCTACCTATCTGTATCTATCATTCTACATACCTACCTATCTCTATCTATCTATCTATCTATCTACCTACCTATCTGTATTTATCTATCTACATACCTACGTATCTGTACCTATCTATCTACCTACCTAGCTATATTTATCTATCAATCTACCTACCTACCTATCTCTATCTATCTATCTACCTACCTACCTATCTCTATCTATCTATCTACCTACCTACCTATCTGTATTTATCTATCTACCTACCTACCTTTCTCTATCTATCTATCTACCTACCTATCTCTATCTATCTATCTACCTACCTACCTATCTCTATTTATCTATCTACCTACCTACCTATCTGTTTCTATCTATCTACCTACCTACCTATCTGTATCTATCAATCTACCTTCCTACCTATCTCTATCTATCTATCTACCTACCTACCTATCTCTATCTATCTACCTACCTACCTACCTATCTGTATTTATCTATCTATCTACATACCTATCTGTATCTATCTACCTACCTACCTATCTCTATCTATCTATCTACCTACCTACCTATCTGTATCTATCTATCTACCTACCTACATATCTGTATCTATCAATCTACCTACCTACCTATCTGTATCTATCAATCTACTTACCTACCTATCTGTATCTATCATTCTACATACCTACCTATCTCTATCTATCTATCTATCTATCTACCTACCTATCTGTATTTATCTATCTACCTACCTACGTATATGTACCTATCTATCTACCTACCTAGCTATATTTATCTATCAATCTACCTACCTACCTATCTCTATCTATCTATCTACCTACCTACCTATCTCTATCTATCTATCTACCTACCTACCTATCTGTATTTATCTATCTACCTACCTACCTTTCTCTATCTATCTATCTACCTACCTATCTCTATCTATCTATCTACTTACCTACCTATCTGTATCTATCTATCTACCTACCTACCTATTTGTATCTATCAATCTACCTACCTACCTAACTGTATCTATCAATCTACTTACCTACCTATCTGTATCTATCATTCTACATACCTACCTGTCTCTATCTATCTATCTACCTACCTACCTATCTGTATTTATCTACCTACCTACCTACCTATCTGTATCTATCTATCTACCTACCTATCTGTATCTATCTATCTACCTACCTACCTATCTGTATCTATCAATCTACCTACCTACCTATCTGTATCTATCTACCTACCTACCTACCTATCTGTATCTACCTACCTACCTACCTACCTATCTGAATCTATCAATCTACCTACCTACCTATCTGTATCTATCAATCTACTTACCTACCTATCTGTATCTATCATTCTACATACCTACCTATCTCTATCTATCTATCTACCCACCTACCTATCTGTATTTATCTATCTACCTACCTACCTATCTGTTTCTATCTATCTACCTACCTACCTATCTGTATCTATCAATCTACCTTCCTACCTATCTCTATCTATCTATCTACCTACCTACCTATCTCTATCTATCTACCTACCTACCTACCTATCTGTATTTATCTATCTATCTACCTACCTATATGTATCTATCTACCTACCTACCTATCTCTATCTATCTATCTATCTACCTACCTATCTGTATCTATCTATCTACCTACCTACCTATCTGTATCTATCAATCTACTTACCTACCTATCTGTATCTATCATTCTACATACCTACCTATCTCTATCTATCTATCTACCTACCTACCTATCTCTATTTATCTATCTACCTACCTACCTATCTTTTTCTATCTATCTACCTACCTACCTATCTGTATCTATCAATCTACCTACGTACCTATCTCTATCTATCTATCTACTTACCTACCTATCTGTATCTATCAATCTACCTACCTACCTAACTGTATCTATCAATCTACTTACCTACCTATCTGTATCTATCATTCTACATACCTACCTGTCTCTATCTATCTATCTACCTACCTACCTATCTGTATTTATCTACCTACCTACCTACCTATCTGTATCTATCTATCTACCTACCTACCTATCTGTATCTATCAATCTACCTACCTACCTATCTCTATCTATCTATCTACCTACATACCTATCTCTATCTATCTACCTACCTACCGACCTATCTGTATTTATCTATCTACCTACCTATCTGTATCTATCTACCTACCTACCTATCTCTATCTATCTATCTACCTACCTACCTATCTCTATCTATCTACCTACCTACCGACCTATCTGTATTTATCTATCTATCTACCTACCTATCTGTATCTATCTACCTACCTACCTATCTCTATCTATCTATCTACCTAACTACCTATCTGTATCTATCTATCTACCTACCTACCTATCTCTATTTATCTATCTACCTACCTACCTATCTGTTTCTATCTATCTACCTACCTACCTATCTGTATCTATCAATCTACCTTCCTACCTATCTCTATCTATCTATCTACCTACCTACCTATCTCTATCTATCTACCTACCTACCTACCTATCTGTATTTATCTATCTATCTACATACCTATCTGTATCTATCTACCTACCTACCTATCTCTATCTATCTATCTACCTACCTACCTATCTGTATCTATCTATCTACCTACCTACATATCTGTATCTATCAATCTACCTACCTACCTATCTGTATCTATCAATCTACTTACCTACCTATCTGTATCTATCATTCTACATACCTACCTATCTCTATCTATCTATCTATCTATCTACCTACCTATCTGTATTTATCTATCTACATACCTACGTATCTGTACCTATCTATCTACCTACCTAGCTATATTTATCTATCAATCTACCTACCTACCTATCTCTATCTATCTATCTACCTACCTACCTATCTCTATCTATCTATCTACCTACCTACCTATCTGTATTTATCTATCTACCTACCTACCTTTCTCTATCTATCTATCTACCTACCTATCTCTATCTATCTATCTACTTACCTACCTATCTGTATCTATCTATCTACCTACCTACCTATTTGTATCTATCAATCTACCTACCTACCTAACTGTATCTATCAATCTACTTACCTACCTATCTGTATCTATCATTCTACATACCTACCTGTCTCTATCTATCTATCTACCTACCTACCTATCTGTATTTATCTACCTACCTACCTACCTATCTGTATCTATCTATCTACCTACCTACCTATCTGTATCTATCAATCTACTTACCTACCTATCTGTATCTATCATTCTACCTACCTACCTATCTCTATCTATCTATCTACCTACCTACCTATCTCTATCTATCTACCTACCTACCGACCTATCTGTATTTATCTATCTATCTACCTACCTATCTGTATCTATCTACCTACCTACCTATCTCTATCTATCTATCTACCTAACTACCTATCTGTATCTATCTATCTACCTACCTACCTATCTGTATCTATCAATCTACCTACCTACGTATCTGTATCTATCAATCTACTTACCTACCTATCTGTATCTATCATTCTACATACCTACCTATCTCTATCTATCTATCTACCTACCTACCTATCTCTATTTATCTATCTACCTACCTACCTATCTGTTTCTATCTATCTACCTACCTACCTATCTGTATCTATCAATCTACCTTCCTACCTATCTCTATCTATCTATCTACCTACCTACCTATCTCTATCTATCTACCTACCTACCTACCTATCTGTATTTATCTATCTATCTACCTACCTATATGTATCTATCTACCTACCTACCTATCTCTATCTATCTATCTATCTACCTACCTATCTGTATCTATCTATCTACCTACCTACCTATCTGTATCTATCAATCTACTTACCTACCTATCTGTATCTATCATTCTACATACCTACCTATCTCTATCTATCTATCTACCTACCTACCTATCTCTATTTATCTATCTACCTACCTACCTATCTGTTTCTATCTATCTACCTACCTACCTATCTGTATCTATCAATCTACCTACGTACCTATCTCTATCTATCTATCTACGTACCTACCTATCTCTATCTATCTACCTACCTACCTACCTATCTGTATTTATCTATCTATCTACCTACCTATCTGTATCTATCTACCTACCTACCTATCTCTATCTATCTATCTACCTACCTACCTATCTGTATCTATCTATCTACCTACCTACCTATCTGTATCTATCAATCTACCTACCTACCTATCTGTATCTATCAATCTACTTACCTACCTATCTGTATCTATCATTCTACATACCTACCTATCTCTATCTATCTATCTACCTACCTACCTATCTCTATTTATCTATCTACCTACCTACCTATCTGTATCTATCTACCTACCTACCTATCTCTATCTATCTACCTACCTACCTACCTATCTGTATCTACCTACCTACCTACCTACCTATCTGTATCTATCAATCTACCTACCTACCTATCTGTATCTATCAATCTACTTACCTACCTATCTGTATCTATCATTCTACATACCTACCTATCTCTATCTATCTATCTACCCACCTACCTATCTGTATTTATCTATCTACCTACCTACGTATCTGTTTCTATCTATCTACCTACCTACCTATCTGTATCTATCAATCTACCTTCCTACCTATCTCTATCTATCTATCTACCTACCTACCTATCTCTATCTATCTACCTACCTACCTACCTATCTGTATTTATCTATCTATCTACCTACCTATATGTATCTATCTACCTACCTACCTATCTCTATCTATCTATCTATCTACCTACCTATCTGTATCTATCTATCTACCTACCTACCTATCTCTATTTATCTATCTACCTACCTACCTATCTGTTTCTATCTATCTACATACCTACCTATCTGTATCTATCAATCTACCTACGTACCTATCTCTATCTATCTATCTACTTACCTACCTATCTGTATCTATCTATCTACCTACCTACCTATTTGTATCTATCAATCTACCTACCTACCTAACTGTATCTATCAATCTACTTACCTACCTATCTGTATCTATCAATCTACCTACCTACCTATCTCTATCTATCTATCTACCTACATACCTATCTCTATCTATCTACCTACCTACCGACCTATCTGTATTTATCTATCTACCTACCTATCTGTATCTATCTACCTACCTACCTATCTCTATCTATCTATCTACCTACCTACCTATCTCTATCTATCTACCTACCTACCGACCTATCTGTATTTATCTATCTATCTACCTACCTATCTGTATCTATCTACCTACCTACCTATCTCTATCTATCTATCTACCTAACTACCTATCTGTATCTATCTATCGACCTACCTACCTATCTGTATCTATCAATCTACCTACCTACGTATCTGTATCTATCAATCTACTTACCTACCTATCTGTATCTATCATTCTACACACCTACCTATCTCTATCTATCTATCTACCTACCTACCTATCTCTATTTATCTATCTACCTACCTACCTATCTGTTTCTATCTATCTACCTACCTACCTATCTGTATCTATCAATCTACCTTCCTACCTATCTCTATCTATCTATCTATCTACCTACCTATCTCTATCTATCTACCTACCTACCTACCTATCTGTATTTATCTATCTATCTACCTACCTATATGTATCTATCTACCTACCTACCTATCTCTATCTATCTATCTATCTACCTACCTATCTGTATCTATCTATCTACCTACCTACCTATCTGTATCTATCAATCTACTTACCTACCTATCTGTATCTATCATTCTACATACCTACCTATCTCTATCTATCTATCTACCTACCTACCTATCTCTATTTATCTATCTACCTACCTACCTATCTGTTTCTATCTATCTACCTAACTACCTATCTGTATCTATCAATCTACCTACGTACCTATCTCTATCTATCTATCTACGTACCTACCTATCTCTATCTATCTACCTACCTACCTACCTATCTGTATTTATCTATCTATCTACCTACCTATCTGTATCTATCTACCTATCTACCTATCTCTATCTATCTATCTACCTACCTACCTATCTGTATCTATCTATCTACCTACCTACCTATCTGTATCTATCAATCTACCTACCTACCTATCTGTATCTATCAATCTACTTACCTACCTATCTGTATCTATCATTCTACATACCTACCTATCTCTATCTATCTATCTACCTACCTACCTATCTCTATTTATCTATCTACCTACCTACCTATCTGTATCTATCTACCTACCTACCTATCTCTATCTATCTACCTACCTACCTACCTATCTGTATCTACCTACCTACCTACCTACCTATCTGTATCTATCAATCTACCTACCTACCTATCTGTATCTATCAATCTACTTACCTACCTATCTGTATCTATCATTCTACATACCTACCTATCTCTATCTATCTATCTACCCACCTACCTATCTGTATTTATCTATCTACCTACCTACCTATCTGTATCTATCAATCTACCTACCTACCTATCTCTATCTATCTATCTACCTACATACCTATCTCTATCTATCTACCTACCTACCGACCTATCTGTATTTATCTATCTACCTACCTATCTGTATCTATCTACCTACCTACCTATCTCTATCTATCTATCTACCTACCTACCTATCTCTATCTATCTACCTACCTACCGACCTATCTGTATTTATCTATCTATCTACCTACCTATCTGTATCTATCTACCTACCTACCTATCTCTATCTATCTATCTACCTACCTACCTATCTGTATCTATCTATCTACCTACCTACATATCTGTATCTATCAATCTACCTACCTACCTATCTGTATCTATCAATCTACTTACCTACCTATCTGTATCTATCATTCTACATACCTACCTATCTCTATCTATCTATCTATCTATCTATCTACCTACCTATCTGTATTTATCTATCTACCTACCTACGTATCTGTACCTATCTATCTACCTACCTAGCTATATGTATCTATCAATCTACCTACCTACCTATCTCTATCTATCTATCTACCTACCTACCTATCTCTATCTATCTATCTACCTACCTACCTATCTGTATTTATCTATCTACCTACCTACCTTTCTCTATCTATCTATCTACCTACCTATCTCTATCTATCTATCTACTTACCTACCTATCTGTATCTATCTATCTACCTACCTACCTATTTGTATCTATCAATCTACCTACCTACCTAACTGTATCTATCAATCTACTTACCTACCTATCTGTATCTATCATTCTACATACCTACCTGTCTCTATCTATCTATCTACCTACCTACCTATCTGTATTTATCTACCTACCTACCTACCTACCTATCTGTATCTATCTATCTACCTACCTACCTATCTGTATCTATCAATCTACCTACCTACCTATCTCTATCTATCTATCTACCTACATACCTATCTCTATCTATCTACCTACCTACCGACCTATCTGTATTTATCTATCTACCTACCTATCTGTATCTATCTACCTACCTACCTATCTCTATCTATCTATCTACCTACCTACCTATCTCTATCTATCTACCTACCTACCGACCTATCTGTATTTATCTATCTATCTACCTACCTATCTGTATCTATCTACCTACCTACCTATCTCTATCTATCTATCTACCTAACTACCTATCTGTATCTATCTATCTACCTACCTACCTATCTGTATCTATCAATCTACCTACCTACGTATCTGTATCTATCAATCTACTTACCTACCTATCTGTATCTATCATTCTACATACCTACCTATCTCTATCTATCTATCTACCTACCTACCTATCTCTATTTATCTATCTACCTACCTACCTATCTGTTTCTATCTATCTACCTACCTACCTATCTGTATCTATCAATCTACCTTCCTACCTATCTCTATCTATCTATCTACCTACCTACCTATCTCTATCTATCTACCTACCTACCTACCTATCTGTATTTATCTATCTATCTACCTACCTATATGTATCTATCTACCTACCTACCTATCTCTATCTATCTATCTATCTACCTACCTATCTGTATCTATCTATCTACCTACCTACCTATCTGTATCTATCAATCTACTTACCTACCTATCTGTATCTATCATTCTACATACCTACCTATCTCTATCTATCTATCTACCTACCTACCTATCTCTATTTATCTATCTACCTACCTACCTATCTGTTTCTATCTATCTACCTACCTACCTATCTGTATCTATCAATCTACCTACGTACCTATCTCTATCTATCTATCTACGTACCTACCTATCTCTATCTATCTACCTACCTACCTACCTATCTGTATTTATCTATCTATCTACCTACCTATCTGTATCTATCTACCTACCTACCTATCTCTATCTATCTATCTACCTACCTACCTATCTGTATCTATCTATCTACCTACCTACCTATCTGTATCTATCAATCTACCTACCTACCTATCTGTATCTATCAATCTACTTACCTACCTATCTGTATCTATCATTCTACATACCTACCTATCTCTATCTATCTATCTACCTACCTACCTATCTCTATTTATCTATCTACCTACCTACCTATCTGTATCTATCTACCTACCTACCTATCTCTATCTATCTACCTACCTACCTACCTATCTGTATCTACCTACCTACCTACCTACCTATCTGTATCTATCAATCTACCTACCTACCTATCTGTATCTATCAATCTACTTACCTACCTATCTGTATCTATCATTCTACATACCTACCTATCTCTATCTATCTATCTACCCACCTACCTATCTGTATTTATCTATCTACCTACCTACCTATCTGTACCTATCTATCTACCTACCTACCTTTCTCTATCTATCTATCTACCTACCTATCTCTATCTATCTATCTACTTACCTACCTATCTGTATCTATCTATCTACCTACCTACCTAACTGTATCTATCAATCTACTTACCTACCTATCTGTATCTATCATTCTACATACCTACCTGTCTCTATCTATCTATCTACCTACCTACCTATCTGTATTTATCTACCTACCTACCTACCTATCTGTATCTATCTATCTACCTACCTACCTATCTGTATCTATCAATCTACCTACCTACCTATCTCTATCTATCTATCTACCTACATACCTATCTCTATCTATCTACCTACCTACCGACCTATCTGTATTTATCTATCTACCTACCTATCTGTATCTATCTACCTACCTACCTATCTCTATCTATCTATCTACCTACCTACCTATCTGTATCTATCTACCTACCTACCTATCTCTATCTATCTACCTACCTACCTACCTATCTGTATCTACCTACCTACCTACCTACCTATCTGTATCTATCAATCTACCTACCTACCTATCTGTATCTATCAATCTACTTACCTACCTATCTGTATCTATCATTCTACATACCTACCTATCTCTATCTATCTATCTACCCACCTACCTATCTGTATTTATCTATCTACCTACCTACCTATCTGTACCTATCTATCTACCTACCTACCTATCTGTATCTATCAATCTACCTACCTACCTATCTCTATCTATCTATCTACCAACCTACCTATCTCTATCTATCTATCTACCTACCTACCTATCTGTATTTATCTATCTATCTACCTACCTATCTGTATCTACCTACCTACCTATCTGTATCTATCTATCTACCTACCTACCTATCTGTATCTATCAATCTACCTACCTACCTATCTTTTTCTATCAATCTACTTACCTACCTATCTGTATCTATCATTCTACATACCTACCTATCTCTATCTATCTATCTACCTACCTACCTATCTCTATTTATCTATCTACCTACCTACCTATCTGTATCTATCTATCTACCTACCTACCTATCTGTATCTATCCATCTACCTACCTACCTATCTCTATCTATCTATCTACCTACCTACCTATCTCTATCTATCTACCTACCTACCTACCTATCTGTATTTATCTATCTATCTACATACCTATCTGTATCTATCTACCTACCTACCTATCTCTATCTATCTATCTACCTACCTACCTATCTGTATCTATCTATCTACCTACCTACATATCTGTATCTATCAATCTACCTACCTACCTATCTGTATCTATCAATCTACTTACCTACCTATCTGTATCTATCATTCTACATACCTACCTATCTCTATCTATCTATCTATCTATCTACCTACCTATCTGTATTTATCTATCTACCTACCTACGTATCTGTACCTATCTATCTACCTACCTAGCTATATGTATCTATCAATCTACCTACCTACCTATCTCTATCTATCTATCTACCTACCTACCTATCTGTATTTATCTACCTACCTACCTACCTATCTGTATCTATCTATCTACCTACCTACCTATCTGTATCTATCAATCTACCTACCTACCTATCTCTATCTATCTATCTACCTACATACCTATCTCTATCTATCTACCTACCTACCGACCTATCTGTATTTATCTATCTACCTACCTATCTGTATCTATCTACCTACCTACCTATCTCTATCTATCTATCTACCTACCTACCTATCTGTATCTATCTACCTACCTACCTATCTCTATCTATCTACCTACCTACCTACCTATCTGTATCTACCTACCTACCTACCTACCTATCTGTATCTATCAATCTACCTACCTACCTATCTGTATCTATCAATCTACTTACCTACCTATCTGTATCTATCATTCTACATACCTACCTATCTCTATCTATCTATCTACCCACCTACCTATCTGTATTTATCTATCTACCTACCTACCTATCTGTACCTATCTATCTACCTACCTACCTATCTGTATCTATCAATCTACCTACCTACCTATCTCTATCTATCTATCTACCAACCTACCTATCTCTATCTATCTATCTACCTACCTACCTATCTGTATTTATCTATCTATCTACCTACCTATCTGTATCTACCTACCTACCTATCTGTATCTATCTATCTACCTACCTACCTATCTGTATCTATCAATCTACCTACCTACCTATCTTTTTCTATCAATCTACTTACCTACCTATCTGTATCTATCATTCTACATACCTACCTATCTCTATCTATCTATCTACCTACCTACCTATCTCTATTTATCTATCTACCTACCTACCTATCTGTATCTATCTATCTACCTACCTACCTATCTGTATCTATCCATCTACCTACCTACCTATCTCTATCTATCTATCTACCTACCTACCTATCTCTATCTATCTACCTACCTACCTACCTATCTGTATTTATCTATCTATCTACATACCTATCTGTATCTATCTACCTACCTACCTATCTCTATCTATCTATCTACCTACCTACCTATCTGTATCTATCTATCTACCTACCTACATATCTGTATCTATCAATCTACCTACCTACCTATCTGTATCTATCAATCTACTTACCTACCTATCTGTATCTATCATTCTACATACCTACCTATCTCTATCTATCTATCTATCTATCTACCTACCTATCTGTATTTATCTATCTACCTACCTACGTATCTGTACCTATCTATCTACCTACCTAGCTATATGTATCTATCAATCTACCTACCTACCTATCTCTATCTATCTATCTACCTACCTACCTATCTCTATCTATCTATCTACCTACCTACCTATCTGTATTTATCTATCTACCTACCTACCTTTCTCTATCTATCTATCTACCTACCTATCTCTATCTATCTATCTACTTACCTACCTATCTGTATCTATCTATCTACCTACCTACCTATTTGTATCTATCAATCTACCTACCTACCTAACTGTATCTATCAATCTACTTACCTACCTATCTGTATCTATCATTCTACATACCTACCTGTCTCTATCTATCTATCTACCTACCTACCTATCTGTATTTATCTACCTACCTACCTACCTATCTGTATCTATCTATCTACCTACCTACCTATCTGTATCTATCAATCTACCTACCTACCTATCTCTATCTATCTATCTACCTACATACCTATCTCTATCTATCTACCTACCTACCGACCTATCTGTATTTATCTATCTACCTACCTATCTGTATCTATCTACCTACCTACCTATCTCTATCTATCTATCTACCTACCTACCTATCTCTATCTATCTACCTACCTACCGACCTATCTGTATTTATCTATCTATCTACCTACCTATCTGTATCTATCTACCTACCTACCTATCTCTATCTATCTATCTACCTAACTACCTATCTGTATCTATCTATCTACCTACCTACCTATCTGTATCTATCAATCTACCTACCTACCTATTTGTATCTATCAATCTACCTACCTACGTATCTGTATCTATCAATCTACTTACCTACCTATCTGTATCTATCATTCTACATACCTACCTATCTCTATCTATCTATCTACCTACCTACCTATCTCTATTTATCTATCTACCTACCTACCTATCTGTTTCTATCTATCTACCTACCTACCTATCTGTATCTATCAATCTACCTTCCTACCTATCTCTATCTATCTATCTACCTACCTACCTATCTCTATCTATCTACCTACCTACCTACCTATCTGTATTTATCTATCTATCTACCTACCTATATGTATCTATCTACCTACCTACCTATCTCTATCTATCTATCTATCTACCTACCTATCTGTATCTATCTATCTACCTACCTACCTATCTGTATCTATCAATCTACTTACCTACCTATCTGTATCTATCATTCTACATACCTACCTATCTCTATCTATCTATCTACCTACCTACCTATCTCTATTTATCTATCTACCTACCTACCTATCTGTTTCTATCTATCTACCTACCTACCTATCTGTATCTATCAATCTACCTACGTACCTATCTCTATCTATCTATCTACGTACCTACCTATCTCTATCTATCTACCTACCTACCTACCTATCTGTATTTATCTATCTATCTACCTACCTATCTGTATCTATCTACCTACCTACCTATCTCTATCTATCTATCTACCTACCTACCTATCTGTATCTATCTATCTACCTACCTACCTATCTGTATCTATCAATCTACCTACCTACCTATCTGTATCTATCAATCTACTTACCTACCTATCTGTATCTATCATTCTACATACCTACCTATCTCTATCTATCTATCTACCTACCTACCTATCTCTATTTATCTATCTACCTACCTACCTATCTGTATCTATCTACCTACCTACCTATCTCTATCTATCTACCTACCTACCTACCTATCTGTATCTACCTACCTACCTACCTACCTATCTGTATCTATCAATCTACCTACCTACCTATCTGTATCTATCAATCTACTTACCTACCTATCTGTATCTATCATTCTACATACCTACCTATCTCTATCTATGTATCTACCCACCTACCTATCTGTATTTATCTATCTACCTACCTACCTATCTCTATCTATCTACCTACCTACCTACCTATCTGTATTTATCTATCTATCTACATACCTATCTGTATCTATCTACCTACCTACCTATCTCTATCTATCTATCTACCTACCTACCTATCTGTATCTATCTATCTACCTACCTACATATCTGTATCTATCAATCTACCTACCTACCTATCTGTATCTATCAATCTACTTACCTACCTATCTGTATCTATCATTCTACATACCTACCTATCTCTATCTATCTATCTATCTATCTATCTACCTACCTATCTGTATTTATCTATTTACCTACCTACGTATCTGTACCTATCTATCTACCTACCTAGCTATATGTATCTATCAATCTACCTACCTACCTATCTCTATCTATCTATCTACCTACCTACCTATCTCTATCTATCTATCTACCTACCTACCTATCTGTATTTATCTAGCTACCTACCTACCTTTCTCTATCTATCTATCTACCTACCTATCTCTATCTATCTATCTACTTACCTACCTATCTGTATCTATCTATCTACCTACCTACCTATTTGTATCTATCAATCTACCTACCTACCTAACTGTATCTATCAATCTACTTACCTACCTATCTGTATCTATCATTCTACATACCTACCTGTCTCTATCTATCTATCTACCTACCTACCTATCTGTATTTATCTACCTACCTACCTACCTATCTGTATCTATCTATCTACCTACCTACCTATCTGTATCTATCAATCTACCTACCTACCTATCTCTATCTATCTATCTACCTACATACCTATCTCTATCTATCTACCTACCTACCGACCTATCTGTATTTATCTATCTACCTACCTATCTGTATCTATCTACCTACCTACCTATCTCTATCTATCTATCTACCTACCTACCTATCTCTATCTATCTACCTACCTACCGACCTATCTGTATTTATCTATCTATCTACCTACCTATCTGTATCTATCTACCTACCTACCTATCTCTATCTATCTATCTACCTAACTACCTATCTGTATCTATCTATCTACCTACCTACCTATCTGTATCTATCAATCTACCTACCTACGTATCTGTATCTATCAATCTACTTACCTACCTATCTGTATCTATCATTCTACATACCTACCTATCTCTATCTATCTATCTACCTACCTACCTATCTCTATTTATCTATCTACCTACCTACCTATCTGTTTCTATCTATCTACCTACCTACCTATCTGTATCTATCAATCTACCTTCCTACCTATCTCTATCTATCTATCTACCTACCTACCTATCTCTATCTATCTACCTACCTACCTACCTATCTGTATTTATCTATCTATCTACCTACCTATATGTATCTATCTACCTACCTACCTATCTCTATCTATCTATCTATCTACCTACCTATCTGTATCTATCTATCTACCTACCTACCTATCTGTATCTATCAATCTACTTACCTACCTATCTGTATCTATCATTCTACATACCTACCTGTCTCTATCTATCTATCTACCTACCTACCTATCTGTATTTATCTACCTACCTACCTACCTACCTATCTGTATCTATCTATCTACCTACCTACCTATCTGTATCTATCAATCTACCTACCTACCTATCTCTATCTATCTATCTACCTACATACCTATCTCTATCTATCTACCTACCTACCGACCTATCTGTATTTATCTATCTACCTACCTATCTGTATCTATCTACCTACCTACCTATCTCTATCTATCTATCTACCTACCTACCTATCTCTATCTATCTACCTACCTACCGACCTATCTGTATTTATCTATCTATCTACCTACCTATCTGTATCTATCTACCTACCTACCTATCTCTATCTATCTATCTACCTAACTACCTATCTGTATCTATCTATCTACCTACCTACCTATCTGTATCTATCAATCTACCTACCTACGTATCTGTATCTATCAATCTACTTACCTACCTATCTGTATCTATCATTCTACATACCTACCTATCTCTATCTATCTATCTACCTACCTACCTATCTCTATTTATCTATCTACCTACCTACCTATCTGTTTCTATCTATCTACCTACCTACCTATCTGTATCTATCAATCTACCTTCCTACCTATCTCTATCTATCTATCTACCTACCTACCTATCTCTATCTATCTACCTACCTACCTACCTATCTGTATTTATCTATCTATCTACCTACCTATATGTATCTATCTACCTACCTACCTATCTCTATCTATCTATCTATCTACCTACCTATCTGTATCTATCTATCTACCTACCTACCTATCTGTATCTATCAATCTACTTACCTACCTATCTGTATCTATCATTCTACATACCTACCTATCTCTATCTATCTATCTACCTACCTACCTATCTCTATTTATCTATCTACCTACCTACCTATCTGTTTCTATCTATCTACCTACCTACCTATCTGTATCTATCAATCTACCTACGTACCTATCTCTATCTATCTATCTACGTACCTACCTATCTCTATCTATCTACCTACCTACCTACCTATCTGTATTTATCTATCTATCTACCTACCTATCTGTATCTATCTACCTACCTACCTATCTCTATCTATCTATCTACCTACCTACCTATCTGTATCTATCTATCTACCTACCTACCTATCTGTATCTATCAATCTACCTACCTACCTATCTGTATCTATCAATCTACTTACCTACCTATCTGTATCTATCATTCTACATACCTACCTATCTCTATCTATCTATCTACCTACCTACCTATCTCTATTTATCTATCTACCTACCTACCTATCTGTATCTATCTACCTACCTACCTATCTCTATCTATCTACCTACCTACCTACCTATCTGTATCTACCTACCTACCTACCTACCTATCTGTATCTATCAATCTACCTACCTACCTATCTGTATCTATCAATCTACTTACCTACCTATCTGTATCTATCATTCTACATACCTACCTATCTCTATCTATCTATCTACCCACCTACCTATCTGTATTTATCTATCTACCTACCTACCTATCTGTACCTATCTATCTACCTACCTACCTTTCTCTATCTATCTATCTACCTACCTATCTCTATCTATCTATCTACTTACCTACCTATCTGTATCTATCTATCTACCTACCTACCTAACTGTATCTATCAATCTACTTACCTACCTATCTGTATCTATCATTCTACATACCTACCTGTCTCTATCTATCTATCTACCTACCTACCTATCTGTATTTATCTACCTACCTACCTACCTATCTGTATCTATCTATCTACCTACCTACCTATCTGTATCTATCAATCTACCTACCTACCTATCTCTATCTATCTATCTACCTACATACCTATCTCTATCTATCTACCTACCTACCGACCTATCTGTATTTATCTATCTACCTACCTATCTGTATCTATCTACCTACCTACCTATCTCTATCTATCTATCTACCTACCTACCTATCTGTATCTATCTACCTACCTACCTATCTCTATCTATCTACCTACCTACCTACCTATCTGTATCTACCTACCTACCTACCTACCTATCTGTATCTATCAATCTACCTACCTACCTATCTGTATCTATCAATCTACTTACCTACCTATCTGTATCTATCATTCTACATACCTACCTATCTCTATCTATCTATCTACCCACCTACCTATCTGTATTTATCTATCTACCTACCTACCTATCTGTACCTATCTATCTACCTACCTACCTATCTGTATCTATCAATCTACCTACCTACCTATCTCTATCTATCTATCTACCAACCTACCTATCTCTATCTATCTATCTACCTACCTACCTATCTGTATTTATCTATCTATCTACCTACCTATCTGTATCTACCTACCTACCTATCTGTATCTATCTATCTACCTACCTACCTATCTGTATCTATCAATCTACCTACCTACCTATCTTTTTCTATCAATCTACTTACCTACCTATCTGTATCTATCATTCTACATACCTACCTATCTCTATCTATCTATCTACCTACCTACCTATCTCTATTTATCTATCTACCTACCTACCTATCTGTATCTATCTATCTACCTACCTACCTATCTGTATCTATCCATCTACCTACCTACCTATCTCTATCTATCTATCTACCTACCTACCTATCTCTATCTATCTACCTACCTACCTACCTATCTGTATTTATCTATCTATCTACATACCTATCTGTATCTATCTACCTACCTACCTATCTCTATCTATCTATCTACCTACCTACCTATCTGTATCTATCTATCTACCTACCTACATATCTGTATCTATCAATCTACCTACCTACCTATCTGTATCTATCAATCTACTTACCTACCTATCTGTATCTATCATTCTACATACCTACCTATCTCTATCTATCTATCTATCTATCTACCTACCTATCTGTATTTATCTATCTACCTACCTACGTATCTGTACCTATCTATCTACCTACCTAGCTATATGTATCTATCAATCTACCTACCTACCTATCTCTATCTATCTATCTACCTACCTACCTATCTGTATTTATCTACCTACCTACCTACCTATCTGTATCTATCTATCTACCTACCTACCTATCTGTATCTATCAATCTACCTACCTACCTATCTCTATCTATCTATCTACCTACATACCTATCTCTATCTATCTACCTACCTACCGACCTATCTGTATTTATCTATCTACCTACCTATCTGTATCTATCTACCTACCTACCTATCTCTATCTATCTATCTACCTACCTACCTATCTGTATCTATCTACCTACCTACCTATCTCTATCTATCTACCTACCTACCTACCTATCTGTATCTACCTACCTACCTACCTACCTATCTGTATCTATCAATCTACCTACCTACCTATCTGTATCTATCAATCTACTTACCTACCTATCTGTATCTATCATTCTACATACCTACCTATCTCTATCTATCTATCTACCCACCTACCTATCTGTATTTATCTATCTACCTACCTACCTATCTGTACCTATCTATCTACCTACCTACCTATCTGTATCTATCAATCTACCTACCTACCTATCTCTATCTATCTATCTACCAACCTACCTATCTCTATCTATCTATCTACCTACCTACCTATCTGTATTTATCTATCTATCTACCTACCTATCTGTATCTACCTACCTACCTATCTGTATCTATCTATCTACCTACCTACCTATCTGTATCTATCAATCTACCTACCTACCTATCTTTTTCTATCAATCTACTTACCTACCTATCTGTATCTATCATTCTACATACCTACCTATCTCTATCTATCTATCTACCTACCTACCTATCTCTATTTATCTATCTACCTACCTACCTATCTGTATCTATCTATCTACCTACCTACCTATCTGTATCTATCCATCTACCTACCTACCTATCTCTATCTATCTATCTACCTACCTACCTATCTCTATCTATCTACCTACCTACCTACCTATCTGTATTTATCTATCTATCTACATACCTATCTGTATCTATCTACCTACCTACCTATCTCTATCTATCTATCTACCTACCTACCTATCTGTATCTATCTATCTACCTACCTACATATCTGTATCTATCAATCTACCTACCTACCTATCTGTATCTATCAATCTACTTACCTACCTATCTGTATCTATCATTCTACATACCTACCTATCTCTATCTATCTATCTATCTATCTACCTACCTATCTGTATTTATCTATCTACCTACCTACGTATCTGTACCTATCTATCTACCTACCTAGCTATATGTATCTATCAATCTACCTACCTACCTATCTCTATCTATCTATCTACCTACCTACCTATCTCTATCTATCTATCTACCTACCTACCTATCTGTATTTATCTATCTACCTACCTACCTTTCTCTATCTATCTATCTACCTACCTATCTCTATCTATCTATCTACTTACCTACCTATCTGTATCTATCTATCTACCTACCTACCTATTTGTATCTATCAATCTACCTACCTACCTAACTGTATCTATCAATCTACTTACCTACCTATCTGTATCTATCATTCTACATACCTACCTGTCTCTATCTATCTATCTACCTACCTACCTATCTGTATTTATCTACCTACCTACCTACCTATCTGTATCTATCTATCTACCTACCTACCTATCTGTATCTATCAATCTACCTACCTACCTATCTCTATCTATCTATCTACCTACATACCTATCTCTATCTATCTACCTACCTACCGACCTATCTGTATTTATCTATCTACCTACCTATCTGTATCTATCTACCTACCTACCTATCTCTATCTATCTATCTACCTACCTACCTATCTCTATCTATCTACCTACCTACCGACCTATCTGTATTTATCTATCTATCTACCTACCTATCTGTATCTATCTACCTACCTACCTATCTCTATCTATCTATCTACCTAACTACCTATCTGTATCTATCTATCTACCTACCTACCTATCTGTATCTATCAATCTACCTACCTACCTATTTGTATCTATCAATCTACCTACCTACGTATCTGTATCTATCAATCTACTTACCTACCTATCTGTATCTATCATTCTACATACCTACCTATCTCTATCTATCTATCTACCTACCTACCTATCTCTATTTATCTATCTACCTACCTACCTATCTGTTTCTATCTATCTACCTACCTACCTATCTGTATCTATCAATCTACCTTCCTACCTATCTCTATCTATCTATCTACCTACCTACCTATCTCTATCTATCTACCTACCTACCTACCTATCTGTATTTATCTATCTATCTACCTACCTATATGTATCTATCTACCTACCTACCTATCTCTATCTATCTATCTATCTACCTACCTATCTGTATCTATCTATCTACCTACCTACCTATCTGTATCTATCAATCTACTTACCTACCTATCTGTATCTATCATTCTACATACCTACCTATCTCTATCTATCTATCTACCTACCTACCTATCTCTATTTATCTATCTACCTACCTACCTATCTGTTTCTATCTATCTACCTACCTACCTATCTGTATCTATCAATCTACCTACGTACCTATCTCTATCTATCTATCTACGTACCTACCTATCTCTATCTATCTACCTACCTACCTACCTATCTGTATTTATCTATCTATCTACCTACCTATCTGTATCTATCTACCTACCTACCTATCTCTATCTATCTATCTACCTACCTACCTATCTGTATCTATCTATCTACCTACCTACCTATCTGTATCTATCAATCTACCTACCTACCTATCTGTATCTATCAATCTACTTACCTACCTATCTGTATCTATCATTCTACATACCTACCTATCTCTATCTATCTATCTACCTACCTACCTATCTCTATTTATCTATCTACCTACCTACCTATCTGTATCTATCTACCTACCTACCTATCTCTATCTATCTACCTACCTACCTACCTATCTGTATCTACCTACCTACCTACCTACCTATCTGTATCTATCAATCTACCTACCTACCTATCTGTATCTATCAATCTACTTACCTACCTATCTGTATCTATCATTCTACATACCTACCTATCTCTATCTATGTATCTACCCACCTACCTATCTGTATTTATCTATCTACCTACCTACCTATCTCTATCTATCTACCTACCTACCTACCTATCTGTATTTATCTATCTATCTACATACCTATCTGTATCTATCTACCTACCTACCTATCTCTATCTATCTATCTACCTACCTACCTATCTGTATCTATCTATCTACCTACCTACATATCTGTATCTATCAATCTACCTACCTACCTATCTGTATCTATCAATCTACTTACCTACCTATCTGTATCTATCATTCTACATACCTACCTATCTCTATCTATCTATCTATCTATCTATCTACCTACCTATCTGTATTTATCTATTTACCTACCTACGTATCTGTACCTATCTATCTACCTACCTAGCTATATGTATCTATCAATCTACCTACCTACCTATCTCTATCTATCTATCTACCTACCTACCTATCTCTATCTATCTATCTACCTACCTACCTATCTGTATTTATCTAGCTACCTACCTACCTTTCTCTATCTATCTATCTACCTACCTATCTCTATCTATCTATCTACTTACCTACCTATCTGTATCTATCTATCTACCTACCTACCTATTTGTATCTATCAATCTACCTACCTACCTAACTGTATCTATCAATCTACTTACCTACCTATCTGTATCTATCATTCTACATACCTACCTGTCTCTATCTATCTATCTACCTACCTACCTATCTGTATTTATCTACCTACCTACCTACCTATCTGTATCTATCTATCTACCTACCTACCTATCTGTATCTATCAATCTACCTACCTACCTATCTCTATCTATCTATCTACCTACATACCTATCTCTATCTATCTACCTACCTACCGACCTATCTGTATTTATCTATCTACCTACCTATCTGTATCTATCTACCTACCTACCTATCTCTATCTATCTATCTACCTACCTACCTATCTCTATCTATCTACCTACCTACCGACCTATCTGTATTTATCTATCTATCTACCTACCTATCTGTATCTATCTACCTACCTACCTATCTCTATCTATCTATCTACCTAACTACCTATCTGTATCTATCTATCTACCTACCTACCTATCTGTATCTATCAATCTACCTACCTACGTATCTGTATCTATCAATCTACTTACCTACCTATCTGTATCTATCATTCTACATACCTACCTATCTCTATCTATCTATCTACCTACCTACCTATCTCTATTTATCTATCTACCTACCTACCTATCTGTTTCTATCTATCTACCTACCTACCTATCTGTATCTATCAATCTACCTTCCTACCTATCTCTATCTATCTATCTACCTACCTACCTATCTCTATCTATCTACCTACCTACCTACCTATCTGTATTTATCTATCTATCTACCTACCTATATGTATCTATCTACCTACCTACCTATCTCTATCTATCTATCTATCTACCTACCTATCTGTATCTATCTATCTACCTACCTACCTATCTGTATCTATCAATCTACTTACCTACCTATCTGTATCTATCATTCTACATACCTACCTATCTCTATCTATCTATCTACCTACCTACCTATCTCTATTTATCTATCTACCTACCTACCTATCTGTTTCTATCTATCTACCTACCTACCTATCTGTATCTATCAATCTACCTACGTACCTATCTCTATCTATCTATCTACGTACCTACCTATCTCTATCTATCTACCTACCTACCTACCTATCTGTATTTATCTATCTATCTACCTACCTATCTGTATCTATCTACCTACCTACCTATCTCTATCTATCTATCTACCTACCTACCTATCTGTATCTATCTATCTACCTACCTACCTATCTGTATCTATCAATCTACCTACCTACCTATCTGTATCTATCAATCTACTTACCTACCTATCTGTATCTATCATTCTACATACCTACCTATCTCTATCTATCTATCTACCTACCTACCTATCTCTATTTATCTATCTACCTACCTACCTATCTGTATCTATCTACCTACCTACCTATCTCTATCTATCTACCTACCTACCTACCTATCTGTATCTACCTACCTACCTACCTACCTATCTGTATCTATCAATCTACCTACCTACCTATCTGTATCTATCAATCTACTTACCTACCTATCTGTATCTATCATTCTACATACCTACCTATCTCTATCTATGTATCTACCCACCTACCTATCTGTATTTATCTATCTACCTACCTACCTATCTGTACCTATCTATCTACATACCTACCTATCTGTATCTATCAATCTACCTACCTACCTATCTCTATCTATCTATCTACCAACCTACCTATCTCTATCTATCTATCTACCTACCTACCTATCTGTATTTATCTATCTATCTACCTACCTATCTGTATCTACCTACCTACCTACCTATCTCTATCTATCTATCTACCTACCTACCTATCTCTATCTATCTATCTACCTACCTACCTATCTCTATCTATCTACCTACCTACCTATCTGTATTTATCTATCTATCTACCTACCTATCTGTATCTATCTACCTACCTACCTATCTCTATCTATCTATCTACCTACCTACCTATCTGTATCTTTCAATCTACCTACCTACCTATCTGTATCTATCAATCTACTTACCTACCTATCTGTATCTATCATTCTACATACCTACCTGTCTCTATCTATCTATCTACCTACCTACCTATCTGTATTTATCTATCTACCTACCTACCTATCTGTATCTATCTATCTACCTACCTACCTATGTGTATCTATCAATCTACCTACCTACCTATCTCTATCTCTCTACCTACCTACCTATCTCTATCTATCTACCTACCTACCTACCTATCTGTATTTATCTATCTATCTACCTACCTATCTGTATCTATCTACCTACCTACCTATCTCTATCTATATATCTACCTACCTACCTATCTCTATCTATCTATCTACCTACCTATCTGTATTTATCTATCTACCTACCTACCTTTCTCTATCTATCTATCTACCTACCTATCTCTATCTATCTATCTACTTACCTACCTATCTGTATCTATCTATCTACCTACCTACCTATTTGTATCTATCAATCTACCTACCTACGTATCTGTATCTATCAATCTACTTACCTACCTATCTGTATCTATCATTCTACATACCTACCTATCTCTATCTATCTATCTACCTACCTACCTATCTCTATTTATCTATCTACCTACCTACCTATCTGTTTCTATCTATCTACCTACCTACCTATCTGTATCTATCAATCTACCTTCCTACCAATCTCTATCTATCTATCTACCTACCTACCTATCTCTATCTATCTACCTGCCTACCTACCTATCTGTATTTATCTATCTATCTACCTACCTATCTGTATCTATCTACCTACCTACCTATCTCTATCTATCTATCTATCTACCTACCTATCTGTATCTATCTATCTACCTACCTACCTATCTGTATCTATCAATCTACCTACCTACCTATCTGTATCTATCAATCTACTTACCTACCTATCTGTATCTATCATTCTACATACCTACCTATCTCTATCTATCTATCTACCTACCTACCTATCTCTATTTATCTATCTACCTACCTACCTATCTGTTTCTATCTATCTACCTACCTACCTATCTGTATCTATCAATCTACCTACCTACCTATCTCTATCTATCTATCTACGTACCTACCTATCTCTATCTATCTACCTACCTACCTACCTATCTGTATTTATCTATCTATCTACCTACCTATCTGTATCTATCTACCTACCTACCTATCTCTATCTATCTATCTACCTACCTACCTATCTGTATCTATCTATCTACCTACCTACCTATCTGTATCTATCAATCTACCTACCTACCTATCTGTATCTATCAATCTACTTACCTACCTATCTGTATCTATCATTCTACATACCTACCTATCTCTATCTATCTATCTACCTACCTACCTATCTCTATCTATCTACCTACCTACCTATCTGTATTTATCTATCTATCTACCTACCTATCTGTATCTATCTACCTACCTACCTATCTCTATCTATCTATCTACCTACCTACCTATCTGTATCTACCAATCTACCTACCTACCTATCTGTATCTATCAATCTACTTACCTACCTATCTGTATCTATCATTCTACATACCTACCTGTCTCTATCTATCTATCTACCTACCTACCTATCTGTATTTATCTATCTACCTACCTACCTATCTGTATCTATCTATCTACCTACCTACCTATGTGTATCTATCAATCTACCTACCTACCTATCTCTATCTCTCTACCTACCTACCTATCTCTATCTATCTACCTACCTACCTACCTATCTGTATTTATCTATCTATCTACCTACCTATCTGTATCTATCTACCTACCTACCTATCTCTATCTATCTATCTACCTACCTACCTATCTCTATCTATCTATCTACCTACCTACCTATCTGTATTTATCTATCTACCTACCTACCTTTCTCTATCTATCTATCTACCTACCTATCTCTATCTATCTATCTACTTACCTACCTATCTGTATCTATCTATCTACCTACCTACCTATTTGTATCTATCAATCTACCTACCTACCTAACTGTATCTATCAATCTACTTACCTACCTATCTGTATCTATCATTCTACATACCTACCTGTCTCTATCTATCTATCTACCTACCTACCTATCTGTATTTATCTACCTACCTACCTACCTATCTGTATCTATCTATCTACCTACCTACCTATCTGTATCTATCAATCTACCTACCTACCTATCTCTATCTATCTATCTACCTACCTACCTATCTCTATCTATCTACCTACCTACCGACCTATCTGTATTTATCTATCTACCTACCTATCTGTATCTATCTACCTACCTACCTATCTCTATCTATCTACCTACCTACCTATCTGTATTTATCTATCTATCTACCTACCTATCTGTATCTATCTACCTACCTACCTATCTCTATCTATCTATCTACCTACCTACCTATCTGTATCTATCTATCTATCTACCTACCTACCTATCTGTATCTATCAATCTACCTACCTACCTATCTGTATCTATCAATCTACTTACCTACCTATCTGTATCTATCATTCTACATACCTACCTATCTCTATCTATCTATCTACCTACCTACCTATCTCTATCTATCTACCTACCTACCTATCTGTATTTATCTATCTATCTACCTACCTATCTGTATCTATCTACCTACCTACCTATCTCTATCTATCTATCTACCTACCTACCTATCTGTATCTACCAATCTACCTACCTACCTATCTGTATCTATCAATCTACTTACCTACCTATCTGTATCTATCATTCTACATACCTACCTGTCTCTATCTATCTATCTACCTACCTACCTATCTGTATTTATCTATCTACCTACCTACCTATCTGTATCTATCTATCTACCTACCTACCTATGTGTATCTATCAATCTACCTACCTACCTATCTCTATCTCTCTACCTACCTACCTATCTCTATCTATCTACCTACCTACCTACCTATCTGTATTTATCTATCTATCTACCTACCTATCTGTATCTATCTACCTACCTACCTATCTCTATCTATCTATCTACCTACCTACCTATCTCTATCTATCTATCTACCTACCTACCTATCTGTATTTATCTATCTACCTACCTACCGTTCTCTATCTATCTATCTACCTACCTATCTCTATCTATCTATCTACTTACCTACCTATCTGTATCTATCTATCTACCTACCTACCTATCTGTATCTATCAATCTACCTACCTACCTATTTGTATCTATCAATCTACCTACCTACGTATCTGTATCTATCAATCTACTTACCTACCTATCTGTATCTATCATTCTACATACCTACCTATCTCTATCTATCTATCTACCTACCTACCTATCTCTATTTATCTATCTACCTACCTACCTATCTGTTTCTATCTATCTACCTACCTACCTATCTGTATCTATCAATCTACCTTCCTACCTATCTCTATCTATCTATCTACCTACCTACCTATCTCTATCTATCTACCTACCTACCTACCTATCTGTATTTATCTATCTATCTACCTACCTATATGTATCTATCTACCTACCTACCTATCTCTATCTATCTATCTATCTACCTACCTATCTGTATCTATCTATCTACCTACCTACCTATCTGTATCTATCAATCTACTTACCTACCTATCTGTATCTATCATTCTACATACCTACCTATCTCTATCTATCTATCTACCTACCTACCTATCTCTATTTATCTATCTACCTACCTACCTATCTGTTTCTATCTATCTACCTACCTACCTATCTGTATCTATCAATCTACCTACGTACCTATCTCTATCTATCTATCTACGTACCTACCTATCTCTATCTATCTACCTACCTACCTACCTATCTGTATTTATCTATCTATCTACCTACCTATCTGTATCTATCTACCTACCTACCTATCTCTATCTATCTATCTACCTACCTACCTATCTGTATCTATCTATCTACCTACCTACCTATCTGTATCTATCAATCTACCTACCTACCTATCTGTATCTATCAATCTACTTACCTACCTATCTGTATCTATCATTCTACATACCTACCTATCTCTATCTATCTATCTACCTACCTACCTATCTCTATTTATCTATCTACCTACCTACCTATCTGTATCTATCTACCTACCTACCTATCTCTATCTATCTACCTACCTACCTACCTATCTGTATCTACCTACCTACCTACCTACCTATCTGTATCTATCAATCTACCTACCTACCTATCTGTATCTATCAATCTACTTACCTACCTATCTGTATCTATCATTCTACATACCTACCTATCTCTATCTATGTATCTACCCACCTACCTATCTGTATTTATCTATCTACCTACCTACCTATCTCTATCTATCTACCTACCTACCTACCTATCTGTATTTATCTATCTATCTACATACCTATCTGTATCTATCTACCTACCTACCTATCTCTATCTATCTATCTACCTACCTACCTATCTGTATCTATCTATCTACCTACCTACATATCTGTATCTATCAATCTACCTACCTACCTATCTGTATCTATCAATCTACTTACCTACCTATCTGTATCTATCATTCTACATACCTACCTATCTCTATCTATCTATCTATCTATCTACCTACCTATCTGTATTTATCTATCTACCTACCTACGTATCTGTACCTATCTATCTACCTACCTAGCTATATGTATCTATCAATCTACCTACCTACCTATCTCTATCTATCTATCTACCTACCTACCTATCTCTATCTATCTATCTACCTACCTACCTATCTGTATTTATCTAGCTACCTACCTACCTTTCTCTATCTATCTATCTACCTACCTATCTCTATCTATCTATCTACTTACCTACCTATCTGTATCTATCTATCTACCTACCTACCTATTTGTATCTATCAATCTACCTACCTACCTAACTGTATCTATCAATCTACTTACCTACCTATCTGTATCTATCATTCTACATACCTACCTGTCTCTATCTATCTATCTACCTACCTACCTATCTGTATTTATCTACCTACCTACCTACCTATCTGTATCTATCTATCTACCTACCTACCTATCTGTATCTATCAATCTACCTACCTACCTATCTCTATCTATCTATCTACCTACATACCTATCTCTATCTATCTACCTACCTACCGACCTATCTGTATTTATCTATCTACCTACCTATCTGTATCTATCTACCTACCTACCTATCTCTATCTATCTATCTACCTACCTACCTATCTCTATCTATCTACCTACCTACCGACCTATCTGTATTTATCTATCTATCTACCTACCTATCTGTATCTATCTACCTACCTACCTATCTCTATCTATCTATCTACCTAACTACCTATCTGTATCTATCTATCTACCTACCTACCTATCTGTATCTATCAATCTACCTACCTACGTATCTGTATCTATCAATCTACTTACCTACCTATCTGTATCTATCATTCTACATACCTACCTATCTCTATCTATCTATCTACCTACCTACCTATCTCTATTTATCTATCTACCTACCTACCTATCTGTTTCTATCTATCTACCTACCTACCTATCTGTATCTATCAATCTACCTTCCTACCTATCTCTATCTATCTATCTACCTACCTACCTATCTCTATCTATCTACCTACCTACCTACCTATCTGTATTTATCTATCTATCTACCTACCTATATGTATCTATCTACCTACCTACCTATCTCTATCTATCTATCTATCTACCTACCTATCGGTATCTATCTATCTACCTACCTACCTATCTGTATCTATCAATCTACTTACCTACCTATCTGTATCTATCATTCTACATACCTACCTATCTCTATCTATCTATCTACCTACCTACCTATCTCTATTTATCTATCTACCTACCTACCTATCTGTTTCTATCTATCTACCTACCTACCTATCTGTATCTATCAATCTACCTACGTACCTATCTCTATCTATCTATCTACGTACCTACCTATCTCTATCTATCTACCTACCTACCTACCTATCTGTATTTATCTATCTATCTACCTACCTATCTGTATCTATCTACCTACCTACCTATCTCTATCTATCTATCTACCTACCTACCTATCTGTATCTATCTATCTACCTACCTACCTATCTGTATCTATCAATCTACCTACCTACCTATCTGTATCTATCAATCTACTTACCTACCTATCTGTATCTATCATTCTACATACCTACCTATCTCTATCTATCTATCTACCTACCTACCTATCTCTATTTATCTATCTACCTACCTACCTATCTGTATCTATCTACCTACCTACCTATCTCTATCTATCTACCTACCTACCTACCTATCTGTATCTACCTACCTACCTACCTACCTATCTGTATCTATCAATCTACCTACCTACCTATCTGTATCTATCAATCTACTTACCTACCTATCTGTATCTATCATTCTACATACCTACCTATCTCTATCTATGTATCTACCCACCTACCTATCTGTATTTATCTATCTACCTACCTACCTATCTGTACCTATCTATCTACATACCTACCTATCTGTATCTATCAATCTACCTACCTACCTATCTCTATCTATCTATCTACCAACCTACCTATCTCTATCTATCTATCTACCTACCTACCTATCTGTATTTATCTATCTATCTACCTACCTATCTGTATCTACCTACCTACCTACCTATCTCTATCTATCTATCTACCTACCTACCTATCTCTATCTATCTATCTACCTACCTACCTATCTCTATCTATCTACCTACCTACCTATCTGTATTTATCTATCTATCTACCTACCTATCTGTATCTATCTACCTACCTACCTATCTCTATCTATCTATCTACCTACCTACCTATCTGTATCTTTCAATCTACCTACCTACCTATCTGTATCTATCAATCTACTTACCTACCTATCTGTATCTATCATTCTACATACCTACCTGTCTCTATCTATCTATCTACCTACCTACCTATCTGTATTTATCTATCTACCTACCTACCTATCTGTATCTATCTATCTACCTACCTACCTATGTGTATCTATCAATCTACCTACCTACCTATCTCTATCTCTCTACCTACCTACCTATCTCTATCTATCTACCTACCTACCTACCTATCTGTATTTATCTATCTATCTACCTACCTATCTGTATTTATCTATCTACCTACCTACCTTTCTCTATCTATCTATCTACCTACCTATCTCTATCTATCTATCTACTTACCTACCTATCTGTATCTATCTATCTACCTACCTACCTATTTGTATCTATCAATCTACCTACCTACGTATCTGTATCTATCAATCTACTTACCTACCTATCTGTATCTATCATTCTACATACCTACCTATCTCTATCTATCTATCTACCTACCTACCTATCTCTATTTATCTATCTACCTACCTACCTATCTGTTTCTATCTATCTACCTACCTACCTATCTGTATCTATCAATCTACCTTCCTACCAATCTCTATCTATCTATCTACCTACCTACCTATCTCTATCTATCTACCTGCCTACCTACCTATCTGTATTTATCTATCTATCTACCTACCTATCTGTATCTATCTACCTACCTACCTATCTCTATCTATCTATCTATCTACCTACCTATCTGTATCTATCTATCTACCTACCTACCTATCTGTATCTATCAATCTACCTACCTACCTATCTGTATCTATCAATCTACTTACCTACCTATCTGTATCTATCATTCTACATACCTACCTATCTCTATCTATCTATCTACCTACCTACCTATCTCTATTTATCTATCTACCTACCTACCTATCTGTTTCTATCTATCTACCTACCTACCTATCTGTATCTATCAATCTACCTACCTACCTATCTCTATCTATCTATCTACGTACCTACCTATCTCTATCTATCTACCTACCTACCTACCTATCTGTATTTATCTATCTATCTACCTACCTATCTGTATCTATCTACCTACCTACCTATCTCTATCTATCTATCTACCTACCTACCTATCTGTATCTATCTATCTACCTACCTACCTATCTGTATCTATCAATCTACCTACCTACCTATCTGTATCTATCAATCTACTTACCTACCTATCTGTATCTATCATTCTACATACCTACCTATCTCTATCTATCTATCTACCTACCTACCTATCTCTATCTATCTACCTACCTACCTATCTGTATTTATCTATCTATCTACCTACCTATCTGTATCTATCTACCTACCTACCTATCTCTATCTATCTATCTACCTACCTACCTATCTGTATCTACCAATCTACCTACCTACCTATCTGTATCTATCAATCTACTTACCTACCTATCTGTATCTATCATTCTACATACCTACCTGTCTCTATCTATCTATCTACCTACCTACCTATCTGTATTTATCTATCTACCTACCTACCTATCTGTATCTATCTATCTACCTACCTACCTATGTGTATCTATCAATCTACCTACCTACCTATCTCTATCTCTCTACCTACCTACCTATCTCTATCTATCTACCTACCTACCTACCTATCTGTATTTATCTATCTATCTACCTACCTATCTGTATCTATCTACCTACCTACCTATCTCTATCTATCTATCTACCTACCTACCTATCTCTATCTATCTATCTACCTACCTACCTATCTGTATTTATCTATCTACCTACCTACCTTTCTCTATCTATCTATCTACCTACCTATCTCTATCTATCTATCTACTTACCTACCTATCTGTATCTATCTATCTACCTACCTACCTATTTGTATCTATCAATCTACCTACCTACCTAACTGTATCTATCAATCTACTTACCTACCTATCTGTATCTATCATTCTACATACCTACCTGTCTCTATCTATCTATCTACCTACCTACCTATCTGTATTTATCTACCTACCTACCTACCTATCTGTATCTATCTATCTACCTACCTACCTATCTGTATCTATCAATCTACCTACCTACCTATCTCTATCTATCTATCTACCTACCTACCTATCTCTATCTATCTACCTACCTACCGACCTATCTGTATTTATCTATCTACCTACCTATCTGTATCTATCTACCTACCTACCTATCTCTATCTATCTACCTACCTACCTATCTGTATTTATCTATCTATCTACCTACCTATCTGTATCTATCTACCTACCTACCTATCTCTATCTATCTATCTACATACCTACCTATCTGTATCTATCTATCTATCTACCTACCTACCTATCTGTATCTATCAATCTACCTACCTACCTATCTGTATCTATCAATCTACTTACCTACCTATCTGTATCTATCATTCTACATACCTACCTATCTCTATCTATCTATCTACCTACCTACCTATCTCTATCTATCTACCTACCTACCTATCTGTATTTATCTATCTATCTACCTACCTATCTGTATCTATCTACCTACCTACCTATCTCTATCTATCTATCTACCTACCTACCTATCTGTATCTACCAATCTACCTACCTACCTATCTGTATCTATCAATCTACTTACCTACCTATCTGTATCTATCATTCTACATACCTACCTGTCTCTATCTATCTATCTACCTACCTACCTATCTGTATTTATCTATCTACCTACCTACCTATCTGTATCTATCTATCTACCTACCTACCTATGTGTATCTATCAATCTACCTACCTACCTATCTCTATCTCTCTACCTACCTACCTATCTCTATCTATCTACCTACCTACCTACCTATCTGTATTTATCTATCTATCTACCTACCTATCTGTATCTATCTACCTACCTACCTATCTCTATCTATCTATCTACCTACCTACCTATCTCTATCTATCTATCTACCTACCTACCTATCTGTATTTATCTATCTACCTACCTACCTATCTGTATCTATCTATCTACCTACCTACCTATGTGTATCTATCAATCTACCTACCTACCTATCTCTATCTCTCTACCTACCTACCTATCTCTATCTATCTACCTACCTACCTACCTATCTGTATTTATCTATCTATCTACCTACCTATCTGTATCTATCTACCTACCTACCTATCTCTATCTATCTATCTACCTACCTACCTATCTCTATCTATCTATCTACCTACCTACCTATCTGTATTTATCTATCTACCTACCTACCTTTCTCTATCTATCTATCTACCTACCTATCTCTATCTATCTATCTACTTACCTACCTATCTGTATCTATCTATCTACCTACCTACCTATTTGTATCTATCAATCTACCTACCTACCTAACTGTATCTATCAATCTACTTACCTACCTATCTGTATCTATCATTCTACATACCTACCTGTCTCTATCTATCTATCTACCTACCTACCTATCTGTATTTATCTACCTACCTACCTACCTATCTGTATCTATCTATCTACCTACCTACCTATCTGTATCTATCAATCTACCTACCTACCTATCTCTATCTATCTATCTACCTACCTACCTATCTCTATCTATCTACCTACCTACCGACCTATCTGTATTTATCTATCTACCTACCTATCTGTATCTATCTACCTACCTACCTATCTCTATCTATCTACCTACCTACCTATCTGTATTTATCTATCTATCTACCTACCTATCTGTATCTATCTACCTACCTACCTATCTCTATCTATCTATCTACCTACCTACCTATCTGTATCTATCTATCTATCTACCTACCTACCTATCTGTATCTATCAATCTACCTACCTACCTATCTGTATCTATCAATCTACTTACCTACCTATCTGTATCTATCATTCTACATACCTACCTATCTCTATCTATCTATCTACCTACCTACCTATCTCTATCTATCTACCTACCTACCTATCTGTATTTATCTATCTATCTACCTACCTATCTGTATCTATCTACCTACCTACCTATCTCTATCTATCTATCTACCTACCTACCTATCTGTATCTACCAATCTACCTACCTACCTATCTGTATCTATCAATCTACTTACCTACCTATCTGTATCTATCATTCTACATACCTACCTGTCTCTATCTATCTATCTACCTACCTACCTATCTGTATTTATCTATCTACCTACCTACCTATCTGTATCTATCTATCTACCTACCTACCTATGTGTATCTATCAATCTACCTACCTACCTATCTCTATCTCTCTACCTACCTACCTATCTCTATCTATCTACCTACCTACCTACCTATCTGTATTTATCTATCTATCTACCTACCTATCTGTATCTATCTACCTACCTACCTATCTCTATCTATCTATCTACCTACCTACCTATCTCTATCTATCTATCTACCTACCTACCTATCTGTATTTATCTATCTACCTACCTACCGTTCTCTATCTATCTATCTACCTACCTATCTCTATCTATCTATCTACTTACCTACCTATCTGTATCTATCTATCTACCTACCTACCTATTTGTATCTATCAATCTACCTACCTACCTAACTGTATCTATCAATCTACTTACCTACCTATCTGTATCTATCATTCTACATACCTACCTATCTCTATCTATCTACCTACCTACCGACCTATCTGTATTTATCTACCTACCTACCTATCTGTATCTATCTATCTACCTACCTACCTATCTGTATCTATCAATCTACCTACCTACCTATCTCTATCTATCTATCTACCTACCTACCTACCTATCTCTATCTATCTACCTACCTACCGACCTATCTGTATTTATCTATCTACCTACCTATCTGTATCTATCTACCTACCTACCTATCTCTATCTATCTATCTACCTACCTACCTATCTCTATCTATCTACCTACCTACCGACCTATCTGTATTTATCTATCTATCTACCTACCTATCTGTATCTATCTACCTACCTACCTATCTCTATCTATCTATCTACCTAACTACCTATCTGTATCTATCTATCTACCTACCTACCTATCTGTATCTATCAATCTACTTACCTACCTATCTGTATCTATCATTCTACATACCTACCTATCTCTATCTATCTATCTACCTACCTACCTATCTCTATTTATCTATCTACCTACCTACCTATCTGTATCTATCTATCTACCTACCTACCTATCTGTATCTATCAATCTACCTACCTACCTATCTCTATCTATCTATCTACCTACCTACCTATCTCTATCTATCTACCTATCTACCTACCTATCTGTATTTATCTATCCATCTACCTACCTATCTGTATCTATCTACCTACCTACCTATCTCTATCTATCTATCTACCTACCTATCTATCTGTATCTATCTATCTACCTACCTACCTATCTGTATCTATCAATCTACCTACCTACCTATCTGTATCTATCAATCTACTTACCTACCTATCTGTATCTATCATTCTACATACCTATCTATCTCTATCTATCTATCTACCTACCTATCTGTATTTATCTATCTACCTACCTACCTATCTGTACCTATCTATCTACCTACCTAGCTATATGTATCTATCAATCTACCTACCTACCTATCTCTATCTATCTATCTACCTACCTACCTATCTCTATCTATCTACCTACCTACCTACCTATCTGTATTTAACTATCTATCTACCTACCTATCTGTATCTATCTACCTATCTACCTATCTCTATCTATCTATCTACCTACCTACCTATCTGTATCTATCTATCTACCTACCTACCTATCTGTATCTATCAATCTACCTACCTACGTATCTGTATCTATCAATCTACTTACCTACCTATCTGTATCTATCATTCTACATACCTACCTATCTCTATCTATCTATATATCTACCTACCTACCTATCTCTATTTATCTATCTACCTACCTACCTATCTGTTTCTATCTATCTACCTACCTACCTATCTGTATCTATCAATCTACCTTCCTACCTATCTCTATCTATCTATCTACCTACCTACCTATCTCTATCTATCTACCTACCTACCTACCTATCTGTATTTATCTATCTATCTACCTACCTATCTGTATCTATCTACCTACCTACCTATCTCTATCTATCTATCTATCTACCTACCTACCTATCTGTATCTATCAATCTACCTACCTACCTATCTGTATCTATCAATCTACTTACCTACCTATCTGTATCTATCATTCTACATACCTACCTATCTCTATCTATCTACCTACCTACCTATCTCTATTTATCTATCTACCTACCTACCTATCTGTTTCTATCTATCTACCTACCTACCTATCTGTATCTATCAATCTACCTACCTACCTATCTCTATCTATCTATCTACGTACCTACCTATCTCTATCTATCTACCTACCTACCTACCTATCTGTATTTATCTATCTATCTACCTACCTATCTGTATCTATCTACCTACCTACCTATCTCTATCTATCTATCTACCTACCTACCTATCTGTATCTATCTATCTATCTACCTACCTACCTATCTGTATCTATCAATCTACCTACCTACCTATCTGTATCTATCAATCTACTTACCTACCTATCTGTATCTATCAATCTACTTACCTACCTATCTGTATCTATCATTCTACATACCTACCTATCTCTATCTATCTATCTACCTACCTACCTATCTCTATTTATCTATCTACCTACCTACCTATCTGTTTCTATCTATCTACCTACCTACCTATCTGTATCTATCAATCTACCTACCTACCTATCTCTATCTATCTATCTACGTACCTACCTATCTCTATCTATCTACCTACCTACCTACCTATCTGTATTTATCTATCTATCTACCTACCTATCTGTATCTATCTACCTACCTACCTATCTCTATCTATCTATCTACCTACCTACCTATCTGTATCTATCTATCTACCTACCTACCTATCTGTATCTATCAATCTACCTACCTACCTATCTGTATCTATCAATCTACTTACCTACCTATCTGTATCTATCATTCTACATACCTACCTATCTCTATCTATCTATCTACCTACCTACCTATCTCTATTTATCTATCTACCTACCTACCTATCTGTATCTATCTACCTACCTACCTATCTCTATCTATCTACCTACCTACCTATCTGTATCTATCTACCTACCTACCTACCTATCTGTATCTATCAATCTACCTACCTACCTATCTGTATCTATCTACCTACCTACCTACCTATCTGTATCTATCTATCTACCTACCTACCTATCTGTATCTATCTATCCACCTACCTACCTATCTGTATCTATCAATCTACCTACCTACCTATCTGTACCTATCTATCTACCTACCTACCTATCTGTATCTATCAATCTACCTACCTACCTATCTCTATCTATCTATCTACCAACCTACCTATCTCTATCTATCTATCTACCTACCTACCTATCTGTATTTATCTATCTATCTACCTACCTATCTGTATCTACCTACCTACCTATCTGTATCTATCTACCTACCTACCTACCTATCTGTATCTATCAATCTACCTACCTACCTATCTGTATCTATCTATCTACCTACCTACCTATCTGTATCTATCTATCTACCTACCTACCTATCTGTATCTATCAATCTACCTACCTACCTATCTGTACCTATCTATCTACCTACCTACCTATCTGTATCTATCAATCTACCTACCTACCTATCTCTATCTATCTATCTACCAACCTACCTATCTCTATCTATCTATCTATCTACCTACCTACCTATCTGTATTTATCTATCTATCTACCTACCTATCTGTATCTATCTACCTATCTACCTATCTCTATCTATCTATCTACCTACCTACCTATCTGTATCTATCTATCTACCTACCTACCTATCTGTATCTATCAATCTACCTACCTACGTATCTGTATCTATCAATCTACTTACCTACCTATCTGTATCTATCATTCTACATACCTACCTATCTCTATCTATCTATCTACCTACCTACCTATCTCTATTTATCTATCTACCTACCTACCTATCTGTATTTATCTATCTATCTACCTACCTATCTGTATCTATCTACCTACCTACCTATCTCTATCTATCTATCTATCTACCTACCTATCTGTATCTATCTATCTACCTACCTACCTATCTGTATCTATCAATCTACCTACCTACCTATCTGTATCTATCAATCTACTTACCTACCTATCTGTATCTATCATTCTACATACCTATCTATCTCTATCTATCTATCTACCTACCTATCTGTATTTATCTATCTACCTACCTACCTATCTGTACCTATCTATCTACCTACCTAGCTATATGTATCTATCAATCTACCTACCTACCTATCTCTATCTATCTATCTACCTACCTACCTATCTCTATCTATCTACCTACCTACCTACCTATCTGTATTTATCTATCTATCTACCTACCTATCTGTATCTATCTACCTATCTACCTATCTCTATCTATCTATCTACCTACCTACCTATCTGTATCTATCAATCTACCTACCTACGTATCTGTATCTATCAATCTACTTACCTACCTATCTGTATCTATCATTCTACATACCTACCTATCTCTATCTATCTATCTATCTACCTACCTACCTATCTCTATTTATCTATCTACCTACCTACCTATCTGTTTCTATCTATCTACCTACCTACCTATCTGTATCTATCAATCTACCTTCCTACCTATCTCTATCTATCTATCTACCTACCTACCTATCTCTATCTATCTACCTACCTACCTACCTATCTGTATTTATCTATCTATCTACCTACCTATCTGTATCTATCTACCTACCTACCTATCTCTATCTATCTATCTATCTACCTACCTATCTGTATCTATCTATCTACCTACCTACCTATCTGTATCTATCAATCTACCTACCTACCTATCTGTATCTATCAATCAACTTACCTACCTATCTGTATCTATCATTCTACATACCTACCTATCTCTATCTATCTATCTACCTACCTACCTATCTCTATTTATCTATCTACCTACCTACCTATCTGTTTCTATCTATCTACCTACCTACCTATCTGTATCTATCAATCTACCTACCTACCTATCTCTATCTATCTATCTACGTACCTACCTATCTCTATCTATCTACCTACCTACCTACCTATCTGTATTTATCTATCTATCTACCTACCTATCTGTATCTATCTACCTACCTACCTATCTGTATTTATCTATCTATCTACCTACCTATCTGTATCTATCTATCTACCTACCTACCTATCTGTATCTATCAATCTACCTACCTACCTATCTGTACCTATCTATCTACCTACCTACCTATCTGTATCTATCAATCTACCTACCTACCTATCTCTATCTATCTACCTACCTACCTATCTCTATCTATCTATCTACCTACCTACCTATCTGTATCTATCTATCTACCTACCTACCTATCTGTATCTATCAATCTACATACCTACATATCTGTATCTATCAATCTACTTACCTACCTATCTGTATCTATCATTCTACATACCTACCTATCTCTATCTATCTACCTATCTATCTACCTACCTATCTGTATTTATCTATCTACCTACCTACGTATCTGTACCTATCTATCTACCTACCTAGCTATATGTATCTATCAAACTACCTACCTACCTATCTCTATCTATCTATCTACCTACCTACCTATCTCTATCTATCTACCTACCTACCTACCTATCTGTATTAATCTATCTATCTACCTACCTATCTGTATCTATCTACCTACCTACCTATCTCTATCTATCTATCTACCTAACTACCTATCTGTATCTATCTATCTACCTACCTACCTATCTGTATCTATCAATCTACTTACCTACCTATCTGTATCTATCATTCTACATACCTACCTATCTCTATCTATCTATCTACCTACCTACCTATCTCTATTTATCTATCTACCTACCTACCTATCTGTATCTATCTATCTACCTACCTACCTATCTGTATCTATCAATCTACCTACCTACCTATCTCTATCTATCTATCTACCTACCTACCTATCTCTATCTATCTACCTATCTACCTACCTATCTGTATTTATCTATCCATCTACCTACCTATCTGTATCTATCTACCTACCTACCTATGTCTATCTATCTATCTACCTACCTATCTATCTGTATCTATCTATCTACCTACCTACCTATCTGTATCTATCAATCTACCTACCTACCTATCTGTATCTATCAATCTACTTACCTACCTATCTGTATCTATCATTCTACATACCTATCTATCTCTATCTATCTATCTACCTACCTATCTGTATTTATCTATCTACCTACCTACCTATCTGTACCTATCTATCTACCTACCTAGCTATATGTATCTATCAATCTACCTACCTACCTATCTTTATCTATCTATCTACCTACCTACCTATCTCTATCTATCTACCTACCTACCTACCTATCTGTATTTATCTATCTATCTACCTACCTATCTGTATCTATCTACCTATCTACCTATCTCTATCTATCTATCTACCTACCTACCTATCTGTATCTATCTATCTACCTACCTACCTATCTGTATCTATCAATCTACCTACCTACGTATCTGTATCTATCAATCTACTTACCTACCTATCTGTATCTATCATTCTACATACCTACCTATCTCTATCTATCTATCTACCTACCTACCTATCTCTATTTATCTATCTACCTACCTACCTATCTGTATTTATCTATCTATCTACCTACCTATCTGTATCTATCTACCTACCTACCTATCTCTATCTATCTATCTATCTACCTACCTATCTGTATCTATCTATCTACCTACCTACCTATCTGTATCTATCAATCTACCTACCTACCTATCTGTATCTATCAATCTACTTACCTACCTATCTGTATCTATCATTCTACAAACCTACCTATCTCTATCTATCTATCTACCTACCTACCTATCTCTATTTATCTATCTACCTACCTACCTATCTGTTTCTATCTATCTACCTACCTACCTATCTGTATCTATCAATCTACCTACCTACCTATCTCTATCTATCTATCTACGTACCTACCTATCTCTATCTATCTACCTACCTATCTACCTATCTGTATTTATCTATCTATCTACCTACCTATCTGTATCTATCTACCTACCTACCTATCTCTATCTATCTATCTACCTACCTACCTATCTGTATCTATCTATCTACCTACCTACCTATCTGTATCTATCTATCTACCTAACTACCTATCTGTATCTATCAATCTACCTACCTAACTATCTGTAGATATCTATCTACCTACCTATCTGTATCTATCAATCTACCTACCTACCTATCTCTATCTATCTATCTACCTACCTACCTATCTCTATCTACCTACCTACCTACCGACCTATCTGTATTTATCTATCTACCTACCTATCTGTATCTATCTACCTACCTACCTATCTCTATCTATCTATCTACCTACCTACCTATCTGTATCTATCTATCTACCTACCTACCTATCTGTATCTATCAATCTACCTACCTACCTATCTGTATCTATCAATCTACTTACCTACCTATCTGTATCTATCATTCTACATACCTACCTATCTCTATCTATCTATCTACCTACCTACCTATCTCTATCTATCTACCTACCTACCTATCTGTATTTATCTATCTATCTACCTACCTATCTGTATCTATCTACCTACCTACCTATCTCTATCTATCTATCTACCTACCTACCTATCTGTATCTATCAATCTACCTACCTACCTATCTGTATCTATCAATCTACTTACCTACCTATCTGTATCTATCATTCTACATACCTACCTGTCTCTATCTATCTATCTACCTACCTACCTATGTGTATCTATCAATCTACCTACCTACCTATCTCTATCTCTCTACCTACCTACCTATCTCTATCTATCTACCTACCTACCTACCTATCTGTATTTATCTATCTATCTACCTACCTATCTGTATCTATCTACCTACCTACCTATCTCTATCTATCTATCTACCTACCTACCTATCTCTATCTATCTATCTACCTACCTACCTATCTGTATTTATCTATCTACCTACCTACCTTTCTCTATCTATCTATCTACCTACCTATCTCTATCTATCTATCTACTTACCTACCTATCTGTATCTATCTATCTACCTACCTACCTATCTGTATCTATCAATCTACCTACCTACCTAACTGTATCTATCAATCTACTTACCTACCTATCTGTATCTATCATTCTACATACCTACCTATCTCTATCTATCTATCTACCTACCTACCTATCTGTATTTATCTACCTACCTACCTACCTACCTATCTGTATCTATCTACCTACCTACCTATCTGTATCTATCAATCTACCTACCTACCTATCTCTATCTATCTATCTACCTACCTACCTATCTCTATCTATCTACCTACCTACCGACCTATCTGTATTCATCTATCTACCTACCTATCTGTATTTATCTACCTACCTACCTATCTCTATCTATCTATCTACCTACCTACCTATCTCTATCTATCTACCTACCTACCGACCTATCTGTATTTATGTATCTACCTACCTATCTGTATCTATATACCTACCTACCTATCTCTATCTATCTATCTACCTACCTACCTATCTGTACCTATCTATCTACCTACCTACCTATCTGTATCTATCAATCTACCTACCTACCTATCTGTATCTATCAATCTACTTACCTACCTATCTGTATCTATCATTCTACATACCTACCTATCTCTATCTATCTATCTACCTACCTACCTACCTATCTGTATTTATCTATCTACCTACCTACCTATCTGTATCTATCTATCTACCTACCTACCTATCTGTATCTATCAATCTACCTACCTACCTATATCTATCTATCTACCTACCTATCTGTATTTATCTATCTATCTACCTACCTATCTGTATCTATCTACCTACCTACCTATCTCTATCTATCTATCTACCTACCTACCTATCTCTATCTATCTATCTACCTACCTACCTATCTCTATCTATCTACCTACCTACCTACCTATCTGTATTTATCTATCTACCTACCTACCTTTCTCTATCTATCTATCTACCTACCTACCTATCTGTATCTATCTATCTACCTACCTACCTATCTGTATCTATCTATCTACCTAACTACCTATCTGTATCTATCAATCTACCTACCTAACTATCTGTAGATATCTACCTACCTACCTATCTGTATCTATCAATCTACCTACCTACCTATCTCTATCTATCTATCTACCTACCTACCTATCTCTATCTACCTACCTACCTACCGACCTATCTGTATTTATCTATCTACCTACCTATCTGTATCTATCTACCTACCTACCTATCTCTATCTATCTATCTACCTACCTACCTATCAGTATCTATCTATCTACCTACCTACCTATCTGTATCTATCAATCTACCTACCTATCTGTATCTATCAATCTACTTACCTCCCTATCTGTATCTATCATTCTACATACCTACCTATCTCTATCTATCTATCTACCTACCTACCTATCTGTATTTATCTATCTACCTACCTACCTATCTGTATCTATCTATCTACCTACCTACCTATCTGTATCTATCAATCTACCTACCTACCTATCTTTATCTATCTATCTACCTACCTACCTATCTCTATCTATCTACCTACCTACCTACCTATCTGTATTTATCTATCTATCTACCTACCTATCTGTATCTATCTACCTACCTACCTATCTCTATCTATCTATCTACCTACCTACCTATCTGTATTTATCTATCTACCTACCTACCTATCTGTATCTATCTATCTACCTACCTACCTATCTGTATCTATCTATCTACCTACCTACCTATCTCTATCTATCTATCTATCTACCTACCTACCTATCTCTATCTATCTACCTACCTACCTACCTATATGTATTTATCAATCTACTTACCTACCTATCTGTATCTATCATTCTACATACCTACCTATCTCTATCTATCTATCTACCTACCTACCTATCTGTATTTATCTATCTACCTACCTACCTATCTGTATCTATCTATCTACCTACCTACCTATCTGTATCTATCAATCTACCTACCTACCTATCTCTATCTATCTACCTACCTACCTACCTATCTGTATTTATCTATCTATCTACCTACCTATCTGTATCTATCTACCTACCTACCTATCTCTATCTATCTATCTACCTACCTACCTATCTGTATTTATCTATCTACCTACCTACCTATCTCTATCTATCTACCTACCTACCTACCTATATGTATTTATCTATCTACCTACCTACCTATCTCTATCTATCTATCTACCTACCTACCTATCTGTATCTATCTATCTACCTACCTACCTATCTGTATCTATCAATCTACCTACCTACCTATCTGTAGCTATCTACCTACCTACCTATCTGTATCTATCAATCTACCTACCTACCTATCTGTATCTATCAATCTACTTACCTACCTATCTGTATCTATCATTCTACATACCTACCTATCTCTATCTATCTATCTACCTACCTACCTATCTCTATTTATCTATCTACCTACCTACCTATCTGTATCTATCTATCTACCTCCCTACCTATCTGTATCTATCAATCCACCTACCTACCTATCTCTATCTATCTATCTACCTACCTACCTATCTCTATCTATCTACCAACCTACCTACCTATCTGTATTTATCTATCTATCTACCTACCTATCTGTATCTATCTACCTACCTACCTATCTCTATCTATCTATCTACCTACCTACCTATCTGTATCTATCTATCTACCTACCTACCTATCTGTATCTATCAATCTACCTACCTACCTATCTGTATCTATCAATCTACTTACCTACCTATCTGTATCTATCATTCTACATACCTACCTATCTCTATCTATCTATCTACCTACCTACCTATCTCTATCTATCTACCTACCTACCTATCTGTATTTATCTATCTATCTACCTACCTATCTGTATCTATCTACCTACCTACCTATCTCTATCTATCTATCTACCTACCTACCTATCTGTATCTATCAATCTACCTACCTACCTATCTGTATCTATCAATCTACTTACCTACCTATCTGTATCTATCATTCTACATACCTACCTGTCTCTATCTATCTATCTACCTACCTACCTATCTGTATTTATCTATCTACCTACCTATCAGTATCTATCTATCTACCTACCTACCTATGTGTATCTATCAATCTACCTACCTACCTATCTCTATCTCTCTACCTACCTACCTATCTCTATCTATCTACCTACCTACCTACCTATCTGTATTTATCTATCTATCTACCTACCTATCTGTATCTATCTACCTACCTACCTATCTCTATCTATCTATCTACCTACCTACCTATCTCTATCTATCTATCTACCTACCTACCTATCTGTATTTATCTATCTACCTACCTACCTTTCTCTATCTATCTATCTACCTACCTATCTCTATCTATCTATCTACTTACCTACCTATCTGTATCTATCTATCTACCTACCTACCTATCTGTATCTATCAATCTACCTACCTACCTAACTGTATCTATCAATCTACTTACCTACCTATCTGTATCTATCATTCTACATACCTACCTATCTCTATCTATCTATCTACCTACCTACCTATCTGTATTTATCTACGGACATACCTACCTATCTGTATCTATCTATCTACCTACCTACCTATCTGTATCTATCTACCTACCTACCTATCTCTATCTATCTATCTACCTACCTACCTATCTCTATCTATCTACCTACCTACCGACCTATCTGTATTTATCTATCTGCCTACCTATCTGTATCTATCTACCTACCTACCTATCTCTATCTATCTATCTACCTACCTACCTATCTGTACCTATCTATCTACCTACCTACCTATCTGTATCTATCAATCTACCTACCTACCTATCTGTATCTATCAATCTACTTACCTACCTATCTGTATCTATCATTCTACATACCTACCTATCTCTATCTATCTATCTACCTACCTACCTATCTGTATTTATCTATCTACCTACCTACCTATCTGTATCTATCTATCTACCTACCTACCTATCTGTATCTATCAATCTACCTACCTACCTATATCTATCTATCTACCTACCTATCTGTATTTATCTATCTATCTACCTACCTATCTGTATCTATCTACCTACCTACCTATCTCTATCTATCTATCTACCTACCTACCTATCTCTATCTATCTATCTACCTAACTACCTATCTCTATCTATCTATCTACCTACCTACCTATCTGTATTTATCTATCTACCTACCTACCTTTCTCTATCTATCTATCTACCTACCTACCTATCTGTATCTATCTATCTAACTACCTACCTATCTGTATCTATCTATCTACCTAACTACCTATCTGTATCTATCAATCTACCTACCTAACTATCTGTAGATATCTACCTACCTACCTATCTGTATCTATCAATCTACGTACCTACCTATCTCTATCTATCTATCTACCTACCTACCTATCTCTATCTACCTACCTACCTACCGACCTATCTGTATTTATCTATCTATCTACCTACCTATCTGTATCTATCTACCTACCTACCTATCTCTATCTATCTATCTACCTACCTACCTATCAGTATCTATCTATCTACCTACCTACCTATCTGTATCTATCAATCTACCTACCTATCTGTATCTATCAATCTACTTACCTCCCTATCTGTATCTATCATTCTACATACCTACCTATCTCTATCTATCTATCTACCTACCTACCTATCTGTATTTATCTATCTACCTACCTACCTATCTATATCTATCTATCTATCTACCTACCTATCTGTATCTATCAATCTACCTACCTACCTATCTTTATCTATCTATCTACCTACCTACCTACCTATCTCTATCTATCTACCTACCTACCTATCTGTATTTATCTATCTATTTACCTACCTATCTGTATCTATCTACCTACCTACCTATCTCTATCTATCTATCTACCTACCTACCTATCTGTATTTATCTATCTACCTACCTACCTATCTGTATCTATCTATCTACCTACCTACCTATCTGTATCTATCAATCTACCTACCTACCTATCTCTATCTATCTATCTACCTACCTACCTATCTCTATCTATCTACCTACCTACCTACCTATATGTATTTAACTATCTATCTACCTACCTATCTGTATCTATCTACCTACCTACCTATCTCTATCTATCTATCTACCTACCTACCTATCTGTATCTATCTATCTACCTACCTAGCTATCTGTATCTATCAATCTACCTACCTACCTATCTATATCTATCAATCTACTTACCTACCTATCTGTATCTATCATTCTACATACCTACCTTTCTCTATCTATCTATCTACCTACCTACCTATCTGTATTTATCTATCTACCTACCTACGTATCTGTATCTATCTATCTACCTACCTACCTATCTCTATCTATCTACCTACCTACCTACCTACCTACCTATACGTATTTATCTATCTATCTACCTACCTATCTGTATCTATCTATCTACCTACCTATCTCTATCTACCTACCTACCTACCTATCTATATTTATCTATCTATCTACCTACCTATCTGTATCTATCTACATACCTACCTTTCTCTATCTATCTACCTACCTACCTATCTATCTCTATCTACCTACCTTTCTATATGTATTTATCTATCTACCTACCTACCTTTCTCTATCTATCTACCTACCTACCTATCTGTATCTATCTATCTACCTACCTACCTATCTGTATCTATCAATCTACCTACCTAACTATGTCTATCTATCTACCTACCTACCTATCTCTATCTATCTATCTACCTACCTACCTATCTGTATCTATCAATCTACATACCTACCTATCTCAATCTATCTATCTATCTATCTATCTATCTATCTACCTACCTACCTATCTGTATTTATCTATCTACCTACCTACCTATCTGTATCTATCTATCTACCTACCTACCTATCTGTATCTATCAATCTACCTACCTACCTATCTGTATTTATCAATCTACTTACCTACCTATCTGTATCTATCATTCTACATACCTACCTATCTCTATCTATCTATCTACCTACCTACCTATCTGTATTTATCTATCTACCTACCTACCTATCTGTATCTATCTATCTACCTACCTACCTATCTGTATCTATCAATCTACCTACCTACCTATCTCTATCTATCTACCTACCTACCTACCTATCTGTATTTATCTATCTATCTACCTACCTATCTGTATCTATCTACCTACCTACCTATCTCTATCTATCTATCTACCTACCTACCTATCTGTATTTATCTATCTACCTACCTACCTATCTCTATCTATCTACCTACCTACCTACCTATCTGTATTTATCTATCTACCTACCTACCTATCTCTATCTATCTATCTACATACCTACCTATCTGTATCTATCTATCTACCTACCTACCTATCTGTATCTATCAATCTACCTACCTACCTATCTGTAGCTATCTACCTACCTACCTATCTGTATCTATCAATCTACCTACCTACCTATCTGTATCTGTCAATCTACTTACCTACCTATCTGTATCTATCATTCTACATACCTACCTATCTCTATCTATCTATCTACCTACCTACCTATCTGTATCTATCTACCTACCTACCTATCTCTATCTATCTATCTATCTACCTACCTATCTGTATCTATCTATCTACCTACCTACCTATCTGTATCTATCAATCTACCTACCTACCTATCTGTATCTATCAATCTACTTACCTACCTATCTGTATCTATCATTCTACATACCTACCTATCTCTATCTATCTATCTACCTACCTACCTATCTCTATTTATCTATCTACCTACCTACCTATCTGTATCTATCTATCTACCTACCTACCTATCTGTATCTATCAATCTACCTACCTACCTATCTCTATCTATCTATCTACCTACCTACCTATCTCTATCTATCTACCTACCTACCTACCTATCTGTATTTATCTATCTATCTACCTACCTATCTGTATCTATCTACCTACCTACCTATCTCTATCTATCTACCTACCTACCTACCTATCTGTATCTATCAATCTACCTACCTACCTATCTGTATCTATCAATCTACTTACCTACCTATCTGTATCTATCATTCTACATACCTACCTATCTCTATCTATCTATCTACCTACCTACCTATCTCTATTTATCTATCTACCTACCTACCTATCTGTATCTATCTATCTACGTACCTACCTATCTGTATCTATCAATCTACCTACCTACCTATCTCTATCTATCTATCTACCTACCTACCTATCTCTATCTATCTACCTACCTACCTATCTGTATTTATCTATCTATCTACCTACCTATCTGTATCTATCTACCTACCTACCTATCTCTATCTACCTATCTACCTACCTACCTATCTGTATCTATCTATCTACCTACCTACCTATCTGTATCTATCAATCTACCTACCTACCTATCTGTATCTATCAATCTACTTACCTACGTATCTGTATCTATCATTCTACATACCTACCTATCTCTATCTATCTATCTATCTATCTATCTATCTATCTATCTATCTATCTATCTATCTATCTATCTATCTATCTATCTATCTACCTACCTATCTGTATTTATCTATCTACATACCTACCTATCTGTACCTATCTATCTACCTACCTAGCTATATGTATCTATCAATCTACCTACCTACATATCTCTATCTATCTATCTACCTACCTATCTCTATCTATCTACCTACCTACCTACCTATCTGTATTTATCTATCTACCTACCTATCTGTATCTATCTACCTACCTACCTATCTGTATCTATCTATCTACCTACCTACCTATCTGTATCTATCAATCTACCTACCTACGTATCTGTATCTATCAATCTACTTACCTACCTATCTATATCTATCATTCTACCTACCTACCTATCTGTATCTATCAATCTACCTACCTACCTATCTCTATCTATCTATCTACCTACCTACCTATCTCTATTTATCTATCTACCTACCTACCTATCTGTATCTATCTATCTACCTACCTACCTATCTGTATCTATCAATCTACCTACCTACCTATCTCTATCTATCTATCTACCTACCTACCTATCTCTATCTATCTACCTACCTACCTACCTATCTGTATTTATCTATCTATCTACCTACCTATCTGTATCTATCTACCTACCTACCTATCTCTATCTATCTACCTACCTACCTACCTATCTGTATCTATCAATCTACCTACCTACCTATCTGTATCTATCAATCTACTTACCTACCTATCTGTATCTATCATTCTACATACCTACCTATCTCTATATATCTATCTACCCACCTACCTATCTGTATTTATCTATCTACCTACCTACCTATCTGTACCTATCTATCTACCTACCTACCTATCTGTATCTATAAATCTACCTACCTACCTATCTCTATCTATCTATCTACCTACCTACCTATCTCTTTCTATCTATCTACCTACCTACCTATCTGTATTTATCTATCTATCTACCTACCTATCTGTATCTATCTACCTACCTACCTATCTCTATCTATCTATCTACCTACCTACCTATCTGTATCTATCTATCTACATACCTACCTATCTGTATCTATCAATCTACCTACCTACCTATCTGTATCTATCAATCTACTTACCTACCTATCTGTATCTATCATTCTACATACCTACCTATCTCTATCTATCTATCTACCTACCTACCTATCTCTATTTATCTATCTACCTACCTACCTATCTGTATCTATCTATCTACGTACCTACCTATCTGTATCTATCAATCTACCTACCTACCTATCTCTATCTATCTATCTACCTACCTACCTATCTCTATCTATCTACCTACCTACCTATCTGTATTTATCTATCTATCTACCTACCTATCTGTATCTATCTACCTACCTACCTATCTCTATCTACCTATCTACCTACCTACCTATCTGTATCTATCTATCTACCTACCTACCTATCTGTATCTATCAATCTACCTACCTACCTATCTGTATCTATCAATCTACTTACCTACGTATCTGTATCTATCATTCTACATACCTACCTATCTCTATCTATCTATCTATCTATCTATCTATCTATCTATCTATCTATCTATCTATCTACCTACCTATCTGTATTTATCTATCTACATACCTACCTATCTGTACCTATCTATCTACCTACCTAGCTATATGTATCTATCAATCTACCTACCTACATATCTCTATCTATCTATCTACCTACCTATCTCTATCTATCTACCTACCTACCTACCTATCTGTATTTATCTATCTACCTACCTATCTGTATCTATCTACCTACCTACCTATCTGTATCTATCTATCTACCTACCTACCTATCTGTATCTATCAATCTACCTACCTACGTATCTGTATCTATCAATCTACTTACCTACCTATCTATATCTATCATTCTACCTACCTACCTATCTGTATCTATCAATCTACCTACCTACCTATCTCTATCTATCTATCTACCTACCTACCTATCTCTATCTACCTACCTACCTACCTACCTATCTGTATCTATCAATCTACTTACCTCCCTATCTGTATCTATCATTCTACATACCTACCTATCTCTATCTATCTATCTACCTACCTACCTATCTGTATTTATCTATCTACCTACCTACCTATCTGTATCTATCTATCTACCTACCTACCTATCTGTATCTATCAATCTACCTACCTACCTATCTCTATCTATCTATCTACCTACCTACCTATCTCTATCTATCTACCTACCTACCTACCTATATGTATTTATCTATCTATCTACCTACCTATCTGTATCTATCTACCTACCTACCTATCTCTATCTATCTACCTACCTACCTACCTATCTGTATCTATCTATCTACCTACCTAGCTATCTGTATCTATCAATCTACCTACCTACCTATCTGTATCTATCAATCTACTTACCTACCTATCTGTATCTATCATTCTACATACCTACCTATCTCTATCTATCTATCTACCTACCTACCTATCTGTATTTATCTATCTACCTACCTACGTATCTGTATCTATCTATCTACCTACCTACCTATCTGTATCTATCAATCTACCTACCTACCTATCTCTGTCTATCTATCTACCTACCTACCTATCTCTATCTATCTACCTACCTACCTACCTATCTATATTTATCTATCTATCTACCAAGCTATCTGTATCTATCTACCTACTTACCTATCTCTATCTATATACCTACCTACCTACCTATCTCTATCTACCTACCTACCTACCTATCTGTATTTATCTATCTACCTACCTACCTTTCTCTATCTATCTACCTACCTACCTATCTGTATCTATCTATCTACCTACCTACTTATCTGTATCTATCAATCTACCTACCTAACTATGTCTATCTATCTACCTACCTACCTATCTCTATCTATCTATCTACCTACCTACCTATCTGTATCTATCAATCTACATACCTACCTATCTCTATCTATCTATCTATCTATCTACCTACCTACCTATCTGTATTTATCTATCTACCTACCTACCTATCTGTATCTATCTATCTATCTACCTACCTACCTATCTGTATCTATCAATCTACCTACCTACCTATCTGTATCTATCAATCTACTTACCTACCTATCTGTATCTATCATTCTACATACCTACCTATCTCTATCTATCTATCTACCTACCTACCTATCTGTATTTATCTATCTACCTACCTACCTATCTGTATCTATCTATCTACCTAACTACCTATCTGTATCTATCAATCTACCTACCTACCTATCTCTATCTATCTACCTACCTACCTACCTATCTGTATTTATCTATCTACCTACCTATCTGTATCTATCTACCTACCTATCTCTATCTATCTATCTACCTACCTACCTATCTGTATTTATCTATCTACCTACCTACCTATCTCTATCTATCTACCTACCTACCTACCTATCTGTATTTATCTATCTACCTACCTACCTATCTCTATCTATCTATCTACCTACCTACCTATCTGTATCTATCTATCTACCTACCTACCTATCTGTATCTATCAATCTACCTACCTACCTATCTGTAGCTATCTACCTACCTACCTATCTGTATCTATCAATCTACCTACCTACCTATCTGTATCTGTCAATCTACTTACCTACCTATCTGTATCTATCATTCTACATACCTACTTATCTCTATCTATCTATCTACCTACCTACCTATCTGTATTTATCTATCTACCAACCTACCTATCTGTATCTATCTATCTACCTACCTACCTATCTGTATCTATCAATCTACCTACCTACCTATCTCTATCTATCTATCTACCTACCTACCTATCTCTATCTATCTACCTACCTACCTACCTATCTGTATTTATCTATCTATCTACCTACCTATCTGTATCTATCTACCTACCTACCTATCTCTATCTATCTATCTACCTACCTACCTATCTGTATCTATCTACCTACCTACCTACCTATCTGTATCTATCAATCTACCTACCTACCTATCTGTATCTATCAATCTACTTACCTACCTATCTGTATCTATAATTTTACATACCTACCTATCTCTATATATCTATCTACCCACCTACCTATCTGTATTTATCTATCTACCTACCTACCTATGTGTACCTATCTATCTACCTACCTACCTATCTGTATCTATAAATCTACCTACCTACCTATCTCTATCTATCTATCTACCTACCTACCTATCTCTTTCTATCTATCTACCTACCTACCTATCTGTATTTATCTATCTATCTACCTACCTATCTGTATCTATCTACCTACCTACCTATCTCTATCTATCTATCTACCTACCTACCTATCTGTATCTATCAATCTATCTGTATCCATCAATCTACTTACCTACCTATCTGTATCTATCATTCTACATACCTACCTATCTCTATCTATCTATCTATCTATCTACCTACCTATCTGTATTTATCTATCTACCTACCTACCTATCTGTACCTATCTATCTACCTACCTAGCTATATGTATCTATCAATATACCTACCTACATATCTCTATCTATCTATCTACCTACCTACCTATCTCTATCTATCTACCTACCTACCTATCTGTATTTATCTATCTATCTACCTACCTATCTGTATCTATCTACCTACCTACCTATCTGTATCTATCTATCTACCTACCTACCTATCTGTATCTATCAATCTACCTACCTACCTATCTGTATCTATCAATCTACTTACCTACCTATCTGTATCTATCATTCTACATACCTACCTATCTCTATATATCTATCTACCCACCTACCTATCTGTATTTATCTATCTACCTACCTACCTATCTGTATCTATAAATCTACCTACCTACCTATCTCTGTCTATCTATCTACCTACCTACCTATCTCTTTCTATCTATCTACCTACCTACCTATCTGTATTTATCTATCTACCTACCTATCTGTATCTATCTACCTACCTACCTATCTCTATCTATCTATCTACCTACCTACCTATCTGTATCTATCTATCTACCTACCTACCTATCTGTATCTATCAATCTACCTACCTACCTATCTGTATCTATCAATCTACTTACCTACCTATCTGTATCTATCATTCTACATACCTACCTATCTCTATCTATCTATCTACCTACCTACCTATCTCTATTTATCTATCTACCTACCTACCTATCTGTATCTATCTATCTACCTACCTACCTATCTGTATCTATCAATCTACCTACCTACCTATCTCTATCTATCTATCTACCTACCTACCTATCTCTATCTATCTACCTACCTACCTATCTGTATTTATCTATCTATCTACCTACCTATCTTTATCTATCTACCTACCTACCTATCTCTATCTACCTATCTACCTACCTACCTATCTGTATCTATCTATCTACCTACCTACCTATCTGTATCTATCAATCTACCTACCTACCTATCTGTATCTATCAATCTACTTACCTACCTATCTGTATCTATCATTCTACATACCTACCTATCTCTATCTATCTATCTATCTATCTATCTACCTACCTATCTGTATTTATCTATCTACCTACCTACCTATCTGTACCTATCTATCTACCTACCTAGCTATATGTATCTATCAATCTACCTACCTACATATCTCTATCTATCTATCTATCTACCTACCTACCTATCTCTATCTATCTACCTACCTACCTACCTATCTGTATTTATCTATCTATCTACCTACCTATCTGTATCTATCTACCTACCTACCTATCTGTATCTATCTATCTACCTACCTACCTATCTGTATCTATCAATCTACCTACCTACCTATCTCTATCTATCTATCTACCTACCTACCTATCTCTATCTATCTACCTACCTACCTACCTATCTGTATTTATCTACCTACCTACCTACCTATCTGTATCTATCTATCTACCTACCTACCTATCTGTATCTATCAATCTACCTACCTACCTATCTCTATCTATCTATCTACCTACCTACCTATCTCTATCTATCTATCTACCTACATACCTATCTGTATCTATCTATATACCTACCTACCTACCTGTATCTATCAATCTACCTACCTACCTATCTGTATCTATCAATCTACTTACCTACCTATCTGTATCTATCATTCTACATACCTACCTATCTCTATCTATCTATCTACCTACCTACCTATCTCTATTTATCTATCTACCTACCTACCTATCTGTTTCTATCTATCTACCTACCTACCTATCTGTATCTATCAATCTACCTACCTACCTTTCTCTATCTATCTATCTACCTACCTACCTATCTCTATCTATCTACCTACCTACCTACCTATCTGTATTTATCTATCTATCTACCTACCTATCTGTATCTATCTACCTACCTACCTATCTCTATCTATCTATCTACCTACCTACCTATCTGTATCTATCTATCTACCTACCTACCTACCTGTATCTATCAATCTACATACCTACCTATCTGTATCTATCAATCTACTTACCTACCTATCTGTATCTATCATTCTACATACCTACCTATCTCTATCTATCTATCTACCTACCTACCTATCTGTATTTATCTATCTTCCTACCTACCTATCTGTATCTATCTATCTACCTACCTACCTATCTGTATCTATCAATCTACCTACCTACCTATCTCTATCTATCTATCTACCTACCTACCTATCTCTATCTATCTACCTACCTACCTACCTATATGTATTTATCTATCTATCTACCTACCTATCTGTATCTATCTACCTACCTACCTATCTCTATCTATCTATCTACCTACCTACCTATTTGTATCTATCTATCTACCTACCTAGCTATCTGTATCTATCAATCTACCTACCTACCTATCTGTATCTATCAATCTACTTACCTACCTATCTGTATCTATCATTCTACATACCTACCTATCTCTATCTATCTATCTACCTACCTACCTATCTGTATTTATCTACCTACCTACCTACCTATCTGTATCTATCTATCTACCTACCTACCTATCTGTATCTATCAATCTACCTACCTACCTATCTCTATCTATCTATCTACCTACCTACCTATCTCTATCTATCTACCTACCTACCTACCTATCTGTATTTATCTATCTATCTACCTACCTATCTGTATCTATCTACCTACCTACCTATCTCTATCTATCTATCTACCTACCTACCTATCTCTATCTATCTATCTACCTACCTACCTATCTGTATTTATCTATCTACCTACCTACCTTTCTCTATCTACCTACCTACCTATCTGTATTTATCTATATATCTACCTACCTATCTGTATCTATCTACCTACCTACCTATCTCTATCTATCTACCTACCTACCTACCTATCTGTATCTATCTATCTACCTACCTACCTATCTGTATCTATCATTCTACATACCTACCTATCTCTATCTATCTATCTACCTACCTACCTATCTCTATTTATCTATCTACCTACCTACCTATCTGTATCTATCTATCTACCTACCTACCTATCTGTATCTATCAATCTACCTACCTACCTATCTCTATCTATCTATCTACCTACCTACCTATCTGTATTTATCTATCTATCTACCTACCTATCTGTATCTATCTACCTACCTATCTCTATCTATCTATCTACCTACCTACCTATCTGTATCTATCTATCTACCTACCTACCTATCTGTATCTATCAATCTACCTACCTACCTATCTGTATCTATCAATCTACTTACCTACCTATCTGTATCTATCATTCTACATACCTACCTATCTCTATCTATCTATCTATCTACCTACCTATCTGTATTTATCTATCTACCTACCTACCTATCTGTTTCTATCTATCTACCTACCTACCTACCTATCTGTATCTATCAATCTACCTACCTACCTATCTCTATCTATCTATCTACCTACCTACCTATCTCTATCTACCTACCTACCTACCTACCTATCTGTATTTATCTATCTATCTACCTACCTATCTGTATCTATCTACCTACCTACCTATCTCTATCTATCTATCTACCTACCTACCTATCTGTATCTATCAATCTACCTACCTACCTATCTGTATCTATCAATCTACTTACCTACCTATCTGTATCTATCATTCTACATACCTACCTATCTCTATCTATCTATCTACCTACCTACCTATCTGTATTTATCTATCTACCTACCTACCTATCTGTATCTATCTACCTACCTACCTATCTGTATCTATCAATCTACCTACCTACCTATCTCTATCTATCTATCTACCTACCTACCTATCTCTATCTATCTATCTACCTACCTACCTATCTCTATCTATCTACCTACCTATCTACCTATATGTATTTATCTATCTATCTACCTACCTATCTGCATCTATCTACCTACCTACCTATCTGTATCTATCTATCTACCTACCTACCTATCTGTATCTATCAATCTACCTACCTACGTATCTGTATCTATCAATCTACTTACCTACCTATCTGTATCTATCATTCTACATACCTACCTATCTCTATCTATCTATCTACCTACCTACCTATCTGTATTTATCTATCTACCTACCTACCTATCTGTATCTATCTATCTACCTACCTACCTATCTGTATCTATCAATCTACCTACCTACCTATCTCTATCTATCTATCTACCTACCTACCTATCTCTATCTATCTACCTACCTACCTACCTATCTGTATTTATCTATCTATCTACCTACCTATCTGTATCTATCTACCTACCTACCTATCTCTATCTATCTATCTACCTACCTACCTATCTGTATCTATCTATCTACCTACCTAGCTATCTGTATCTATCAATCTACCTACCTACCTATCTGTATCTATCAATCTACTTACCTACCTATCTGTATCTATCATTCTACATACCTACCTATCTCTATCTATCTATCTACCTACCTACCTATCTGTATTTATCTACCTACCTACCTACCTATCTGTATCTATCTATCTACCTACCTACCTATCTGTATCTATCAATCTACCTACCTACCTATCTCTATCTATCTATCTACCTACCTACCTATCTCTATCTATCTACCTACCTACCTTCCTATCTGTATTTATCTATCTATCTACCTACCTATCTGTATCTATCTACCTACCTACCTATCTCTATCTATCTATCTACCTACCCACCTATCTCTATCTATCTATCTACCTACCTACCTATCTGTATTTATCTATCTACCTACCTACCTTTCTCTATCTATCTATCTATCTATCTACCTACCTACCTATCTGTATTTATCTATATATCTACCTACCTATCTGTATCTATCTATCTACCTACCTACCTATCTGTACCTATCTATCTACCTACCTAGCTATATGTATCTATCAATCTACCTACCTACCTATCTCTATCTATCTATCTACCTACCTACCTATCTCTATCTATCTACCTACCTACCTACCTATCTGTATTTATCTATCTATCTACCTACCTATCTGTATCTATCTACCTACCTACCTATCTCTATCTATCTATCTACCTACCTACCTATCTGTATCTATCTATCTACCTACCTACCTATCTGTATCTATCAATCTACCTACCTACGTATCTGTATCTATCAATCTACTTACCTACCTATCTGTATCTATCATTCTACATACCTACCTATCTCTATCTATCTACCTACCTACCTATCTCTATTTATCTATCTACCTACCTACCTATCTGTTTCTATCTATCTACCTACCTACCTATCTGTATCTATCAATCTACCTACCTACCTATCTCTATCTATCTATCTACCTACCTACCTATCTCTATCTACCTACCTATCTACCTACCTATCTGTATTTATCTATCTACCTACCTATCTGTATCTATCTACCTACCTACCTATCTCTATTTATCTATCTACCTACCTACCTATCTGTATCTATCAATCTACCTACCTACCTATCTGTATCTATCAATCTACTTACCTACCTATCTGTATCTATCATTCTACATACCTACCTATCTCTATCTATCTATCTACCTACCTACCTATCTGTATTTATCTATCTACCTACCTACCTATCTGTATCTATCTACCTACCTACCTATCTGTATCTATCAATCTACCTACCTACCTATCTCTATCTATCTATCTACCTACCTACCTATCTCTATCTATCTATCTACCTACCTACCTATCTCTATCTATCTACCTACCTATCTACCTATATGTATTTATCTATCTATCTACCTACCTATCTGTATCTATCTACCTACCTACCTATCTGTATCTATCTATCTACCTACCTACCTATCTGTATCTATCAATCTACCTACCTACGTATCTGTATCTATCAATCTACTTACCTACCTATCTGTATCTATCATTCTACATACCTACCTATCTCTATCTATCTATCTACCTACCTACCTATCTCTATTTATCTATCTACCTACCTACCTATCTGTTTCTATCTATCTACCTACCTACCTATCTGTATCTATCAATCTAACTACCTACCTATCTCTATCTATCTATCTACCTACCTACCTATCTCTATCTATCTATCTACCTACCTACCTATCTCTATCTATCTACCTACCTACCTACCTATCTGTATTTATCTATCTATCTACCTACCTATCTGTATCTATCTACCTACCTACCTATCTCTATCTATCTATCTACCTACCTACCTATCTGTATCTATCTATCTACCTACCTACCTATCTGTATCTATCAATCTACCTACCTACCTATCTGTATCTATCAATCTACTTACCTACCTATCTGTATCTATCATTCTACATACCTACCTATCTCTATCTATCTATCTACCTACCTACCTATCTGTATTTATCTATCTTCCTACCTACCTATCTGTATCTATCTATCTACCTACCTACCTATCTGTATCTATCAATCGACCTACCTACCTATCTCTATCTATCTATCTTCCTACCTACCTATCTCTATATATCTACCTACCTACCTACCTATATGTAATTATCTATCTATCTACCTACCTATCTGTATCTATCTACCTACCTACCTATCTTTATCTATCTATCTACCTACCTATCTGTATCTATCTATCTACCTACCTAGCTATCTGTATCTATCAATCTACCTACCTACCTATCTGTATCTATCAATCTACTTACCTACCTATCTGTATCTATCATTCTACATACCTACCTATCTCTATCTATCTATCTACCTACCTACCTATCTGTATTTATCTACCTACCTACCTACCTATCTGTATCTATCTATCTACCTACCTATCTATCTGTATCTATCAATCTACCTACCTACCTATCTCTATCTATCTATCTACCTACCTACCTATCTCTATCTATCTACCAACCTACCGACCTATCTGTATTTATCTATCTATCTACCTACCTATCTGTATCTATCTACCTACCTACCTATCTGTATCTATCAATCTAGCTACCTACCTATCTGTAGCTATCTACCTACCTACCTATCTGTATCTATCAATCTACCTACCTACCTATCTGTATCTATCAATCTACCTACCTACCTATCTGTATCTATCAATCTACTTACCTACCTATCTTTATCTATCATTCTACATACCTACCTATCTCTATCTATCTATCTATCTATCTACCTACCTATCTGTATTTATCTATCTACCTACCTACCTATCTGTACCTATCTATCTACCTACCTAGCTATATGTATCTATCAATCTACCTACCTACCTATCTCAATCTATCTATCTACCTACCTACCTATCTCTATCTATCTACCTACCTACCTACCTATCTGTATTTATCTATCTATCTACCTACCTATCTGTATCTATCTACCTACCTACCTATCTCTATCTATCTATCTACCTACCTACCTATCTGTATCTATCTATCTACCTACCTACCTATCTGTATCTATCAATCTACCTACCTACCTATCTGTATCTATCAATCTACTTACCTACCTATCTGTATCTATCATTCTACATACCTACCTATCTCTATCTATCTATCTATCTACCTACCTATCTGTATTTATCTATCTACCTACCTACCTATCTCTATCTATCTACCTACCTTCCTACCTATCTCTATCTATCTATCTACCTACCTACATATCTCTATCTATCTATCTACCTACCTATCTCTATCTATCTACCTACCTACCTACCTATCTGTATTTATCTATCTATCTACCTACCTATCTGTATCTATCTACCTACATACCTATCTGTATCTATCTATCTACCTACCTACCTATCTGTTTCTATCTATCTACCTACCTACCTATCTGTATCTATCAATCTACCTACCTACCTATCTCTATCTATCTAACTACCTACCTACCTATCTCTATCTATCTATCTACCTACCTACCTATCTGTATCTATCAATCTACCTACCTACCTATCTGTATCTATCAATCTACTTACCTACCTATCTGTATCTATCATTCTACATACCTACCTATCTCTATCTATCTATCTATCTACCTACCTACCTATCTGTATTTATCTATCTACCTACCTACCTATCTGTATCTATCTATCTACCTACCTACCTATCTGTATCTATCAATCTACCTACCTACCTATGCCTATCTATCTACCTACCTACCTATCTCTATCTATCTATCTACCAACCTACCTATCTGTATCTATCAATCTACCTATCTACCTATCTGTATCTATCAATCTACCTACCTACCTATCTGTATCTATCAATCTACCTACCTACCTATCTCTATCTATCTACCTACCTACCTACCTATCTGTATTTATCTATCTATCTACCTACCTATCTGTATCTATCTACCTTCCTACCTATCTCTATCTATCTATCTACCTACCTACCTATCTGTATCTATCTATCTACCTACCTATCTGTATCTATCTATCTACCTACCTACCTATCTGTATCTATCAATCTACCTACCTATGCCTATCTATCTACCTACCTACCTATCTCTATCTATCTATCTACCAACCTACCTATCTGTATCTATCAATCTACCTATCTACCTATCTGTATCTATCAATCTACCTACCTACCTATCTGTATCTATCAATCTACCTACCTACCTATCTCTATCTATCTACCTACCTACCTACCTATCTGTATTTATCTATCTATCTACCTACCTATCTGTATCTATCTATCTACCTACCTATCTCTATCTCTCTATCTACCTACCTACCTATCTCTATCTATCTATCTACCTACCTACCTATCTCTATCTATCTATCTACCTACCTACCTATCTGTATTTATCTATCTACCTACCTACCTTTCTCTATCTATCTATCTACCTACCTACCTATCTGTATTTATCTATATATCTACCTACCTATCTGTATCTATCTACCTACCTACCTATCTCTATCTATCTATCTACCTACCTACCTATCTGTATCTATCTATCTACCTACCTACCTATCTGTATCTATCAATCTACCTACCTACCTATCTGTATCTATCAATCTACTTACCTACCTATCTGTATCTATCATTCTACATACCTACCTATCTCTATCTATCTACCTACCTACCTACCTATCTCTATTTATCTATCTACCTACCTACCTATCTGTATCTATCTATCTACCTACCTACCTATCTGTATCTATCAATCTACCTACCTACCTATCTCTATCTATCTATCTACCTACCTACCTATCTCTATCTATCTACCTACCTACCTATCTGTATTTATCTATCTATCTACCTACCTATCTGTATCTATCTACCTACCTACCTATCTCTATCTATCTATCTATCTATCTACCTAGCTACCTATCTGTATCTATCTATCTACCTACCTACCTATCTGTATCTATCAATCTACCTACCTACCTATCTGTATCTATCAATCTACTTACCTACCTATCTGTATCTATCATTCTACATACCTACCTATCTCTATCTATCTATCTATCTACCTACCTATCTGTATTTATCTATCTACCTACCTACCTATCTGTACCTATCTATCTACCTACCTAGCTATATGTATCTATCAATCTACCTACCTACCTATCTCTATCTATCTATCTACCTACCTACCTATCTCTATCTATCTACCTACCTACCTACCTATCTGTATTTATCTATCTATCTACCTACCTATCTGTATCTATCTACCTACCTACCTATCTGTATCTATCTATCTACCTACCTACCTATCTGTATCTATCTATCTACCTACCTACCTATCTGTATCTATCAATCTACCTACCTACCTATCTGTATCTATCAATCTACTTACCTACCTATCTGTATCTATCATTCTACATACCTACCTATCTCTATCTATCTATCTACCTACCTACCTATCTGTATTTATCTATCTACCTACCTACCTATCTGTATCTATCTATCTACCTATCTACCTATCTGTATCTATCAATCTACCTACCTACCTATCTCTATCTATCTATCTACCTACCTACCTATCTCTATCTATCTATCTACCTACCTACCTATCTCTATCTATCTACCTACCTATCTACCTACCTATCTGTATCTATCTACCTACCTACCTATCTCTATCTATCTATCTACCTACCTACCTATCTGTATCTATCTATCTAGCTACCTAGCTATCTGTATCTATCAATCTACCTACCTACCTATCTGTATCTATCAATCTACTTACCTACCTATCTGTATCTATCATTCTACATACCTACCTATCTGTATCTATCTATCTACCTACCTACCTATCTGTATCTATCAATCTACCTACCTACCTATGTCTATCTATCTACCTACCTACCTATCTCTATCTATCTATCTACCTACCTACCTATCTGTATCTATCAATCTACATACCTACCTATCTCTATCTATCTACCTACCTACCTACCTATCTGTATCTATCTATCTACCTACCTACCTATCTGTATCTATCAATCTACTTACCTACCTATCTGTATCTATCATTCTACATACCTACCTATCTCTATCTATCTATCTACCTACCTACCTATCTGTATTTATCTATCTACCTACCTACCTATCTGTATCTATCTATCTACCTACCTACCTATCTGTATCTATCAATCTACCTACCTACCTATCTCTATCTATCTACCTACCTACCTACCTATCTGTATTTATCTATCTATCTACCTACCTATCTGTATCTATCTACCTACCTACCTATCTCTATCTATCTATCTACCTACCTACCTATCTCTATCTATCTATCTACCTACCTACCTATCTCTATCTATCTATCTACCTACCTACCTTTCTCTATCTATCTATCTACCTACCTACCTATCTGTATCTATCTATCTACCTACCTACCTATCTGTATCTATCAATCTACCTACCTACCTATGTCTATCTATCTACCTACCTACCTATCTCTATCTATCTATCTACCTACCTACCTATCTGTATCTATCAATCTACATACCTACCTATCTCTATCTATCTATCTACCTACCTACCTATCTGTATTTATCTATCTACCTACCTACCTATCTGTATCTATCTATCTACCTACCTAACTATCTGTATCTATCAATCTACCTACCTACCTATCTCTATCTATATATCTACCTACCTACCTATCTCTATCTATCTACCTACCTACCTACCTATCTGTATTTATCTATCTATCTACCTACCTATCTGTATCTATCAATCTACCTACCTAACTATGTCTATCTATCTACCTACCTACCTATCTCTATCTATCTATCTACCTACCTACCTATCTGTATCTATCAATCTACATACCTACCTATCTCTATCTATCTATCTATCTATCTATCTATCTACCTACCTACCTATCTGTATTTATCTATCTATCTACCTACCTATCTGCATCTATCTATCTACCTACCTACCTATCTGTATCTATCAATCTACCTACCTACCTATCTGTATCTATCAATCTACTTACCTACCTATCCTTATCTATCATTCTACATACCTACCTATCTCTATCTATCTATCTACCTACCTACCTATCTGTATTTATCTATCTACCTACCTACCTATCTGTATCTATCTATCTACCTACCTACCTATCTGTATCTATCAATCTACCTACCCACCTATCTCTAGCTATCTATCTACCTACCTACCTATCTGTATTTATCTATCTACCTACCTACCTATCTGTATCTATCTATCTACCTACCTACCTATCTGTATCTATCAATCTACCTACCTACCTATCTCTATCTATCTACCTACTTACCTACCTATCTGTATTTATCTATCTATCTACCTACCTATCTGTATCTATCTACCTACCTACCTATCTCTATCTATCTATCTACCTACCTACCTATCTCTATCTATCTATCTATCTATCTACCTACCTACCTATCTCTATCTATCTATCTACCTACCTACCTATCTGTATTTATCTATCTACATACCTACCTTTCTCTATCTATCTATCTACCTACCTACCTATCTGTATCTATCTATCTACCTACCTACCTATCTGTATCTATCAATCTACCTACCTACCTATGTCTATCTATCTACCTACCTACCTATGTCTATCTATCTATCTACCTACCTACCTATCTGTATCTATCAATCTACATACCTACCTATCTCTATCTATCTATCTACCTACCTACCTATCTGTATTTATCTATCTACCTACCTACCTATCTGTATCTATCTATCTACCTACCTACCTATCTGTATATATCAATCTACCTACCTACCTATCTCTATCTATATATCTATCTACCTACCTATCTCTATCTATCTACCTACCTACCTACCTATCTGTATTTATCTATCTACCTACCTATCTGTATCTATCTACCTACCTACCTATCTCTATCTATCTACCTACCTACCTACCTATCTCTATCTATCTACCTACCTACCTATCTGTATTTATCTATCTACCTACCTACCTTTCTCTATCTATCTATCTACCAACCTACCTATCTGTATCTATCTATCTACCTACCTACCTATCTGTATCTATCAATCTACCTACCTAACTATGTCTATCTATCTACCTACCTACCTATCTCTATCTATCTATCTACCTACCTACCTATCTGTATCTATCAATCTACATACCTACCTATCTCTATCTATCTATCTATCTATCTACTACCTACCTATCTGTATTTATCTATCTACCTACCTACCTATCTGTATCTATCTATCTACCTACCTACCTATCTGTATCTATCTATCTACCTACCTACCTATATCTATCTACCTACCTACCTATCTGTATTTATCTATCTACCTACCTACCTATATGTATCTATCTATCTATCTACCTACCTATCTGTATCTATCAATCTAGCTACCTACCTATCTGTAGCTATATACCTACCTACCTATCTGTATCTATCAATCTACCTACCTACCTATCTGTATCTATCAATCTACCTACCTACCTATCTGTATCTATCAATCTACTTACCTACCTATCTTTATCTATCATTCTACATACCTACCTATCTCTATCTATCTATCTATCTATCTATCTATCTATCTACCTACCTATCTGTATTTATCTATCTACCTACCTACCTATCTGTACCTATCTATCTACCTACCTAGCTATATGTATCTATCAATCTACCTACCTACCTATCTCAATCTATCTATCTACCTACCTACCTATCTCTATCTATCTACCTACCTACCTACCTATCTGTATTTATCTATCTATCTACCTACCTATCTGTATCTATCTACCTACCTACCTATCTCTATCTATCTATCTACCTACCTACCTATCTGTATCTATCTATCTACCTACCTACCTATCTGTATCTATCAATCTACCTACCTACCTATCTGTATCTATCAATCTACTTACCTACCTATCTGTATCTATCATTCTACATACCTACCTATCTCTATCTATCTATCTATCTACCTACCTATCTGTATTTATCTATCTACCTACCTACCTATCTGTACCTATCTATCTACCTACCTAGCTATATGTATCTATCAATCTACCTACCTATCTCTATCTATCTATCTACCTACCTACCTATCTCTATCTATCTACCTACCTACCTACCTATCTGTATTTATCTATCTATCTACCTACCTATCTGTATCTATCTACCTTCCTACCTATCTCTATCTATCTATCTACCTACCTACCTATCTGTATCTATCTATCTATCTACCTATCTGTATCTATCAATCTACCTACCTACGTATCTGTATCTATCAATCTACTTACCTACCTATTTGTATCTATCAATCTACCTACCTACCTATCTCTATCTATCTATCTACCTACCTATCTCTATCTATCTACCTACCTACCTACCTATCTGTATTTATCTATCTATCTACCTACCTATCTGTATCTATCTACCTACATACCTATCTGTATCTATCTATCTACCTACCTACCTATCTGTTTCTATCTATCTACCTACCTACCTATCTGTATCTATCAATCTACCTACCTACCTATCTCTATCTATCTAACTACCTACCTACCTATCTCTATCTATCTACCTACCTACCTACCTATCTATATTTATCTATCTATCTACCTACCTATCTGTATCTATCTACCTACATACCTATCTGTATCTATCTATCTACCTACCTACCTATCTGTATCTATCTATCTACCTACCTACCTATCTGTATCTATCAATCTACCTACCTACCTATCTGTATCTATCAATCTACTTACCTACCTATCTGTATCTATCATTCTACATACCTACCTATCTCTATCTATCTATCTATCTACCTACCTACCTATCTGTATTTATCTATCTACCTACCTACCTATCTGTTTCTATCTATCTACCTACCTACCTATCTGTATCTATCAATCTACCTACCTACCTATCTCTATCTATCTATCTACCTACCAACCTATCTCTATCTATCTACCTACCTACATACCTATCTGTATTTATCTATCTATCTACCTACCTATCTTTATCTATCTACCTACCTACCTATCTCTATCTATCAATCTACCTACCTACCTATCTCTATCTATCTATCTACCTACCTACCTATCTCTATCTATCTATCTACCTACCTACCTATCTCTATCTATCTACCTACCTACCTAGCTATCTGTATCTATCAATCTACCTACCTACCTATCTGTATCTATCAATCTACTTACCTACCTATCTGTATCTATCATTCTACATACCTACCTATCTCTATCTATCTATCTACCTACCTACCTATCTGTATTTATCTACCTACCTACCTACCTATCTGTATCTATCTATCTACCTACCTACCTATCTGTATTTATCTATCTACCTACCTACCTTTCTCTATCTATCTATCTACCTACCTACCTATCTGTATCTATCTATCTACCTACCTACCTATCTGTATCTATCAATCTACCTACCTACCTATGTCTATCTATCTACCTACCTACCTATCTCTATCTATCTATCTACCTACCTACCTATCTGTATCTATCAATCTACATACCTACCTATCTCTATCTATCTATCTACCTACCTACCTATCTGTATTTATCTATCTACCTACCTACCTATCTGTATCTATCTATCTACCTACCTACCTATCTGTATCTATCAATCTACCTACCTACCTATCTCTATCTATATATCTACCTACCTACCTATCTCTATCTATCTACCTACCTACCTACCTATCTGTATTTATCTATCTATCTACCTACCTATCTGTATCTATCAATCTACCTACCTAACTATGTCTATCTATCTACCTACCTACCTATCTCTATCTATCTATCTACCTACCTACCTATCTGTATCTATCAATCTACATACCTACCTATCTCTATCTATCTATCTATCTATCTACCTACCTACCTATCTGTATTTATCTATCTATCTACCTACCTATCTGCATCTATCTATCTACCTACCTACCTATCTGTATCTATCAATCTACCTACCTACCTATCTGTATCTATCAATCTACTTACCTACCTATCTGTATCTATCATTCTACATACCTACCTATCTCTATCTATCTATCTACCTACCTACCTATCTGTATTTATCTATCTACCTACCTACCTATCTGTATCTATCTATCTACCTACCTACCTATCTGTATCTATCAATCTACCTACCCACCTATCTCTAGCTATCTATCTACCTACCTACCTATCTGTATTTATCTATCTGCCTACCTACCTATCTGTATCTATCTATCTACCTACCTACCTATCTGTATCTATCAATCTACCTACCTACCTATCTCTATCTATCTACCTACTTACCTACCTATCTGTATTTATCTATCTATCTACCTACCTATCTGTATCTATCTACCTACCTACCTACCTATCTCTATCTATCTATCTACCTACCTACCTATCTCTATCTATCTATCTACCTACCTACCTATCTCTATCTATCTATCTACCTACCTACCTATCTGTATCTATCAATCTACTTACCTACCTATCTGTATCTATCATTCTACATACCTACCTATCTCTATCTATCTATCTACCTACCTACCTATCTGTATTTATCTATCTACCTACCTACCTATCTGTATCTATCTATCTACCTACCTACCTATCTGTATCTATCAATCTACCTACCTACCTATCTCTATCTATCTACCTACCTACCTACCTATCTGTATTTATCTATCTATCTACCTACCTATCTGTATCTATCTACCTACCTACCTATCTCTATCTATCTATCTACCTACCTACCTATCTCTATCTATCTATCTACCTACCTACCTATCTCTATCTATCTATCTACCTACCTACCTTTCTCTATCTATCTATCTACCTACCTACCTATCTGTATCTATCTATCTACCTACCTACCTATCTGTATCTATCAATCTACCTACCTACCTATGTCTATCTATCTACCTACCTACCTATCTCTATCTATCTATCTACCTACCTACCTATCTGTATCTATCAATCTACATACCTACCTATCTCTATCTATCTATCTACCTACCTACCTATCTGTATTTATCTATCTACCTACCTACCTATCTGTATCTATCTATCTACCTACCTAACTATCTGTATCTATCAATCTACCTACCTACCTATCTCTATCTATATATCTACCTACCTACCTATCTCTATCTATCTACCTACCTACCTACCTATCTGTATTTATCTATCTATCTACCTACCTATCTGTATCTATCAATCTACCTACCTAACTATGTCTATCTATCTACCTACCTACCTATCTCTATCTATCTATCTACCTACCTACCTATCTGTATCTATCAATCTACATACCTACCTATCTCTATCTATCTATCTATCTATCTATCTACCTACCTACCTATCTGTATTTATCTATCTATCTACCTACCTATCTGCATCTATCTATCTACCTACCTACCTATCTGTATCTATCAATCTACCTACCTACCTATCTGTATCTATCAATCTACTTACCTACCTATCTGTATCTATCATTCTACATACCTACCTATCTCTATCTATCTATCTACCTACCTACCTATCTGTATTTATCTATCTACCTACCTACCTATCTGTATCTATCTATCTACCTACCTACCTATCTGTATCTATCAATCTACCTACCCACCTATCTCTAGCTATCTATCTACCTACCTACCTATCTGTATTTATCTATCTACCTACCTACCTATCTGTATCTATCTATCTACCTACCTACCTATCTGTATCTATCAATCTACCTACCTACCTATCTCTATCTATCTACCTACTTACCTACCTATCTGTATTTATCTATCTATCTACCTACCTATCTGTATCTATCTACCTACCTACCTATCTCTATCTATCTATCTACCTACCTACCTATCTCTATCTATCTATCTATCTACCTACCTACCTATCTCTATCTATCTATCTACCTACCTACCTATCTGTATTTATCTATCTACATACCTACCTTTCTCTATCTATCTATCTACCTACCTACCTATCTGTATCTATCTATCTACCTACCTACCTATCTGTATCTATCAATCTACCTACCTACCTATGTCTATCTATCTACCTACCTACCTATCTCTATCTATCTATCTACCTACCTACCTATCTGTATCTATCAATCTACATACCTACCTATCTCTATCTATCTATCTACCTACCTACCTATCTGTATTTATCTATCTACCTACCTACCTATCTGTATCTATCTATCTACCTACCTACCTATCTGTATATATCAATCTACCTACCTACCTATCTCTATCTATATATCTACCTACCTACCTATCTCTATCTATCTACCTACCTACCTACCTATCTGTATTTATCTATCTACCTACCTATCTGTATCTATCTACCTACCTACCTATCTCTATCTATCTACCTACCTACCTACCTATCTCTATCTATCTACCTACCTACCTATCTGTATTTATCTATCTACCTACCTACCTTTCTCTATCTATCTATCTACCAACCTACCTATCTGTATCTATCTATCTACCTACCTACCTATCTGTATCTATCAATCTACCTACCTAACTATGTCTATCTATCTACCTACCTACCTATCTCTATCTATCTATCTACCTACCTACCTATCTGTATCTATCAATCTACATACCTACCTATCTCTATCTATCTATCTATCTATCTACTACCTACCTATCTGTATTTATCTATCTACCTACCTACCTATCTGTATCTATCTATCTACCTACCTACCTATCTGTATCTATCTATCTACCTACCTACCTATATCTATCTACCTACCTACCTATCTGTATTTATCTATCTACCTACCTACCTATATGTATCTATCTATCTATCTACCTACCTATCTGTATCTATCTATCTACCTACCTACCTATCTGTATCTATCAATCTACCTACCTAACTATCTGTAGATATCTACCTACCTACCTATCTGTATCTATCTAGCTACCTACCTACCTATCTGTATCTATCAATCTACCTACCTACCTATCTCTATCTATCTATCTACCTACCTACCTATCTCTATCTATCTACCTACCTACCTACCTATCTGTATTTATCTATCTACCTACCTACCTATCTGTATCTATCTATCTACCTACCTACCTATCTGTATCTATCAATCTAGCTACCTACCTATCTGTAGCTATATACCTACCTACCTATCTGTATCTATCAATCTACCTACCTACCTATCTGTATCTATCAATCTACCTACCTACCTATCTGTATCTATCAATCTACTTACCTACCTATCTTTATCTATCATTCTACATACCTACCTATCTCTATCTATCTATCTATCTATCTATCTATCTACCTACCTATCTGTATTTATCTATCTACCTACCTACCTATCTGTACCTATCTATCTACCTACCTAGCTATATGTATCTATCAATCTACCTACCTACCTATCTCAATCTATCTATCTACCTACCTACCTATCTCTATCTATCTACCTACCTACCTACCTATCTGTATTTATCTATCTATCTACCTACCTATCTGTATCTATCTACCTACCTACCTATCTCTATCTATCTATCTACCTACCTACCTATCTGTATCTATCTATCTACCTACCTACCTATCTGTATCTATCAATCTACCTACCTACCTATCTGTATCTATCAATCTACTTACCTACCTATCTGTATCTATCATTCTACATACCTACCTATCTCTATCTATCTATCTATCTACCTACCTATCTGTATTTATCTATCTACCTACCTACCTATCTGTACCTATCTATCTACCTACCTAGCTATATGTATCTATCAATCTACCTACCTATCTCTATCTATCTATCTACCTACCTACCTATCTCTATCTATCTACCTACCTACCTACCTATCTGTATTTATCTATCTATCTACCTACCTATCTGTATCTATCTACCTTCCTACCTATCTCTATCTATCTATCTACCTACCTACCTATCTGTATCTATCTATCTATCTACCTATCTGTATCTATCAATCTACCTACCTACGTATCTGTATCTATCAATCTACTTACCTACCTATCTGTATCTATCAATCTACCTACCTACCTATCTCTATCTATCTATCTACCTACCTATCTCTATCTATCTACCTACCTACCTACCTATCTGTATTTATCTATCTATCTACCTACCTATCTGTATCTATCTACCTACATACCTATCTGTATCTATCTATCTACCTACCTACCTATCTGTTTCTATCTATCTACCTACCTACCTATCTGTATCTATCAATCTACCTACCTACCTATCTCTATCTATCTAACTACCTACCTACCTATCTCTATCTATCTACCTACCTACCTACCTATCTATATTTATCTATCTATCTACCTACCTATCTGTATCTATCTACCTACATACCTATCTGTATCTATCTATCTACCTACCTACCTATCTGTATCTATCAATCTACCTACCTACCTATCTGTATCTATCAATCTACTTACCTACCTATCTGTATCTATCATTCTACATACCTACCTATCTCTATCTATCTATCTATCTATCTACCTACCTACCTATCTGTATTTATCTATCTACCTACCTACCTATCTGTATCTATCTATCTACCTACCTACCTATCTGTATCTATCAATCTACCTACCTACCTATGCCTATCTATCTACCTACCTACCTATCTCTATCTATCTATCTACCAACCTACCTATCTGTATCTATCAATCTACCTATCTACCTATCTGTATCTATCAATCTACCTACCTACCTATCTGTATCTATCAATCTACCTACCTACCTATCTCTATCTATCTACCTACCTACCTACCTATCTGTATTTATCTATCTATCTACCTACCTATCTGTATCTATCTACCTTCCTACCTATCTCTATCTATCTATCTACCTACCTACCTATCTGTATCTATCTATCTACCTACCTATCTGTATCTATCAATCTACCTACCTACGTATCTGTATCTATCAATCTACTTACCTACCTATCTGTATCTATCATTCTACATACCTACCTATCTCTATCTATCTATCTACCTACCTACCTATCTGTATTTATCTATCTACCTACCTACCTATCTGTTTCTATCTATCTACCTACCTACCTATCTGTATCTATCAATCTACCTACCTACCTATCTCTATCTATCTATCTACCTACCTACCTATCTCTATCTATCTACCTACCTACCTACCTATCTGTATTTATCTATCTATCTACCTACCTATCTCTATCTATCTACCTACATACCTATCTGTATCTATCTATCTACCTACCTACCTATCTCTATCTATCTACCTACCTACCTACCTATCTGTATTTATCTATCTATCTACCTACCTATCTGTATCTATCTACCTTCCTACCTATCTCTATCTATCTATCTACCTACCTACCTATCTGTATCTATCTATCTACCTACCTATCTGTATCTATCAATCTACCTACCTACGTATCTGTATCTATCAATCTACTTACCTACCTATCTGTATCTATCATTCTACATACCTACCTATCTCTATCTATCTATCTACCTACCTACCTATCTCTATTTATCTATCTACCTACCTACCTATCTGTTTCTATCTATCTACCTACCTACCTATCTGTATCTATCAATCTACCTACCTACCTATCTCTATCTATCTATCTACCTACCTACCTATCTCTATCTATCTACCTACCTACCTACCTATCTGTATTTATCTATCTATCTACCTACCTATCTGTATCTATCTACCTACATACCTATCTGTATCTATCTATCTACCTACCTACCTATCTGTATCTATCTATCTACCTACCTACCTATCTGTATCTATCAATCTACCTACCTACCTATCTGTATCTATCAATCTACTTACCTACCTATCTGTATCTATCATTCTACATACCTACCTATCTCTATCTATCTATCTACCTACCTACCTATCTGTATCTATCTATCTACCTACCTATCTGTATCTATCAATCTACCTACCTACGTATCTGTATCTATCAATCTACTTACCTACCTATCTGTATCTATCATTCTACATACCTACCTATCTCTATCTATCTATCTACCTACCTACCTATCTCTATTTATCTATCTACCTACCTACCTATCTGTTTCTATCTATCTACCTACCTACCTATCTGTATCTATCAATCTACCTACCTACCTATCTCTATCTATCTATCTACCTACCTACCTATCTCTATCTATCTACCTACCTACCTATCTGTATTTATCTATCTATCTACCTACCTATCTGTATCTATCTACCTACATACCTATCTGTATCTATCTATCTACCTACCTACCTATCTGTATCTATCTATCTACCTACCTATCTGTATCTATCAATCTACCTACCTACGTATCTGTATCTATCAATCTACTTACCTACCTATCTGTATCTATCATTCTACATACCTACCTATCTCTATCTATCTATCTACCTACCTACCTATCTCTATTTATCTATCTACCTACCTACCTATCTGTTTCTATCTATCTACCTACCTACCTATCTGTATCTATCAATCTACCTACCTACCTATCTCTATCTATCTATCTACCTACCTACCTATCTCTATCTATCTACCTACCTACCTACCTATCTGTATTTATCTATCTATCTACCTACCTATCTGTATCTATCTACCTACATACCTATCTGTATCTATCTATCTACCTACCTACCTATCTGTATCTATCTATCTACCTACCTACCTATCTGTATCTATCAATCTACCTACCTACCTATCTGTATCTATCAATCTACTTACCTACCTATCTGTATCTATCATTCTACATACCTACCTATCTCTAAATATCTATCTACCTACCTACCTATCTGTATTTATCTATCTACCTACCTACCTATCTGTATCTATCTATCTACCTACCTACCTATCTGTATCTATCAATCTACCTACCTATGCCTATCTATCTACCTACCTACCTATCTCTATCTATCTATCTACCAACCTACCTATCTGTATCTATCAATCTACCTATCTACCTATCTGTATCTATCAATCTACCTACCTACCTATCTGTATCTATCAATCTACCTACCTACCTATCTCTATCTATCTACCTACCTACCTACCTATCTGTATTTATCTATCTATCTACCTACCTATCTGTATCTATCTATCTACCTACCTATCTCTATCTCTCTATCTACCTACCTACCTATCTCTATCTATCTATCTACCTACCAACCTATCTCTATCTATCTATCTACCTACCTACCTTTCTCTATCTATCTATCTACCTACCTACCTATCTGTATTTATCTATATATCTACCTACCTATCTGTATCTATCTACCTACCTACCTATCTCTATCTATCTATCTACCTACCTACCTATCTGTATCTATCTATCTACCTACCTACCTATCTGTATCTATCAATCTACCTACCTACCTATCTGTATCTATCAATCTACTTACCTACCTATCTGTATCTATCATTCTACATACCTACCTATCTCTATCTATCTACCTACCTACCTACCTATCTCTATTTATCTATCTACCTACCTACCTATCTGTATCTATCTATCTACCTACCTACCTATCTGTATCTATCAATCTACCTACCTACCTATCTCTATCTATCTACCTACCTACCTATCTCTATCTATCTACCTACCTACCTATCTGTATTTATCTATCTATCTACCTACCTATCTGTATCTATCTACCTACCTACCTATCTCTATCTATCTATCTATCTACCTAGCTACCTATCTGTATCTATCTATCTACCTACCTACCTATCTGTATCTATCAATCTACTTACCTACCTATCTGTATCTATCATTCTACATACCTACCTATCTCTATCTATCTATCTATCTACCTACCTATCTGTATTTATCTATCTACCTACCTACCTATCTGTACCTATCTATCTACCTACCTAGCTATATGTATCTATCAATCTACCTACCTACCTATCTCTATCTATCTATCTACCTACCTACCTATCTCTATCTATCTACCTACCTACCTACCTATCTGTATTTATCTATCTATCTACCTACCTATCTGTATCTATCTACCTACCTACCTATCTGTATCTATCTATCTACCTACCTACCTATCTGTATCTATCTATCTACCTACCTACCTATCTGTATCTATCAATCTACCTACCTACCTATCTGTATCTATCAATCTACTTACCTACCTATCTGTATCTATCATTCTACATACCTACCTATCACTATCTATCTATCTACCTACCTACCTATCTGTATTTATCTATCTACCTACCTACCTATCTGTATCTATCTATCTACCTATCTACCTATCTGTATCTATCAATCTACCTACCTACCTATCTCTATCTATCTATCTACCTACCTACCTATCTCTATCTATCTATCTACCTACCTACCTATCTCTATCTATCTACCTACCTATCTACCTACCTATCTGTATCTATCTACCTACCTACCTATCTCTATCTATCTATCTACCTACCTACCTATCTGTATCTATCTATCTACCTACCTACCTATCTGTATCTATCAATCTACCTACCTACCTATCTGTATCTATCAATCTACTTACCTAGCTATCTGTATCTATCAATCTACCTACCTACCTATCTGTATCTATCAATCTACTTACCTACCTATCTGTATCTATCATTCTACATACCTACCTATCTCTATCTATCTATCTACCTACCTACCTATCTGTATTTATCTACCTACCTACCTACCTATCTGTATCTATCTATCTACCTACCTACCTATCTGTATCTATCAATCTACCTACCTACCTATCTCTATCTATCTACCTACCTACCTATCTCTATCTATCTACCAACCTACCGACCTATCTGTATTTATCTATCTATCTACCTACCTATCTGTATCTATCTACCTACCTACCTATCTCTATCTATCTATCTACCTACCTACCTATCTGTATCTATCTATCTAGCTACCTACCTATCTGTATCTATCAATCTACTTACCTACCTATCTGTATCTATCATTCTACATACCTACCTATCTCTATCTATCTATCTACCTACCTACCTATCTGTATTTATCTATCTACCTACCTACCTATCTGTATCTATCTATCTACCTACCTACCTATCTGTATCTATCAATCTACCTACCTACCTATCTCTATCTATCTACCTACCTACCTACCTATCTGTATTTATCTATCTATCTACCTACCTATCTGTATCTATCTACCTACCTACCTATCTCTATCTATCTATCTACCTACCTACCTATCTCTATCTATCTATCTACCTACCTACCTATCTCTATATATCTACCTACCTACCTATCTGTATTTATCTATCTATCTACCTACCTTTCTCTATCTATCTATCTACCTACCTATCTGTATCTATCTATCTACCTACCTACCTATCTGTATCTATCAATCTACCTACCTACCTATGTCTATCTATCTACCTACCTACCTACCTCTATCTATCTATCTACCTACCTACCTATCTGTATCTATCAATCTACATACCTACCTATCTCTATCTATCTATCTATCTACCTACCTACCTATCTGTATTTATCTATCTACCTACCTACCTATCTGTATCTATCTATCTACCTACCTACCTTTCTGTATCTATCAATCTACCTACCTACCTATCTCTATCTATATATCTACCTACCTACCTATTTCTATCTATCTACCTACCTACCTACCTATCTGTATTTATCTATCTATCTACCTACCTATCTGTATCTATCAATCTACCTACCTAACTATGTCTATCTATCTACCTACCTACCTATCTCTATCTATCTATCTACCTACCTACCTATCTGTATCTATCAATCTACATACCTACCTATCTCTATCTATCTATCTATCTATCTACCTACCTACCTATCTGATTTATCTATCTACCTACCTATCTGCATCTATCTATCTACCTACCTACCTATCTGTATCTATCAATCTACCTACCTACCTATCTGTATCTATCAATCTACTTACCTACCTATCTGTATCTATTATTCTACATACCTACCTATCTCTATCTATCTATCTACCTACCTACCTATCTGTATTTATCTATCTACCTACCTACCTATCTGTATCTATCTATCTACCTACCTACCTATCTCTATCTATCTATCTACCTACCTACATATCTGTATTTATCTATCTACCTACCTACCTTTCTCTATCTATCTATCTACCTACCTACCTATCTGTATCTATCTATCTACCTACCTACCTATCTGTATCTATCAATCTACCTACCTACCTATGTCTATCTATCTACCTACCTCCCTATCTCTATCTATCTACCTACCTACCTATCTGTATCTATCAACATACATACCTACCTATCTCTATCTATCTATCTACCTACCTACCTATCTGTATTTATCTATCTACCTACCTACCTATCTGTATCTATCTATCTACCTACCTACCTATCTGTATATATCAATCTACCTACCTACCTATCTCTATCTATATATCTACCTACCTACCTATCTGTATCTATCTATCTACCTACCTACCTATCTGTATCTATCTATCTACCTACCTACCTATATCTATCTACCTACCTACCTATCTGTATTTATCTATCTACCTACCTACCTATATGTATCTATCTATCTATCTACCTACCTATCTGTATCTATCTATCTACCTACCTACCTATCTGTATCTATCAATCTACCTACGTAACTATCTGTAGATATCTACCTACCTACCTATCTGTATCTATCTAACTACCTACCTACCTATCTGTATCTATCAATCTACCTACCTACCTATCTCTATCTATCTATCTACCTACCTACCTATCTCTATCTATCTACCTACCTACCTACCTATCTGTATTTATCTATCTACCTACCTACCTATCTGTATCTATCTATCTACCTACCTACCTATCTGTATCTATCAATCTAGCTACCTACCTATCTGTAGCTATCTACCTACCTACCTATCTGTATCTATCAATCTACCTACCTACCTATCTGTATCTATCAATCTACCTACCTACCTATCTGTATCTATCAATCTACTTACCTACCTATCTTTATCTATCATTCTACATACCTACCTATCTCTATCTATCTATCTATCTATCTACCTACCTATCTGTATTTATCTATCTACCTACCTACCTATCTGTACCTATCTATCTACCTACCTAGCTATATGTATCTATCAATCTATCTACCTACCTATCTCTATCTATCTATCTACCTACCTACCTATCTCTATCTATCTACCTACCTACCTACCTATCTGTATTTATCTATCTATCTACCTACCTATCTGTATCTATCTACCTACCTACCTATCTCTATCTATCTATCTACCTACCTACCTATCTGTATCTATCTATCTACCTACCTACCTATCTGTATCTATCAATCTACCTACCTACCTATCTGTATCTATCAATCTACTTACCTACCTATCTGTATCTATCGTTCTACATACCTACCTATCTCTATCTATCTATCTACCTACCTACCTATCTGTATTTATCTATCTACCTACCTACCTATCTGTATCTATCTATCTACCTACCTACCTATCTGTATCTATCAATCTACCTACAAACCTATCTCTATCTATCTATCTACCTACCTACCTATCTCTATCTATCTATCTATCTACCTACCTATCTCTATCTATCTACCTACCTACCTACCTATATGTATTTATCTATCTATCTACCTACCTATCTGTATCTATCTACCTACCTACCTATCTCTATCTATCTATCTACCTACCTACCTATCTGTATCTATCTATCTACCTACCTAGCTATCTGTATCTATCAATCTACCTACCTACCTATCTGTATCTATCAATCTACTTACCTACCTATCTGTATCTATCATTCTACATACCTACCTATCTCTATCTATCTATCTACCTACCTACCTATCTGTATTTATCTACCTACCTATCTGTATCTATCTATCTACCTACCTACCTATCTGTATCTATCAATCTACCTACCTACCTATCTCTATCTATCTATCTACCTACCTACCTATCTCTATCTATCTACCAACCTACCGACCTATCTGTATTTATCTATCTATCTACCTACCTATCTGTATCTATCTACCTACCTACCTATCTCTATCTATCTATCTACCTACCTACCTACCTATCTGTATCTATCTATCTACCTACCTACCTATCTGTATCTATCAATCTACTTACCTACCTATCTGTATCTATCATTCTACATACCTACCTATCTCTATCTATCTATCTACCTACCTACCTATCTGTATTTATCTATCTACCTACCTACCTATCTGTATCTATCTATCTACCTACCTACCTATCTGTATCTATCAATCTACCCACCTACCTATCTCTATCTATCTACCTACCTACCTACCTATCTGTATTTATCTATCTATCTACCTACCTATCTGTATCTATCTACCTACCTACCTATCTCTATCTATCTATCTACCTACCTACCTATCTCTATCTATCTATCTACCTACCTACCTATCTCTATCTATCTATCTACCTACCTACCTATCTGTATTTATCTATCTACCTACCTACCTTTCTCTATCTATCTATCTATCTACCTACCTACCTATCTGTATCTATCTATCTACCTACCTACCTATCTGTATCTATCAATCTACCTACCTACCTATGTCTATCTATCTACCTACCTACCTATCTCTATCTATCTATCTACCTACCTACCTATCTGTATCTATCAATCTACATACCTACCTATCTCTATCTATCTATCTACCTACCTACCTATCTGTATTTATCTATCTACCTACCTACCTATCTCTATCTATATATCTACCTACCTACCTATCTCTATCTATCTACCTACCTACCTACCTATCTGTATTTATCTATCTATCTACCTACCTATCTGTATCTATCAATCTACCTACCTAACTATGTCTATCTATCTACCTACCTACCTATCTCTATCTATCTATCTACCTACCTACCTATCTGTATCTATCAATCTACATACCTACCTATCTCTATCTATCTATCTATCTATCTATCTACCTACCTACCTATCTGTATTTATCTATCTATCTACCTACCTATCTGCATCTATCTATCTACCTACCTACCTATCTGTATCTATCAATCTACCTACCCACCTATCTCTAGCTATCTATCTACCTACCTACCTATCTGTATTTATCTATCTACCTACCTACCTATCTGTATCTATCTATCTACCTACCTACCTATCTGTATCTATCAATCTACCTACCCACCTATCTCTAGCTATCTATCTACCTACCTACCTATCTGTATTTATCTATCTACCTACCTACCTATCTGTATCTATCTATCTACCTACCTACCTATCTGTATCTATCAATCTACCTACCTACCTATCTCTATCTATCTACCTACTTACCTACCTATCTGTATTTATCTATCTATCTACCTACCTATCTGTATCTATCTACCTACCTACCTATCTCTATCTATCTATCTACCTACCTACCTATCTCTATCTATCTATCTACCTACCTACCTATCTCTATCTATCTATCTACCTACCTACCTATCTGTATTTATCTATCTACCTACCTACCTTTCTCTATCTATCTATCAACCTACCTACCTATCTGTATCTATCTATCTACCTACCTACCTATCTGTATCTATCAATCTACCTACCTACCTATGTCTATCTATCTACCTACCTACCTATCTCTATCTATCTATCTACCTACCTACCTATCTGTATCTATCAATCTACATACCTACCTATCTCTATCTATCTACCTACCTACCTACCTATCTGTATCTATCTATCTACCTACCTACCTATCTGTATCTATCAATCTACTTACCTACCTATCTGTATCTATCATTCTACATACCTACCTATCTCTATCTATCTATCTACCTACCTACCTATCTGTATTTATCTATCTACCTACCTACCTATCTGTATCTATCTATCTACCTACCTACCTATCTGTATCTATCAATCTACCTACCTACCTATCTCTATCTATCTACCTACCTACCTATCTGTATTTATCTATCTATCTACCTACCTATCTGTATCTATCTACCTACCTACCTATCTCTATCTATCTATCTACCTACCTACCTATCTCTATCTATCTATCTACCTACCTACCTATCTCTATCTATCTATCTACCTACCTACCTTTCTCTATCTATCTATCTACCTACCTACCTATCTGTATCTATCTATCTACCTACCTACCTATCTGTATCTATCAATCTACCTACCTACCTATGTCTATCTATCTACCTACCTACCTATCTCTATCTATCTATCTACCTACCTACCTATCTGTATCTATCAATCTACATACCTACCTATCTATCTACCTATCTACCTACCTACCTATCTGTATTTATCTATCTACCTACCTACCTATCTGTATCTATCTATCTACCTACCTACCTATCTGTATCTATCAATCTACCTACCTACCTATCTCTATCTATATATCTACCTACCTACCTATCTCTATCTATCTACCTACCTACCTACCTATCTGTATTTATCTATCTATCTACCTACCTATCTGTATCTATCAATCTACCTACCTAACTATGTCTATCTATCTACCTACCTACCTATCTCTATCTATCTATCTACCTACCTACCTATCTGTATCTATCAATCTACATACCTACCTATCTCTATCTATCTATCTATCTATCTATCTACCTACCTACCTATCTGTATTTATCTATCTATCTACCTACCTATCTGCATCTATCTATCTACCTACCTACCTATCTGTATCTATCAATCTACCTACCTACCTATCTGTATCTATCAATCTACTTACCTACCTATCTGTATCTATCATTCTACATACCTACCTATCTCTATCTATCTATCTACCTACCTACCTATCTGTATTTATCTATCTACCTACCTACCTATCTGTATCTATCTATCTACCTACCTACCTATCTGTATCTATCAATCTACCTACCCACCTATCTCTAGCTATCTATCTACCTACCTACCTATCTGTATTTATCTATCTACCTACCTACCTATCTGTATCTATCTATCTACCTACCTACCTATCTGTATCTATCAATCTACCTACCTACCTATCTCTATCTATCTACCTACTTACCTACCTATCTGTATTTATCTATCTATCTACCTACCTATCTGTATCTATCTACCTACCTACCTATCTCTATCTATCTATCTACCTACCTACCTATCTCTATCTATCTATCTACCTACCTACCTATCTCTATCTATCTATCTACCTACCTACCTATCTGTATTTATCTATCTACATACCTACCTTTCTCTATCTATCTATCTACCTACCTACCTATCTGTATCTATCTATCTACCTACCTACCTATCTGTATCTATCAATCTACCTACCTACCTATGTCTATCAATCTACATACCTACCTATCTCTATCTATCTATCTACCTACCTACCTATCTGTATTTATCTATCTACCTACCTACCTATCTGTATCTATCTATCTACCTACCTACCTATCTGTATATATCAATCTACCTACCTACCTATCTCTATCTATATATCTACCTACCTACCTATCTCTATCTATCTACCTACCTACCTACCTATCTGTATTTATCTATCTACCTACCTATCTGTATCTATCTACCTACCTACCTATCTCTATCTATCTACCTACCTACCTACCTATCTCTATCTATCTACCTACCTACCTATCTGTATTTATCTATCTACCTACCTACCTTTCTCTATCTATCTATCTACCTACCTACCTATCTGTATCTATCTATCTAACTACCTACCTATCTGTATCTATCAATCTACCTACCTAACTATGTCTATCTATCTACCTACCTACCTATCTCTATCTATCTATCTACCTACCTACCTATCTGTATCTATCAATCTACATACCTACCTATCTCTATCTATCTATCTATCTATCTATCTACTACCTACCTATCTGTATTTATCTATCTACCTACCTACCTATCTGTATCTATCTATCTACCTACCTACCTATCTGTATCTATCTATCTACCTACCTACCTATATCTATCTACCTACCTACCTATCTGTATTTATCTATCTACCTACCTACCTATATGTATCTATCTATCTATCTACCTACCTATCTGTATCTATCTATCTACCTACCTACCTATCTGTATCTATCAATCTACCTACCTAACTATCTGTAGATATCTACCTACCTACCTATCTGTATCTATCTAGCTACCTACCTACCTATCTGTATCTATCAATCTACCTACCTACCTATCTCTATCTATCTATCTACCTACCTACCTATCTCTATCTATCTACCTACCTACCTACCTATCTGTATTTATCTATCTACCTACCTACCTATCTGTATCTATCTATCTACCTACCTACCTATCTGTATCTATCAATCTAGCTACCTACCTATCTGTAGCTATCTACCTACCTACCTATCTGTATCTATCAATCTACCTACCTACCTATCTGTATCTATCAATCTACCTACCTACCTATCTGTATCTATCAATCTACTTACCTACCTATCTTTATCTATCATTCTACATACCTACCTATCTCTATCTATCTATCTATCTATCTACCTACCTATCTGTATTTATCTATCTACCTACCTACCTATCTGTACCTATCTATCTACCTACCTAGCAATATGTATCTATCAATCTACCTACCTACCTATCTCAATCTATCTATCTACCTACCTACCTATCTCTATCTATCTACCTACCTACCTATCTGTATTTATCTATCTATCTACCTACCTATCTGTATCTATCTACCTACCTACCTATCTCTATCTATCTATCTACCTACCTACCTATCTGTATCTATCTATCTACCTACCTACCTATCTGTATCTATCAATCTACCTACCTACCTATCTGTATCTATCAATCTACTTACCTACCTATCTGTATCTATCGTTCTACATACCTACCTATCTCTATCTATCTATCTACCTACCTACCTATCTGTATTTATCTATCTACCTACCTACCTATCTGTATCTATCTATCTACCTACCTACCTATCTGTATCTATCAATCTACCTACCTACCTATCTCTATCTATCTATCTACCTACCTACCTATCTCTATCTATCTATCTACCTACCTACCTATCTCTATCTATCTACCTACCTACCTACCTATATGTATTTATCTATCTATCTACCTACGTATCTGTATCTATCTACCTACCTACCTATCTCTATCTATCTATCTACCTACCTACCTATCTGTATCTATCTATCTACCTACCTAGCTATCTGTATCTATCAATCTACCTACCTACCTATCTGTATCTATCAATCTACTTACCTACCTATCTGTATCTATCATTCTACATACCTACCTATCTCTATCTATCTATCTACCTACCTACCTATCTGTATTTATCTACCTACCTATCTGTATCTATCTATCTACCTACCTACCTATCTGTATCTATCAATCTACCTACCTACCTATCTCTATCTATCTATCTACCTACCTACCTATCTCTATCTATCTACCAACCTACCAACCTATCTGTATTTATCTATCTATCTACCTACCTATCTGTATCTATCTACCTACCTACCTATCTCTATCTATCTATCTACCTACCTACCTATCTGTATTTATCTATCTACCTACCTACCTATCTGTATCTATCTATCTACCTACCTACCTATCTGTATCTATCAATCTACCTACCTACCTATCTCTATCTATCTACCTACCTACCTACCTATCTGTATTTATCTATCTATCTACCTACCTATCTGTATCTATCTACCTACCTACCTATCTCTATCTATCTATCTACCTACCTACCTATCTCTATCTATCTATCTACCTACCTACCTATCTGTATTTATCTATCTACCTACCTACCTTTCTCTATCTATCTATCTACCTACCTACCTATCTGTATCTATCTATCTACCTACCTACCTATCTGTATCTATCAATCTACCTACCTACCTATGTCTATCTATCTACCTACCTACCTATCTGTATCTATCTATCTACCTACCTACATATCTGTATCTATCAATCTACATACCTACCTATCTCTATCTATCTATCTACCTACCTACCTATCTGTATTCATCTATCTACCTACCTACCTATCTGTATCTATCTATCTACCTACCTACCTATCTGTATCTATCAATCTACCTACCTACCTATCTCTATCTATATATCTACCTACCTACCTATCTCTATCTATCTACCTACCTACCTACCTATCTGTATTTATCTATCTATCTACCTACCTATCTGTATCTATCAATCTACCTACCTATGTCTATCTATCTACCTACCTACCTATCTCTATCTATCTATCTACCTACCTACCTATCTGTATCTATCAATCTACATACCTACCTATCTCTATCTATCTATCTATCATCTACCTACCTACCTATCTGTATTTATCTATCTATCTACCTACCTATCTGCATCTATCTATCTACCTGCCTACCTATCTGTATCTATCAATCTACCTACCTACCTATCTGTATCTATCAATCTACTTACCTACCTATCTGTATCTATCATTCTACATACCTACCTATCTCTATCTATCTATCTACCTACCTACCTATCTGTATTTATCTATCTACCTACCTACCTATCTGTATCTATCTACCTACCTACCTACCTATCTGTATCTATCAATCTACCTACCCACCTATCTCTAGCTATCTATCTACCTACCTACCTATCTGTATTTATCTATCTACCTACCTACCTATCTGTATCTATCTATCTACCTACCTACCTATCTGTATCTATCAATCTACCTACCTACCTATCTCTATCTATCTACCTACTTACCTACCTATCTGTATTTATCTATCTATCTACCTACCTATCTGTATCTATCTACCTACCTACCTATCTCTATCTATCTATCTACCTACCTACCTATCTCTATCTATCTATCTACCTACCTACCTATCTCTATCTATCTATCTACCTACCTACCTATCTGTATTTATCTATCTACCTACCTACCTTTCTCTATCTATCTATCTACCTACCTACCTATCTGTATCTATCTATCTACCTATCTACCTATCTGTATCTATCAATCTACCTACCTACCTATGTCTATCTATCTACCTACCTACCTATCTCTATCTATCTATCTACCTACCTACCTATCTGTATCTATCAATCTACATACCTACCTATCTCTATCTATCTATCTACCTACCTACCTATCTGTATTTATCTATCTACCTACCTACCTATCTGTATCTATCTATCTACCTACCTACCTATCTGTATAAATCAATCTACCTACCTACCTATCTCTATCTATATATCTACCTACCTACCTATCTCTATCTATCTACCTACCTACCTACCTATCTGTATTTATCTATCTACCTACCTATCTGTATCTATCTACCTACCTACCTATCTCTATCTATCTACCTACCTACCTACCTATCTCTATCTATCTACCTACCTACCTATCTGTATTTATCTATCTACCTACCTACCTTTCTCTATCTATCTATCTACCTACCTACCTATCTGTATCTATCTATCTACCTACCTACCTATCTGTATCTATCAATCTACCTACCTAACTATGTCTATCTATCTACTACCTACCTATCTGTATTTATCTATCTACCTACCTACCTATCTGTATCTATCTATCTACCTACCTACCTATCTGTATCTATCTATCTAACTACCTACCTATCTGTATTTATCTATCTACCTACCTACCTATATGTATCTATCTATCTATCTACCTACCTATCTGTATCTATCTATCTACCTACCTACCTATCTGTATCTATCAATCTACCTACCTAACTATCTGTAGATATCTACCTACCTACCTATCTGTATCTATCTAGCTACCTACCTACCTATCTGTATCTATCAATCTACCTACCTACCTATCTCTATCTATCTATCTACCTACCTACCTATCTCTATCTATCTACCTACCTACCTACCTATCTGTATCTATCTATCTACCTACCTACCTATCTGTATCTATCAATCTACCTACCTTCCTATCTGTAGCTATCTACCTACCTACCTATCTGTATCTATCAATCTACCTACCTACCTATCTGTATCTATCAATCTACTTACCTACCTATCTGTATCTATCAATCTACTTACCTACCTATCTGTATCTATCATTCTACATACCTACCTATCTCTATCTATCTATCTATCTACCTACCTATCTGTATTTATCTATCTACCTACCTACCTATCTGTACCTATCTATCTACCTACCTAGCTATATGTATCTATCAATCTACCTACCTAGCTATCTCTATCTATCTATCTACCTACCTACCTATCTCTATCTATCTACCTACCTACCTACCTATCTGTATTTATCTATCTATCTACCTACCTATCTGTATCTATCTACCTACCTACCTATCTCTATCTATCTATCTACCTACCTACCTATCTGTATCTATCTATCTACCTACCTACCTATCTGTATCTATCAATCTACCTACCTACCAATCTGTATGTATCAATCTACTTACGTACCTATCTGTATCTATCATTCTACATACCTACCTATCTCTATCTATCTATCTACCTACCTACCTATCTCTATTTATCTATCTACCTACTTACCTATCTGTATCTATCTATCTACCTACCTACCTATCTGTATCTATCAATCTACCTACCTACCTATCTCTATCTGTCTATCTACCTACCTACCTATCTCTATCTATCTACCAACCTACCTACCTATCTGTATTTATCTATCTATCTACCTACCTATCTGTATCTATCTACCTACCTACCTATCTCTATCTATCTATCTACCTACCTACCTATCTGTATCTATCTATCTACCTACCTACCTATCTGTATCTATCAATCTACCTACCTACCTATCTGTATCTATCAATCTACTTACCTACCTATCTGTATCTATCATTCTACATACCTACCTATCTCTATCTATCTATCTACCTACCTACCTATCTCTATCTATCTACCTACCTACCTACCTATCTGTATTTATCTATCTATCTACCTACCTATCTGTATCTATCTACCTACCTACCTATCTCTATCTATCTATCTACCTACCTACCTATCTGTATCTATCTATCTACCTACCTACCTATCTGTATCTATCAATCTACCTACCTACCTATCTGTATCTATCAATCTACTTGCCTACCTATCTGTATCTATCATTCTACATACCTACCTATCTCTATCTATCTATCTACCTACCTACCTATCTGTATTTATCTATCTACCTACCTACCTATCTGTATCTATCTATCTACCTACCTACCTATGTGTATCTATCAATCTACCTACCTACCTATCTCTATCTATCTACCTACCTACCTACCTCTATCTATCTACCTACCTACATACCTATCTGTATTTATCTATCTATCTACCTACCTATCTGTATCTATCTACCTACCTACCTATCTCTATCTATCTATCTACCTACCTACCTATCTCTATCTATCTATCTGCCTACCTACCTATCTGATTTATCTATCTACCTACCTACCTTTCTCTATCTATCTATCTACCTACCTACCTATCTGTATTTATCTATCTACCTACCTACCTATCTGTATCTATCTATCTACCTACCTACCTATCTGTATTTATCAATCTACCTTCCTACCTATCTCTATCTATCTATCTATCTACCTACCTACCTATCTCTATCTATCTACCTACCTACCTACCTATCTGTATTTATCTATCTATCTACCTACCTATCTGTATCTATCTACCTACCTACCTATCTCTATCTATCTATCTACTTACCTACCTATCTGTATCTATCTATCTACCTACCTACCTATCTGTATCTATCAATCTACCTACCTACCTATCTGTATCTATCAATCTACTTACCTACCTATCTGTATCTATCGTTCTACATAACTACCTATCTCTATCTATCTATCTACCTACCTACCTATCTGTATTTATCTATCTACCTACCTACCTATCTGTATCTATCTATCTACCTACCTACCTATCTGTATCTATCAATCTACCTACCTACCTATCTCTATCTATCTATCTACCTACCTACCTATCTCTATCTATCTATCTACCTACCTACCTATCTCTATCTATCTACCTACCTACCTACCTATATGTATTTATCTATCTATCTACCTACGTATCTGTATCTATCTACCTACCTACCTATCTCTATCTATCTATCTACCTACCTACCTATCTGTATCTATCTATCTACCTACCTAGCTATCTGTATCTATCAATCTACCTACCTACCTATCTGTATCTATCAATCTACTTACCTACCTATCTGTATCTATCATTCTACATACCTACCTATCTCTATCTATCTATCTACCTACCTACCTATCTGTATTTATCTACCTACCTATCTGTATCTATCTATCTACCTACCTACCTATCTGTATCTATCAATCTACCTACCTACCTATCTCTATCTATCTATCTACCTACCTACCTATCTCTATCTATCTACCAACCTACCAACCTATCTGTATTTATCTATCTATCTACCTACCTATCTGTATCTATCTACCTACCTACTTATCTCTATCTATCTATCTACCTACCTACCTATCTGTATCTATCTATCTACCTACCTACCTATCTGTATCTATCAATCTACTTACCTACCTATCTGTATCTATCATTCTACATACCTACCTATCTCTATCTATCTACCTACCTACCTACCTATCTGTATTTATCTATCTACCTACCTACCTATCTGTATCTATCTATCTACCTACCTACCTATCTGTATCTATCAATCTACCTACCTACCTATCTCTATCTATCTACCTACCTACCTACCTATCTGTATTTATCTATCTATCTACCTACCTATCTGTATCTATCTACCTACCTACCTATCTCTATCTATCTATCTACCTACCTACCTATCTCTATCTATCTATCTACCTACCTACCTATCTCTATCTATCTATCTACCTACCTACCTATCTGTATTTATCTATCTACCTACCTACCTTTCTCTATCTATCTATCTACCTACCTACCTATCTGTATCTATCTATCTACCTACCTACCTATCTGTATCTATCAATCTACCTACCTACCTATGTCTATCTATCTACCTACCTACCTATCTGTATCTATCTATCTACCTACCTACATATCTGTATCTATCAATCTACATACCTACCTATCTCTATCTATCTATCTACCTACCTACCTATCTGTATTCATCTATCTACCTACCTACCTATCTGTATCTATCTATCTACCTACCTACCTATCTGTATCTATCAATCTACCTACCTACCTATCTCTATCTATATATCTACCTACCTACCTATCTCTATCTATCTACCTACCTACCTACCTATCTGTATTTATCTATCTATCTACCTACCTATCTGTATCTATCAATCTACCTACCTATGTCTATCTATCTACCTACCTACCTATCTCTATCTATCTATCTACCTACCTACCTATCTGTATCTATCAATCTACATACCTACCTATCTCTATCTATCTATCTATCATCTACCTACCTACCTATCTGTATTTATCTATCTATCTATCTACCTATCTGCATCTATCTATCTACCTACCTACCTATCTGTATCTATCAATCTACCTACCTACCTATCTGTATCTATCAATCTACTTACCTACCTATCTGTATCTATCATTCTACATACCTACCTATCTCTATCTATCTATCTACCTACCTACCTATCTGTATTTATCTATCTACCTACCTACCTATCTGTATCTATCTACCTACCTACCTACCTATCTGTATCTATCAATCTACCTACCCACCTATCTCTAGCTATCTATCTACCTACCTACCTATCTGTATTTATCTATCTACCTACCTACCTATCTGTATCTATCTATCTACCTACCTACCTATCTGTATCTATCAATCTACCTACCTACCTATCTCTATCTATCTACCTACTTACCTACCTATCTGTATTTATCTATCTATCTACCTACCAATCTGTATCTATCTACCTACCTACCTATCTCTATCTATCTATCTACCTACCTACCTATCTCTATCTATCTATCTACCTACCTACCTATCTGTATTTATCTATCTACCTACCTACCTTTCTCTATCTATCTATCTACCTACCTACCTATCTGTATCTATCTATCTACCTATCTACCTATCTGTATCTATCAATCTACCTACCTACCTATGTCTATCTATCTACCTACCTACCTATCTCTATCTATCTATCTACCTACCTACCTATCTGTATCTATCAATCTACATACCTACCTATCTCTATCTATCTATCTACCTACCTACCTATCTGTATTTATCTATCTACCTACCTACCTATCTGTATCTATCTATCTACCTACCTACCTATCTGTATAAATCAATCTACCTACCTACCTATCTCTATCTATATATCTACCTACCTACCTATCTCTATCTATCTACCTACCTACCTACCTATCTGTATTTATCTATCTACCTACCTATCTGTATCTATCTACCTACCTACCTATCTCTATCTATCTACCTACCTACCTACCTATCTCTATCTATCTACCTACCTACCTATCTGTATTTATCTATCTACCTACCTACCTTTCTCTATCTATCTATCTACCTACCTACCTATCTGTATCTATCTATCTACCTACCTACCTATCTGTATCTATCAATCTACCTACCTAACTATGTCTATCTATCTACTACCTACCTATCTGTATTTATCTATCTACCTACCTACCTATCTGTATCTATCTATCTACCTACCTACCTATCTGTATCTATCTATCTAACTACCTACCTATCTGTATTTATCTATCTACCTACCTACCTATATGTATCTATCTATCTATCTACCTACCTATCTGTATCTATCTATCTACCTACCTACCTATCTGTATCTATCAATCTACCTACCGAACTATCTGTAGATATCTACCTACCTACCTATCTGTATCTATCTAGCTACCTACCTACCTATCTGTATCTATCAATCTACCTACCTACCTATCTCTATCTATCTATCTACCTACCTACCTATCTCTATCTATCTACCTACCTACCTACCTATCTGTATCTATCTATCTACCTACCTACCTATCTGTATCTATCAATCTACCTACCTACCTATCTGTAGCTATCTACCTACCTACCTATCTGTATCTATCAATCTACCTACCTACCTATCTGTATCTATCAATCTACTTACCTACCTATCTGTATCTATCAATCTACTTACCTACCTATCTGTATCTATCATTCTACATACCTACCTATCTCTATCTATCTATCTATCTACCTACCTATCTGTATTTATCTATCTACCTACCTACCTATCTGTACCTATCTATCTACCTACCTAGCTATATGTATCTATCAATCTACCTACCTAGCTATCTCTATCTATCTATCTACCTACCTACCTATCTCTATCTATCTACCTACCTACCTACCTATCTGTATTTATCTATCTATCTACCTACCTATCTGTATCTATCTACCTACCTACCTATCTCTATCTATCTATCTACCTACCTACCTATCTGTATCTATCTATCTACCTACCTACCTATCTGTATCTATCAATCTACCTACCTACCAATCTGTATCTATCAATCTACTTACGTACCTATCTGTATCTATCATTCTACATACCTACCTATCTCTATCTATCTATCTACCTACCTACCTATCTCTATTTATCTATCTACCTACTTACCTATCTGTATCTATCTATCTACCTACCTACCTATCTGTATCTATCAATCTACCTACCTACCTATCTCTATCTGTCTATCTACCTACCTACCTATCTCTATCTATCTACCAACCTACCTACCTATCTGTATTTATCTATCTATCTACCTACCTATCTGTATCTATCTACCTACCTACCTATCTCTATCTATCTATCTACCTACCTACCTATCTGTATCTATCTATCTACCTACCTACCTATCTGTATCTATCAATCTACCTACCTACCTATCTGTATCTATCAATCTACTTGCCTACCTATCTGTATCTATCATTCTACATACCTACCTATCTCTATCTATCTATCTACCTACCTACCTATCTGTATTTATCTATCTACCTACCTACCTATCTGTATCTATCTATCTACCTACCTACCTATGTGTATCTATCAATCTACCTACCTACCTATCTCTATCTATCTACCTACCTACCTACCTCTATCTATCTACCTACCTACATACCTATCTGTATTTATCTATCTATCTACCTACCTATCTGTATCTATCTACCTACCTACCTATCTCTATCTATCTATCTACCTACCTACCTATCTCTATCTATCTATCTGCCTACCTACCTATCTGATTTATCTATCTACCTACCTACCTTTCTCTATCTATCTATCTACCTACCTACCTATCTGTATTTATCTATCTACCTACCTACCTATCTGTATCTATCTATCTACCTACCTACCTATCTGTATTTATCAATCTACCTACCTACCTATCTGTATCTATCTACCTACCTACCTATCTCTATCTATCTATCTACTTACCTACCTATCTGTATCTATCTATCTACCTACCTACATATCTGTATCTATCAATCTACCTACCTACCTATCTGTATCTATCAATCTACTTACCTACCTATCTGTATCTATCGTTCTACATACCTACCTATCTCTATCTATCTATCTACCTACCTACCTATCTGTATTTATCTATCTACCTACCTACCTATCTGTATCTATCTATCTACCTACCTACCTATCTGTATCTATCAATCTACCTACCTACCTATCTCTATCTATCTATCTATCTACCTACCTACCTATCTCTATCTATCTATCTACCTACCTACCTATCTCTATCTATCTACCTACCTACCTACCTATATGTATTTATCTATCTATCTACCTACGTATCTGTATCTATCTATCTACCTACCTATCTCTATCTATCTATCTACCTACCTACCTATCTGTATCTATCTATCTACCTACCTAGCTATCTGTATCTATCAATCTACCTACCTACCTATCTGTATCTATCAATCTACTTACCTACCTATCTGTATCTATCATTCTACATACCTACCTATCTCTATCTATCTATCTACCTACCTACCTATCTGTATTTATCTACCTACCTATCTGTATCTATCTATCTACCTACCTACCTATCTGTATCTATCAATCTACCTACCTACCTATCTCTATCTATCTATCTACCTACCTACCTATCTCTATCTATCTACCAACCTACCAACCTATCTGTATTTATCTATCTATCTACCTACCTATCTGTATCTATCTACCTACCTACATATCTCTATCTATCTATCTACCTACCTACCTATCTGTATCTATCTATCTACCTACCTACCTATCTGTATCTATCAATCTACTTACCTACCTATCTGTATCTATCATTCTACATACCTACCTATCTCTATCTATCTATCTACCTACCTACCTATCTGTATTTATCTATCTACCTACCTACCTATCTGTATCTATCTATCTACCTACCTACCTATCTGTATCTATCAATCTACCTACCTACCTATCTCTATCTATCTACCTACCTACCTACCTATCTGTATTTATCTATCTATCTACCTACCTATCTGTATCTATCTACCTACCTACCTATCTCTATCTATCTATCTACCTACCTACCTATCTCTATCTATCTATCTACCTACCTACCTATCTCTATCTATCTATCTACCTACCTACCTATCTGTATTTATCTATCTACCTACCTACCTTTCTCTATCTATCTATCTACCTACCTACCTATCTGTATCTATCTATCTACCTACCTACCTATCTGTATCTATCAATCTACCTACCTACCTATGTCTATCTATCTACCTACCTACCTATCTGTATCTATCTATCTACCTACCTACATATCTGTATCTATCAATCTACATACCTACCTATCTCTATCTATCTATCTACCTACCTACCTATCTGTATTCATCTATCTACCTACCTACCTATCTGTATCTATCAATCTACATACCTACCTATCTCTATCTATCTATCTATCTATCATCTACCTACCTACCTATCTGTATTTATCTATCTATCTATCTATCTACCTATCTGCATCTATCTATCTACCTACCTACCTATCTGTATCTATCAATCTACCTACCTACCTATCTGTATCTATCAATCTACTTACCTACCTATCTGTATCTATCATTCTACATACCTACCTATCTCTATCTATCTATCTACCTACCTACCTATCTGTATTTATCTATCTACCTACCTACCTATCTGTATCTATCTACCTACCTACCTACCTATCTGTATCTATCAATCTACCTACCCACCTATCTCTAGCTATCTATCTACCTACCTACCTATCTGTATTTATCTATCTACCTACCTACCTATCTGTATCTATCTATCTACCTACCTACCTATCTGTATCTATCAATCTACCTACCTACCTATCTCTATCTATCTACCTACTTACCTACCTATCTGTATTTATCTATCTATCTACCTACCTATCTGTATCTATCTACCTACCTACCTATCTCTATCTATCTATCTACCTACCTACCTATCTCTATCTATCTATCTACCTACCTACCTATCTGTATCTATCTACCTACCTACCTATCTCTATCTATCTATCTACCTACCTACCTATCTGTATCTATCTATCTACCTACCTACCTATCTGTATCTATCAATATACCTACCTACCAATCTGTATCTATCAATCTACTTACGTACCTATCTGTATCTATCATTCTACATACCTACCTATCTCTATCTATCTATCTACCTACCTACCTATCTCTATTTATCTATCTACCTACTTACCTATCTGTATCTATCTATCTACCTACCTACCTATCTGTATCTATCAATCTACCTACCTACCTATCTCTATCTGTCTATCTACCTACCTACCTATCTCTATCTATCTACCAACCTACCTACCTATCTGTATTTATCTATCTATCTACCTACCTATCTGTATCTATCTACCTACCTACCTATCTCTATCTATCTATCTACCTACCTACCTATCTGTATCTATCTATCTACCTACCTACCTATCTGTATCTATCAATCTACCTACCTACCTATCTGTATCTATCAATCTACTTACCTACCTATCTGTATCTATCATTCTACATACCTACCTATCTCTATCTATCTATCTACCTACCTACCTATCTCTATCTATCTACCTACCTACCTACCTATCTGTATTTATCTATCTATCTACCTACCTATCTGTATCTATCTACCTACCTACCTATCTCTATCTATCTATCTACCTACCTACCTATCTGTATCTATCTATCTACCTACCTACCTATCTGTATCTATCAATCTACCTACCTACCTATCTGTATCTATCAATCTACTTGCCTACCTATCTGTATCTATCATTCTACATACCTACCTATCTCTATCTATCTATCTACCTACCTACCTATCTGTATTTATCTATCTACCTACCTACCTATCTGTATCTATCTATCTACCTACCTACCTATGTGTATCTATCAATCTACCTACCTACCTATCTCTATCTATCTACCTACCTACCTACCTCTATCTATCTACCTACCTACATACCTATCTGTATTTATCTATCTATCTAGCTACCTATCTGTATCTATCTACCTACCTACCTATCTCTATCTATCTATCTACCTACCTACCTATCTCTATCTATCTATCTGCCTACCTACCTATCTGATTTATCTATCTACCTACCTACCTTTCTCTATCTATCTATCTACCTACCTACCTATCTGTATTTATCTATCTACCTACCTACCTATCTGTATCTATCTATCTACCTACCTACCTATCTGTATTTATCAATCTACCTTCCTACCTATCTCTATCTATCTATCTATCTACCTACCTATCTCTATCTATCTACCTACCTACCTACCTATCTGTATTTATCTATCTACCTACCTATCTGTATCTATCTACCTACCTACCTATCTCTATCTATCTATCTACTTACCTACCTATCTGTATCTATCTATCTACCTACCTACCTATCTGTATCTATCAATCTACCTACCTACCTATCTGTATCTATCAATCTACTTACCTACCTATCTGTATCTATCATTCTACATACCTACCTATCACTATCTATCTATCTACCTACCTACCTATCTGTATTTATCTATCTACCTACCTACCTAACTGTATCTATCTATCTACCTACCTACCTATCTGTATCTATCAATCTACCTACCTACCTATCTCTATCTATCTATCTACCTACCTACCGATCTCTATCTATCTACCTACCTACCTACCTATCTGTATTTATCTATCTATCTACCTACCTATCTGTATCTATCTACCTACCTACCTATCTCTATCTATCTATCTACCTACCTACCTATCTCTATCTATCTATCTGCCTACCTAACTATCTGTATTTATCTATCTACCTACCTACCTTTCTCTATCTATCTATTTACCTACCTACCTATCTGTATTTATCTATCTACCTACCTACCTATCTGTATCTATCTATCTACCTACCTACCTAAATATCTGTATCTATCAATCTACCTACCTACCTATCTCTATCTATCTATCTACCTACCTACCTATCTCTATCTATCTACCTACCTACCTACCTATCTGTATTTATCTATCTATCTACCTACCTATCTGTATCTATCTACCTACCTACCTATCTCTATCTATCTATCTATCTACTTACCTACCTATCTGTATCTATCTATCTACCTACCTACCTATCTGTATCTATCAATCTACCGACCTACCTATCTGTATCTATCAATCTACTTACTACCTATCTGTATCTATCATTCTACATACCTACCTATCTCTATCTATCTATCTACCTACCTACCTATCTGTATTTATCTATCTACCTACCTACCTATCTGTATCTATCTATCTACCTACCTACCTATCTGTATCTATCAATCTACCTACCTACCTATCTCTATCTATCTATCTACCTACCTACCTATCTCTATCTATCTACCTACCTATATGTATTTATCTATCTATCTACCTACCTATCTGTATCTATCTACCTACCTACCTATCTCTATCTATCTATCTACCTACCTACCTATCTGTATCTATCTATCTACCTACCTAGCTATCTGTATCTATCAATCTACATACCTACCTATCTGTATCTATCAATCTACTTACCTACCTATCTGTATCTATCATTCTACATACCTACCTATCTCTATCTATCTATCTACCTACCTACCTATCTGTATTTATCTACCTACCTACCTACCTATCTGTATCTATCTATCTAACTACCTACCTATCTGTATCTATCAATCTACCTACCTACCTATCTCTATCTATCTACCTACCTACCTACCTATCTCTATCTATCTACCTACCTACCGACCTATCTGTATTTATCTATCTATCTACCTACCTATCTGTATCTATCTACCTACCTACCTATCTCTATCTATCTATCTACCTACCTACCTATCTGTATCTATCAATCTACCTACCTACCTATCTGTATCTATCTATCTACCTACCTACCTATCTGTATCTATCAATCTACCTACCTACCTATCTGTATCTATCAATCTACTTACCTACCTAACTGTATCTATCATTCTACATACATACCTATCTCTATCTATCTATCTACCTACCTACCTATCTGTATTTATCTATCTACCTACCTACCTTTCTCTATTTATCTATCTACCTACGTACCTATCTCTATCTATCTACCTACCTACCTACCTATCTGTATTTATCTATCTACCTACCTATCTGTATCTATCTACCTACCTACCTATCTCTATCTATCTATCTACTTACCTACCTATCTGTATCTATCTATCTACCTACCTACCTATCTGTATCTATCAATCTACCTACCTACCTATCTGTATCTATCAATCTACTTACCTACCTATCTGTATCTATCATTCTACATACCTACCTATCTCTATCTATCTATCTACCTACCTACCTATCTGTATTTATCTATCTACCTACCTACCTATCTGTATCTATCTACCTACCTACCTATCTGTATCTATCAATCTACCTACCTACCTATCTCTATCTATCTATCTACCTACCTACCGATCTCTATCTATCTACCTACCTACCTACCTATCTGTATTTATCTATCTATCTACCTACCTATCTGTATCTATCTACCTACCTACCTATCTCTATCTATCTATCTACCTACCTACCTATCTCTATCTATCTATCTGCCTACCTAACTATCTGTATTTATCTATCTACCTACCTACCTTTCTCTATCTATCTATTTACCTACCTACCTATCTGTATTTATCTATCTACCTACCTACCTATCTGTATCTATCTATCTACCTACCTACCTACCTATCTGTATCTATCAATCTACCTACCTACCTATCTCTATCTATCTATCTACCTACCTACCTATCTCTATCTATCTACCTACCTACCTACCTATCTGTATTTATCTATCTATCTACCTACCTATCTGTATCTATCTACCTACCTACCTATCTCTATCTATCTATCTATCTACTTACCTACCTATCTGTATCTATCTATCTACCTACCTACCTATCTGTATCTATCAATCTACCGACCTACCTATCTGTATCTATCAATCTACTTACTACCTATCTGTATCTATCATTCTACATACCTACCTATCTCTATCTATCTATCTACCTACCTACCTATCTGTATTTATCTATCTACCTACCTACCTATCTGTATCTATCTATCTACCTACCTACCTATCTGTATCTATCAATCTACCTACCTACCTATCTCTATCTATCTATCTACCTACCTACCTATCTCTATCTATCTACCTACCTATATGTATTTATCTATCTATCTACCTACCTATCTGTATCTATCTACCTACCTACCTATCTCTATCTATCTATCTACCTACCTACCTATCTGTATCTATCTATCTACCTACCTAGCTATCTGTATCTATCAATCTACATACCTACCTATCTGTATCTATCAATCTACTTACCTACCTATCTGTATCTATCATTCTACATACCTACCTATCTCTATCTATCTATCTACCTACCTACCTATCTGTATTTATCTACCTACCTACCTACCTATCTGTATCTATCTATCTAACTACCTACCTATCTGTATCTATCAATCTACCTACCTACCTATCTCTATCTATCTATCTACCTACCTACCTATCTCTATCTATCTACCTACCTACCGACCTATCTGTATTTATCTATCTATCTACCTACCTATCTGTATCTATCTACCTACCTACCTATCTCTATCTATCTATCTACCTACCTACCTATCTGTATCTATCAATCTACCTACCTACCTATCTGTATCTATCTATCTACCTACCTACCTATCTGTATCTATCAATCTACCTACCTACCTATCTGTATCTATCAATCTACTTACCTACCTAACTGTATCTATCATTCTACATACATACCTATCTCTATCTATCTATCTACCTACCTACCTATCTGTATTTATCTATCTACCTACCTACCTTTCTCTATTTACCTATCTACCTACGTACCTATCTGTATCTATCTATCTACCTACCTACCTATCTGTATCTATCAATCTACCTACCTATCTATCTCTATCTATCTATCTACCTACCTACCTATCTCTATCTATCTACCTACCTACCTACCTATCTGTATTTATCTATCTATCCACCTACCTATCTGTATCTATCTACCTACCTACCTATCTCTATCTATCTATCTATTTACCTACCTATCTGTATATATCTATCTACCTACCTACCTATCTGTATCTATCAATCTACCTACCTACCTATCTGTATCTATCAATCTACTTACCTACCTATCTGTATCTATCATTCTACATACCTACCTATCTCTATCTATCTATCTACCTACCTACCTATCTGTATTTATCTATCTACCTACCTACCTATCTGTATCTATCTATCTACCTACCTACCTATCTGTATCTATCAATCTACCTACCTACCTATCTCTATCTATCTATCTACCTACCTACCTTTCTCTATCTATCTACCTATCTACCTACCTATCTGTATTTATCTATCTATCTACCTACCTATCTGTATCTATCTACCTACCTACCTATCTCTATCTATCTATCTACCTACCTACCTATCTCTATCTATCTATCTGCCTACCTACCTATCTGTATTTATCTATCTACCTACCTACCTATCTGTATCTATCTATCTACCTACCTACCTACCTATCTGTATCTATCAATCTACCTACCTACCTATCTGTATCTATCTATCTACCTACCTACCTATCTGTATCTATCAATCTACCTACCTACCTATCTCTATCTATCTATCTACCTACCTACCTATCTCTATCTATCTACCTACCTACCTACCTATATGTATTTATCTATCTATCTACCTACCTATCTGTACCTATCTACCTACCTACCTATCTCTATCTATCTATCTACCTACCTACCTATCTGTATCTATCTATCTACCTACCTACCTACCTATATGTATTTATCTATCTATCTACCTACCTATCTCTATCTATCTATCTACCTACCTATCTCTATCTATCTATCTACTTACCTACCTATCTGTATCTATCTATCTACCTACCTACCTATCTGTATCTATCAATCTACCTACCTACCTATCTGTATCTATCAATCTACTTACCTACCTATCTGTATCTATCATTCTACATACCTACCTATCTCTATCTATCTATCTACCTACCTACCTATCTGTATCTATCTATCTACCTACCTACCTATCTGTATCTATCTATCTACCTACCTACCTATCTGTATCTATCAATCTACCTACCTACCTATCTCTATCTATCTATCTACCTACCTACCTATCTCTATCTATCTACCTACCTACCTACCTACCTATATGTATTTATCTATCTATCTAACTACCTATCTGTATCTATCTACCTACCTACCTATCTCTATCTATCTATCTACCTACCTACCTATCTGTATCTATCTATCTACCTACCTAGCTATCTGTATCTATCAATCTACATACCTACCTATCTGTATCTATCAATCTACTTACCTACCTATCTGTATCTATCATTCTACATACCTACCTATCTATATCTATCTATCTACCTACCTACCTATCTGTATTTATCTACCTACCTACCTACCTATCTCTATCTATCTATCTACCTACCTACCTATCTGTATCTATCAATCTACCTACCTACCTATCTCTATCTATCTATCTATCTACCTACCTACCTATCTCTATCTATCAATCTACCTACCTACCTATCTGTATCTATCAATCTACCTACCTACCTATCTGTATCTATCAATGTACTTACCTACCTATCTGTATCTATCATTCTACATACCTACCTATCTCTATCTATCTATCTACCTACCTACCTATCTGTATTTATCTATCTACCTACCTACCTATCTGTATCTATCTATCTATCTACCTACCTATCTGTATCTATCAATCTACCTACCTAACTATCTCTATCTATCTACCTACCTACCTACCTATCTGTATTTATCTATCTATCTACCTACCTATCTGTATCTATCTACCTACCTACCTATCTCTATCTATCTATCTACCTACCTACCTACCTATCTCTATCTATCTATCTACCTACCTACCTATCTCTATCTATCTATCTACCTACCTACCTATCTGTATCTATCTATCTACTTACCTACCTATCTGTATCTATCAATCTACCTACCTACCTATGTCTATCTATCTATCTACCTACCTACCTATCTGTATTTATCTATCTACCTACCTACCTATCTGTATCTATCTATCTACCTACCTACCTATCTGTATCTATCAATCTACCAACCTACCTATCTCTATCTATATATCTACCTACCTACCTATCTCTATCTATCTACCTACCTACCTACCTATCTGTATTTATCTATCTATCTACCTACCTATCTGTATCTATCTACCTACCTACCTATCTCTATCTATCTACCTACCTACCTACCTATCTCTATCTATCTACCTACCTACCTATCTGTATTTATCTATCTACCTACCTACCTTTCTCTATCTATCTATCTACCTACCTACCTATCTGTATCTATCTATCTACCTTCCTACCTATCTGTATCTATCAATCTACCTACCTAACTATGTCTATCTATCTACCTACCTACCTATCTCTATCTATCTATCTACCTACCTACCTATCTGTATCTATCAATCTACATACCTACCTATCTCTATCTATCTATCTATCTATCTATCTATCTATCTACTACCTACCTATCTGTATTTATCTATCTACCTACCTACCTATCTGTATCTATCTATCTACCTACCTACCTATCTCTATCTATCAATCTACCTACCTACCTATCTCTATCTATCTACCTACCTACCTACCTATCTGTATTTATCTATCTACCTACCTACATATCTGTATCTATCTATCTACCTACCTACCTATCTGTATCTATCTATCTACCTACCTACCTATCTGTATCTATCAATCTACCTACCTAACTATCTGTAGATATCTACCTACCTACCTGTATCTATCTAGCTACCTACCTACCTATCTGTATCTATCAATCTACCTACCTACCTATCTCTATCTATCTATCTACCTACCTACCTATCTCTATCTATCTACCTACCTACCTACCTATCTGTATTTATCTATCTACCTACCTACCTATCTGTATCTATCTATCTACCTACCTACCTATCTGTATCTATCAATCTACCTACCTACATATCTGTAGCTATCTACCTACCTACCTATCTGTATCTATCAATCTACCTACCTACCTATCTGTATCTATCAATCTACTTACCTACCTATCTGTATCTATCATTCTACATACCTACCTATCTGTATCTATCTATCTACCTACCTACCTATCTGTATTTATCTATCTACCTACCTACCTATCTGTATCTATCTATCTACCTACCTACCCTCTGTATCTATCTACCTACCTACCTACCTATCTGTATTTATCTATCTACCAACCTACCTATCTCTATCTATCTATCTACCTACCTACCTATCTGTATCTATCTATCTACCTACCTACCTATCTGTATCTATCAATCTACCTACCTACCTATCTGTAGCTATCTACCTACCTACCTATCTGTATCTAACAATCTACCTACCTACCTATCTGTATCTATCAATCTACTTACCTACCTATCTGTATCTATCATTCTACATACCTACCTATCTCTATCTATCTACCTACCTACCTACCTATCTGTATTTATCTATCTACCTACCTACCTATCTGTATCTATCTATCTACCTACCTACCTATCTGTATCTATCAATCTACCTACCTACCTATCTGTATCTATCTATCTACCTACCTACCTATCTGTATCTATCAATCTACATACCTACCTATCTCTATCTATATATCTACCTACCTACCTATCTCTATTTATCTATCTACCTACCTACCTATCTGTATCTATCTACCTACCTACCTATCTGTATCTATCAATCTACCTACCTACCTATCTCTATCTATCTATCTACCTACCTACCTATCTCTATCAATCTATCTACCTACCTACCTATCTGTATCTATCTATCTACCTACCTACCTATCTGTATCTATCAATCTACCTACCTACCTATCTGTAGCTATCTACCTACCTACCTATCTGTATCTATCAATCTACCTACCTACCTATCTGTATCTATCAATCTACATACCTACCTATCTGTATCTATCATTCTACATACCTACCTATCTCTATCTATCTACCTACCTACCTACCTATCTGTATTTATCTATCTATCTACCTACCTATCTCTATCTATCTACCTACCTACCTACCTATCTTTATTTATCTATCTACCTACCTACCTATCTGTATCTATCTATCTACCTACCTACCTATCTGTATCTATCAATCTACCTACCTACCTATCTCTATCTATCTATCTACCTACCTACCTATCTCTATCTATCTACCTACCTACCTACCTATCTGTATTTATCTATCTATCTACCTACCTATCTGTATCTATCTACCTACCTACCTATCTCTATCTATCTATCTACCTACCTACCTATCTGTATCTATCTATCTACCTACCTACCTATCTGTATCTATCAATCTACTTACCTACCTATCTGTATCTATCATTCTACATACCTACCTATCTCTATCTATCTATCTACCTACCTACCTATCTGTATTTATCTATCTACCTACCTACCTATCTGTATCTATCTATCTATCTACCTACCTATCTGTATCTATCAATCTACCTACCTAACTATCTCTATCTATCTACCTACCTACCTACCTATCTGTATTTATCTATCTATCTACCTACCTATCTGTATCTATCTACCTACCTACCTATCTCTATCTATCTATCTACCTACCTACCTATCTCTATCTATCTATCTACCTACCTACCTATCTCTATCTATCTATCTACCTACCTACCTATCTGTATCTATCTATCTACTTACCTACCTATCTGTATCTATCAATCTACCTACCTACCTATGTCTATCTATCTATCTACCTACCTACCTATCTGTATTTATCTATCTACCTACCTACCTATCTGTATCTATCTATCTACCTACCTACCTATCTGTATCTATCAATCTACCTACCTACCTATCTCTATCTATATATCTACCTACCTACCTATCTCTATCTATCTACCTACCTACCTACCTACCTATCTGTATTTATCTATCTATCTACCTACCTATCTGTATCTATCTACCTACCTACCTATCTCTATCTATCTACCTACCTACCTACCTATCTGTATTTATCTATCTACCTACCTACCTTTCTCTATCTATCTATCTACCTACCTACCTATCTGTATCTATCTATCTACCTTCCTACCTATCTGTATCTATCAATCTACCTACCTAACTATGTCTATCTATCTACCTACCTACCTATCTCTATCTATCTATCTACCTACCTACCTATCTGTATCTATCAATCTACATACCTACCTATCTCTATCTATCTATCTATCTATCTATCTACTACCTACCTATCTGTATTTATCTATCTACCTACCTACCTATCTCTATCTATCTATCTACCTACCTACCTATCTGTATCTATCAATCTACCTACCTACCTATCTCTATCTATCTACCTACCTACCTACCTATCTGTATTTATCTATCTACCTACCTACATATCTGTATCTATCTACCTACCTACCTACCTATCTGTATCTATCTATCTACCTACCTACCTATCTGTATCTATCAATCTACCTACCTAACTATCTGTAGATATCTACCTACCTACCTATCTGTATCTATCTAGCTACCTACCTACCTATCTGTATCTATCAATCTACCTACCTACCTATCTCTATCTATCTATCTACCTACCTACCTATCTCTATCTATCTACCTACCTACCTACCTATCTGTATTTATCTATCTACCTACCTACCTATCTGTATCTATCTATCTACCTACCTACCTATCTGTATCTATCAATCTACCTACCTACCTATCTGTAGCTATCTACCTACCTACCTATCTGTATCTATCAATCTACCTACCTACCTATCTGTATCTATCAATCTACTTACCTACCTATCTGTATCTATCATTCTACATACCTACCTATCTGTATCTATCTATCTACCTACCTACCTATCTGTATTTATCTATCTACCTACCTACCTATCTGTATCTATCTATCTACCTACCTACCCTCTGTATCTATCTACCTACCTACCTACCTATCTGTATTTATCTATCTACCAACCTACCTATCTCTATCTATCTATCTACCTACCTACCTATCTGTATCTATCTATCTACCTACCTACCTATCTGTATCTATCAATCTACCTACCTACCTATCTGTAGCTATCTACCTACCTACCTATCTGTATCTAACAATCTACCTACCTACCTATCTGTATCTATCAATCTACTTACCTACCTATCTGTATCTATCATTCTACATACCTACCTATCTCTATCTATCTACCTACCTACCTACCTATCTGTATTTATCTATCTACCTACCTACCTATCTGTATCTATCTATCTACCTACCTACCTATCTGTATCTATCAATCTACCTACCTACCTATCTGTATCTATCTATCTACCTACCTACCTATCTGTATCTATCAATCTACATACCTACCTATCTCTATCTATATATCTACCTACCTACCTATCTCTATTTATCTATCTACCTACCTATCTATCTGTATCTATCTACCTACCTACCTATCTGTATCTATCAATCTACCTACCTACCTATCTCTATCTATCTATCTACCTACCTACCTATCTCTATCAATCTATCTACCTACCTACCTATCTGTATCTATCTATCTACCTACCTACCTATCTGTATCTATCAATCTACCTACCTACCTATCTGTAGCTATCTACCTACCTACCTATCTGTATCTATCAATCTACCTACCTACCTATCTGTATCTATCAATCTACATACCTACCTATCTGTATCTATCATTCTAAATACCTACCTATCTCTATCTATCTACCTACCTACCTACCTATCTTTATTTATCTATCTACCTACCTACCTATCTGTATCTATCTATCTACCTACCTACCTATCTGTATCTATCAATCTACCTACCTACCTATCTCTATCTATCTATCTACCTACCTACCTATCTCTATCTATCTACCTACCTACCTACCTATCTGTATTTACCTATCTATCTACCTACCTATCTGTATCTATCTACCTACCTACCTATCTCTATCTATCTATCTACCTACCTACCTATCTGTATCTATCTATCTACCTACCTACCTATCTGTATCTGTCAATCTACCTACCTACCTATCTGTATCTATCAATCTACTTACCTACCTATCTGTATCTATCATTCTACATACCTACCTTTCTCTATCTATCTACCTACCTACCTACCTATCTATATTTATCTATCTACCTACCTACCTATCTGTATCTATCTATCTACCTACCTACCTATCTGTATCTATCAATCTACCTACCTATCTATCTGTATCTATCAATCTACCTACCTACCTATCTGTATCTATCAATCTACCTACCTACCTATCTGTATCTATCTATCTACCTACCTACCTATCTCTATCTATCTACTTACCTACCTACCTATCTCTATCTATCTATCTAGCTACCTACCTATCTCTATCTATCTATCTACCTACCTACCTATCTCTATCTATCTACCTACCTACCTACCTATCTGTATTTATCTATCTACCTACCTACCTATCTCTATCAATCTATCTACCTACCTACCTATCTGTATCTATCTATCTACCTACCTACCTATCTGTATCTATCAATCTACCTACCTACCTATCTGTAGCTATCTACCTACCTACCTATCTGTATCTATCAATCTACCTACCTACCTATCTGTATCTATCAATCTACTTACCTACCTATCTGTATCTATCATTCTACATACCTACCTATCTGTATCTATCTATCTACCTACCTACCTATCTGTATTTATCTATCTACCTACCTACCTAACTGTATCTATCTATCTACCTACCTACCTATCTGTATCTATCAATCTAACTACCTACCTATCTGTATTTATCTATCTACCTACCTACCTATCTCTATCTATCTATCTACCTACCTACCTATCTGTATCTATCTATCTACCTACCTACCTATCTGTATCTATCAATCTACCTACCTAACTATGTCTATCTATCTACCTACCTACCTATCTCTATCTATCTATCTACCTACCTACCTATCTGTATCTATCAATCTACATACCTACCTATCTCTATCTATCTATCTATCTATCTATCTATCTATCTATCTATCTATCTATCTATCTATCTATCTATCTATCTATCTATCTATCTATCTACTACCTACCTATCTGTATTTATCTATCTACCTACCTACCTATCTGTATCTATCTATCTACATACCTACCTATCTCTATCTATCTATCTATCTATCTACTACCTACCTATCTGTATTTATCTATCTACCTACCTACCTATCTGTATCTATCTATCTACCTACCTACCTATCTGTATCTATCAATCTACCTACCTACCTATCTCTATCTATCTATCTACCTACCTACCTATCTCTATCTATCTACCTACCTACCTACCTATCTGTATTTATCTATCTACCTACCTACCTATCTCTATCAATCTATCTACCTACCTACCTATCTGTATCTATCTATCTACCTACCTACCTATCTGTATCTATCAATCTACCTACCTACCTATCTGTAGCTATCTACCTACCTACCTATCTGTATCTATCAATCTACCTACCTACCTATCTGTATTTATCTATCTACCTACCTACCTAACTGTATCTATCTATCTACCTACCTACCTATCTGTATCTATCAATCTACCTACCTACCTATCTGTATTTATCTATCTACCTACCTACCTATCTCTATCTATCTATCTACCTACCTACCTATCTGTATCTATCTATCTACCTCCCTACCTATCTGTATCTATCAATCTACCTACCTAACTATGTCTATCTATCTACCTACCTACCTATCTCTATCTATCTATCTACCTACCTACCTATCTGTATCTATCAATCTACATACCTACCTATCTCTATCTATCTATCTATCTATCTATCTATCTATCTATCTATCTATCTATCTATCTACTACCTACCTATCTGTATTTATCTATCTACCTACCTACCTATCTGTATCTATCTATCTACCTACCTACCTATCTCTATCTATCAATCTACCTACCTACCTATCTCTATCTATCTACCTACCTACCTACTTATCTGTATTTATCTATCTACCTACCTACCTATCTGTATCTATCTATCTATCTATCTATCTACCTACCTATCTGTATCTATCTATCTACCTACCTACCTATCTGTATCTATCAATCTACCTACCTAACTATCTGTAGATATCTACCTACCTACCTATCTGTATCTATCTATCTACCTACCTACCTATCTGTATCTATCAATCTACCTACCTACCTATCTCTATCTATCTATCTACCTACCTACCTATCTCTATCTATCTACCTACCTACCTACCTATCTATATTTATCTATCTACAAACCTACCTATCTGTATCTATCTATCTACCTACCTACCTATCTGTATCTATCAATCTACCTACCTACCTATCTGTAGCTATCTACCTACCTACCTATCTGTATCTATCAATCTACCTACCTACCTATCTTTATCTATCAATCTACTTACCTACCTATCTGTATCTATCATTCTACATACCTACCTATCTGTATCTATCTATCTACCTACCTACCTATCTGTATTTATCTATCTACCTACCTACCTATCTGTATCTATCTATCTACCTACCTACCTATCTGTATCTATCTACCTACCTACCTACCTATCTGTATTTATCTATCTACCTACCTACCTATCTCTATCTATCTACCTACCTACCTACCTATCTGTATCTATCAATCTACTTACCTACCTATCTGTATCTATCATTCTACATACCTACCTATCTCTATCTATCTATCTACCTACCTACCTATCTGTATTTATCTATCTACCTACGTACCTATCTGTATCTATCTACCTACCTACCTATCTGTATCTATCAATCTACCTACCTACCTATCTCTATCTATCTACCTACCTACCTACCTATCTGTATTTATCTATCTATCTACCTACCTATCTGTATCTATCTACCTACCTACCTATCTCTATCTATCTATCTACCTACCTACCTATCTGTATCTATCAATCTACATACATACCTATCTCTATCTATCTATCTACCTACCTACCTATCTGTATTTATCTATCTACCTACCTACCTATCTGTATCTATCTATCTACCTACCTACCTATCTGTATCTATCAATCTACATACCTACCTATCTCTATCTATCTATCTACCTACCTACCTATCTGTATTTATCTATCTACCTACCTACCTATCTGTATCTATCTATCTACCTACCTACCTATCTGTATCTATCAATCTACCTACCTACCTATCTCTATCTATCTATCTACCTACCTACCTATCTCTATCTATCTACTTACCTACCTACCTATCTGTATTTATCTATCAACCTACCTACCTATCTCTATCTATCTATCTACCTACCTACCTATCTGTATTTATCTATCTACAAACCTACCTATCTGTATCTATCTATCTACCTACCTACCTATCTGTATCTATCAATCTACCTACCTAACTATCTCTATCTATCTACCTACCTACCTACCTATCTGTATTTATCTATCTATCTACCTACCTATCTGTATCTATCTACCTACCTACCTATCTCTATCTATCTATCTACCTACCTACCTATCTCTATCTATCTATCTACCTACCTACCTATCTCTATCTATCTATCTACCTACCTACCTATCTGTATCTATCTACCTACCTACCTATCTGTATCTATCAATCTACCTACCTACCTATGTCTATCTATCTATCTACCTACCTACCTATCTGTATTTATCTATCTACCTACCTACCTATCTGTATCTATCTATCTACCTACCTACCTATCTGTATCTATCAATCTACCTACCTACCTATCTCTATCTATATATCTACCTACCTACCTATCTCTATCTATCTACCTACCTACCTACCTATCTGTATTTATCTATCTATCTACCTACCTATCTGTATCTATCTACCTACCTACCTATCTCTATCTATCTACCTACCTACCTACCTATCTCTATCTATCTACCTACCTACCTATCTGTATTTATCTATCTACCTACCTACCTTTCTCTATCTATCTATCTACCTACCTACCTATCTGTATCTATCTATCTACCTTCCTACCTATCTGTATCTATCAATCTACCTACCTAACTATGTCTATCTATCTACCTACCAACCTATCTCTATCTATCTATCTACCTACCTACCTATCTGTATCTATCAATCTACATACCTACCTATCTCTATCTATCTATCTATCTAATACCTACCTATCTGTATTTATCTATCTACCTACCTACCTATCTGTATCTATCTATCTACCTACCTACCTATCTGTATCTATCAATCTACCTACCTACCTATCTCTATCTATCTACCTACCTACCTACCTATCTGTATTTATCTATCTACTTACCTACCTATCTGTATCTATCTATCTATCTACCTACCTATCTGTATCTATCTATCTACCTACCTACCTATCTGTATCTATCAATCTACCTACCTAACTATCTGTAGATATCTACCTACCTACCTATCTGTATCTATCTAGCTACCTACCTACCTATCTGTATCTATCAGTCTACCTACCTACCTATCTCTATCTATCTATCTACCTACCTACCTATCTCTATCTATCTACCTACCTACCTACCTATCTGTATTTATCTATCTATCTACCTACCTATCTGTATCTATCTACCTACCTACCTATCTCTATCTATCTATCTACCTACCTACCTATCTGTATCTATCTATCTACCTACCTACCTACCTATCTGTATCTATCAATCTACCTACCTACCTATCTGTATCTATCAATCTACTTACCTACCTATCTGTAACTATCATTCTACATACCTACCTATCTCTATCTATCTATCTACCTACCTACCTATCTGTATTTATCTATCTACCTACCTACCTATCTGTATCTATCTATCTACCTACCTACCAATCTGTATCTATCAATCTACCTACCTACCTATCTCTATCTATCTATCTACCTACCTAACTATCTCTATCTATCTACCTACCTACCTACCTATCTGTATTTATCTATCTATCTACCTACCTATCTGTATCTATCTACCTACCTACCTATCTCTATCTATCTATCTACCTACCTACCTATCTGTATCTATCTATCTACCTACCTACCTATCTGTATCTGTCAATCTACCTACCTACCTATCTGTATCTATCAATCTACTTACCTACGTATCTGTATCTATCATTCTACATACCTACCTTTCTCTAGTAATCTACCTACCGACCTACCTATCTATATTTATCTATCTACCTACCTACCTATCTGTATCTATCTATCTACCTACCTACCTATCTGTATCTATCAATCTACCTACCTATCTATCTGTATCTATCAATCTACCTACCTACCTATCTGTATCTATCAATCTACCTACCTACCTATCTGTATCTATCTATCTACCTACCTACCTATCTCTATCTATCTACTTACCTACCTACCTATCTCTATCTATCTATCTACCTACCTACCTATCTGTATCTATCTATCTACCTACCTACCTATCTGTATCTATCAATCTACCTACCTACCTATCTCTATCTATCTATCTACCTACCTACCTATCTCTATCTATCTACCTACCTACCTACCTATCTGTATTTATCTATCTACCTACCTACCTATCTCTATCAATCTATCTACCTACCTACCTATCTGTATCTATCTATCTACCTACCTACCTATCTGTATCTATCAATCTACCTACCTACCTATCTGTAGCTATCTACCTACCTACCCATCTGTATCTATCAATCTACCTACCTACCTATCTGTATCTATCAATCTACTTACCTACCTATCTGTATCTATCATTCTACATACCTACCTATCTGTATCTATCTATCTACCTACCTACCTATCTGTATTTATCTATCTACCTACCTACCTAACTGTATCTATCTATCTACCTACCTACCTATCTGTATCTATCAATCTACCTACCTACCTATCTGTATTTATCTATCTACCTACCTACCTATCTCTATCTATCTATCTACCTACATACCTATCTGTATCTATCTATCTACCTACCTACCTATCTGTATCTATCAATCTACCTACCTAACTATGTCTATCTATCTACCTACCTACCTATCTCTATCTATCTATCTACCTACCTACCTATCTGTATCTATCAATCTACATACCTACCTATCTCTATCTATCTATCTATCTATCTATCTATCTACTACCTACCTATCTGTATTTATCTATCTACCTACCTACCTATCTGTATCTATCTCTCTACCTACCTACCTATCTCTATCTATCAATCTACCTACCTACCTATCTCTATCTATCTACCTACCTACCTACTTATCTGTATTTATCTATCTACCTACCTACCTATCTGTATCTATCTATCTACCTACCTACCTATCTGTATCTATCAATCTACCTACCTACCTATCTGTAGCTATCTACCTACCTACCTATCTGTATCTATCAATCTACCTACCTACCTATCTTTATCTATCAATCTACTTACCTACCTATCTGTATCTATCATTCTACATACCTACCTATCTGTATCTATCTATCTACCTACCTACCTATCTGTATTTATCTATCTACCTACCTACCTATCTGTATCTATCTATCTACCTACCTACCTATCTGTATCTATCTACCTACCTACCTACCTATCTGTATTTATCTATCTACCTACCTACCTATCTCTATCTATCTATCTACCTACCTACCTATCTGTATCTATCAATCTACTTACCTACCTATCTGTATCTATCATTCTACATACCTACCTATCTCTATCTATCTGTCTACCTACATACCTATCTGTATTTATCTATCTACCTACCTACCTATCTGTATCTATCTACCTACCTACCTATCTGTATCTATCAATCTACCTACCTACCTATCTCTATCTATCTACCTACCTACCTACCTATCTGTATTTATCTATCTATCTACCTACCTATCTGTATCTATCTACCTACCTACCTATCTCTATCTATCTATCTACCTACCTACCTATCTGTATCTATCAATCTACATACCTACCTATCTCTATCTATCTATCTACCTACCTACCTATCTGTATTTATCTATCTACCTACCAACCTATCTTTATCTATCTATCTACCTACCTACCTATCTGTATCTATCAATCTACATACCTACCTATCTCTATCTACCTATCTACCTACCTACCTATCTGTATCTATCAATCTACCTACCTACCTATCTGTAGCTATCTATCTACCTACCTACCTATCTGTATCTATCAATCTACCTACCTACCTATCTCTATCTATCTATCTACCTACCTACCTATCTCTATCTATCTACTTACCTACCTACCTATCTGTATTTATCTATCTACCTACCTTCCTATCTCTATCTATCTATCTACCTACCTACCTATCTGTATCTATCTATCTACCTACCTACCTATCTGTATCTATCAATCTACCTACCTACCTATCTCTATCTATCTATCTACCTACCTACCTATCTCTATCTATCTACCTACCTACCTACCTATCTGTATTTATCTATCTACCTACCTACCTATCTCTATCTATCTATCTACCTACCTACCTATCTGTATCTATCAATCTACCTACCTACCTATCTGTAGCTATCTACCTACCTACCTATCTGTATCTATCAATCTACCTACCTACCTATCTGTATCTATCAATCTACTTACCTACCTATCTGTATCTATCATTCTACATACCTACCTATCTCTATCTATCTATCTACCTACCCACCTATCTGTATTTATCTATCTACCTACCTACATATCTGTATCTATCTATCTACCTACCTACCTATCTGTATCTATCTACCTACCTACCTACCTATTTGTATTTATCTATCTACCTACCTACCTATCTGTATCTATCTATCTACCTACCTACCTATCTGTATCTATCTACCTACCTACCTATCTCTATCTATCTATCTACCTACCTAACTATCTGTATCTATCTACCTACCTACCTACCTATCTGTATCTATCAATCTACCTACCTACCTACCTGTATCTATCAATCTACTTACCTACCTATCTTTAACTATCATTCTACATACCTACCTATCTCTATCTATCTATCTACCTACCTACCTATCTGTATTTATCTATCTACCTACCTACCTATCTGTATCTATCTATCTACCTACCTACCTATCTGTATCTATCAATCTACCTACCTACCTATCTCTATCTATCTATCTACCTACCTACCTATCTCTATCTATCTACCTACCTACCTACCTATCTGTATTTATCTATCTACCTACCAACCTATCTCTATCTATCTATCTACCTACCTACCTATCTGTATCTATCTATCTACCTACCTACCTATCTGTATCTATCAATCTACCTACCTACCTATCTGTAGCTATCTACCTACCTACCTATCTGTATCTATCAATCTACCTACCTACCTATCTGTATCTGTCAATCCACTTACCTACCTATCTGTATCTATCATTCTACATACCTACCTATCTCTATCTATCTACCTACCTACCTATCTGTATTTATCTATCTACCAACCTACCTATCTGTATCTATCTATCTACCTACCTACCTATCTGTATCTATCAATCTACCTACCTACCTATCTGTAGCTATCTACCTACCTACCTATCTGTATCTATCAATCTACCTACCTACCTATCTGTATCTGTCAATCCACTTACCTACCTATCTGTATCTATCATTCTACATACCTACCTATCTCTATCTATCTACCTACCTACCTATCTGTATTTATCTATCTACCAACCTACCTATCTGTATCTATCTATCTACCTACCTACCTATCTGTATCTATCAATCTACCTACCTACCTATCTCTATCTATCTATCTACCTACCTACCTATCTCTATCTATCTACCTACCTACCTACCTATCTGTATTTATCTATCTATCGACCTACCTATCTGTATCTATCTACCAACCTACCTATCTGTATCTATCTATCTACCTACCTACCTATCTGTATCTATCAATCTACCTACCTACCTATCTCTATCTATCTATCTACCTACCTACCTATCTCTATCTATCTACCTACCTACATACCTATCTGTATTTATCTATCTACCTACCTACCTATCTGTATCTATCTATCTATCTACCTACCTATCTGTATCTATCTATCTACCTACCTACCTATCTGTATCTATCAATCTACCTACCTAACTATCTGTAGATATCTACCTACCTACCTATCTGTATCTATCTAGCTACCTACCTACCTATCTGTATCTATCAATCTACCTACCTACCTATCTCTATCTATCTATCTACCTACCTACCTATCTCTATCTATCTACCTACCTACCTACCTATCTGTATTTATCTATCTACCTACCTACCTATCTGTATCTATCTATTTACCTTCCTACCTATCTGTATCTATCAATCTACCTGCCTACCTATCTGTAGCTATCTACCTACCTACCTATCTGTATCTATCAATCTACCTACCTACCTATCTGTATCTATCAATCTACCTACCTACCTATCTGTATCTATCAATCTACTTACCTACCTATCTGTATCTATCATTCTACATACCTACCTATCTCTATCTATCTATCTATCTACCTACCTATCTGTATTTATCTATCTACCTACCTACCTATCTGTACCTATCTATCTACCTACCTAGCTATATGTATCTATCAATCTACCTACCTACCTATCTCTATCTATCTATCTACCTACCTACCTATCTCTATCTATCTACCTACCTACCTACCTATCTGTATTTATCTATCTATCTACCTACCTATCTGTATCTATCTACCTACCTACCAATCTGTATCTATCTATCTACCTACCTACCTATCTCTATCTATCTATCTACCTACGTACCTATCTGTATCTATCAATCTACCTACCTACCTATCTCTATCTATCTATCTATCTACCTACCTATCTCTATCTATCTACCTACCTACCTACCTATCTGTATTTATCTTTCTACCTACCTACCTTTCTCTATCTATCTATCTACCTACCTACCTATCTGTATCTATCTATCTACCTACCTACCTATCTGTATCTATCAATCTACCTACCTACCTATGTCTATCTATCTACCTACCTACCTATCTCTATCTATCTATCTACCTACCTACCTATCTGTATCTATCAATCTACATACCTACCTATCTCTATCTATCTATCTACCTACCTACCTATCTGTATTTATCTATCTACCTACCTACCTATCTGTATCTATCTATCTACCTACCTACCTATCTGTATCTATCAATCTACCTACCTACCTATCTCTATCTATCTATCTACCTACCTACCTATCTCTATCTATCTACCTACCTACCTATCTGTATCTATCTATCTATCTACCTACCTACCTATCTGTATTTATCTATCTATCTACCTACCTATCTGTATCTACCTACCTACCTACCTATCTCTATCTATCTCTCTACCTACCTACCTATCTGTATCTATCTATCTACCTACCTACCTATCTGTATCTGTCAATCTACCTACCTACATATCTGTATCTATCAATCTACTTACCTACCTATCTGTATCTATCATTCTACATACCTACCTATCTCTATCTATCTACCTACCTACCTATCTGTATCTATCTATCTACCTACCTACCTATCTGTATCTATCAATCTACCTACCTACCTATCTGTATCTATCTATCTACCTACCTACCTATCTGTATCTATCAATCTACTTACCTACCTATCTGTATCTATCATTCTACATACCTACCTATCTCTATCTATCTATCTACCTACCTACCTATCTCTATTTATCTATCTACCTACCTACCTATCTGTATCTATCTATCTACCTACCTACCTATCTGTATCTATCAATCTACCTACCTACCTATCTGTATTTATCTATCTACCTACCTACCTATCTGTACCTATCTATCTACCAACCTACCTATATGTATCTATCAATCTACCTACCTACCTATCTCTATCTATCTATCTACCTACCTACCTATCTCTATCTATCTACCTACCTACCTACCTATCTGTATTTATCTATCTATCTACCTACCTATCTGTATCTATCTACCTACCTACCTATCTCTATCTATCTATCTACCTACCTACCTATCTGTATCTATCTATCTACCTACCTACCTATCTGTATATATCAATCTACCTACCTACCTATCTGTATCTATCAATCTACTTACCTACCTATCTGTATCTATCATTCTACATACCTACCTATCTCTATCTATCTATCTACCTACCTACCTATCTCTATTTATCTATCTACCGACCTACCTATCTGTTTCTATCTATCTATCTACCTACCTATCTATATCTATCAATCTACCTACCTACCTATCTCTATCTATCTATCTACCTACCTACCTATCTCTATCTATCTACCTACCTACCTATCTGTATTTATCTATCTACCTACCTATCTGTATCTATCTACCTACCTACCTATCTCTATCTATCTATCTACCTACCTACCTATCTGTATCTATCTATCTACCTACCTACCTATCTGTATCTATCAATCTACCTACCTACCTATCTGTATCTATCAATCTACTTACCTACCTATCTGTATCTATCATTCTACATACCTACCTATCTCTATCTATCTATCTACCTACCTACTTATCTCTATCTATCTACCTACCTACCTACCTATCTGTATTTATCTATCTATCTACCTACCTATCTGTATCTATCTACCTTCCTACCTATCTCTATCTATCTACCTACCTACCTATCTGTATCTATCTATCTACCTACCTACCTATCTGTATCTATCTATCTACCTACCTACCTATGTGTATCTATCAATCTACCTACCTACCTATCTCTATCTATCTATCTACCTACCTACCTATCTCTATCTATCTACCTGCCTACCTACCTATCTGTATTTATCTATCTATCTACCTACCTATCTGTATCTATCTACCTACCTACCTATCTCTATCTATCTATCTACCTACCTACCTATCTGTATTTATCTTTCTACCTACCTACCTTTCTCTATCTATCTATCTACCTACCTACCTATCTGTATCTATCTATCTACCTACCTACCTATCTGTATCTATCAATCTACCTACCTACCTATGTCTATCTATCTACCTACCTACCTATCTCTATCTATCTATCTCCCTACCTACCTATCTGTATCTATCAATCTACATACCAACCTATCTCTATCTATCTATCTACCTACCTACCTATCTGTATTTATCTATCTACCTACCTACCTATCTGTATCTATCTATCTACCTACCTACCTATCTGGATCTATCAATCTACCTACCTACCTACCTATCTCTATCTATCTATCTACCTACCTACCTATCTCTATCTATCTACCTACCTACCTACCTACCTATCTCTATTTATCTATGTACCTACCTACCTATCTCTATATATCTATCTACCTACCTACCTATCTGTATCTATCTATCTACCTACCTACCTATCTGTATTTATCTATCTATCTACCTACCTATCTGTATCTACCTACCTACCTACCTATCTCTATCTATCTCTCTACCTACCTACCTATCTGTATCTATCTATCTACCTACCTACCTATCTGTATCTGTCAATCTACCTACCTACCTATCTGTATCTATCAATCTACTTACCTACCTATCTGTATCTATCATTCTACATACCTACCTATCTCTATCTATCTACCTACCTACCTACCTATCTGTATTTATCTATCTACCTACCTACCTATCTGTATCTATCTATCTACCTACCTACCTATCTGTATCTATCAATCTACCTACCTACGTATCTGTATCTATCTATCTACCTACCTACCTATCTGTATCTATCAAACTACATACCTACCTATCTCTATCTATCTATCTACCTACCTACCTATCTGTATCTATCTATCTACCTACCTACCTATCTGTATCTATCAATCTACCTACCTACCTATCTCTATCTATCTATCTACCTACCTACCTATCTCTATCTATCTACCTACCTACCTACCTATCTGTATTTATCTATCTACCTACCTACCTATCTCTATCTATCTATCTATCTACCTACCTACCTATCTGTATCTATCTATCTACCTACCTACCTATCTGTATCTATCAATCTACCAACCTACCTATCTGTAGCTATCTACCTACCTACCTATCTGTATCTATCTATCTACCTACCTACCTATCTGTATCTATCTATCTACCTACCTACCTACCTACCTATCTGTATCTATCAATCTACCTACCTACCTATCTGTATCTATCAATCTACTTACCTACCTATCTGTATCTATCATTCTACATACCTACTTATCTCTATCTATCTATCTACCTACCTACCTATCTGTATTTATCTATCTACCTACCTACCTTTCTCTATCTATCTATCTACCTACCTACCTATCTGTACCTATCTATCTACCTACCTACCTATCTGTATCTATCAATCTACCTACCTAACTATGTCTATGTATCTACCTACCTACCTATCTCTATCTATCTATCTACCTACCTACCTATCTGTATCTATCAATCTACATACCTACCTATCTCTATCTATCTATCTATCTATCTACTACCTACCTATCTGTATTTATCTATCTACCTACCTACCTATCTGTATCTATCTATCTACCTACCTACCTATCTGTATCTATCAATCTACCTACCTACCTATCTCTATCTATCTACCTACCTACATACCTATCTGTATTTATCTATCTACCTACCTACCTATCTGTATCTATCTATCTATCTACCTACCTATCTGTATCTATCTATCTACCTACCTACCTATCTGTATCTATCAATCTACCTACCTAACTATCTGTAGATATCTACCTACCTACCTATCTGTATCTATCTAGCTACCTACCTACCTATCTGTATCTATCAATCTACCTACCTACCTATCTCTATCTATCTATCTACCTACCTACCTATCTCTATCTATCTACCTACCTACCTACCTATCTGTATTTATCTATCTACCTACCTACCTATCTGTATCTATCTATCTACCTACCTACCTATCTGTATCTATCAATCTACCTGCCTACCTATCTGTAGCTATCTACCTACCTACCTATCTGTATCTATCAATCTACCTACCTACCTATCTGTATCTATCAATCTACCTACCTACCTATCTCTATCTATCTATCTACCTACCTACCTATCTTATCTATCTACCTACCTGCCTACCTATCTGTATTTATCTATCTATCTACCTACCTATCTGTATCTATCTACCTACCTACCTATCTCTATCTATCTATCTACCTACCTACCTATCTGTATCTATCTATCTACCTACCTACCTATCTGTATCTATCAATCTACCTACCTACCTATCTGTATCTATCAGTCTACTTACCTACCTATCTGTATCTATCATTCTACATACCTACCTATCTCTATCTATCTATCTACCTACCTACCTATCTGTATTTATCTATCTACCTACCTACCTATCTGTATCTATCTATCTATCTACCTACCTATCTGTATCTATCTATCTACCTACCTACCTATCTGTATCTATCAATCTACCTACCTAACTATCTGTAGATATCTACCTACCTACCTATCTGTATCTATCTAGCTACCTACCTACCTATCTGTATCTATCAATCTACCTACCTACCTATCTCTATCTATCTATCTACCTACCTACCTATCTCTATCTATCTACCTACCTACCTACCTATCTGTATTTATCTATCTACCTACCTACCTATCTGTATCTATCTATCTACCTACCTACCTATCTGTATCTATCAATCTACCTGCCTACCTATCTGTAGCTATCTACCTACCTACCTATCTGTATCTATCAATCTACCTACCTACCTATCTGTATCTATCAATCTACCTACCTACCTATCTCTATCTATCTATCTACCTACCTACCTATCTCTATCTATCTACCTACCTGCCTACCTATCTGTATTTATCTATCTATCTACCTACCTATCTGTATCTATCTACCTACCTACCTATCTCTATCTATCTATCTACCTACCTACCTATCTGTATCTATCTATCTACCTACCTACCTATCTGTATCTATCAATCTACCTACCTACCTATCTGTATCTATCAGTCTACTTACCTACCTATCTGTATCTATCATTCTACATACCTACCTATCTCTATCTATCTATCTACCTACCTACCTATCTGTATTTATCTATCTACCTACCTACCTATCTGTATCTATCTATCTACCTACCTACCTATGTGTATCTATCAATCTACCTACCTACCTATCTCTATCTATCTATCTACCTACCTACCTATCTCTATCTATCTACCTACCTACCTACCTATCTGTATTTATCTATCTATCTACTTACCTATCTGTATCTATCTACCTACCTACCTATCTCTATCTATCTATCTACCTACCTACCTATCTCTATCTATCTATCTACCTACCTACCTATCTGTATTTATCTATCTACCTACCTACCTTTCTCTATCTATCTATCTACCTACCTACCTATCTGTATCTATCAATCTACCTACCTACCTATGTCTATCTATCTACCTACCTACCTATCTCTATCTATCTATCTACATACCTACCTATCTGTATCTATCAATCTACATACCTACCTATCTCTATCTATCTATCTACCTACCTACCTATCTGTATATATCTATCTACCTACCTACCTATCTGTATCTATCTATCTACCTACCTACCTATCTGTATCTATCAATCTACCTACCTACCTATCTGTAGCTATCTACCTACCTACCTATCTGTATTTATCTATCTATCTACTTACCTATCTCTATCTATCTATCTATCTACCTATCTCTATCTATCTACCTACCTACCTACCTATCTGTATTTATCTTTCTACCTACCTACCTTTCTCTATCTATCTATCTACCTACCTACCTATCTGTATCTATCTATCTACCTACCTACCTATCTGTATCTATCAATCTACCTACCTACCTATGTCTATCTATCTACCTACCTACCTATCTCTATCTATCTATCTACCTACCTACCTATCTGTATCTATCAATCTACATACCTACCTATCTCTATCTATCTATCTACCTACCTACCTATCTGTATCTATCTATCTACCTACCTACATATCTGTATCTATCAATCTACCTACCTACCTATCTCTATCTATCTATCTACCTACCTACCTATCTGTATTTATCTATGTACCTACCTGCCTATCTCTATCTATCTATCTACCTACCTACCTATCTGTATCTATCAATCTACCTACCTACCTATCTGTAGCTATCTACCTACCTACCTATCTGGATCTATCAATCTACCTACCTACCTATCTGTATCTATCAATCTACCTACCTACCTATCTGTGTCTATCATTCTACATAGCTACCTATCTCTATCTATCTATCTACCTACCTACCTATCTGTATTTATCTATCTACCTACCTACCTATCTGTATCTATCTATCTACCTACCTACCTATCTGTATCTATCAATCTACCTACCTACCTATCTGTATCTATCTATCTACCTACCTACCTACCTATCTGTATCTATCAATCTACATACCTACCTATCTCTATCTATCTATCTACCTACCTACCTATCTGTATCTATCTATCTACCTACCTGCCTATCTCTATCTATCTACCTACCTACCTACCTATCTGTATTTATCTATCTACCTACCTACCTATCTCTATCTATCTATCTACCTACCTACCTATCTGTATCTATCTACCTACCTACCTATCTGTATCTATCAATCTACCTACCTACCTATCTGTAGCTATCTACCTACCTACCTATCTGTATCTATCAATCTACCTACCTACCTATCTGTATCTATCAATCTACTTACCTACCTATCTGTATCTATCATTCTACATACCTATCTATCTCTATCTATCTACCTACCTACCTATCTGTATTTATCTATCTACCTACCTACCTATCTGTATCTATCTATCTACCTACCTACCTATCTGTATCTATCAATCTACCTACCTACCTATCTCTATCTATCTATCTATCTACCTACTTACCTATCTCTATCTATCTACCTACCTACCTACCTATCTGTATTTATCTATCTATCTACCTACCTATCTGTATCTATCTACCTACCTACCTATCTCTATCTATCTATCTACCTACCTACCTATCTGTATCTATCTATCTACCTACCTACCTACCTACCTATCTGTATCTATCAATCTACCTACCTACCTATCTGTATCTATCAATCTACTTACCTACCTATCTGTATCTATCATTCTACATACCTACTTATCTCTATCTATCTATCTACCTACCTACCTATCTGTATTTATCTATCTACCTACCTACCTTTCTCTATCTATCTATCTACCTACCTACCTATCTGTACCTATCTATCTACCTACCTACCTATCTGTATCTATCAATCTACCTACCTAACTATGTCTATGTATCTACCTACCTACCTATCTCTATCTATCTATCTACCTACCTACCTATCTGTATCTATCAATCTACATACCTACCTATCTCTATCTATCTATCTATCTATCTACTACCTACCTATCTGTATTTATCTATCTACCTACCTACCTATCTGTATCTATCTATCTACCTACCTACCTATCTGTATCTATCAATCTACCTACCTACCTATCTCTATCTATCTACCTACCTACATACCTATCTGTATTTATCTATCTACCTACCTACCTATCTGTATCTATCTATCTATCTACCTACCTATCTGTATCTATCTATCTACCTACCTACCTATCTGTATCTATCAATCTACCTACCTAACTATCTGTAGATATCTACCTACCTACCTATCTGTATCTATCTAGCTACCTACCTACCTATCTGTATCTATCAATCTACCTACCTACCTATCTCTATCTATCTATCTACCTACCTACCTATCTCTATCTATCTACCTACCTACCTACCTATCTGTATTTATCTATCTACCTACCTACCTATCTGTATCTATCTATCTACCTACCTACCTATCTGTATCTATCAATCTACCTGCCTACCTATCTGTAGCTATCTACCTACCTACCTATCTGTATCTATCAATCTACCTACCTACCTATCTGTATCTATCAATCTACCTACCTACCTATCTCTATCTATCTATCTACCTACCTACCTATCTTATCTATCTACCTACCTGCCTACCTATCTGTATTTATCTATCTATCTACCTACCTATCTGTATCTATCTACCTACCTACCTATCTCTATCTATCTATCTACCTACCTACCTATCTGTATCTATCTATCTACCTACCTACCTATCTGTATCTATCAATCTACCTACCTACCTATCTGTATCTATCAGTCTACTTACCTACCTATCTGTATCTATCATTCTACATACCTACCTATCTCTATCTATCTATCTACCTACCTACCTATCTGTATTTATCTATCTACCTACCTACCTATCTGTATCTATCTATCTATCTACCTACCTATCTGTATCTATCTATCTACCTACCTACCTATCTGTATCTATCAATCTACCTACCTAACTATCTGTAGATATCTACCTACCTACCTATCTGTATCTATCTAGCTACCTACCTACCTATCTGTATCTATCAATCTACCTACCTACCTATCTCTATCTATCTATCTACCTACCTACCTATCTCTATCTATCTACCTACCTGCCTACCTATCTGTATTTATCTATCTATCTACCTACCTATCTGTATCTATCTACCTACCTACCTATCTCTATCTATCTATCTACCTACCTACCTATCTGTATCTATCTATCTACCTACCTACCTATCTGTATCTATCAATCTACCTACCTACCTATCTGTATCTATCAGTCTACTTACCTACCTATCTGTATCTATCATTCTACATACCTACCTATCTCTATCTATCTATCTACCTACCTACCTATCTGTATTTATCTATCTACCTACCTACCTATCTGTATCTATCTATCTACCTACCTACCTATGTGTATCTATCAATCTACCTACCTACCTATCTCTATCTATCTATCTACCTACCTACCTATCTCTATCTATCTACCTACCTACCTACCTATCTGTATTTATCTATCTATCTACTTACCTATCTGTATCTATCTACCTACCTACCTATCTCTATCTATCTATCTACCTACCTACCTATCTCTATCTATCTATCTACCTACCTACCTATCTGTATTTATCTATCTACCTACCTACCTTTCTCTATCTATCTATCTACCTACCTACCTATCTGTATCTATCAATCTACCTACCTACCTATGTCTATCTATCTACCTACCTACCTATCTCTATCTATCTATCTACATACCTACCTATCTGTATCTATCAATCTACATACCTACCTATCTCTATCTATCTATCTACCTACCTACCTATCTGTATATATCTATCTACCTACCTACCTATCTGTATCTATCTATCTACCTACCTACCTATCTGTATCTATCAATCTACCTACCTACCTATCTGTAGCTATCTACCTACCTACCTATCTGTATTTATCTATCTATCTACTTACCTATCTCTATCTATCTATCTATCTACCTATCTCTATCTATCTACCTACCTACCTACCTATCTGTATTTATCTTTCTACCTACCTACCTTTCTCTATCTATCTATCTACCTACCTACCTATCTGTATCTATCTATCTACCTACCTACCTATCTGTATCTATCAATCTACCTACCTACCTATGTCTATCTATCTACCTACCTACCTATCTCTATCTATCTATCTACCTACCTACCTATCTGTATCTATCAATCTACATACCTACCTATCTCTATCTATCTATCTACCTACCTACCTATCTGTATCTATCTATCTACCTACCTACATATCTGTATCTATCAATCTACCTACCTACCTATCTCTATCTATCTATCTACCTACCTACCTATCTCTATCTATCTACCTACCTACCTACCTATCTGTATTTATCTATGTACCTACCTGCCTATCTCTATCTATCTATCTACCTACCTACCTATCTGTATCTATCAATCTACCTACCTACCTATCTGTAGCTATCTACCTACCTACCTATCTGGATCTATCAATCTACCTACCTACCTATCTGTATCTATCAATCTACCTACCTACCTATCTGTGTCTATCATTCTACATAGCTACGTATCTCTATCTATCTATCTACCTACCTACCTATCTGTATTTATCTATCTACCTACCTACCTATCTGTATCTATCTATCTACCTACCTACCTATCTGTATCTATCAATCTACCTACCTACCTATCTGTATCTATCTATCTACCTACCTACCTACCTATCTGTATCTATCAATCTACATACCTACCTATCTCTATCTATCTATCTACCTACCTACCTATCTGTATCTATCTATCTACCTACCTGCCTATCTCTATCTATCTACCTACCTACCTACCTATCTGTATTTATCTATCTACCTACCTACCTATCTCTATCTATCTATCTACCTACCTACCTATCTGTATCTATCTACCTACCTACCTATCTGTATCTATCAATCTACCTACCTACCTATCTGTAGCTATCTACCTACCTACCTATCTGTATCTATCAATCTACCTACCTACCTATCTGTATCTATCAATCTACTTACCTACCTATCTGTATCTATCATTCTACATACCTATCTATCTCTATCTATCTACCTACCTACCTATCTGTATTTATCTATCTACCTACCTACCTATCTGTATCTATCTATCTACCTACCTACCTATCTGTATCTATCAATCTACCTACCTACCTATCTCTATCTATCTATCTATCTACCTACCTACCTATCTCTATCTATCTACCTACCTACCTACCTATCTGTATTTATCTATCTATCTACCTACCTATCTGTATCTATCTACCTACCTACCTATCTCTATCTATCTATCTACCTACCTACCTATCTGTATCTATCTATCTACCTACCTACCTATCTGTATCTATCAATCTACCTACCTATCTGTATCTATCAATCTACTTACCTACCTATCTGTATCTATCATTCTACATACCTACCTATCTCTATCTATCTACCTACCTACCTATCTGTATTTATCTATCTACCTACCTACCTATCTATATCTATCTATCTACCTACCTACCTATCTGTATCTATCAATCTACCTACCTATCTATCTCTATCTATCTATCTACCTACCTACCTATCTCTATCTATCTACCTACCTACCTACCTATCTGTATTTATCTATCTACCTACCTATCTGTATCTATCTACCTACCTACCTATCTCTATCTATCTATCTACCTACCTACCTATCTGTATCTATCTACCTACCTACCTATCTGTATCTATCAATCTACCTACCTACCTATCTGTATCTGTCAATCTACTTACCTACCTATCTGTATCTATCATTCTACATACCTACCTATCTCTATCTATCTATCTACCTACCTAACTATCTGTATTTATCTATCTACCTACCTACCTATCTGTATCTATCTATCTATCTACCTACCTATCCGTATCTATCAATCTACCTACCTATCTATCTCTATCTATCTATCTACCTACCTACCTATCTCTATCTATCTACCTACCTACCTACCTATCTGTATTTATCTATCTACCTACCTACCTATCTCTATCTATCTATCTACCTACCTACCTATCTGTATCTATCAATCTACCTACCTACCTATCTGTATCTATCAATCTAGTTACCTACCTATCTGTATCTATCATTCTACATACCTACCTATCTCTATCTATCTATCTACCTACCTACCTATCTGTATTTATCTATCTACCTACCTACCTATCTGTATCTATCTATCTACCTACCTACCTCTCTGTATCTATCAATCTACCTACCTTCCTATCTGTATCTATCAATCTACCTACCTACCTATCTCTATCTATCTACCTACCTACCTACCTATCTGTATTTATCTATCTACCTACCTACCTATCTGTATCTATCTATCTACCAACCTACCTATCTCTATCTATCTATCTACCTACCTACCTATCTCTATCTATCTACCTACCTACCTACCTATCTCTATCTATCTATCTACCTACCTACCTATCTGTATCTATCAATCTACCTACCTACCTATCTCTATCTATCTATCTACCTACCTACCTATCTGTATCTATCTATCTACCTACCTACCTACCTACCTATCTGTATCTATCAATCTACCTACCTACCTATCTGTATCTATCAATCTACTTACCTACCTATCTGTATCTATCATTCTACATACCTACTTATCTCTATCTATCTATCTACCTACCTACCTATCTGTATTTATCTATCTACCTACCTACCTCTCTGTATCTATCTATCTACCTACCTACCTATCTGTATCTATCAATCTACCTACCTACCTATCTCTATCTATCTATCTACCTACCTACCTATCTCTATCTATCTACCTACCTACCTACCTATCTGTATTTATCTATCTATCTACCTACCTATCTGTATCTATCTACCTACCTACCTACCTACCTATCTGTATCTATCAATCTACATACCTACCTATCTCTATCTATCTATCTACCTACCTACCTATCTGTATTTATCTATCTACCTACCTACCTATCTGTATCTATCTATCTACCTACCTACCTATCTGTATCTATCAATCTACCTACCTACCTATCTCTATCTATATATCTACCTACCTACCTATCTCTATCTATCTACCTACCTACCTACCTATCTGTATTTATCTATCTATCTACCTACCTATCTGTATCTATCTACCTACCTACCTATCTGTATCTATCTATCTACCTACCTACCTATCTGTATCTATCAATCTACCTACCTACCTATGTCTATCTATCTACCTACCTACCTATCTCTATCTATCTATCTACCTACCTACCTATCTGTATCTATCAATCTACATACCTACCTATCTCTATCTATCTATCTACCTAACTACCTATCTGTATCTATCTATCTACCTACCTACCTATCTGTATCTATCAATCTACCTACCTACCTATCTCTACCTATCTATCTACCTACCTACCTATCTCTATCTATCTACCTACCTACCTACCTATCTGTAATTATCTATGTACCTACCTGCCTATCTCTATCTATCTATCTACCTACCTACCTATCTGTATCTATCTATCTACCTACCTACCTATCTGTATCTATCAATCTACCTACCTACCTATCTGTAGCTATCTACCTACCTACCTATCTGGATCTATCAATCTACTACCTACCTATCTGTATCTATCAATCTACCTACCTACCTATCTGTGTCTATCATTCTACATAGCTACCTATCTCTATCTATCTATCTACCTACCTACCTATCTGTATCTATCTATCTACCTACCTACCTATCTGTATCTATCAATCTACCTACCTACCTATCTGTATCTATCTATCTACCTACCTACCTACCTATCTGTATCTATCAATCTACATACCTACCTATCTCTATCTATCTATCTATCTACCTACCTACCTATCTGTATCTATCTATCTACCTACCTGCCTATCTCTATCTATCTACCTACCTACCTATTTATCTGTATTTATCTATCTACCTACCTACCTATCTCTATCTATCTATCTACCTACCTACCTATCTGTATCTATCTATCTACCTACCTACCTATCTGTATCTATCAATCTACCTACCTACCTATATGTAGCTATCTACCTACCTACCTATCTGTATCTATCAATCTACCTACCTACCTATCTGTATCTATCAATCTACTTACCTACCTATCTGTATCTATCATTCTACATACCTATCTATCTCTATCTATCTACCTACCTACCTATCTGTATTTATCTATCTACCTACCTACCTATCTGTATCTATCTATCTACCTACCTACCTATCTGTATCTATCAATCTACCTACCTACCTATCTCTATCTATCTATCTATCTACCTACCTACCTATCTCTATCTATCTACCTACCTACCTACCTATCTGTATTTATCTATCTATCTACCTACCTATCTGTATCTATCTACCTACCTACCTATCTCTATCTATCTATCTACCTACCTACCTATCTGTATCTATCTATCTACCTACCTACCTATCTGTATCTATCAATCTACCTACCTATCTGTATCTATCAATCTACTTACCTACCTATCTGTATCTATCATTCTACATACCTACCTATCTCTATCTATCTATCTACCTACCTACCTATCTGTATTTATCTATCTACCTACCTACCTATCTATATCTATCTATCTACCTACCTACCTATCTCTATCTATCTACCTACCTACCTACCTATCTGTATTTATCTATCTACCTACCTATCTGTATCTATCTACCTACCTACCTATCTCTATCTATCTATCTACCTACCTACCTATCTCTATCTATCTACCTACCTACCTACCTATCTGTATTTATCTATCTATCTACCTACCTATCTGTATCTATCTACCTACCTACCTATCTCTATCTATCTATCTACCTACCTACCTATCTGTATCTATCTATCTACCTACCTACCTATCTGTATCTATCAATCTACCTACCTATCTGTATCTATCAATCTACTTACCTACCTATCTGTATCTATCATTCTACATACCTACCTATCTCTATCTATCTATCTACCTACCTACCTATCTGTATCTATCAATCTACCTACCTATCTATCTCTATCTATCTATCTACCTACCTACCTATCTCTATCTATCTACCTACCTACCTACCTATCTGTATTTATCTATCTACCTACCTATCTGTATCTATCTACCTACCTACCTATCTCTATCTATCTATCTACCTACCTACCTATCTGTATCTATCTACCTACCTACCTATCTGTATCTATCAATCTACCTACCTACCTATCTGTATCTGTCAATCTACTTACCTACCTATCTGTATCTATCATTCTACATACCTACCTATCTCTATCTATCTATCTACCTACCTAACTATCTGTATTTATCTATCTACCTACCTACCTATCTGTATCTATCTATCTACCTACCTACCTATCCGTATCTATCAATCTACCTACCTACCTATCTCTATCTATCTACCTACCTACCTACCTCTCTCTATCTATCTACCTACCTACCTACCTATCTGTATTTATCTATCTATCTACCTACCTATCTGTATCTATCTACCTACCTACCTATCTCTATCTATCTATCCACCTACCTACCTATCTGTATCTATCTATCTACCTACCTACCTACCTATCTGTATCTATCAATCTACCTACCTACCTATCTGTATCTATCAATCTACTTACCTACCTATCTGTATCTATCATTCTACATACCTACTTATCTCTATCTATCTATCTACCTACCTACCTATCTGTATTTATCTATCTACCTACCTACCTCTCTGTATCTATCTATCTACCTACCTACCTATCTGTATCTATCAATCTACCTACCTACCTATCTCTATCTATCTATCTACCTACCTACCTATCTCTATCTATCTACCTACCTACCTACCTATCTGTATTTATCTATCTATCTACCTACCTATCTGTATCTATCTACCTACCTACCTATCTCTATCTATCTATCCACCTACCTACCTATCTGTATCTATCTATCTACCTACCTACCTACCTATCTGTATCTATCAATCTACATACCTACCTATCTCTATCTATCTATCTACCTACCTACCTATCTGTATTTATCTATCTACCTACCTACCTTTCTGTATCTATCTATCTACCTACCTACCTATCTGTATCTATCAATCTACCTACCTACCTATCTCTATCTATATATCTACCTACCTACCTATCTCTATCTATCTACCTACCTACCTACCTATCTGTATTTATCTATCTATCTACCTACCTATCTGTATCTATCTACCTACCTACCTATCTCTATCTATCTACCTACCTACCTACCTATCTCTATCTATCTACCTACCTACCTATCTGTATTTATCTATCTACCTACCTACCTTTCTCTATCTATCTATCTACCTACCTACCTATCTGTACCTATCTATCTACCTACCTACCTATCTGTATCTATCAATCTACCTACCTAACTATGTCTATGTATCTACCTACCTACCTATCTCTATCTATCTATCTACCTACCTACCTATCTGTATCTATCAATCTACATACCTACCTATCTCTATCTATCTATCTATCTATCTATCTACTACCTACCTATCTGTATTTATCTATCTACCTACCTACCTATCTGTATCTATCTATCTACCTACCTACCTATCTGTATCTATCAATCTACCTACCTACCTATCTCTATCTATCTACCTACCTACATACCTGTCTGTATTTAAATATCTACCTACCTACCTATCTGTATCTATCTATCTATCTACCTACCTATCTGTATCTATCTATCTACCTACCTACCTATCTGTATCTATCAATCTACCTACCTAACTATCTGTAGATATCTACCTACCTACCTATCTGTATCTATCTAGCTACCTACCTACCTATCTGTATCTATTAATCTACCTACCTATCTATCTCTATCTATCTATCTACCTACCTACCTATCTCTATCTATCTACCTACCTACCTATCTGTATTTATCTATCTACCTACCTACCTATCTGTATCTATCTATCTACCTACCTACCTATCTGTATCTATCAATCTACCTGCCTACCTATCTGTAGCTATCTACCTACCTACCTATCTGTATCTATCAATCTACTTACCTACCTATCTGTATCTATCATTCTACATACCTACCTATCTCTATCTATCTATCTATCTACCTACCTATCTGTATTTATCTATCTACCTACCTACCTATCTGTACCTATCTATCTACCTACCTAGCTATATGTATCTATCAATCTACCTACCTACCTATCTCTATCTATCTATCTACCTACCTACCTATCTGTATCTATCTACCTACCTACCTACCTATCTGTATTTATCTATCTATCTACCTACCTATCTGTATCTATCTACCTACCTACCTATCTATATCTATCTATCTACCTACCTATCTATCTCTATCTATCTATCTACCTACCTACCTATCTGTATCTATCAATCTACATACCTACCTATCTCTACCTATCTATCTACCTACCTACCTATCTGTATCTATCTATCTACCTACCTACCTATCTGTATCTATCAATCTACCTACCTACCTATCTCTATCTATCTATCTACCTACCTACCTATCTCTATCTATCTACCTACCTACCTACCTATCTGTATTTATCTATGTACCTACCTGCCTATCTCTATCTATCTATCTACCTACCTACCTATCTGTATCTATCTATCTACCTACCTACCTATCTGTATCTATCAATCTACCTACCTACCTATCTGTAGCTATCTACCTACCTACCTATCTGGATCTATCAATCTACCTACCTACCTATCTGTATCTATCAATCTACCTACCTACCTATCTGTGTCTATCATTCTACATAGCTACCTATCTCTATCTATCTATCTACCTACCTACCTATCTGTATTTATCTATCTACCTACCTACCTATCTGTATCTATCTATCTACCTACCTACCTATCTGTATCTATCAATCTACCTACCTACCTATCTGTATCTATCTATCTACCTACCTACCTACCTATCTGTATCTATCAATCTACATACCTACCTATCTCTATCTATCTATCTACCTACCTACCTATCTGTATCTATCTATCTACCTACCTGCCTATCTCTATCTATCTACCTACCTACCTACCTATCTGTATTTATCTATCTACCTACCTACCTATCTCTATCTATCTATCTACCTACCTACCTATCTGTATCTATCTATCTACCTACCTACCTATCTGTATCTATCAATCTACCTACCTACCTATCTGTAGCTATCTACCTACCTACCTATCTGTATCTATCAATCTACCTACCTACCTATCTTTATCTATCAATCTACTTACCTACCTATCTGTATCTATCATTCTACATACCTATCTATCTCTATCTATCTACCTACCTACCTATCTGTATTTATCTATCTACCTACCTACCTATCTGTATCTATCTATCTACCTACCTACCTATCTGTATCTATCAATCTACCTACCTACCTATCTCTATCTATCTATCTATCTACCTACCTACCTATCTCTATCTATCTACCTACCTACCTACCTATCTCTATTTATCTATCTATCTACCTACCTATCTGTATCTATCTACCTACCTACCTATCTCTATCTATCTATCTACCTACCTACCTATCTGTATCTATCTATCTACCTACCTACCTATCTGTATCTATCAATCTACCTACCTATCTGTATCTATCAATCTACTTACCTACCTATCTGTATCTATCATTCTACATACCTACCTATCTCTATCTATCTATCTACCTACCTACCTATCTGTATCTATCAATCTACCTACCTATCTATCTCTATCTATCTATCTACCTACCTACCTATCTCTATCTATCTACCTACCTACCTATCTGTATTTATCTATCTACCTACCTATCTGTATCTATCTACCTACCTACCTATCTCTATCTATCTATCTACCTACCTACCTATCTGTATCTATCTACCTACCTACCTATCTGTATCTATCAATCTACCTACCTACCTATCTGTATCTGTCAATCTACTTACCTACCTATCTGTATCTATCATTCTACATACCTACCTATCTCTATCTATCTATCTACCTACCTAACTATCTGTATTTATCTATCTACCTACCTACCTATCTGTATCTATCTATCTACCTACCTACCTATCCGTATCTATCAATCTACCTACCTACCTATCTCTATCTATCTATCTACCTACCTACCTATCTCTATCTATCTACCTACCTACCTACCTATCTGTATTTATCTATCTATCTACCTACCTACCTATCTCTATCTATCTATCTACCTACCTACCTATCTGTATCTATCTACCTACCTACCTATCTGTATCTATCAATCTACCTACCTACCTATCTGTATCTATCAATCTAGTTACCTACCTATCTGTATCTATCATTCTACATACCTACCTATCTCTATCTATCTATCTACCTACCTACCTATCTGTATTTATCTATCTACCTACCTACCTATCTGTATCTATCTATCTACCTACCTACCTCTCTGTATCTATCAATCTACCTACCTTCCTATCTGTATCTATCAATCTACCTACCTACCTATCTCTATCTATCTACCTACCTACCTACCTATCTGTATTTATCTATCTACCTACCTACCTATCTGTATCTATCTATCTACCAACCTACCTATCTCTATCTATCTATCTACCTACCTACCTATCTCTATCTATCTACCTACCTACCTACCTATCTCTATCTATCTATCTACCTACCTACCTATCTGTATCTATCAATCTACCTACCTACCTATCTCTATCTATCTATCTACCTACCTACCTATCTGTATCTATCTATCTACCTACCTACCTACCTACCTATCTGTATCTATCAATCTACCTACCTACCTATCTGTATCTATCAATCTACTTACCTACCTATCTGTATCTATCATTCTACATACCTACTTATCTCTATCTATCTATCTACCTACCTACCTATCTGTATTTATCTATCTACCTACCTACCTCTCTGTATCTATCTATCTACCTACCTACCTATCTGTATCTATCAATCTACCTACCTACCTATCTCTATCTATCTATCTACCTACCTACCTATCTCTATCTATCTACCTACCTACCTACCTATCTGTATTTATCTATCTATCTACCTACCTATCTGTATCTATCTACCTACCTACCTATCTCTATCTATCTATCCACCTACCTACCTATCTGTATCTATCTATCTACCAACCTACCTACCTACCTATCTGTATCTATCAATCTACATACCTACCTATCTCTATCTATCTATCTACCTACCTACCTATCTGTATTTATCTATCTACCTACCTACCTATCTGTATCTATCTATCTACCTACCTACCTATCTGTATCTATCAATCTACCTACCTACCTATCTCTATCTATATATCTACCTACCTACCTATCTCTATCTATCTACCTACCTACCTACCTATCTGTATTTATCTATCTATCTACCTACCTATCTGTATCTATCTACCTACCTACCTATCTCTATCTATCTACCTACCTACCTACCTATCTCTATCTATCTACCTACCTACCTATCTGTATTTATCTATCTACCTACCTACCTTTCTCTATCTATCTATCTACCTACCTACCTATCTGTACCTATCTATCTACCTACCTACCTATCTGTATCTATCAATCTACCTACCTAACTATGTCTATGTATCTACCTACCTACCTATCTCTATCTATCTATCTACCTACCTACCTATCTGTATCTATCAATCTACATACCTACCTATCTCTATCTATCTATCTATCTATCTATCTACTACCTACCTATCTGTATTTATCTATCTACCTACCTACCTATCTGTATCTATCTATCTACCTACCTACCTATCTGTATCTATCAATCTACCTACCTACCTATCTCTATCTATCTACCTACCTACATACCTATCTGTATTTATCTATCTACCTACCTACCTATCTGTATCTATCTATCTATCTACCTACCTATCTGTATCTATCTATCTACCTACCTACCTATCTGTATCTATCAATCTACCTACCTAACTATCTGTAGATATCTACCTACCTACCTATCTGTATCTATCTAGCTACCTACCTACCTATCTGTATCTATTAATCTACCTACCTATCTATCTCTATCTATCTATCTACCTACCTACCTATCTCTATCTATCTACCTACCTACCTATCTGTATTTATCTATCTACCTACCTACCTATCTGTATCTATCTATCTACCTACCTACCTATCTGTATCTATCAATCTACCTGCCTACCTATCTGTAGCTATCTACCTACCTACCTATCTGTATCTATCAATCTACCTACCTACCTATCTGTATCTATCAATCTACCTACCTACCTATCTGTATCTATCAATCTACTTACCTACCTATCTGTATCTATCATTCTACATACCTACCTATCTCTATCTATCTATCTATCTACCTACCTATCTGTATTTATCTATCTACCTACCTACCTATCTGTAACTATCTATCTACCTACCTAGCTATATGTATCTATCAATCTACCTACCTACCTATCTCTATCTATCTATCTACCTACCTACTTATCTCTATCTATCTACCTACCTATCTACCTATCTGTATTTATCTATCTATCTACCTACCTATCTGTATCTATCTACCTACCTACCTATCTGTATCTATCTATCTACCTACCTATCTATCTCTATCTATCTATCTACCTACCTACCTATCTGTATCTATCAATCTACCTACCTACCTATCTCTATCTATCTATCTATCTATCTACCTACCTATCTCTATCTATCTACCTACCTACCTACCTATCTGTATTTATCTTTCTACCTACCTACCTTTCTCTATCTATCAATCTACCTACCTACCTATCTGTATCTATCAATCTACCTACCTACCTATGTCTATCTATCTACCTACCTACCTATCTCTATCTATCTGTCTACCTACCTACCTATCTGTATCTATCAATCTACATACCTACCTATCTCTATCTATCTATCTACCTACCTACCTATCTGTATTTATCTATCTACCTACCTACCTATCTGTATCTATCTATCTACCTACCTACCTATCTGTATCTATCAATCTACCTACCTACCTATCTCTATCTATCTATCTACCTACCTACCTATCTCTATCTATCTACCTACCTACCTATCTGTATCTATCTATCTACCTACCTACCTATCTGTATTTATCTGTCTATCTACCTACCTATCTGTATCTACCTACCTACCTACCTATCTCTATCTATCTCTCTACCTACCTACCTATCTGTATCTATCTATCTACCTACCTACCTATCTGTATCTGTCAATCTACCTACCTACATATCTGTATCTATCAATCTACTTACCTACCTATCTGTATCTATCATTCTACATACCTACCTATCTCTATCTATCTACCTACCTACCTACCTATCTGTATTTATCTATCTACCTACCTACCTATCTGTATCTATCTATCTATCTACCTACCTATCTGTATCTATCAATCTACCTACCTACCTATCTGTATCTATCTATCTACCTACCTACCTATCTGTATCTATCAATCTACTTACCTACCTATCTGTATCTATCATTCTACATACCTACCTATCTCTATCTATCTATCTACCTACCTACCTATCTCTATTTATCTATCTACCTACCTACCTATCTGTATCTATCTATCTACCTACCTACCTATCTGTATCTATCAATCTACCTACCTACCTATCTGTATTTATCTATCTACCTACCTACCTATCTGTACCTATCTATCTACCTACCTACCTATATGTATCTATCAATCTACCTACCTACCTATCTCTATCTATCTATCTACCTACCTACCTATCTCTATCTACCTACCTACCTACCTATCTGTATTTATCTATCTATCTACCTACCTATCTGTATCTATCTACCTACCTACCTATCTCTATCTATCTATCTACCTACCTACCTATCTGTATCTATCTATCTACCTACCTACCTATCTGTATCTATCAATCTACCTACCTACCTATCTGTATCTATCAATCTACTTACCTACCTATCTGTATCTATCATTCTACATACCTACCTATCTCTATCTATCTATCTACCTACCTACCTATCTCTATTTATCTATCTACCGACCTACCTATCTGTTTCTATCTATCTACCTACCTACCTATCTATATCTATCAATCTACCTACCTACCTATCTCTATCTATCTATCTACCTACCTACCTATCTCTATCTATCTACCTACCTACCTATCTGTATTTATCTATCTACCTACCTATCTGTATCTATCTACCTACCTACCTATCTCTATCTATCTATCTACCTACCTACCTATCTGTATCTATCTATCTACCTACCTACCTATCTGTATCTATCAATGTACCTACCTACCTATCTGTATCTATCAATCTACTTACCTACCTATCTGTATCTATCATTCTACATACCTACCTATCTCTATCTATCTATCTACCTACCTACTTATCTCTATCTATCTACCTACCTACCTACCTATCTGTATTTATCTATCTATCTACCTACCTATCTGTATCTATCTACCTACCTACCTATCTCTATCTATCTACCTACCTACCTATCTGTATCTATCTATCTACCTACCTACCTATCTGTATCTATCTATCTACCTACCTACCTATGTGTATCTATCAATCTACCTACCTACCTATCTCTATCTATCTATCTACCTACCTACCTATCTCTATCTATCTACCTACCTACCTACCTATCTGTATTTATCTATCTATCTACCTACCTATCTGTATCTATCTACCTACCTACCTATCTCTATCTATCTATCTACCTACCTACCTATCTGTATTTATCTTTCTACCTACCTACCTTTCTCTATCTATCTATCTACCTACCTACCTATCTGTATCTATCTATCTACCTACCTACCTATCTGTATCTATCAATCTACCTACCTACCTATGTCTATCTATCTACCTACCTACCTATCTCTAGCTATCTATCTCCCTACCTACCTATCTGTATCTATCAATCTACATACCTACCTATCTCTATCTATCTATCTACCTACCTACCTATCTGTATTTATCTATCTACCTACCTACCTATCTGTATCTATCTATCTACCTACCTACCTATCTGTATCTATCAATCTACCTACCTACCTATCTCTATCTATCTATCTACCTACCTACCTATCTCTATCTATCTACCTACCTACCTACCTATCTCTATTTATCTATGTACCTACCTACCTATCTCTATCTATCTATCTACCTACCTACCTATCTGTATCTAACTATCTACCTACCTACCTATCTGTATTTATCTATCTATCTACCTACCTATCTGTATCTACCTACCTACCTACCTACCTATCTCTATCTATCTCTCTACCTACCTACCTATCTGTATCTATCTACCTACCTACCTACCTATATGTATCTGTCAATCTACCTACCTACCTATCTGTATCTATCAATCTACTTACCTACCTATCTCTATCTATCATTCTACATACCTACCTATCTCTATCTATCTACCTACCTACCTACCTATCTGTATTTATCTATCTACCTACCTACCTATCTGTATCTATCTATCTACCTACCTACCTATCTGTATCTATCAATCTACCTACCTACGTATCTGTATCTATCTATCTATCTACCTACCTACCTATCTGTATCTATCAAACTACATACCTACCTATCTCTATCTATCTATCTACCTACCTACCTATCTGTATTTATCTATCTACCTACCTACCTATCTGTATCTATCTATCTATCTACCTACCTATCTGTATCTATCTATCTACCTACCTACCTATCTGTATCTATCAATCTACCTACCTAACTATCTGTAGATATCTACCTACCTACCTATCTGTATCTATCTAGCTACCTACCTACCTATCTGTATCTATCAATCTACCTACCTATCTATCTCTATCTATCTATCTACCTACCTACATATCTCTATCTATCTACCTACCTACCTATCTGTATTTATCTATCTACCTACCTACCTATCTGTATCTATCTATCTACCTACCTACCTATCTGTATCTATCAATCTACCTGCCTACCTATCTGTAGCTATCTACCTACCTACCTATCTGTATCTATCAATCTACCTACCTACCTATCTGTATCTATCAATCTACTTACCTACCTATCTGTATCTATCATTCTACATACCTACCTATCTCTATCTATCTATCTATCTACCTACCTATCTGTATTTATCTATCTACCTACCTACCTATCTGTACCTATCTATCTACCTACCTAGCTATATGTATCTATCAATCTACCTACCTACCTATCTCTATCTATCTATCTACCTACCTACCTATCTCTATCTATCTACCTACCTACCTACCTATCTGTATTTATCTATCTATCTACCTACCTATCTGTATCTATCTACCTACCTACCTATCTGTATCTATCTATCTACCTACCTATCTATCTCTATCTATCTATCTACCTACCTACCTATCTGTATCTATCAATCTACCTACCTACCTATCTCTATCTATCTATCTATCTACCTACCTATCTCTATCTATCTACCTACCTACCTACCTATCTGTATTTATCTTTCTACCTACCTACCTTTCTCTATCTATCTATCTACCTACCTACCTATCTGTATCTATCTATCTACCTACCTACCTATCTCTATCTATCTATCTACCTACCTACCTATCTGTATCTATCAATCTACATACCTACCTATCTCTATCTATCTATCTACCTACCTACCTATCTGTATTTATCTATCTACCTACCTACCTATCTGTATCTATCAATCTACCTACCTACCTATCTGTATCTGTCAATCTACTTACCTACCTATCTGTATCTATCATTCTACATACCTACCTATCTCTATCTATCTATCTACCTACCTACCTATCTGTATTTATCTATCTACCAACCTACCTATCTGTATCTATCTATCTACCTACCTACCTATCTGTATCTATCAATCTACCTACCTACCTATCTCTATCTATCTACCTACCTTCCTATCTCTATCTATCTACCTACCTACCTACCTATCTGTATTTATCTATCTATCTACCTACCTATCTGTATCTATCTACCTACCTACCTATCTCTATCTATCTATCTACCTACCTACCTATCTGTATCTTTGTACCTACCTACCTACCTATCTGTATCTATCAATCTACCTACCTACCTATCTGTATCTATCAATCTACTTTCCTACCTATCTGTATCTATCATTCTACATACCTACCTATCTCTATCTATCTATCTACCCACCTACCTATCTGTATTTATTTATCTAGCTACCTACCTATCTGTACCTATCTATCTACCTACCTACCTATCTGTATCTATCAATCTACCTACCTACCTATCTCTATCTATCTATCTACCTACCTACCTATCTCTATCTATCTATCTACCTACCTACCTATCTGTATTTATCTATCTATCTACCTACCTATCTGTATCTATCTACCTACCTACCTATCTCTATCTATCTATCTACCTACCTACCTATCTGTATCTATCTATCTACCTACCTACCTATCTGTATCTATCAATCTACCTACCTACCTATCTCTATCTATCTATCTACCTATCTCTATCTATCTACCTACCTACCTACCTATCTGTATTTATCTATCTATCTACCTACCTATCTGTATCTATCTACCTACCTACCTATCTCTATCTATCTATCTACCTACTTACCTATCTGTATCTATCTATCAACCTACCTACCTATCTGTATCTATCAATCTACCTACCTACCTATCTGTATCTATCAATCTACTTACCTACCTATCTGTATCTATCATTCTACATACCTACCTATCTCTATCTATCTATCTACCTACCTACCTATCTGTATTTATCTATCTACCTACCTACCTATCTGTACCTATCTAAATACCTACCTACCTATATGTATCTATCAATCTACCTACCTACCTATCTCTATCTATCTATCTACCTACCTACCTATCTCTATCTATCTACCTACCTACCTACCTATCTGTATTTATCTATCTATCTACCTACCTATCTGTATCTATCTACCTACCTACCTATCTCTATCTATCTATCTATCTACCTACCTACCTATCTGTATCTATCAATCTACCTACCTACCTATCTCTATCTATCTATCTACCTACCTACCTATCTCTATCTATCTACTTACCTACATACCTATCTGTATTTATCTATCTACCTACCTACCTATCTCTATCTATCTATCTACCTACCTACCTATCTGTATCTATCTATCTACCTACCTACCTATCTGTATCTATCAATCTACCTACCTACCTATCTCTATCTATCTATCTACCTACCTATCTCTATCTATCTACCTACCTACCTACCTATCTGTATTTATCTATCTACCTACCTACCTATCTCTATCAATCTATCTACCTACCTACCTATCTATATCTATCTATCTACCTACCTACCTATCTGTATCTATCAATCTACCTACCTACCTATCTCTATCTATCTACCTACCTACCTACCTATCTGTATTTATCTATCTACCTACCTATCTGTATCTATCTACCTACCTACCTATCTCTACGTATCTATCTACCTACCTACCTATCTGTATCTATCTATCTACCTACCTACCTATATGTATCTATCAATCTACCTACCTACCTATCTCTATCTATCTATCTACCTACCTACCTATCTCTATCTATCTACCTACCTACCTACCTATCTGTATTTATCTATCTATCTACCTACCTATCTGTATCTATCTACCTACCTACCTATCTCTATCTATCTATCTACCTATCTACCTATCTGTATCTATCTATCTACTTACCTACCTATCTGTATCTATCAATCTACCTACCTACCTATCTGTATCTATCAATCTACTTACCTACCTATCTGTATCTATCATTCTACATACCTACTTATCTCTATCTATCTATCTACCTACCTACCTATCTGTATTTATCTATCTACCTACCTACCTCTCTGTATCTATCTATCTACCTACCTACCTATCTGTATCTATCAATCTACCTACCTACCTATCTCTATCTATCTATCTATCTACCTACCTACCTATCTCTATCTATCTACCTACCTACCTATCTGTATTTATCTATCTACCTACCTATCTGTATCTATCTACCTACCTACCTATCTCTATCTATCTATCTATCTATCTATCTACCTACCTACCTATCTGTATCTATCTATCTACCTACCTACCTATCTGTATCTATCAATCTACCTACCTACCTATCTGTATCTATCAATCTACTTACCTACCTATCTTTATCTATCATTCTACATACCTACCTATCTCTATCTATCTATCTATCTACCTTCCTACCTATCTGTATTTATCTATCTACCTACCTACCTATCTGTATCTATCTATCTAACTACCTACCTATCTGTATCTATCAATCTACCTACCTACCTATCTCTATCTATCTATCTACCTACCTATCTCTATCTACCTACCTACCTACCTATCTGTATCTATCAATCTACCTACCTACCTATGTCTATCTATCTACCTACCTACCTATCTCTATCTATCTATCTACCTACCTACCTATCTCTATCTATCAATCTACATACCTACCTATCTCTATCTATCTATCTACCTACCTACCTATCTGTATTTATCTATCTACCTACCTACCTATCTGTATCTATCTATCTACCTACCTACCTATCTGTATCTATCAATCTACCTACCTACCTATCTCTATCTATCTATCTATCTATCTATCTATCTATCTACCTACCTACCTATCTCTATCTATCTACCTACCTACCTACCTATCTGTATTTATCTATCTATCTACCTACCTATCTGTATCTATCTACCTACCTATCTCTATCTATCTATCTACCTACCTACCTATCTCTATCTATCTATCTACCTACCTACCTATCTGTATTTATCTATCTACCTACCTACCTTTCTCTATCTATCTATCTACCTACCTACCTATCTTTATCTATCTATCTACCTACCTCCCTATCTGTATCTATCAATCTACCTACCTACCTATGTCTATCTATCTACCTACCTACCTATCTCTATCTATCTATCTACCTACCTACCTATCTGTATCTATCAATCTACATACCTACCTATCTCTATCTATCTATCTACCTACCTACCTATCTGTATTTATCTATCTACCTACCTACCTATCTGTATCTATCTATCTACCTACCTACCTATCTGTATCTATCAATCTACCTACCTACCTATCTCTATCTATCTATATACCTTCCTACCTATCTCTATCTATCTACCTACCTACCTACCTATCTGTATTTATCTATCTACCTATCTACCTATCTGTATCTATCAATCTACCTACCTACCTATCTGTAGCTATCTACCTACCTACCTATCTGTATCTATCAATCTACCTACCTACCTATCTGTATCTATCAATCTACTTACCTACCTACCTGTATCTATCATTCTACATACCTACCTATCTCTATCTATCTACCTACCTACCTACCTATCTGTATTTATCTATCTACCTACCTACCTATCTATATCTATCTACCTACCTACCTACCTATCTGTATCTATCAATCTACCTAAATACCTATCTGTATCTATCAATCTATCTACCTACCTATCTTTATCTATCTATCTACCTACCTACCTATCTGTATCTATCAATCTACATACCTACCTATCTCTTTCTATCTATCTACCTACCTACCTATCTGTATTTATCTATCTACCTACCTACCTATCTGTATCTATCTATCTACCTACCTACCTATCTGTATCTATCAATCTACCTACCTACCTATCTCTATCTATCTACCTACCTACCTACCTATCTCTATCTATCTACCTACCTACCTACCTATCTGTATTTATCTATCTACCTACCTACCTATCTCTATCTATCTATCTACCTACCTACCTATCTGTATCTATCTATCTACCTACCTACCTATCTGTATCTATCAATCTACCTACCTACCTATCTGTAGCTATCTACAAACCTACCTATCTGTATCTATCAATCCACTTACGTACCTATCTGTATCTATCATTCTACATACCTACCTATCTCTATCTATCTATCTACCTACCTACCTATCTGTATTTATCTATCTACCTACCTACCTATCTGTATCTATCTATCTACCTACCTACCTATCTGTATCTATCAATCTACCTACCTACCTATCTCTATCTATCTATCTACCTACCTAACTATCTCTATCTATTTACCTACCTACCTACCTATCTGTATTTATCTATCTATCTACCTACCTATCTGTATCTATCTATCTACCTACCTACCTATCTGTATCTATCTATCTACCTACCTACCTATCTGTATCTATCAATCTACCTACCTACCTATCTCTATCTATCTATCTACCTACCTACCTATCTCTATCTATCTACTTACCTACCTACCTATCTGTATTTATCTATCTACCTACCTACCTATCTGTATCTATCTATCTACCTACCTACCTATCTGTATCTATCAATCTACCTACCTACCTATCTCTATCTATCTATCTACCTACCTACCTATCTCTATCTATCTACTTACCTACCTACCTATCTGTATTTATCTATCTACCTACCTACCTATCTCTATCTATCTATCTACCTACCTACCTATCTGTATCTATCTATCTACCTACCTACCTATCTGTATCTATCAATCTACCTACCTACCTATCTCTATCTATCTATCTACCTACCTACCTATCTCTATCTATCTACCTACCTACCTACCTATCTGTATTTATCTATCTATCTACCTACCTATCTGTATCTATCTACCTACCTATCTCTATCTATCTATCTACCTACCTACCTATCTCTATCTATCTATCTACCTACCTACCTATCTGTATTTATCTATCTACCTACCTACCTTTCTCTATCTATCTATCTACCTACCTACCTATCTTTATCTATCTATCTACCTACCTCCCTATCTGTATCTATCAATCTACCTACCTACCTATGTCTATCTATCTACCTACCTACCTATCTCTATCTATCTATCTACCTACCTACCTATCTGTATCTATCAATCTACATACCTACCTATCTCTATCTATCTATCTACCTACCTACCTATCTGTATTTATCTATCTACCTACCTACCTATCTGTATCTATCTATCTACCTACCTACCTATCTGTATCTATCAATCTACCTACCTACCTATCTCTATCTATCTATATACCTACCTACCTATCTCTATCTATCTACCTACCTACCTACCTATCTGTATTTATCTATCTACCTATCTACCTATCTGTATCTATCAATCTACCTACCTACCTATCTGTAGCTATCTACCTACCTACCTATCTGTATCTATCAATCTACCTACCTACCTATCTGTATCTATCAATCTACTTACCTACCTACCTGTATCTATCATTCTACATACCTACCTATCTCTATCTATCTACCTACCTACCTACCTATCTGTATTTATCTATCTACCTACCTACCTATCTATATCTATCTACCTACCTACCTACCTATCTGTATCTATCAATCTACCTAAATACCTATCTGTATCTATCAATCTATCTACCTACCTATCTTTATCTATCTATCTACCTACCTACCTATCTGTATCTATCAATCTACATACCTACCTATCTCTATCTATCTATCTACCTACCTACCTATCTGTATTTATCTATCTACCTACCTACCTATCTGTATCTATCTATCTACCTACCTACCTATCTGTATCTATCAATCTACCTACCTACCTATCTCTATCTATCTACCTACCTACCTACCTATCTCTATCTATCTACCTACCTACCTACCTATCTGTATTTATCTATCTACCTACCTACCTATCTCTATCTATCTATCTACCTACCTACCTATCTGTATCTATCTATCTACCTACCTACCTATCTGTATCTATCAATCTACCTACCTACCTATCTGTAGCTATCTACAAACCTACCTATCTGTATCTATCAATCCACTTACGTACCTATCTGTATCTATCATTCTACATACCTACCTATCTCTATCTATCTATCTACCTACCTACCTATCTGTATTTATCTATCTACCTACCTACCTATCTGTATCTATCTATCTACCTACATACCTATCTGTATCTATCAATCTACCTACCTACCTATCTCTATCTATCTATCTACCTACCTAACTATCTCTATCTATCTACCTACCTACCTACCTATCTGTATTTATCTATCTATCTACCTACCTATCTGTATCTATCTATCTACCTACCTACCTATCTGTATCTATCTATCTACCTACCTACCTATCTGTATCTATCAATCTACCTACCTACCTATCTCTATCTATCTATCTACCTACCTACCTATCTCTATCTATCTACTTACCTACCTACCTATCTGTATTTATCTATCTACCTACCTACCTATCTGTATCTATCTATCTACCTACCTACCTATCTGTATCTATCAATCTACCTACCTACCTATCTCTATCTATCTATCTACCTACCTACCTATCTCTATCTATCTACTTACCTACCTACCTATCTGTATTTATCTATCTACCTACCTACCTATCTCTATCTATCTATCTACCTACCTACCTATCTGTATCTATCTATCTACCTACCTACCTATCTGTATCTATCAATCTACCTACCTACCTATCTCTATCTATCTATCTACCTACCTACCTATCTCTATCTATCTACCTACCTACCTACCTATCTTTATTTATCTATCTACCTACCTACCTATCTCTATCAATCTATCTACCTACCTACCTATCTATATCTATCTATCTACCTACCTACCTATCTGTATCTATCAATCTACCTACCTACCTATCTGTAGCTATCTACCTACCTACCTATCTGTATCTATCAATCTACCTACCTACCTATCTGTATCTATCAATCTACATACCTACCTATCTGTATCTATCATTCTACATACCTACCTAACTCTATATATCTATCTACCTACCTACCTATCTGTATTTATCTATCTACCTACCTACCTATCTGTATCTATCTATCTACCTACCTACCTATCTGTATCTATCAATCTACCTACCTACCTATCTCTATCTATCTATCTACCTACCTACCTATCTCTATCTATCTACCTACCTACGTACCTATCTGTATTTATCTATCTATCAACCTACCTATCTGTATCTATCTACCTACCTACCTATCTCTATCTATCTATCTACCTATCTACCTATCTGTATCTATCTATCTACCTACCTACCTACCTATCTCTATCTATCAATCTACCTACCTACCTATCTGTATCTATCAATATACTTACCTACCTATCTGTAACTATCATTCTACATACCTACCTATCTCTATCTACCTACCTACCTATCTGTATTTATCTATCTACCTACCTACCTATCTGTATATATCTATCTACCTACCTACCTTTCTGTATCTATCAATCTACCTACCTACCTGTCTCTATCTATCTATCTACCTACATACCTACCTATCTGTATTTATCTATCTATCTACCTACCTATCTGTATCTATCTACCTACCTACCTATCTCTATCTATCTATCTACCTACCTACCTATCTGTATCTATCTATCTACCTACCTACCTATCTGTATCTGTCAATCTACATACCTACCTATCTCTATCTATCAATCTACTTACCTACCTATCTGTATCTATCATTCTACATACCTACCTATCTCTATCTATCTACCTACCTACCTACCTATCTGTATTTATCTATCTACCTACCTACCTATCTGTATCTATCTATCTACCTACCTACCTATCTGTATCTATCAATCTACCTACCTACCTATCTGTATCTATCAATCTACCTACCTACCTATCTGTATCTATCTACCTACCTACCTACCTACCTATCTGTATCTATCAATCTACATACCTACCTATCTCTATCTATCTACCTACCTACCTACCTATCTGTATTTATCTATCTACCTACCTACCTATCTGTATCTATCTATCTACCTACCTACCTATCTGTATCTATCAATCTACCTACCTACCTATCTGTAGCTATCTACCTACCTACCTATCTGTATCTATCAATCTACCTACCTACCTATCTGTATCTGTCAATCTACTTACCTACCTATCTGTATCTATCATTCTACATACCTACCTATCTCTATCTATCTATCTACCTACCTACCTATCTGTATTTATCTATCTACCAACCTACCTATCTGTATCTATCTATCTACCTACCTACCTATCTGTATCTATCAATCTACCTACCTACCTATCTCAATCTATCTATCTACCTACCTACCTATCTCTATCTATCTACCTACCTACCTACCTATCTGTATTTATCTATCTATCTACCTACCTATCTGTATCTATCTACCTACCTACCTATCTCTATCTATCTATCTACCTACCTACCTATCTGTATCTATCTACCTACCTACCTACCTATCTGTATCTATCAATCTACCTACCTACCTATCTGTATCTATCAATCTACTTACCTACCTATCTGTATCTATCATTCTACATACCTACCTATCTCTATCTATCTATCTATCTACCTACCTATCTGTATTTATCTATCTACCTACCTACCTATCTGTACCTATCTATCTACCTACCTAGCTATATGTATCTATCAATCTACCTACCTACCTATCTCTATCTATCTATCTATCTATCTACCTACCTACCTATCTCTATCTATCTACCTACCTACCTACCTATCTGTATTTATCTATCTATCTACCTACCTATCTGTATCTATCTACCTACCTACCTATCTCTATCGATCTATCTACCTACCTACCTAGCTGTATCTATCTATCTACCTACCTACCTATCTGTATCTATCAATCTACTTACCTACCTATCTCTATCTATCTACCTACCTACCTACCTATCTGTATTTATCTATCTATCTACCTACCTATCTGTATCTATCTACCTACCTACCTATCTCTATCTATCTACCTACCTACCTATCTCTATCTATCTATCTACCTACCTACCTATCTCTATCTATCTATCTACCTACCTACCTATCTGTATTTATCTATCTACGTACCTACCTTTCTCTATCTATCTATCTACCTACCTACCTATCTGTATCTATCTATCTATCTACCTACCTATCTGTATCTATCTATCTACCTACCTACCTATCTGTATCTATCAATCTACCTACCTACCTATCTCTATCTATCTATCTACCTACCTACCTATCTCTATCTACCTACCTACCGACCTATCTGTATTTATCTATCTATCTACCTACCTATCTGTATCTATCTACCTACCTACCTATCTCTATCTATCTATCTACCTACCTACCTATCTGTATCTATCAATCTACTTACCTACCTATCTGTATCTATCATTCTACATACCTACCTTTCTCTATCTATCTATCTACCTACCTACCTATCTCTATCTACCTACCTACCTACCTACCTATCTGTATTTATCTATCTATCTACCTACCTATCTGTATCTATCTATCTACCTACCTACCTATCTGTATCTATCAATCTACCTACCTACCTATCTCTATCTATCTATCTACCTACCTACCTATCTCTATCTATCTACCTACCTACCTACCTATATGTATTTATCTATCTATCTACCTACCTATCTGTATCTATCTACCTACCTGCCTATCTCTATCTATCTATCTACCTACCTACCTATCTGTATCTATCTATCTACCTACCTAGCTATCTGTATCTATCAATCTACCTACCTACCTATCTGTATCTATCAATCTACTTACCTACCTATCTGTATCTATCATTCTACATACCTACCTATCTCTATCTATCTATCTACCTACCTACGTATCTGTATTTATCTATCTACCTACCTACCTATCTGTATCTATCTATCTACCTACCTACCTATCTGTATCTATCAATCTACCTACCTACCTATCTCTATCTATCTATCTACCTACCTACCTATCTCTATCTATCTACCTACCTACCTACCTATATGTATTTATCTATCTATCTACCTACCTATCTGTATCTATCTACCTACCTACCTATCTCTATCTATCTATCTACCTATCTACCTATCTGTATCTATCTATCTACCTACCTAGCTATCTGTATATATCAATCTACCTACCTACCTATCTGTATCTATCAATCTACTTACCTACCTATCTGTATCTATCATTCTACATACCTACCTATCTCTATCTATCTATCTACCTACCTACCTATCTGTATCTATCAATCTACCTACCTACCTATCTCTATCTATCTACCTACCTACCTACCTATCTCTATCTATCGACCAACCTACCGACCTATCTGTATTTATCTATCTATCTACCTACCTATCTGTATCTATCTACCTACCTACCTATCTCTATCTATCTATCTACCTACCTACCTATCTGTATCTATCTATCTACCTACCTACCTATCTGTATCTATCAATCTACCTACCTACCTATCTGTATCTATCAATCTACTTACCTACCTATCTGTATCTATCATTCTACATACCTACCTATCTCTATCTATCTATCTATCTATCTATCTATCTATCTATCTACCTACCTACCTATCTGTATTTATCTATCTACCTACCTACCTATCTCTATCTATCTACCTACCTACCTACCTATCTGATTTATCTATCTATCTACCTACCTATCTGTATCTATCTACCTACCTACCTACCTCTATCTATCTATCTACCTACCTACCTATCTCTATCTATCTATCTACCTACCTACCTATCTCTATCAATCTATCTACCTACCTACCTATCTGTATTTATCTATCTACCTACCTACCTTTCTCTATCTATCTATCTACCTACCTACCTATCTGTATCTATCTACCTACCTACCTATCTGTATCTATCAATCTACATACCTACCTATCTCTATCTATCTATCTACCTACCTACCTATCTGTATTTATCTATCTACCTACATACCTATCTGTATCTATCTATCTACCTACCTACCTATCTGTATCTATCAATCTACCTACCTTCCTATATCTATCTATATATCTACCTACCTACCTATCTCTATCTATCTACCTACCTACCTACCTATCTGTATTTATCTATCTATCTACCTACCTATCTGTATCTATCTACCTACCTACCTATCTCTATCTATCTACTTACCTACCTACCTATCTCTATCTATCTACCTACCTACCTATCTGTATTTATCTATCTACCTACCTACCTTTCTCTATCTATCTACCTACCTACCTATCTGTATCTATCAATCTACCTACCTACCTATCTGTATCTATCAATCTACTTACCTACCTATCTGTATCTATCATTCTACATACCTACCTATCTCTATCTATCTATCTACCTACCTACCTATCTGTATTTATCTATCTAACTACCTACCTATCTGTATCTATCTATCTACCTACCTACCTATCTGTATCTATCAATCTACCTACCTACTTATCTGTATCTATCAATCTACCTACCTACCTATCTCTATCTATCTATCTACCTACCTACCTATCTCTATCTATCTACCTACCTACCTACCTATATGTATTTATCTATCTATCTACCTACCTATCTGTATCTATCTACCTACCTACCTATCTCTATCTATCTATCTACCTACCTACCTATCTGTATCTATCTATCTACCTACCTAGCTATCTGTATCTATCTATCTACCTACCTAGCTATCTGTATATATCAATCTACCTACCTACCTGTCTGTATCTATCAATCTACTTACCTACCTATCTGTATCTATCATTCTACATACCTACCTATCTCTATCTATCTATCTACCTACCTACCTATCTGTATCTATCAATCTACCTACCTACCTATCTCTATCTATCTATCTACCTACCTACCTATCTCTATCTATCTACCAACCTACCGACCGATCTGTATTTATCTATCTATCTACCTACCTATCTGTATCTATCTACCTACCTACCTATCTCTATCTATCTATCTACCTACCTACCTATCTGTATCTATCTATCTACCTACCTACCTATCTGTATCTATCAATCTACCTACCTACCTATCTGTATCTATCAATCTACTTACCTACCTATCTGTATCTATCATTCTACATACCTACCTATCTCTATCTATCTATATATCTATCTACCTACCTACCTATCTGTATTTATCTATCTACCTACCTACCTATCTGTATCTATCTATCTACCTACCTACCTATCTGTATCTATCAATCTACCTACCTACCTATCTCTATCTATCTACCTACCTACCTACCTATCTGATTTATCTATCTATCTACCTACCTATCTGTATCTATCTACCTACCTACCTTTCTCTATCTATCTATCTACCTACCTACCTATCTGTATCTATCTATCTACCTACCTACCTATCTCTATCTATCAATCTACCTACCTACCTATGTCTAACTATCTACCTACCTACCTATCTCTATCTATCTATCTATCTACCTACCTACCTATCTGTATCTATCAATCTACATACCTACCTATCTCTATCTATCTATCTACCTACCTACCTATCTGTATTTATCTATCTACCTACATACCTATCTGTATCTATCTATCTACCTACCTACCTATCTGTATCTATCAATCTACCTACCTTCCTATATCTATCTATATATCTACCTACCTACCTATCTCTATCTATCTACCTACCTACCTATCTCTATCTATCTACCTACCTACCTATCTGTATTTATCTATCTACCTACCTACCTTTCTCTATCTATCTACCTACCTACCTATCTGTATCTATCAATCTACCTACCTACCTATCTGTATCTATCAATCTACTTACCTACCTATCTGTATCTATCATTCTACATACCTACCTATCTCTATCTATCTATCTACCTACCTACCTATCTGTATTTATCTATCTAACTACCTACCTATCTGTATCTATCTATCTACCTACCTACCTATCTGTATCTATCAATCTACCTACCTACCTATCTTTATCTATCTATCTACCTACCTACCTATCTCTATCTATCTACCTACCTACCTACCTATCTCTATCTACCTACCTACCTACCGACCTATCTGTATTTATCTATCTATCTACCTACCTATCTGTATCTATCTACCTACCTACCTATCTCTATCTATCTATCTATCTACCTACCTACATATCTGTATCTATCAATCTACTTACCTACCTATCTGTATCTATCATTCTACATACCTACCTATCTCTATCTATCTATCTATCTACCTACCTATCTCTATCTACCTACCTACCTACCTACCTATCTGTATTTATCTATCTATCTACCTACCTATCTGTATCTATCTATCTACCTACCTACCTATCTGTATCTATCAATCTACCTACCTACCTATCTCTATCTATCTATCTACCTACCTACCTATCTCTATCTATCTACCTACCTACCTACCTATATGTATTTATCTATCTATCTACCTACCTATCTGTATCTATCTACCTACCTACCTATCTCTATCTATCTATCTACCTACCTACCTATCTGTATCTATCTATCTACCTACCTAGCTATCTGTATCTATCAATCTACCTACCTACCTATCTGTATCTATCAATCTACTTACCTACCTATCTGTATCTATCATTCTACATACCTACCTATCTCTATCTATCTATCTACCAACCTACCTATCTGTATTTATCTATCTACCTACCTACCTATCTGTATCTATCTATCTACCTACCTACCTATCTGTATCTATCAATCTACCTACCTACCTATCTCTATCTATCTATCTACCTACCTACCTATCTCTATCTATCTACCTACCTACCTACCTATATGTATTTATCTATCTATCTACCTACCTATCTGTATCTATCTACCTACCTACCTAACTCTATCTATCTATCTACCTATCTACCTATCTGTATCTATCTATCTACCTACCTAGCTATCTGTATATATCAATCTACCTACCTACCTATCTGTATCTATCAATCTACTTACCTACCTATCTGTATCTATCATTCTACATACCTACCTATCTCTATCTATCTATCTACCTACCTACCTATCTGTATTTATCTACCTACCTACCTACCTATCTGTATCTATCTATCTACCTACCTACCTATCTGTATCTATCAATCTACCTACCTACCTATCTCTATCTATCTATCTACCTACCTACCTATCTCTATCTATCTACCAACCTACCGACCTATCTGTATTTATCTATCTATCTACCTACCTATCTGTATCTATCTACCTACCTACCTATCTCTATCTATCTATCTACCTACCTACCTATCTGTATCTATCTATCTACCTACCTACCTATCTGTATCTATCAATCTACCTACCTACCTATCTGTATCTATCAATCTACTTACCTACCTATCTGTATCTATCATTCTACATACCTACCTATCTCTATCTATCTATCTATCTATCTACCTACCTACCTATCTGTATTTATCTATCTACCTACCTACCTATCTGTATCTATCTATCTACCTACCTACCTATCTGTATCTATCAATCTACCTACCTACCTATCTCTATCTATCTACCTACCTACCTACCTATCTGATTTATCTATCTATCTACCTACCTATCTGTATCTATCTACCTACCTACCTATCTCTATCTATCTATCTACCTACCTACCTATCTCTATCTATCTATCTACCTACCTACCTATCTCTATCTATCTATCTACCTACCTACCTATCTGTATTTATCTATCTACCTACCTACCTTTCTCTATCTATCTATCTACCTACCTACCTATCTGTATCTATCTATCTACCTACCTACCTATCTGTATCTATCAATCTACCTACCTACCTATGTCTAACTATCTACCTACCTACCTATCTCCATCTATCTATCTATCTACCTACCTACCTATCTGTATCTATCAATCTACATACCTACCTATCTCTATCTATCTATCTACCTACCTACCTATCTGTATTTATCTATCTACCTACATACCTATCTGTATCTATCTATCTACCTACCTACCTATCTGTATCTATCAATCTACCTACCTTCCTATATCTATCTATATATCTACCTACCTACCTATCTCTATCTATCTACCTACCTACCTACCTATCTGTATTTATCTATCTATCTACCTACCTATCTGTATCTATCTACCTACCTACCTATCTCTATCTATCTACCTACCTACCTACCTATCTCTATCTATCTACCTACCTACCTATCTGTATTTATCTATCTACCTACCTACCTTTCTCTATCTATCTACCTACCTACCTATCTGTATCTATCAATCTACCTACCTACCTATCTGTATCTATCAATCTACTTACCTACCTATCTGTATCTATCATTCTACATACCTACCTATCTCTATCTATCTATCTACCTACCTACCTATCTGTATTTATCTATCTAACTACCTACCTATCTGTATCTATCTATCTATCTACCTACCTATCTGTATATATCAATCTACCTACCTACCTATCTTTATCTATCTATCTACCTACCTACCTATCTCTATCTATCTACCTACCTACCTACCTATCTGTATTTATCTATCTATCTACCTACCTATTTGTATCTATCTACCTACCAACCTATCTCTATCTATCTATCTACCTACCTACCTATCTGTATCTATCTATCTACCTACCTACCTATCTGTATCTATCAATCTACCTACCTACCTATCTGTATCTATCAATCTACTTACCTACCTATCTGTATCTATCATTCTACATACCTACCTATCTCTATCTATCTATCTACCTACCTACCTATCTGTATTTATCTATCTACCTACCTACCTATCTGTATCTATCTATCTACCTACCTACCTATCTGTATCTATCAATCTACCTACCTATCTTTATCTATCTATCTACCTACCTACCTATTTCTATCTATCTACCTACCTACCTACCTATCAGTATTTATCTATCTATCTACCTACCTATCTGTATCTATCTACCTACCTACCTATCTCTATCTATCTACCTACCTACCTACCTATCTGTATTTATCTATCTATCTACCTACCTATCTGTATCTATCTACCTACCTATCTCTATCTATCTATCTACCTACCTACCTAGCTGTATCTATCTATCTAGCTACCTACCTATCTGTATCTATCAATCTACTTACCTACCTATCTGTATCTATCATTCTACATACCTACCTATCTCTATCTATCTATCTACCTACCTACCTATCTCTATTTATCTATCTACCTACCTACCTATCTGTATCTATCTGTCTACCTACCTACCTATCTGTATCTATCAATCTACCTACCTACCTATCTCTATCTATCTATCTACCTACCTACCTATCTCTATCTATCTACCTACCTACCTACCTATCTGTATTTATCTATCTATCTACCTACCTATCTGTATCTATCTACCTACCTACCTATCTCTATCTATCTATCTACCTACCTATCTATCTGTATCTATCTACCTACCTACCTATCTGTATCTATCAATCTACCTACCTACCTATCTGTATCTATCAATCTACTTACCTACCTATCTGTATCTATCATTCTACATACCTATCTATCTCTATCTATCTATCTACCTAAATATCTGTATTTATCTATCTACCTACCTACCTATCTGTATCTATCAATCTACTTACCTACCTATCTGTATCTATCATTCTACATACCTACCTATCTCTATCTATCTATCTACCTACCTACCTATCTCTATTTATCTATCTACCTACCTACCTATCTGTTTCTATCTACCTACCTACCTATCTGTATCTATCAATCTACCTACCTACCTATCTCTATCTATCTATCTACCTACCTACCTATCTCTATCTATCTACCTACCTACCTACCTATCTGTATTTATCTATCTATCTACCTACCTATCTGTATCTATCTACCTACCTACCTATCTCTATCTATCTATCTACCTACCTACCTATCTGTATCTATCTATCTACCTACCTACCTATCTGTATCTATCAATCTACCTACCTACCTATCTGTATCTATCAATCTACTTACCTATATATCTGTATCTATCATTCTACATACCTACCTATCTCTATCTATCTATCTACCTACCTACCTATCTGTATTTATCTATCTACCTACCTACCTATCTGTATCTATCTATCTACCTACCTACCTATCTGTATCTATCAATCTACCTACCTACCTATCTCTATCTATCTACCTACCTACCTACCTATCTGTATTTATCTATCTATCTACCTACCTATCTGTATCTATCTACCTACCTACCTATCTCTATCTATCTACCTACCTACCTATCTCTATCTATCTATCTACCTACCTACCTATCTCTATCTATCTATCTACTTACCTACCTATCTGTATTTATCTATCTACCTACCTACCTTTCTCTATCTATCTATCTACCTACCTACCTATCTGTATCTATCTATCTATCTACCTACCTATCTGTATCTATCTATCTACCTACCTACCTATCTGTATCTATCAATCTACCTACCTACCTATCTGTATCTATCAATCTACTTACCTACCTATCTGTATCTATCTATCTACCTACATACCTATCTGTATCTATCTATCTACCTACCTACCTATCTGTATCTATCAATCTACCTACCTTCCTATATCTATCTATATATCTACCTACCTACCTATCTCTATCTATCTACCTACCTACCTACCTATCTGTATTTATCTATCTATCTACCTACCTATCTGTATCTATCTACCTACCTACCTATCTCTATCTATCTACCTACCTACCTACCTATCTCTATCTATCTACCTACCTACCTATCTGTATTTATCTATCTACCTACCTACCTTTCTCTATCTATCTACCTACCTACCTATCTGTATCTATCAATCTACCTACCTACCTATCTGTATCTATCAATCTACTTACCTACCTATCTGTATCTATCATTCTACATAACTACCTATCTCTATCTATCTACCTACCTACCTATCTGTATCTATCAATCTACCTACCTACCTATCTGTATCTATCAATCTACTTACCTACCTATCTGTATCTATGATTCTACATACCTACCTATCTCTATCTATCTATCTACCTACCTACCTATCTGTATTTATCTATCTACCTACCTACCTATCTGTATCTATCTATCTACCTACCTACCTATCTGTATCTATCAATTTACCTACCTACCTATCTTTATCTATCTATCTACCTACCTACCTATTTCTATCTATCTACCTACCTACCTACCTATCTGTATTTATCTATCTATCTACCTACCTATCTGTATCTATCTACCTACCTACCTATCTCTATCTATCTACCTACCTACCTACCTATCTGTATTTATCTATCTATCTACCTACCTATCTGTATCTATCTACCTACCTATCTCTATCTATCTATCTACCTACCTACCTAGCTGTATCTATCTATCTAGCTACCTACCTATCTGTATCTATCAATCTACTTACCTACCTATCTGTATCTATCATTCTACATACCTACCTATCTCTATCTATCTATCTACCTACCTACCTATCTCTATTTATCTATCTACCTACCTACCTATCTGTATCTATCTATCTACCTACCTACCTATCTGTATCTATCAATCTACCTACCTACCTATCTCTATCTATCTATCTACCTACCTACCTATCTCTATCTATCTACCTACCTACCTACCTATCTGTATTTATCTATCTATCTACCTACCTATCTGTATCTATCTACCTACCTACCTATCTCTATCTATCTATCTACCTACCTATCTATCTGTATCTATCTACCTACCTACCTATCTGTATCTATCAATCTACCTACCTACCTATCTGTATCTCTCAATCTACTTACCTACCTATCTGTATCTATCATTCTACATACCTATCTATCTCTATCTATCTATCTATCTACCTAAATATCTGTATTTATCTATCTACCTACCTACCTATCTGTACCTATCTATCTACCTACCTAGCTATATGTATCTATCAATCTACCTACCTACCTATCTCTATCTATCTATCTACCTACCTACCTATCTCTATCTATCTACCTACCTACCTACCTATCTGTATTTATCTATCTATCTACCTACCTATCTGAATCTATCTACCTACCTACCTATCTCTATCTATCTATCTACCTACCTACCTATCTGTATCTATCTATCTACCTACCTACCTATCTGTATCTATCAATCTACCTACCTACCTATCTGTATCTATCAATCTACTTACCTACCTATCTGTATCTATCATTCTACATACCTACCTATCTCTATCTATCTATCTACCTACCTACCTATCTGTATTTATCTATCTACCTACCTACCTATCTGTATCTATCTATCTACCTACCTACCTATCTGTATCTATCAATCTACCTACCTACCTATCTCTATCTATCTACCTACCTACCTACCTATCTGTATTTATCTATCTATCTACCTACCTATCTGTATCTATCTACCTACCTACCTATCTCTATCTATCTACCTACCTACCTATCTCTATCTATCTATCTACCTACCTACCTATCTCTATCTATCTATCTACCTTCCTACCTATCTGTATTTATCTATCTACCTACCTACCTTTCTCTATCTATCTATCTACCTACCTACCTATCTGTATCTATCTATCTATCTACCTACCTATCTGTATCTATCTATCTACCTACCTACCTATCTGTATCTATCAATCTACCTACCTAACTATCTGTAGATATCTACCTACCTACCTATCTGTATCTATCAATCTACCTACCTACCTATCTCTATCTATCTATCTACCTACCTACCTATCTCTATCTACCTACCTACCTACCGACCTATCTGTATTTATCTATCTATCTACCTACCTATCTGTATCTATCTACCTACCTACCTATCTCTATCTATCTATCTACCTACCTACCTATCTGTATCTATCAATCTACTTACCTACCTATCTGTATCTATCATTCTACATACCTACCTATCTCTATCTATCTATCTACCTACCTACCTATCTCTATCTACCTACCTACCTACCTACCTATCTGTATTTATCTATCTATCTACCTACCTATCTGTATCTATCTATCTACCTACCTACCTATCTGTATCTATCAATCTACCTACCTACCTATCTCTATCTATCTATCTACCTACCTACCTATATCTATCTACCTACCTACCTACCTATATGTATTTATCTATCTATTTACCTACCTATCTGTATCTATCTACCTACCTACCTATCTCTATCTATCTATCTACCTACCTATCTATATCTATCTATCTACCTACCTAGCTATCTGTATCTATCAATCTACCTACCTACCTATCTGTATCTATCAATCTACTTACCTACCTATCTGTATCTATCATTCTACATACCTACCTATCTCTATCTATCTATCTACCTACCTACCTATCTGTATTTATCTATCTACCTACCTACCTATCTGTATCTATCTATCTACCTACCTACCTATCTGTATCTATCAATCTACCTACCTACCTATCTCTATCTATCTATCTACCTACCTACCTATCTCTATCTATCTACCCAGCTACCTACCTATATGTATTTATCTATCTATCTACCTACCTATCTGTATCTATCTACCTACCTACCTATCTCTATCTATCTATCTACCTATCTACCTATCTGTATCTATCTATCTACCTACCTAGCTATCTGTATATATCAATCTACCTACCTACCTATCTGTATCTATCAATCTACTTACCTACCTATCTGTATCTATCATTCTACATACCTACCTATCTCTATCTATCTATCTACCTACCTACCTATCTGTATTTATCTACCTACCTACCTACCTATCTGTATCTATCTATCTACCTACCTACCTATCTGTATCTATCAATCTACCTACCTACCTATCTCTATCTATCTATCTACCTACCTACCTATCTCTATCTATCTACCAACCTACCGACCTATCTGTATTTATCTATCTATCTACCTACCTATCTGTATCTATCTACCTACCTACCTATCTCTATCTATCTATCTACCTACCTACCTATCTGTATCTATCTATCTACCTACCTACCTATCTGTATCTATCAATCTACCTACCTACCTATCTGTATCTATCAATCTACTTACCTACCTATCTGTATCTATCATTCTACATACCTACCTATCTCTATCTATCTATCTATCTATCTATCTATCTATCTATCTATCTATCTACCTACCTACCTATCTGTATTTATCTATCTACCTACCTACCTATCTGTATCTATCTATCTACCTACCTACCTATCTGTATCTATCAATCTACCTACCTACCTATCTCTATCTATCTACCTACCTACCTACCTATCTGATTTATCTATCTATCTACCTACCTATCTGTATCTATCTACCTACCTACCTATCTCTATCTATCTATCTACCTACCTACCTATCTCTATCTATCTATCTACCTACCTACCTATCTCTATCTATCTATCTACCTACCTACCTATCTGTATTTATCTATCTACCTACCTACCTTTCTCTATCTATCTATCTACCTACCTACCTATCTGTATCTATCTATCTACCTACCTACCTATCTGTATCTATCAATCTACCTACCTACCTATGTCTAACTATCTACCTACCTACCTATCTCTATCTATCTATCTATCTATCTACCTACCTACCTATCTGTATCTATCAATCTACATACCTACCTATCTCTATCTATCTATCTACCTACCTACCTATCTGTATTTATCTATCTACCTACATACCTATCTGTATCTATCTATCTACCTACCTACCTATCTGTATCTATCAATCTACTACCTTCCTATATCTATCTATATATCTACCTACCTACCTATCTCTATCTATCTACCTACCTACCAACCTATCTGTATTTATCTATCTATCTACCTACCTATCTGTATCTATCTACCTACCTACCTATCTCTATCTATCTACCTACCTACCTATCTCTATCTATCTACCTACCTACCTATCTGTATTTATCTATCTACCTACCTACCTTTCTCTACCTACCTACCTACCTACATATCTGTATCTATCTATCTACCTACCTACCTATCTGTATCTATCAATCTACCGACCTAACTATGTCTATCTATCTACCTACCTACCTATCTCTATCTATCTATCTACCTACCTACCTATCTGTATCTATCAATCTACATACCTACCTATCTCTATCTATCTATCTATCTATCTACCTACCTACCTATCTGTATTTATCTATCTACCTACCTACCTATCTGTATCTATCTATCTACCTACCTACCTATCTGTATCTATCAATCTACCTACCTACCTATCTGTATCTATCAATCTACTTACCTACCTATCTGTATCTATCATTCTACATACCTACCTATCTCTATCTATCTATCTACCTACCTACCTATCTGTATTTATCTATCTACCTACCTACCTATCTGTATCTATCTATCTACCTACCTACCTATCTGTATCTATCAATCTACCTACCTACCTATCTCTATCTATCTACCTACCTACCTACCTATCTGTATTTATCTATCTATCTACCTACCTATCTGTATCTATCTACCTACCTACCTATCTCTATCTATCTATCTACCTACCTACCTATCTGTATTTATCTATCTACCTACCTACCTATCTCTATCTATCTACCTACCTACCTACCTATCTGTATTTATCTATCTACCTACCTACCTATCTCTATCTATCTATCTACCTACCTACCTATCTGTATCTATCTATCTACCTACCTACCTATCTGTATTTATCAATCTACCTACCTAACTATCTGTAGCTATCTACCTACCTACCTATCTGTATCTATCAATCTACCTACCTACCTATCTGTATCTGTCAATCTACTTACCTACCTATCTGTATCTATCATTCTACATACCTACCTATCTCTATCTATCTATCTACCTACCTACCTATCTGTATTTATCTATCTACCAACCTACCTATCTGTATCTATCTATCTACCTACCTACCTATCTGTATCTATCAATCTACCTACCTACCTATCTCTATCTATCTATCTACCTACCTACCTATCTCTATCTATCTACCTACCTACCTATCTGTATTTATCTATCTATCTACCTACCTATCTGTATCTATCTACCTACCTACCTATCTCTATCTATCTATCTACCTACCTACCTATCTGTATCTATCTACCTACCTACCTACCTATCTGTATCTATCAATCTACCTACCTACCTATCTGTATCTATCAATCTACTTACCTACCTATCTGTATCTATCATTCTACATACCTACCTATATCTATCTATCTATCTACCCACCTACCTATCTGTATTTATCTATCTACCTACCTACCTATCTGTACCTATCTATCTACCTACCTACCTATCTGTATCTATCAATCTACCTACCTACCTATCTCTATCTATCTACCTACCTACCTACCTATCTGTATTTATCTATCTATCTACCTACCTATCTGTATCTATCTACCTACCTACCTATCTCTATCTATCTACCTACCTACCTATCTCTATCTATCTATCTACCTACCTACCTATCTCTATCTATCTATCTACCTACCTACCTATCTGTATTTATCTATCTACCTACCTACCTTTCTCTATCTATCTATCTACCTACCTACCTATCTGTATCTATCTATCTATCTACCTACCTATCTGTATCTATCTATCTACCTACCTACCTATCTGTATCTATCAATCTACCTACCTAACTATCTGTAGATATCTACCTACCTACCTATTTGTATCTATCAATCTACCTACCTACCTATCTCTATCTATCTATCTACCTACCTACCTATCTCTATCTACCTACCTACCTACAGACCTATCTGTATTTATCTATCTATCTACCTACCTATTTTTATCTATCTACCTACCTACCTATCTCTATCTATCTATCTACCTACCTACCTATCTGTATCTATCTATCTACCTACCTACCTATCTGTATCTATCAATCTACCTACCTACCTATCTGTATCTATCAATCTACTTACCTACCTATCTGTATCTATCATTCTACATACCTACCTATCTCTATCTATCTATCTACCTACCTACCTATCTGTATTTATCTATCTACCTACCTACCTATCTGTATCTATCTATCTACCTACCTATCTATCTGTATCTATCAATCTACCTACCTACCTATCTTTATCTATCTATCTACCTACCTACCTATTTCTATCTATCTACCTACCTACCTACCTATCTGTATTTATCTATCTATCTACCTACCTATCTGTATCTATCTACCTACCTACCTATCTCTATCTATCTACCTACCTACCTACCTATCTGTATTTATCTATCTATCTACCTACCTATCTGTATCTATCTACCTACCTACCTATCTCTATCTATCTATCTACCTATCTACCTAGCTGTATCTATCTATCTACCTACCTACCTATCTGTATCTATCAATCTACTTACCTACCTATCTGTATCTATCTACCTACCTACCTACCTATCTGTATCTATCAATCTACCTACCTACCTATCTGTATCTATCAATCTACTTACCTACCTATCTGTATCTATCATTCTACATACCTACCTATCTCTATCTATCTATCTACCTACCTACCTATCTCTATTTATCTATCTACCTACCTACCTATCTGTATCTATCTATCTACCTACCTACCTATCTGTATCTATCAATCTACCTACCTACCTATCTCTATCTATCTACCTACCTACCTATCTCTATCTATCTACCTACCTACCTACCTATCTGTATCTATCAATCTACTTACCTACCTATCTGTATCTATCATTCTACATACCTATCTATCTCTATCTATCTATGTATCTACCTACCTATCTGTATTTATCTATCTACCTACCTACCTATCTGTACCTATCTATCTACCTACCTAGCTATATGTATCTATCAATCTACCTACCTACCTATCTCTATCTATCTATCTACCTACCTACCTATCTCTATCTATCTACCTACATACCTACCTATCTGTATTTATCTATCTATCTACCTACCTATCTGTATCTATCTACCTACCTACCTATCTATATCTATCTATCTTCCTACCTACCTATCTGTATCTATCTATCTACCTACCTACCTATCTGTATCTATCAATCTACCTACCTACGTATCTGTATCTATCAATCTACTTACCTACCTATCTGTATCTATCATTCTACATACCTACCTATCTCTATCTATCTATCTACCTACCTACCAATCTCTATTTATCTATCTACCTACCTACCTATCTGTTTCTATCTACCTACCTACCTATCTGTATCTATCAATCTACCTACCTACCTATCTCTATCTATCTATCTACCTACCTACCTATCTCTATCTATCTACCTACTTACCTACCTATCTGAATTTATCTATCTATCTACCTACCTATCTGTATCTATCTACCTACCTACCTATCTCTATGTATCTATCTACCTACCTACCTATCTGTATCTATCTATCTACCTACCTACCTATCTGTATCTATCAATCTACCTACCTACCTATCTGTATCTATCAATCTACTTACCTACCTATCTGTATCTATCATTCTACATACCTACCTATCTCTATCTATCTATCTACCTACCTACCTATCTGTATTTATCTATCTACCTACCTACCTATCTGTATCTATCTATCTACCTACCTACCTATCTGTATCTATCAATCTACCTACCTACCTATCTCTATCTATCTACCTACCTACCTACCTATCTGTATTTATCTATCTATCTACCTACCTATCTGTATCTATCTACCTACCTACCTATCTGTATCTATCTACCTACCTACCTATCTCTATCTATCTATCTACCTACCTACCTATCTCTATCTATCTATCTACCTACCTACCTATCTGTATTTATCTATCTACCTACCTACCTTTCTCTATCTATCTATCTATCTACCTACCTACCTATCTGTATCTATCTATCTATCTCCCTACCTATCTGTATCTATCTATCTATCTACCTACCTATCTGTATCTATCTACCTACCTACCTATCTCTATCTATCTACCTACCTACCTATCTCTATCTATCTATCTACCTACCTACCTATCTCTATCTATCTATCTACCTACCTACCTATCTGTATTTATCTATCTACCTACCTACCTTTCTCTATCTACCTACCTACCTACCGACCTATCTGTATTTATCTATCTATCTACCTACCTATCTGTATCTATCTACCTACCTACCTATCTCTATCTATCTATCTACCTACCTACCTATCTGTATCTATCAATCTACTTACCTACCTATCTGTATCTATCATTCTACATACCTACCTATCTCTATCTATCTATCTACCTACCTACCTATCTCTATCTACCTACCTACCTACCTACCTATCTGTATTTATCTATCTATCTACCTACCTATCTGTATCTATCTATCTACCTACCTACCTATCTGTATCTATCAATCTACCTACCTACCTATCTCTATCTATCTATCTACCTACCTACCTATCTCTATCTATCTACCTACCTACCTACCTATATGTATTTATCTATCTATCTACCTACCTATCTGTATCTATCTACCTACCTACCTATCTCTATCTATCTATCTACCTACCTACCTATCTGTATCTATCTATCTACCTACCTAGCTATCTGTATCTATCAATCTACCTACCTACCTATCTGTATCTATCAATCTACTTACCTACCTATCTGTATCTATCATTCTACATACCTACCTATCTCTATCTATCTATCTACCTACCTACCTATCTGTATTTATCTATCTACCTACCTACCTATCTGTATCTATCTATCTACCTACCTACCTATCTGTATCTATCAATCTACCTAACTACCTATCTCTATCTATCTATCTACCTACCTACCTATCTCTATCTACCTACCTACCTACCTACCTATATGTATTTATCTATCTATCTACCTACCTATCTGTATCTATCTACCTACCTACCTATCTCTATCTATCTATCTACCTATCTACCTATCTGTATCTATCTATCTACCTACCTAGCTATCTGTATATATCAATCTACCTACCTACCTATCTGTATCTATCAATCTACTTACCTACCTATCTGTATCTATCATTCTACATACCTACCTATCTCTATCTATCTATCTACCTACCTACCTATCTGTATTTATCTACCTACCTACCTACCTATCTGTATCTATCTATCTACCTACCTACCTATCTGTATCTATCAATCTACCTACCTACCTATCTCTATCTATCTATCTACCTACCTACCTATCTCTATCTATCTACCAACCTACCGACCTATCTGTATTTATCTATCTATCTACCTACCTATCTGTATCTATCTACCTACCTACCTATCTCTATCTATCTATCTACCTACCTACCTATCTGTATCTATCTATCTACCTACCTACCTATCTGTATCTATCAATCTACCTACCTACCTATCTGTATCTATCAATCTACTTACCTACCTATCTGTATCTATCATTCTACATACCTACCTATCTCTATCTATCTATCTATCTATCTACCTACCTACCTATCTGTATTTATCTATCTACCTACCTACCTATCTGTATCTATCTATCTACCTACCTACCTATCTGTATCTATCAATCTACCTACCTACCTATCTCTATCTATCTACCTACCTACCTACCTATCTGATTTATCTATCTATCTACCTACCTATCTGTATCTATCTACCTACCTACCTATCTCTATCTATCTATCTACCTACCTACCTATCTCTATCTATCTATCTACCTACCTACCTATCTCTATCTATCTATCTACCTACCTACCTATCTGTATTTATCTATCTACCTACCTACCTTTCTCTATCTATCTATCTACCTACCTACCTATCTGTATCTACCTATCTGTATCTATCAATCTACCTACCTACCTATGTCTAACTATCTACCTACCTACCTATCTCTATCTATCTATCTATCTACCTACCTATCTGTATCTATCTACCTACCTACCTATCTCTATCTATCTACCTACCTACCTACCTATCTCTATCTATCTACCTACCTACCTATCTGTATTTATCTATCTACCTACCTACCTTTCTCTATCTATCTACCTACCTACCTATCTGTATCTATCTATCTACCTACCTACCTATCTGTATCTATCAATCTACCGACCTAACAATGTCTATCTATCTACCTACCTACCTATCTCTATCTATCTACCTACCTACCTATCTGTATCTATCAATCTACATACCTACCTATCTCTATCTATCTATCTATCTATCTATCTATCTACCTACCTACCTACCTATCTGTATTCATCTATCTACCTACCTACCTATCTGTATCTATCTATCTACCTACCTACCTATCTGTATCTATCAATCTACCTACATACCTATCTGTATCTATCAATCTACTTACCTACCTATCTGTATCTATCATTCTACATACCTACCTATCTCTATCTATCTATCTACCAACCTACCTATCTGTATTTATCTATCTACCTACCTACCTATCTGTATCTATCTACCTACCTACCTATCTGTATCTATCAATCTACCTACCTACCTATCTCTATCTATCTACCTACCTACCTACCTATCTGTATTTATCTATCTATCTACCTACCTATCTGTATCTATCTACCTACCTACCTATCTCTATCTATCTATCTACCTACCTACCTATCTGTATTTATCTATCTACCTACCTACCTATCTCTATCTTTCTACCTACCTACCTACCTATCTGTATTTATCTACCTACCTACCTACCTATCTCTATCTATCTATCTACCTACCTACCTATCTGTATCTATCTATCTACCTACCAACCTATCTGTATCTATCAATCTACCTACCTAACTATCTGTAGCTATCTACCTACCTACCTATCTGTATCTGTCAATCTACTTACCTACCTATCTGTATCTATCATTCTACATACCTACCTATCTCTATCTATCTATCTACCTACCTACCTATCTGTATTTATCTATCTACCAACCTACCTATCTGTATCTATCTATCTACCTACCTACCTATCTGTATCTATCAATCTACCTACCTACCTATCTCTATCTATCTATCTACCTACCTACCTATCTCTATCTATCTACCTACCTACCTACCTATCTCTATCTATCTACCTACCTACCTATCTGTATTTATCTATCTACCTACCTACCTTTCTCTATCTATCTACCTACCTACCTATCTGTATCTATCTATCTACCTACCTACCTATCTGTATCTATCAATCTACCGACCTAACAATGTCTATCTATCTACCTACCTACCTATCTCTATCTATCTACTTACCTACCTATCTGTATCTATCAATCTACATACCTACCTATCTCTATCTATCTATCTATCTATCTATCTATCTATCTATCTATCTATCTATCTATCTATCTATCTATCTATCTATCTACCTACCTACCTATCTGTATTTATCTATCTACCTACCTACCTATCTGTATCTATCTATCTACCTACCTACCTATCTGTATCTATCAATCTACCTACATACCTATCTGTATCTATCAATCTACTTACCTACCTATCTGTATCTATCATTCTACATACCTACCTATCTCTATCTATCTATCTACCTACCTACCTATCTGTATTTATCTATCTACCTACCTACCTATCTGTATCTATCTACCTACCTACCTTTCTGTATCTATCAATCTACCTACCTACCTATCTCTATCTATCTACCTACCTACCTACCTATCTGTATTTATCTATCTATCTACCTACCTATCTGTATCTATCTACCTACCTACCTATCTCTATCTATCTATCTACCTACCTACCTATCTGTATTTATCTATCTACCTACCTACCTATCTCTATCTTTCTACCTACCTACCTACCTATCTGTATTTATCTATCTACCTACCTACCTATCTCTATCTATCTATCTACCTACCTACCTATCTGTATCTATCTATCTACCTACCAACCTATCTGTATCTATCAATCTACCTACCTAACTATCTGTAGCTATCTACCTACCTACCTATCTGTATCTGTCAATCTACTTACCTACCTATCTGTATCTATCATTCTACATACCTACCTATCTCTATCTATCTATCTACCTACCTACCTATCTGTATTTATCTATCTACCAACCTACCTATCTGTATCTATCTATCTACCTACCTACCTATCTGTATCTATCAATCTACCTACCTACCTATCTCTATCTATCTATCTACCTACCTACCTATCTCTATCTATCTACCTACCTATCTATCTGTATTTATCTATCTATCTACCTACCTATCTGTATCTATCTACCTACCTACCTATCTCTATCTATCTATCTACCTACCTACCTATCTGTATCTATCTACCTACCTACCTACCTATCTGTATCTATCAATCTACCTACCTACCTATCTGTATCTATCAATCTACTTACCTACCTATCTGTATCTATCATTCTACATACCTACCTATCTCTATCTATCTACCCACCTACCTATCTGTATTTATCTATCTACCTACCTACCTATCTGTACCTATCTATCTACCTACCTACCTATCTGTATCTATCAATCTACCTACCTACCTATCTCTATCTATCTACCTACCTACCTACCTATCTGTATTTATCTATCTATCTACCTACCTATCTGTATCTATCTACCTACCTACCTATCTCTATCTATCTACCTACCTACCTATCTCTATCTATCTATCTACCTACCTACCTATCTCTATCTATCTACCTACCTACCTATCTGTATTTATCTATCTACCTACCTACCTTTCTCTATCTATCTATCTACCTACCTACCTATCTGTATCTATCTATCTATCTACCTACCTATCTGTATCTATCTATCTACCTACCTACCTATCTGTATCTATCAATCTACCTACCTAACTATCTGTAGATATCTACCTACCTACCTATCTGTATCTATCAATCTACCTACCTACCTATCTCTATCTATCTATCTACCTACCTACCTATCTCTATCTACCTACCTACCTACCGACCTATCTGTATTTATCTATCTATCTACCTACCTATCTGTATCTTTCTACCTACCTACTTATCTCTATCTATCTATCTACCTACCTACCTATCTGTATCTATCTATCTACCTACCTACCTATCTGTATCTATCAATCTACCTACCTACCTATCTGTATCTATCAATCTACTTACCTACCTATCTGTATCTATCATTCTACATACCTACCTATCTCTATCTATCTATCTACCTACCTACCTATCTGTATTTATCTATCTAACTACCTACCTATCTGTATCTATCTATCTACCTACCTACCTATCTGTATCTATCAATCTACCTACCTACCTATCTTTATCTATCTATCTACCTACCTACCTATCTCTATCTATCTATCTACCTACCTACCTATCTGTATTTATCTATCTATCTACCTACCTATTTGTATCTATCTACCTACCTACCTATCTCTATCTATCTATCTACCTACCTACCTATCTGTATCTATCTATCTACCTACCTACCTATCTGTATCTATCAATCTACCTACCTACCTATCTGTATCTATCAATCTACTTACCTACCTATCTGTATCTATCATTCTACATACCTACCTATCTCTATCTATCTATCTACCTACCTACCTATCTGTATTTATCTATCTACCTACCTACCGATCTGTATCTATCAATCTACCTACCTACCTATCAGTATCTATCAATCTACCTACCTACCTATCTTTATCTATCTATCTATCTACCTACCTATTTCTATCTATCTACCTACCTACCTACCTATCTGTATTTATCTATCTATCTACCTACCTATCTGTATCTATCTACCTACCTACCTATCTCTATCTATCTATCTACCTACCTACCTATCTGTATCTATCTATCTACCTACCTAGCTATCTGTATCTATCAATCTACCTACCTACCTATCTGTATCTATCAATCTACTTACCTACCTATCTTTATCTATCATTCTACATACCTACCTATCTCTATCTATCTATCTACCTACCTACCTATCTGTATCTATCTATCTACCTACCTACCTATCTCTATCTATCTACCTACCTACCTACCTATCTGTATTTATCTATCTATCTACCTACCTATCTGTATCTATCTACCTACCTACCTATCTCTATCTATCTATCTACCTACCTACCTATCTGTATCTATCTACCTACCTACCTACCTATCTGTATCTATCAATCTACCTACCTACCTATCTGTATCAATCAATCTACTTACCTACCTATCTGTATCTATCATTCTACATACCTACCTATCTCTATCTATCTATCTACCCACCTACCTATCTGTATTTATCTATCTACCTACCTACCTATCTGTACCTATCTATCTACCTACCTACCTATCTGTATCTATCAATCTACCTACCTACCTATCTCTATCTATCTACCTACCTACCTACCTATCTGTATTTATCTATCTATCTACCTACCTATCTGTATCTATCTACCTACCTACCTATCTCTATCTATCTACCTACCTACCTATCTCTATCTATCTATCTACCTACCTACCTATCTCTATCTATCTATCTACCTACCTACCTATCTGTATTTATCTATCTACCTACCTACCTTTCTCTATCTATCTATCTACCTACCTACCTATCTGTATCTATCTATCTATCTACCTACCTATCTGTATCTATCAATCTACCTACCTAACTATCTGTAGATATCTACCTACCTACCTATCTGTATCTATCAATCTACCTACCTACCTATCTCTATCTATCTATCTACCTACCTACCTATCTCTATCTACCTACCTACCTATCTGTATTTATCTATCTATCTACCTACCTATCTGTATCTATCTACCTACCTACCTATCTCTATCTATCTATCTACCTACCTACCTATCTGTATCTATCAATCTACTTACCTACCTATCTGTATCTATCATTCTACATACCTACCTATCTCTATCTATCTATCTACCTACCTACCTATCTCTATCTACCTACCTACCTACCTACCTATCTGTATTTATCTATCTATCTACCTACCTATCTGTATCTATCTATCTACCTACCTACCTATCTGTATCTATCAATCTACCTACCTACCTATCTCTATCTATCTATCTACCTACCTACCTATCTCTATCTATCTACCTACCTACCTACCTATATGTATTTATCTATCTACCTACCTATCTGTATCTATCTACCTACCTACCTATCTGTATCTATCTATCTACCTACCTACTTATCTGTATCTATCTATCTACCAACCTAGCTATCTGTATCTATCAATCTACCTACCTACCTATCTGTATCTATCAATCTACTTACCTACCTATCTGTATCTATCATTCTACATACCTACCTATCTCTATCTATCTATCTACCTACCTACCTATCTGTATTTATCTATCTACCTACCTACCTATCTGTATCTATCTATCTACCTACCTACCTATCTGTATCTATCAATCTACCTACCTACCTATCTCTATCTATCTATCTACCTACCTACCTATCTCTATCTATCTATCTACCTACCTACCTATCTGTATTTATCTACCTACCTACCTACCTATCTGTATCTATCTATCTACCTACCTACCTATCTGTATCTATCAATCTACCTACCTACCTATCTCTATCTATCTATCTACCTACCTACCTATCTCTATCTATCTACCAACCTACCGACCTATCTGTATTTATCTATCTATCTACCTACCTATCTGTATCTATCTACCTACCTACCTATCTCTATCTATCTATATACCTATCTACCTATCTGTATCTATCTATCTACCAACCTACCTATCTGTATCTATCTATCTACCTACCTACCTATCTGTATCTATCAATCTACCTACCTACCTATCTCTATCTATCTATCTACCTACCTACCTATCTCTATCTATCTACCTACCTACCTACCTATATGTATTTATCTATCTACCTACCTATCTGTATCTATCTACCTACCTACCTATCTGTATCTATCTATCTACCTACCTACTTATCTGTATCTATCTATCTACCAACCTAGCTATCTGTATCTATCAATCTACCTACCTACCTATATGTATTTATCTATCTATCTACCTACCTATCTGTATCTATCTACCTACCTACCTATCTCTATCTATCTATATACCTATCTACCTATCTGTATCTATCTATCTACCAACCTAGCTATCTGTATATATCAATCTACCTACCTACCTATCTGTATCTATCAATCTACTTACCTACCTATCTGTATCTATCATTCTACATACCTACCTATCTCTATCTATCTATCTACCTACCTACCTATCTGTATTTATCTACCTACCTACCTACCTATCTGTATCTATCTATCTACCTACCTACCTATCTGTATCTATCAATCTACCTACCTACCTATCTCTATCTATCTATCTACCTACCTACCTATCTCTATCTATCTACCAACCTACCGACCTATCTGTATTTATCTATCTATCTACCTACCTATCTGTATCTATCTACCTACCTACCTATCTCTATCTATCTATCTACCTACCTACCTATCTGTATCTATCTATCTACCTACCTACCTATCTGTATCTATCAATCTACCTACCTACCTATCTGTATCTATCAATCTACTTACCTACCTATCTGTATCTATCATTCTACATACCTACCTATCTCTATCTATCTATCTATCTATCTATCTACCTACCTACCTATCTGTATTTATCTATCTACCTACCTACCTATCTGTATCTATCTATCTACCTACCTACCTATCTGTATCTATCAATCTACCTACCTACCTATCTCTATCTATCTACCTACCTACCTACCTATCTGATTTATCTATCTATCTACCTACCTATCTGTATCTATCTACCTACCTACCTATCTCTATCTATCTATCTACCTACCTACCTATCTCTATCTATCTATCTACCTACCTACCTATCTCTATCTATCTATCTACCTACCTACCTATCTGTATTTATCTATCTACCTACCTACCTTTCTCTATCTATCTATCTACCTACCTACCTATCTGTATCTATCTATCTACCTACCTACCTATCTGTATCTATCAATCTACCTACCTACCTATGTCTAACTATCTACCTACCTACCTATCTCTATCTATCTATCTATCTATCTATCTATCTACCTACCTACCTACCTATCTGTATCTATCAATCTACATACCTACCTATCTCTATCTATCTATCTACCTACCTACCTATCTGTATTTATCTATCTACCTACATACCTATCTGTATCTATCTATCTACCTACCTACCTATCTGTATCTATCAATCTACCTACCTTCCTATATCTATCTATATATCTACCTACCTACCTATCTCTATCTATCTACCTACCTACCTACCTATCTGTATTTATCTATCTATCTACCTACCTATCTGTATCTATCTACCTACCTACCTATCTCTATCTATCTACCTACCTACCATCTGTATTTATCTATCTACCTACCTACCTTTCTCTATCTATCTACCTACCTACCTATCTGTATCTATCTATCTACCTACCTACCTATCTGTATCTATCAATCTACCGACCTAACTATGTCTATCTATCTACCTACCTACCTATCTCTATCTATCTATCTACCTACCTACCTATCTGTATCTATCAATCTACATACCTACCTATCTCTATCTATCTATCTATCTATCTATCTATCTATCTATCTATCTATCTATCTACCTACCTACCTATCTGTATTTATCTATCTACCTACCTACCTATCTGTATCTATCTATCTACCTACCTACCAATCTGTATCTATCAATCTACCTACCTACCTATCTGTATCTATCAATCTACTTACCTACCTATCTGTATCTATCATTCTACATACCTACCTATCTCTATCTATCTATCTACCTACCTACCTATCTGTATTTATCTATCTATCTACCTACCTATCTGTATCTATCTACCTACCTACCTATCTGTATCTATCTATCTACCTACCTATCTATCTCTATCTATCTATCTACCTACCTACCTATCTGTATCTATCAATCTACCTACCTACCTATCTCTATCTATCTATCTATCTACCTACCTATCTCTATCTATCTACCTACCTACCTACCTATCTGTATTTATCTTTCTACCTACCTACCTTTCTCTATCTATCTATCTACCTACCTACCTATCTGTATCTATCTATCTACCTACCTACCTATCTGTATCTATCAATCTACCTACCTACCTATGTCTAACTATCTACCTACCTACCTATCTCTATCTATCTATCTATCTACCTACCTACCTACCTATCTGTATCTATCAATCTACATACCTACCTATCTCTATCTATCTATCTACCTACCTACCTATCTGTATTTATCTATCTACCTACATACCTATCTGTATCTATCTATCTACCTACCTACCTATCTGTATCTATCAATCTACCTACCTTCCTATATCTATCTATATATCTACCTACCTACCTATCTCTATCTATCTACCTACCTACCTACCTATCTGTATTTATCTATCTATCTACCTACCTATCTGTATCTATCTACCTACCTACCTATCTCTATCTATCTACCTACCTACCTACCTATCTCTATCTATCTACCTACCTACCTATCTGTATTTATCTATCTACCTACCTACCTTTCTCTATCTATCTACCTACCTACCTATCTGTATCTATCTATCTACCTACCTACCTATCTGTATCTATCAATCTACCGACCTAACTATGTCTATCTATCTACCTACCTACCTATCTCTATCTATCTATCTACCTACCTACCTATCTGTATCTATCAATCTACATACCTACCTATCTCTATCTATCTATCTATCTATCTATCTATCTATCTATCTATCTATCTATCTATCTATCTATCTATTTATCTACCTACCTACCTATCTGTATTTATCTATCTACCTACCTACCTATCTGTATCTATCTATCTACCTACCTACCAATCTGTATCTATCAATCTACCTACCTACCTATCTGTATCTATCAATCTACTTACCTACCTATCTGTATCTATCATTCTACATACCTACCTATCTCTATCTATCTATCTACCTACCTACCTATCTGTATTTATCTATCTACCTACCTACCTATCTGTATCTATCTATCTACCTACCTACCTATCTGTATCTATCAATCTACCTACCTACCTATCTCTATCTATCTACCTACCTACCTACCTATCTGTATTTATCTATCTATCTACCTACCTATCTGTATCTATCTACCTACCTACCTATCTCTATCTATCTATCTACCTACCTACCTATCTGTATTTATCTATCTACCTACCTACCTATCTCTATCTATCTACCTACCTACCTACCTATCTGTATTTATCTATCTACCTACCTACCTATCTGTATCTATCAATCTACCTACCTAACTATCTGTAGCTATCTACCTACCTACCTATCTGTATCTATCAATCTACCTACCTACCTATCTGTATCTGTCAATCTACTTACCTACCTATCTGTATCTATCATTCTACATACCTACCTATCTCTATCTATCTATCTACCTACCTACCTATCTGTATTTATCTATCTACCAACCTACCTATCTGTATCTATCTATCTACCTACCTACCTATCTGTATCTATCAATCTACCTACCTACCTATCTCTATCTATCTATCTACCTACCTACCTATCTCTATCTATCTACCTACCTACCTATCTGTATTTATCTATCTATCTACCTACCTATCTGTATCTATCTACCTACCTACCTACCTATCTCTATCTATCTATCTACCTACCTACCTATCTGTATCTATCTACCTACCTACCTACCTATCTGTATCTATCAATCTACCTACCTACCTATCTGTATCTATCAATCTACTTACCTACCTATCTGTATCTATCATTCTACATACCTACCTATCTCTATCTATCTATCTACCCACCTACCTATCTGTATTTATCTATCTACCTACCTACCTATCTGTACCTATCTATCTACCTACCTACCTATCTGTATCTATCAATCTACCTACCTACCTATCTCTATCTATCTACCTACCTACCTACCTATCTGTATTTATCTATCTATCTACCTACCTATCTGTATCTATCTACCTACCTACCTATCTCTATCTATCTACCTACCTACCTATCTCTATCTATCTATCTACCTACCTACCTACCTATCTCTATCTATCTATCTACCTACCTACCTATCTGTATTTATCTATCTACCTACCTACCTTTCTCTATCTATCTACCTACCTACCTATCTGTATCTATCTATCTATCTACCTACCTATCTGTATCTATCTATCTATCTACCTACCTATCTGTATCTATCAATCTACCTACCTAACTATCTGTAGATATCTACCTACCTACCTATCTGTATCTATCAATCTACCTACCTACCTATCTCTATCTATCTATCTACCTACCTACCTATCTCTATCTACCTACCTACCTACCGACCTATCTGTATTTATCTATCTATCTACCTACCTATCTGTATCTATCTACCTACCTACCTATCTCTATCTATCTATCTACCTACCTACCTATCTGTATCTATCTATCTACCTACCTACCTATCTGTATCTATCAATCTACCTACCTACCTATCTGTATCTATCAATCTACTTACCTACCTATCTGTATCTATCATTCTAAATACCTACCTATCTCTATCTATCTATCTACCTACCTACCTATCTGTATTTATCTATCTAACTACCTACCTATCTGTATCTATCTATCTACCTACCTACCTATCTGTATCTATCAATCTACCTACCTACCTATCTTTATCTATCTATCTACCTACCTACCTATCTCTATCTATCTACCTACCTACCTACCTATCTGTATTTATCTATCTATCTACCTACCTATTTGTATCTATCTACCTACCTACCTATCTCTATCTATCTATCTACCTACCTACCTATCTGTATCTATCTATCTACCTACCTACCTATCTGTATCTATCAATCTACCTACCTACCTATCTGTATCTATCAATCTACTTACCTACCTATCTGTATCTATCATTCTACATACCTACCTATCTCTATCTATCTATCTACCTACCTACCTATCTGTATTTATCTATCTACCTACCTACCTATCTGTATCTATCTATCTAGCTACCTACCTATCTGTATCTATCAATCTACCTACCTACCTATCTTTATCTATCTATCTACCTACCTACCTATTTCTATCTATCTACCTACCTACCTACCTATCTGTATTTATCTATCTATCTACCTACCTATCTGTATCTATCTACCTACCTACCTATCTCTATCTATCTATCTACCTACCTACCTATCTGTATCTATCTACCTACCTACCTACCTATCTGTATCTATCAATCTACCTACCTACCTATCTGTATCTATCAATCTACTTACCTATCTATCTGTATCTATCATTCTACATACCTACCTATCTCTATCTATCTATCTACCCACCTACCTATCTGAACCTATCTATCTACCTACCTACCGATCTGTATCTATCAATCTACCTACCTACCTATCAGTATCTATCAATCTACCTACCTACCTATCTTTATCTATCTATCTACCTACCTACCTATTTCTATCTATCTACCTACCTACCTACCTATCTGTATTTATCTATCTATCTACCTACCTATCTGTATCTATCTACCTACCTATCTGTATTTATCTATCTAACTACCTACCTATCTGTATCTATCTATCTACCTACCTACCTATCTGTATCTATCAATCTACCTACCTACCTATCTTTATCTATCTATCTACCTACCTACCTATCTCTATCTATCTACCTACCTACCTACCTATCTGTATTTATCTATCTATCTACCTACCTATTTGTATCTATCTACCTACCTACCTATCTCTATCTATCTATCTATCTACCTACCTACCTATCTGTATCTATCTATCTACCTACCTACCTATCTGTATCTATCAATCTACCTACCTACCTATCTGTATCTATCAATCTACTTACCTACCTATCTGTATCTATCATTCTACATACCTACCTATCTCTATCTATCTATCTACCTACCTACCTATCTGTATTTATCTATCTACCTACCTACCTATCTGTATCTATCTATCTACCTACCTACCTATCTGTATCTATCAATCTACCTACCTACCTATCTTTATCTATCTATCTACCTACCTACCTATTTCTATCTATCTACCTACCTACCTACCTATCTGTATTTATCTATCTATCTACCTACCTATCTGTATCTATCTACCTACCTACCTATCTCTATCTATCTATCTACCTACCTACCTATCTGTATCTATCTATCTACCTACCTACCTATCTGTATCTATCAATCTACCTACCTACCTATCTCTATCTATCTATCTACCTACCTACCTATCTCTATCTATCTACCTACCTACCTATCTGTATTTATCTATCTATCTACCTACCTATCTGTATCTATCTACCTACCTACCTATCTCTATCTATCTACCTACCTACCTACCTATCTGTATTTATCTATCTATCTACCTACCTATCTGTATCTATCTACCTACCTACCTATCTCTATCCATCTACCTACCTACCTATCTCTATCTATCTATCTACCTACCTACCTATCTCTATCTATCTATCTACCTACCTACCTATCTGTATTTATCTATCTACCTACCTACCTTTCTCTATCTATCTACCTACCTACCTATCTGTATCTATCTATCTATCTACCTACCTATCTGTATCTATCTATCTATCTACCTACCTATCTGTATCTATCAATCTACCTACCTAACTATCTGTAGATATCTACCTACCTACCTATCTGTATCTATCAATCTACCTACCTACCTATCTCTATCTATCTATCTACCTACCTACCTATCTCTATCTACCTACCTACCTACCGACCTATCTGTATTTATCTATCTATCTACCTACCTATCTGTATCTATCTACCTACCTACCTATCTCTATCTATCTATCTACCTACCTACCTATCTGTATCTATCTATCTACCTACCTACCTATCTGTATCTATCAATCTACCTACCTACCTATCTGTATCTATCAATCTACTTACCTACCTATCTGTATCTATCATTCTACATACCTACCTATCTCTATCTATCTATCTACCTACCTACCTATCTGTATTTATCTATCTAACTACCTACCTATCTGTATCTATCTATCTACCTACCTACCTATCTGTATCTATCAATCTACCTACCTACCTATCTTTATCTATCTATCTACCTACCTACCTATCTCTATCTATCTACCTACCTACCTACCTATCTGTATTTATCTATCTATCTACCTACCTATTTGTATCTATCTACCTACCTACCTATCTCTATCTATCTATCTACCTACCTACCTATCTGTATCTATCTATCTACCTACCTACCTATCTGTATCTATCAATCTACCTACCTACCTATCTGTATCTATCAATCTACTTACCTACCTATCTGTATCTATCATTCTACATACCTACCTATCTCTATCTATCTATCTACCTACCTACCTATCTGTATTTATCTATCTACCTACCTACCTATCTGTATCTATCTATCTACCTACCTACCTATCTGTATCTATCAATCTACCTACCTACCTATCTTTATCTATCTATCTACCTACCTACCTATTTCTATCTATCTACCTACCTACCTACGTATCTGTATTTATCTATCTATCTACCTACCTATCTGTATCTATCTACCTACCTACCTATCTCTATCTATCTATCTACCTACCTACCTATCTGTATCTATCTACCTACCTACCTACCTATCTGTATCTATCAATCTACCTACCTACCTATCTGTATCTATCAATCTACTTACCTATCTATCTGTATCTATCATTCTACATACCTACCTATCTCTATCTATCTATCTACCCACCTACCTATCTGGACCTATCTATCTACCTACCTACCGATCTGTATCTATCAATCTACCTACCTACCTATCAGTATCTATCAATCTACCTACCTACCTATCTTTATCTATCTATCTACCTACCTACCTATTTCTATCTATCTACCTACCTACCTACCTATCTGTATTTATCTATCTATCTACCTACCTATCTGTATCTATCTACCTACCTATCTCTATCTATCTATCTACCTACCTACCTATCTGTATCTATCTATCTACGTACCTAGCTATCTGTATCTATCAATCTACCTACCTACCTATCTGTATCTATCAATCTACTTACCTACCTATCTGTATCTATCATTCTACATACCTACCTATCTCTATCTATCTATCTACCTACCTACCTATCTGTATTTATCTATCTAACTACCTACCTATCTGTATCTATCTATCTACCTACCTACCTATCTGTATCTATCAATCTACCTACCTACCTATCTTTATCTATCTATCTACCTACCTACCTATCTCTATCTATCTACCTACCTACCTACCTATCTGTATTTATCTATCTATCTACCTACCTATTTGTATCTATCTACCTACCTACCTATCTCTATCTATCTATCTATCTACCTACCTACCTATCTGTATCTATCTATCTACCTACCTACCTATCTGTATCTATCAATCTACCTACCTACCTATCTGTATCTATCAATCTACTTACCTACCTATCTGTATCTATCATTCTACATACCTACCTATCTCTATCTATCTATCTACCTACCTACCTATCTGTATTTATCTATCTACCTACCTACCTATCTGTATCTATCTATCTACCTACCTACCTATCTGTATCTATCAATCTACCTACCTACCTATCTTTATCTATCTATCTACCTACCTACCTATTTCTATCTATCTACCTACCTACCTACCTATCTGTATTTATCTATCTATCTACCTACCTATCTGTATCTATCTACCTACCTACCTATCTCTATCTATCTATCTACCTACCTACCTATCTGTATCTATCTATCTACCTACCTAGCTATCTGTATCTATCAATCTACCTACCTACCTATCTGTATCTATCAATCTACTTACCTACCTATCTGTATCTATCATTCTACATACCTACCTATCTCTATCTATCTATCTACCTACCTACCTATCTGTATCTATCAATCTACCTACCTACCTATCTCTATCTATCTATCTACCTAGCTACCTATCTCTATCTATCTACCTACCTACCTACCTATCTGTATTTATCTATCTATCTACCTACCTATCTGTATCTATCTACCTACCTACCTATCTCTATCTATCTATCTACCTACCTACCTATCTGTATCTATCTACCTACCTACCTACCTATCTGTATCTATCAATCTACCTACCTACCTATCTGTATCTATCAATCTACTTACCTATCTATCTGTATCTATCATTCTACATACCTACCTATCTCTATCTATCTATCTACCCACCTACCTATCTGTACCTATCTATCTACCTACCTACCGATCTGTATCTATCAATCTACCTACCTACCTATCAGTATCTATCAATCTACCTACCTACCTATCTTTATCTATCTATCTACCTACCTACCTATTTCTATCTACCTACCTACCTACCTATCTGTATTTATCTATCTATCTACCTACCTATCTGTATCTATCTACCTACCTACCTATCTCTATCTATCTATCTACCTACCTACCTATCTGTATCTATCTATCTACCTACCTAGCTATCTGTATCTATCAATCTACCTACCTACCTATCTGTATCTATCAATCTACTTACCTACCTATCTGTATCTATCATTCTACATACCTACCTATCTCTATCTATCTATCTACCTACCTACCTATCTGTATCTATCAATCTACCTACCTACCTATCTCTATCTATCTATCTACCTACCTACCTATCTCTATCTATCTACCTACCTACCTACCTATCTGTATTTATCTATCTATCTACCTACCTATCTGTATCTATCTACCTACATACCTATCTCTATCTATCTATCTACCTACCTACCTATCTGTATCTATCTACCTACCTACCTACCTATCTGTATCTATCAATCTACCTACCTACCTACCTATCTGTATTTATCTATCTATCTACCTACCTATCTGTATCTATCTACCTACATACCTATCTCTATCTATCTATCTACCTACCTACCTATCTGTATCAATCAATCTACTTACCTACCTATCTGTATCTATCATTCTACATACCTACCTATCTCTATCTATCTATCTACCCACCTACCTATCTGTATTTATCTATCTACCTACCTACCTATCTGTACCTATCTATCTACCTACCTACCTATCTGTATCTATCAATCTACCTACCTACCTATCTCTATCTATCTACCTACCTACCTACCTATCTGTATTTATCTATCTATCTACCTACCTATCTGTATCTATCTACCTACCTACCTATCTCTATCTATCTACCTACCTACCTATCTCTATCTATCTATCTACCTACCTACCTATCTCTATCTATCTATCTACCTACCTACCTATCTGTATTTATCTATCTACCTACCTACCTTTCTCTATCTATCTATCTACCTACCTACCTATCTGTATCTATCTATCTATCTACCTACCTATCTGTATCTATCTATCTACCTACCTACCTATCTGTATCTATCAATCTACCTACCTAACTATCTGTAGATATCTACCTACCTACCTATCTGTATCTATCAATCTACCTACCTACCTATCTCTATCTATCTATCTACCTACCTACCTATCTCTATCTACCTACCTACCTACCGACCTATCTGTATTTATCTATCTATCTACCTGCCTATCTGTATCTATCTACCTACCTACCTATCTCTATCTATCTATCTACCTACCTACCTATCTGTATCTATCAATCTACTTACCTACCTATCTGTATCTATCATTCTACATACCTACCTATCTCTATCTATCTATCTACCTACCTACCTATCTGTATTTATCTATCTACCTACCTACCTATCTGTATCTATCTATCTACCTACCTACCTATCTGTATCTTTCAATCTACCTACCTACCTATCTCTATCTATCTATCTACCTACCTACCTATCTCTATCTATCTACCTACCTACCTACCTATATGTATTTATCTATCTATCTACCTACATATCTGTATCTATCTACCTACCTACCTATCTCTATCTATCTATCTACCTACCTTCCTATCTGTATCTATCTATCTACCTACCTAGCTATCTGTATCTATCAATCTACCTACCTACCTATCTGTATCTATCAATCTACTTACCTACCTATCTGTATCTATCATTCTACATACCTACCTATCTCTATCTATCTATCTTCCTACCTACCTATCTGTATTTATCTATCTACCTACCTACCTATCTGTATCTATCTACCTACCTACCTATCTATATCTATCAATCTACCTACCTACCTATCTCTATCTATCTATCTACCTACCTACCTATCTCTATCTATCTACCTACCTACCTACCTATATGTATTTATCTATCTATCTACCTACCTATCTGTATCTATCTACCTACCTACCTATCTCTATCTATCTATCTACCTACCTACCTATCTGTATCTATCTATCTACCTACCTAGCTATCTGTATCTATCAATCTACCTACCTACCTATCTGTATCTATCAATCTACTTACCTACCTATCTGTATCTATCATTCTACATACCTACCTATCTCTATCTATCTATCTACCTACCTACCTATCTGTATTTATCTACCTACCTACCTACCTATCTGTATCTATCTATCTACCTACCTACCTATCTGTATCTATCAATCTACCTACCTACCTATCTCTATCTATCTATCTACCTACCTACCTATCTCTATCTATCTACCAACCTACCGACCTATATGTATTTATATATCTATCTACCTACCTATCTGTATCTATCTACCTACCTACCTATCTGTATCTATCAATCTACCTACCTACCTATCTCTATCTATCTATCTACCTACCTACCTATCTCTATCTATCTACCAACCTACCGACCTATATGTATTTATCTATCTATCTACCTACCTATCTGTATCTATCTACCTACCTACCTATCTCTATCTATCTATCTACCTACCTACCTATCTGTATCTATCTATCTACCTACCTACCTATCTGTATCTATCAATCTACCTACCTACCTATCTGTATCTATCAATCTACTTACCTACCTATCTGTATCTATCATTCTACATACCTACCTATCTCTATCTATCTATCTATCTATCTATCTATCTATCTACCTACCTACCTATCTGTATTTATCTATCTACCTACCTACCTATCTGTATCTATCTATCTACCTACCTACCTATCTGTATCTATCAATCTACCTACCTACCTATCTCTATCTATCTACCTACCTACCTACCTATCTGTATTTATCTATCTATCTACCTACCTATCTGTATCTATCTACCTACCTACCTATCTCTATCTCTCTATCTACTTACCTACCTATCTCTATCTATCTATCTACCTACCTACCTATCTCTATCTATCTATCTACCTACCTACCTATCTGTATTTATCTATCTACCTACCTACCTTTCTCTATCTATCTACCTACCTACCTATCTGTATCTATCAATCTACCTACCTAACTATCTGTAGCTATCTACCTACCTACCTATCTGTATCTATCAATCTACCTACCTACCTATCTGTATCTGTCAATCTACTTACCTACCTATCTGTATCTATCATTCTACATACCTACCTATCTCTATCTATCTATCTACCTACCTACCTATCTGTATTTATCTATCTACCAACCTACCTATCTGTATCTATCTATCTACCTACCTACCTATCTGTATTTATCTATCTATCTACCTACCTATCTTTATCTATCTACCTACCTACCTATCTCTATCTATCTATCTACCTACCTACCTATCTGTATCTATCTATCTACCTACCTACCTATCTGTATCTATCAATCTACCTACCTACCTATCTGTATCTATCAATCTACTTACCTACCTATCTGTATCTATCATTCTACATACCTACCTATCTCTATCTATCTATCTACCTACCTACCTATCTCTATTTATCTATCTACCTACCTACCTATCTGTATCTATCTATCTACCTACCTACCTATCTGTATCTATCAATCTACCTACCTACCTATCTCTATCTATCTATCTACCTACCTACCTATCTCTATCTATCTACCTACCTACCTATCTCTATCTACCTATCTACCTACCTACCTATCTGTATCTATCTATCTACCTACCTATCTGTATCTATCAATCTACCTACCTACCTATCTGTATCTATCAATCTACTTACCTACCTATCTGTATCTATCATTCTACATACCTACCTATCTCTATCTATCTATCTATCTACCTACCTATCTGTATTTATCTATCTACCTACCTACCTATCTGTACCTATCTATCTACCTACCTAGCTATATGTATCTATCAATCTACCTACCTACCTATCTCTATCTATCTATCTACCTACCTACCTATCTCTATCTATCTACCTACCTACCTACCTATCTGTATTTATCTATCTATCTACCTACCTATCTGTATCTATCTACCTACCAACCTATCTGTATCTATCGATCTACCTACCTACCTATCTGTATCTATCAATCTACCTACCTACGTATCTGTATCTATCAATCTACTTACCTACCTATCTTTATCTATCATTCTACATACCTACCTATCTGTATCTATCAATCTACCTACCTATCTGTATCTATCAATCTACCTACCTACCTATCTGTATCTATCTACCTACCTACCTACCTATCTGTATCTATCAATCTACCTACCTACCTATCTCTATCTATCTATCTACCTACCTACCTATCTCTATCTACCTACCTACCTACCTACCTATCTGTATTTATCTATCTATCTACCTACCTATCTGTATCTATCTACCTACCTACCTATCTCTATCTATCTATCTACCTACCTACCTATCTGTATCTATCTATCTACCTACCTACCTATCTGTATCTATCAATCTACCTACCTACCTATCTGTATCTATCAATCTACTTACCTACCTATCTGTATCTATCATTCTACATACCTACCTATCTCTATCTATCTATCTATCTATCTATCTATCTATCTACCTACCTACCTATCTGTATTTATCTATCTACCTACCTACCTATCTGTATCTATCTACCTACCTACCTATCTGTATCTATCAATCTACCTACCTACCTATCTCTATCTATCTACCTACCTACCTACCTATCTGTATTTATCTATCTATCTACCTACCTATCTGTATCTATCTACCTACCTACCTATCTCTATCTATCTATTTACCTACCTACCTATCTCTATCTATCTATCTACCTACCTACCTATCTCTATCTATCTATCTACCTACCTACCTATCTGTATTTATCTATCTACCTACCTACCTTTCTCTATCTATCTATCTACCTACCTACCTATCTGTATCTATCTATATACCTACCTACCTATCTGTATCTATCAATCTACCTACCTACCTATGTCTATCTATCTACCTACCTACCTATCTCTATCTATCTATCTACCTACCTACCTATCTGTATCTATCAATCTACATACCTACCTATCTCTATCTATCTATCTACCTACCTACCTATCTGTATTTATCTATCTACCTACCTACCTCTCTGTATCTATCTATCTACCTACCTACCTATCTGTATCTATCAATCTACCTACCTTCCTATATCTATCTATATATCTACCTACCTACCTATCTCTATCTATCTATCTACCTACCTACCTATCTGTATCTATCAATCTACATACCTACCTATCTCTATCTATCTATCTATCTATCTATCTATCTATCTATCTATCTATCTATCTATCTATCTACCTACCTACCTATCTGTATTTATCAATCTACCTACCTACCTATCTGTATCTATCTATCTACCTACCTACCTATCTGTATCTATCAATCTACCTACCTACCTATCTGTATCTATCAATCTACTTACCTACCTATCTGTATCTATCATTCTACATACCTACCTATCTCTATCTATCTATCTACCTACCTACCTATCTGTATTTATCTATCTACCTACCTACCTATCTGTATCTATCTATCTACCTACCTACCTATCTGTATCTATCAATCTACCTACCTACCTATCTCTATCTATCTACCTACCTACCTACCTATCTGTATTTATCTATCTATCTACCTACCTATCTGTATCTATCTACCTACCTACCTATCTCTATCTATCTATCTACCTACCTACCTATCTGTATTTATCTATCTACCTACCTACCTATATCTATCAATCTACCTACCTACCTACCTATCTGTATTTATCTATCTACCTACCTACCTATCTCTATCTATCTATCTACCTACCTACCTATCTGTATCTATCTATCTACCTACCTACCTATCTGTATCTATCAATCTACCTACCTAACTATCTGTAGCTATCTACCTACCTACCTATCTGTATCTATCAATCTACCTACCTACCTATCTGTATCTGTCAATCTACTTACCTACCTATCTGTATCTATCATTCTACATACCTACCTATCTCTATCTATCTATATACCTACCTACCTATCTGTATTTATCTATCTACCAACCTACCTATCTGTATCTATCTATCTACCTACCTACCTATCTGTATCTATCTATCTACCTACCTACCTATCTCTATCTATCTACCTACCTACCTATCTGTATTTATCTATCTATCTACCTACCTATCTGTATCTATCTACCTACCTACCTATCTCTATCTATCTATCTACCTACCTACCTATCTGTATCTATCTACCTACCTACCTACCTATCTGTATCTATCAATCTACCTACCTACTTATCTGTATCTATCAATCTACTTACCTACCTATCTGTATCTATCATTCTACATACCTACCTATCTCTATCTATCTATCTACCCACCTACCTATCTGTATTTATCTATCTACCTACCTACCTATCTGTACCTATCTATCTACCTACCTACCTATCTGTATCTATAAATCTACCTACCTACCTATCTCTATCTATCTATCTACCTACCTACCTATCTCTTTCTATCTATCTACCTACCTACCTATCTGTATTTATCTATCTATCTACCTACCTATCTTTATCTATCTACCTACCTACCTATCTCTATCTATCTATCTACCTACCTACCTATCTGTATCTATCTATCTACCTACCTACCTATCTGTATCTATCAATCTACCTACCTACCTATCTGTATCTATCAATCTACTTACCTACCTATCTGTATCTATCATTCTACATACCTACCTATCTCTATCTATCTATCTACCTACCTACCTATCTCTATTTATCTACCTACCTACCTAGCTATCTGTATCTATCTATCTACCTACCTACCTATGTGTATCTATCAATCTACCTACCTACCTATCTCTATCTATCTATCTACCTACCTACCTATCTCTATCTATCTATCTACCTACCTATCTCTATCTACCTATCTACCTACCTACCTATCTGTATCTATCTATCTACCTACCTACCTATCTGTATCTATCAATCTACCTACCTACCTATCTGTATCTATCAATCTACTTACCTACCTATCTGTATCTATCATTCTACATACCTACCTATCTCTATCTATCTATCTACCTACCTATCTGTATTTATCTATCTACCTACCTACCTATCTGTACCTATCTATCTACCTACCTAGCTATATGTATCTATCAATCTACCTACCTACCTATCTCTATCTATCTATCTACCTACCTACCTATCTCTATCTATCTACCTACCTACCTACCTATCTGTATTTATCTATCTATCTACCTACCTATCTGTATCTATCTACCTACCAACCTATCTGTATCTATCGATCTACCTACCTACCTATCTGTATCTATCAATCTACCTACCTACGTATCTGTATCTATCAATCTACTTACCTACCTATCTGTATCTATCAATCTACCTACCTACCTACCTATCTGTATCTATCAATCTACTTACCTACCTATCTGTATCTATCATTCTACATACCTACCTATCTCTATCTATCTATCTACCTACCTACCTATCTGTATTTATCTATCTACCTACCTACCTATCTGTATCTATCTATCTACCTACCTACCTATCTGTATCTTTCAATCTACCTACCTACCTATCTCTATCTATCTATCTACCTACCTACCTATCTCTATCTATCTACCTACCTACCTACCTATATGTATTTATCTATCTATCTACCTACCTATCTGTATCTATCTACCTACCTACCTATCTCTATCTATCTATCTACCTACCTTCCTATCTGTATCTATCTATCTACTTACCTACCTATCTGTATCTATCATTCTACATACCTACCTATCTCTATCTATCTTCCTACCTACCTATCTGTATTTATCTATCTACCTACCTACCTATCTGTATCTATCTACCTACCTACCTATCTGTATCTATCAATCTACCTACCTACCTATCTCTATCTATCTACCTACCTACCTACCTATCTGTATTTATCTATCTATCTACCTACCTATCTGTATCTATCTACCTACCTACCTATCTCTATCTATCTATTTACCTACCTACCTATCTCTATCTATCTATCTACCTACCTACCTATCTCTATCTATCTATCTACCTACCTACCTATCTGTATTTATCTATCTACCTACCTACCTTTCTCTATCTATCTATCTACCTACCTACCTATCTGTATCTATCTATCTACCTACCTACCTATCTGTATCTATCAATCTACCTACCTACCTATGTCTATCTATCTACCTACCTACCTATCTCTATCTATCTATCTACCTACCTACCTATCTGTATCTATCAATCTACATACCTACCTATCTCTATCTATCTATCTACCTACCTACCTATCTGTATTTATCTATCTACCTACCTACCTCTCTGTATCTACCTATCTACCTACCTACCTATCTGTATCTATCAATCTACCTACCTTCCTATATCTATCTATATATCTACCTACCTACCTATCTCTATCTATCTATCTACCTACCTACCTATCTGTATCTATCAATCTACATACCTACCTATCTCTATCTATCTATCTATCTATCTATCTATCTATCTATCTATCTATCTATCTATCTATCTATCTATCTATCTATCTATCTATCTATCTACCTACCTACCTATCTGTATTTATCAATCTACCTACCTACCTATCTGTATCTATCTATCTACCTACCTACCTATCTGTATCTATCAATCTACCTACCTACCTATCTGTATCTATCAATCTACTTACCTACCTATCTGTATCTATCATTCTACATACCTACCTATCTCTATCTATCTATCTACCTACCTACCTATCTGTATTTATCTATCTACCTACCTACCTATCTGTATCTATCTATCTACCTACCTACCTATCTGTATCTATCAATCTACCTACCTACCTATCTCTATCTATCTACCTACATACCTACCTATCTGTATTTATCTATCTATCTACCTACCTATCTGTATCTATCTACCTACCTACCTATCTCTATCTATCTATCTACCTACCTACCTATCTGTATTTATCTATCTACCTACCTACCTATATCTATCAATCTACCTACCTACCTACCTATCTGTATTTATCTATCTACCTACCTACCTATCTCTATCTATCTATCTACCTACCTACCTATCTGTATCTATCTATCTACCTACCTACCTATCTGTATCTATCAATCTACCTACCTAACTATCTGTAGCTATCTACCTACCTACCTATCTGTATCTATCAATCTACCTACCTACCTATCTGTATCTGTCAATCTACTTACCTACCTATCTGTATCTATCATTCTACATACCTACCTATCTCTATCTATCTATATACCTACCTACCTATCTGTATTTATCTATCTACCAACCTACCTATCTGTATCTATCTATCTACCTACCTACCTATCTGTATCTATCTATCTACCTACCTACCTATCTCTATCTATCTACCTACCTACCTATCTGTATTTATCTATCTATCTACCTACCTATCTGTATCTATCTACCTACCTACCTATCTCTATCTATCTATCTACCTACCTACCTATCTGTATCTATCTACCTACATACCTACCTATCTGTATCTATCAATCTACCTACCTACTTATCTGTATCTATCAATCTACTTACCTACCTATCTGTATCTATCATTCTACATACCTACCTATCTCTATCTATCTATCTACCCACCTACCTATCTGTATTTATCTATCTACCTACCTACCTCTCTGTACCTATCTATCTACCTACCTACCTATCTGTATCTATAAATCTACCTACCTACCTATCTCTATCTATCTATCTACCTACCTACCTATCTCTTTCTATCTATCTACCTACCTACCTATCTGTATTTATCTATCTATCTACCTACCTATCTTTATCTATCTACCTACCTACCTATCTCTATCTATCTATCTACCTACCTACCTATCTGTATCTATCTATCTACCTACCTACCTATCTGTATCTATCAATCTACCTACCTACCTATCTGTATCTATCAATCTACTTACCTACCTATCTGTATCTATCATTCTACATACCTACCTATCTCTATCTATCTATCTACCTACCTACCTATCTCTATTTATCTACCTACCTACCTAGCTATCTGTATCTATCTATCTACCTACCTACCTATGTGTATCTATCAATCTACCTACCTACCTATCTCTATCTATCTATCTACCTACCTACCTATCTCTATCTATCTAGCTACCTACCTATCTCTATCTACCTATCTACCTACCTACCTATCTGTATCTATCTATCTACCTACCTACCTATCTGTATCTATCAATCTACCTACCTACCTATCTGTATCTATCAATCTACTTACCTACCTATCTGTATCTATCATTCTACATACCTACCTATCTCTATCTATCTATCTACCTACCTATCTGCATTTATCTATCTACCTACCTACCTATCTGTACCTATCTATCTACCTACCTAGCTATATGTATCTATCAATCTACCTACCTACCTATCTCTATCTATCTATCTACCTACCTACCTATCTCTATCTATCTACCTACCTACCTACCTATCTGTATTTATCTATCTATCTACCTACCTATCTGTATCTATCTACCTACCAACCTATCTGTATCTATCGATCTACCTACCTACCTATCTGTATCTATCAATCTACCTACCTACGTATCTGTATCTATCAATCTACTTACCTACCTATCTGTATCTATCAATCTACCTACCTACCTACCTATCTGTATCTATCAATCTACTTACCTACCTATCTGTATCTATCATTCTACATACCTACCTATCTCTATCTATCTATCTACCTACCTACCTATCTGTATTTATCTATCTACCTACCTACCTATCTGTATCTATCTATCTACCTACCTACCTATCTGTATCTTTCAATCTACCTACCTACCTATCTCTATCTATCTATCTACCTACCTACCTATCTCTATCTATCTACCTACCTACCTACCTATATGTATTTATCTATCTATCTACCTACCTATCTGTATCTATCTACCTACCTACCTATCTCTATCTATCTATCTACCTACCTTCCTATCTGTATCTATCTATCTACTTACCTACCTATCTGTATCTATCATTCTACATACCTACCTATCTCTATCTATCTTCCTACCTACCTATCTGTATTTATCTATCTACCTACCTACCTATCTGTATCTATCTACCTACCTACCTATCTGTATCTATCAATCTACCTACCTACCTATCTCTATCTATCTATCTACCTACCTACCTATCTCTATCTATCTACCTACCTACCTACCTATATGTATTTATCTATCTATCTACCTACCTATCTGTATCTATCTACCTACCTACCTGTCTCTATCTATCTATCTACCTACCTACCTATCTGTATCTATCTATCTACCTACCTAGCTATCTGTATCTATCAATCTACCTACCTACCTATCTGTATCTATCAATCTACTTACCTACCTATCTGTATCTATCATTCTACATACCTACCTATCTCTATCTATCTATCTACCTACCTACCTATCTGTATTTATCTACCTACCTACCTACCTATCTGTATCTATCTATCTACCTACCTACCTATCTGTATCTATCAATCTACCTACCTACCTATCTCTATCTATCTATCTACCTACCTACCTATCTCTATCTATCTACCAACCTACCGACCTATATGTATTTATATATCTATCTACCTACCTATCTGTATCTATCTACCTACCTACCTATCTGTATCTATCAATCTACCTACCTACCTATCTCTATCTATCTATCTACCTACCTACCTATCTCTATCTATCTACCAACCTACCGACCTATATGTATTTATCTATCTATCTACCTACCTATCTGTATCTATCTACCTACCTACCTATCTCTATCTATCTATCTACCTACCTACCTATCTGTATCTATCTATCTACCTACCTACCTATCTGTATCTATCAATCTACCTACCTACCTATCTGTATCTATCAATCTACTTACCTACCTATTTGTATCTATCATTCTACATACCTACCTATCTCTATCTATCTATCTATCTATCTACCTACCTACCTATCTGTATTTATCTATCTACCTACCTACCTATCTGTATCTATCTATCTACCTACCTACCTATCTGTATCTATCAATCTACCTACCTACCTATCTCTATCTATCTACCTACCTACCTACCTATCTGTATTTATCTATATATCTACCTACCTATCTGTATCTATCTACCTACCTACCTATCTCTATCTATCTATCTACTTACCTACCTATCTCTATCTATCTATCTACCTACCTACCTATCTCTATCTATCTATCTTACCTACCTACCTATCTGTATTTATCTATCTACCTACCTACCTTTCTCTATCTATCTACCTACCTACCTATCTGTATCTATCAATCTACCTACCTAACTATCTGTAGCTATCTACCTACCTACCTATCTGTATCTATCAATCTACCTACCTACCTATCTGTATCTGTCAATCTACTTACCTACCTATCTGTATCTATCATTCTACATACCTACCTATCTCTATATATCTATCTACCTACCTACCTATCTGTATTTATCTATCTACCAACCTACCTATCTGTATCTATCTATCTACCTACCTACCTATCTGTATCTATCAATCTACCTACCTACCTATCTCTATCTATCTATCTACCTACCTACCTATCTCTATCTATCTACCTACCTACCTATCTGTATTTATCTATCTATCTACCTACCTATCTGTATCTATCTACCTACCTACCTATCTCTATCTATCTATCTACCTACCTACCTATCTTTATCTATCTACCTACCTACCTACCTATCTGTATCTATCAATCTACCTACCTACCTATCTGTATCTATCAATCTACTTACCTACCTATCTGTATCTATCATTCTACATACCTACCTATCTCTATCTATCTATCTACCCACCTACCTATCTGTATTTATCTATCTACCTACCTACCTACCTATCTGTACCTATCTATCTACCGACCTACCTATCTGTATTTATAAATCTACCTACCTACCTATCTCTATCTATCTATCTACCTACCTACCTATCTCTTTCTCTCTATCTACCTACCTACCTATCTGTATTTATCTATCTATCTACCTACCTATCTTTATCTATCTACCTACCTACCTATCTCTATCTATCTATCTACCTACCTACCTATCTGTATCTATCTATCTACCTACCTACCTATCTGTATCTATCAATCTACCTACCTACCTATCTGTATCTATCAATCTACTTACCTACCTATCTGTATCTATCATTCTACATACCTACATATCTCTATCTATCTATCTACCTACCTACCTATCTCTATTTATCTATCTACCTACCTACCTATCTGTATCTATCTATCTACCTACCTACCTATCTGTATCTATCAATCTACCTACCTACCTATCTCTATCTATCTATCTACCTACCTACCTATCTCTATCTATCTACCTACCTACCTATCTCTATCTACCTATCTACCTACCTACCTATCTGTATCTATCTATCTACCTACCTACCTATCTGTATCTATCAATCTACCTACCTACCTATCTGTATCTATCAATCTACTTACCTACCTATCTGTATCTATCATTCTACATACCTACCTATCTCTATCTATCTATCTATCTACCTACCTATCTGTATTTATCTATCTACCTACCTACCTATCTGTACCTATCTATCTACCTACCTAGCTATATGTATCTATCAATCTACCTACCTACCTATCTCTATCTATCTATCTACCTACCTACCTATCTCTATCTATCTACCTACCTACCTACCTATCTGTATTTATCTATCTATCTACCTACCTATCTGTATCTATCTACCTACCAACCTATCTGTATCTATCGATCTACCTACCTACCTATCTGTATCTATCAATCTACCTACCTACGTATCTGTATCTATCAATCTACTTACCTACCTATCTTTATCTATCATTCTACATACCTACCTATCTGTATCTATCAATCTACCTACCTACCTATCTGTATCTATCAATCTACCTACCTACCTATCTGTATCTATCTACCTACCTACCTACCTATCTGTATCTATCAATCTACCTACCTACCTATCTCTATCTATCTATCTACCTACCTACCTATCTCTATCTACCTACCTACCTACCTACCTATCTGTATTTATCTATCTATCTACCTACCTATCTGTATCTATCTACCTACCTACCTATCTCTATCTATCTATCTACCTACCTACCTATCTGTATCTATCTATCTACCTACCTACCTATCTGTATCTATCAATCTACCTACCTACCTATCTGTATCTATCAATCTACTTACCTACCTATCTGTATCTATCATTCTACATACCTACCTATCTCTATCTATCTATCTATCTATCTATCTATCTATCTATCTATCTATCTATCTACCTACCTACCTATCTGTATTTATCTATCTACCTACCTACCTATCTGTATCTATCTACCTACCTACCTATCTGTATCTATCAATCTACCTACCTACCTATCTCTATCTATCTACCTACCTACCTACCTATCTGTATTTATCTATCTATCTACCTACCTATCTGTATCTATCTACCTACCTACCTATCTCTATCTATCTATTTACCTACCTACCTATCTCTATCTATCTACCTACCTACCTATCTCTATCTATCTATCTACCTACCTACCTATCTGTATTTATCTATCTACCTACCTACCTTTCTCTATCTATCTATCTACCTACCTACCTATCTGTATCTATCTATCTACCTACCTACCTATCTGTATCTATCAATCTACCTACCTTCCTATATCTATCTATATATCTACCTACCTACCTATCTCTATCTATCTATCTACCTACCTACCTATCTGTATCTATCAATCTACATACCTACCTATCTCTATCTATCTATCTATCTATCTATCTATCTATCTATCTATCTATCTATCTATCTATCTATCTATCTATCTATCTATCTATCTATCTATCTATCTATCTACCTACCTACCTATGTGTATTTATCAATCTACCTACCTACCTATCTGTATCTATCTATCTACCTACCTACCTATCTGTATCTATCAATCTACCTACCTACCTATCTGTATCTATCAATCTACTTACCTACCTATCTGTATCTATCATTCTACATACCTACCTATCTCTATCTATCTATCTACCTACCTACCTATCTGTATTTATCTATCTACCTACCTACCTATCTGTATCTATCTATCTACCTACCTACCTATCTGTATCTATCAATCTACCTACCTACCTATCTCTATCTATCTACCTACCTACCTACCTATCTGTATTTATCTACCTATCTACCTACCTATCTGTATCTATCTACCTACCTACCTATCTCTATCTATCTACCTACCTACCTACCTATCTGTATTTATCTATCTATCTACCTACCTATCTGTATCTATCTACCTACCAACCTATCTGTATCTATCGATCTACCTACCTACCTATCTGTATCTATCAATCTACCTACCTACGTATCTGTATCTATCAATCTACTTACCTACCTATCTTTATCTATCATTCTACATACCTACCTATCTGTATCTATCAATCTACCTACCTACCTATCTCTATCTATCTATCTACCTACCTACCTATCTGTATCTATCTATCTACCTACCTACCTATCTGTATCTATCAATCTACCTACCTAACTATCTGTAGCTATCTACCTACCTACCTATCTGTATCTATCAATCTACCTACCTACCTATCTGTATCTGTCAATCTACTTACCTACCTAGCTGTATCTATCATTCTACATACCTACCTATCTCTATCTATCTATCTACCTACCTACCTATCTGTATTTATCTATCTACCAACCTACCTATCTGTATCTATCTATCTACCTACCTACCTATCTGTATCTATCTATCTACCTACCTACCTATCTCTATCTATCTACCTAACTACCTATCTGTATTTATCTATCTATCTACCTACCTATCTGTATCTATCTACCTACCTACCTATCTCTATCTATCTATCTACCTACCTACCTATCTGTATCTATCTACCTACCTACCTACCTATCTGTATCTATCAATCTACCTACCTACTTATCTGTATCTATCAATCTACTTACCTACCTATCTGTATCTATCATTCTACATACCTACCTATCTCTATCTATATATCTACCCACCTACCTATCTGTATTTAACTATCTACCTACCTACCTATCTGTACCTATCTATCTACCTACCTAGCTATCTGTATCTATAAATCTACCTACCTACCTATCTCTATCTATCTATCTACCTACCTACCTATCTCTTTCTATCTATCTACCTACCTACCTATCTGTATTTATCTATCTATCTACCTACCTATCTTTATCTATCTACCTACCTACCTATCTCTATCTATCTATCTACCTACCTACCTATCTGTATCTATCTATCTACCTACCTACCTATCTGTATCTATCAATCTACCTACCTACCTATCTGTATCTATCAATCTACTTACCTACCTATCTGTATCTATCATTCTACATACCTACCTATCTCTATCTATCTACCTACCTACCTATCTCTATTTATCTATCTACCTACCTACCTATCTGTATCTATCTATCTACCTACCTACCTATCTGTATCTATCAATCTACCTACCTACCTATCTCTATCTATCTATCTACCTACCTACCTATCTCTATCTATCTACCTACCTACCTATCTCTATCTACCTATCTACCTACCTACCTATCTGTATCTATCTATCTACCTACCTACCTATCTGTATCTATCAATCTACTTACCTACCTATCTGTATCTATCAATCTATCTACCTACCTATCTGTATCTATCTACTTACCTACCTATCTGTATCTATCATTCTACATACCTACCTATCTCTATCTATCTATCTTCCTACCTACCTATCTGTATTTATCTATCTACCTACCTACCTATCTGTATCTATCTACCTACCTACCTATCTGTATCTATCAATCTACCTACCTACCTATCTCTTTCTATCTATCTACCTACCTACCTAACTCTATCTATCTACCTACCTACCTACCTATATGTATTTATCTATCTATCTACCTACCTATCTGTATCTATCTACCTACCTACCTATCTCTATCTATCTATCTACCTACCTACCTATCTGTATCTATCTATCTACCTACCTAGCTATCTGTATCTATCAATCTACCTACCTACCTATCTGTATCTATCAATCTACTTACCTACCTATCTGTATCTATCATTCTACATACCTACCTATCTCTATCTATCTATCTACCTACCTACCTATCTGTATTTATCTACCTACCTACCTACCTATCTGTATCTATCTATCTACCTACCTACCTATCTGTATCTATCAATCTACCTACCTACCTATCTCTATCTATCTATCTACCTACCTACCTATCTCTATCTATCTACCTACCTACCTACCTATATGTATTTATCTATCTATCTACCTACCTATCTGTATCTATCTACCTACCTACCTATCTCTATCTATCTATCTACCTACCTACCTATCTGTATCTATCTATCTACCTACCTACCTATCTGTATCTATCAATCTACCTACCTACCTATCTGTATCTATCAATCTACTTACCTACCTATCTGTATCTATCATTCTACATACCTACCTATCTCTATCTATCTATCTATCTATCTACCTACCTACCTATCTGTATTTATCTATCTACCTACCTACCTATCTGTATCTATCTATCTACCTACCTACCTATCTGTATCTATCAATCTACCTACCTACCTATCTCTATCTATCTACCTACCTACCTACCTATCTGTATTTATCTATCTATCTACCTACCTATCTGTATCTATCTACCTACCTACCTATCTCTATCTATCTATCTACTTACCTACCTATCTCTATCTATCTATCTACCTACCTACCTATCTCTATCTATCTATCTACCTACCTACCTATCTGTATTTATCTATCTACCTACCTACCTTTCTCTATCTATCTACCTACCTACCTATCTGTATCTATCAATCTACCTACCTAACTATCTGTAGCTATCTACCTACCTACCTATCTGTATCTATCAATCTACCTACCTACCTATCTGTATCTGTCAATCTACTTACCTACCTATCTGTATCTATCATTCTACATACCTACCTATCTCTATCTATCTATCTACCTACCTACCTATCTGTATTTATCTATCTACCAACCTACCTATCTGTATCTATCTATCTACCTACCTACCTATCTGTATCTATCAATCTACCTACCTACCTATCTGTATTTATCTATCTACCTACCTACCTTTCTCTATCGATCTACCTACCTACCTATCTGTATCTATCAATCTACCTACCTACGTATCTGTATCTATCAATCTACTTACCTACCTATCTTTATCTATCATTCTACATACCTACCTATCTGTATCTATCAATCTACCTACCTACCTATCTGTATCTATCAATCTACCTACCTACCTATCTGTATCTATCTACCTACCTACCTACCTATCTGTATCTATCAATCTACCTACCTACCTATCTCTATCTATCTATCTTCCTACCTACCTATCTCTATCTACCTACCTACCTACCTACCTATCTGTATTTATCTATCTATCTACCTACCTATCTGTATCTATCTACCTACCTACCTATCTCTATCTATCTATCTACCTACCTACCTATCTGTATCTATCTATCTACCTACCTACCTATCTGTATCTATCAGTCTACCTACCTACCTATCTGTATCTATCAATCTACTTACCTACCTATCTGTATCTATCATTCTACATACCTACCTATCTCTATCTATCTATCTATCTATCTATCTATCTATCTATCTATCTATCTATCTACCTACCTACCTATCTGTATTTATCTATCTACCTACCTACCTATCTGTATCTATCTACCTACCTACCTATCTGTATCTATCAATCTACCTACCTACCTATCTCTATCTATCTACCTACCTACCTACCTATCTGTATTTATCTATCTACCTACCTATCTGTATCTATCTACCTACCTACCTATCTCTATCTATCTATCTACCTACCTACCTATCTCTATCTATCTATCTATCTACCTACCTACCTATCTCTATCTATCTATCTACCTACCTACCTATCTGTATTTATCTATCTACCTACCTACCTTTCTCTATCTATCTATCTACCTACCTACCTATCTGTATCTATCTATCTACCTACCTACCTTTCTGTATCTATCAATCTACCTACCTACCTATGTCTATCTATCTACCTACCTACCTATCTCTATCTATCTATCTACCTACCTACCTATCTGTATCTATCAATCTACATACCTACCTATCTCTATCTATCTATCTACCTACCTACCTATCTGTATTTATCTATCTACCTACCTACCTATCTGTATCTATCTATCTACCTACCTACCTACCTATCTGTATCTATCAATCTACCTACCTTCCTATATCTATCTATATATCTACCTACCTACCTATCTCTATCTATCTATCTACCTACCTACCTATCTGTATCTATCAATCTACATACCTACCTATCTCTATCTATCTATCTATCTATCTATCTATCTATCTATCTATCTATCTATCTATCTATCTATCTATCTATCTATCTATCTATCTATCTATCTACCTACCTATCTGTATTTATCTATCTACCTACCTACCTATCTGTATCTATCTATCTACCTACCTACCTATCTGTATCTATCAATCTACTTACCTACCTATCTGTATCTATCATTCTACATACCTACCTATCTCTATCTATCTATCTACCTACCTACCTATCTGTATTTATCTATCTACCTACCTACCTATCTGTATCTATCTATGTACCTACCTACCTATCTGTATCTATCAATCTACCTACCTACCTATCTCTATCTATCTACCTACCTACCTACCTATCTGTATTTATCTATCTATCTACCTACCTATCTGTATCTATCTACCTACCTACCTATCTCTATCTATCTATCTACCTACCTACCTATCTGTATTTATCTATCTACCTACCTACCTATATCTATCAATCTACCTACCTACCTACCTATCTGTATTTATCTATCTACCTACCTACCTATCTCTATCTATCTATCTACCTACCTACCTATCTGTATCTATCTATCTACCTACCTACCTATCTGTATCTATCAATCTACCTACCTAACTATCTGTAGCTATCTACCTACCTACCTATCTGTATCTATCAATCTACCTACCTACCTATCTGTATCTGTCAATCTACTTACCTACCTATCTGTATCTATCATTCTACATACCTACCTATCTCTATCTATCTATCTACCTACCTACCTATCTGTATTTATCTATCTACCAACCTACCTATCTGTATCTATCTATCTACCTACCTACCTATCTGTATCTATCTATCTACCTACCTACCTATCTCTATCTATCTACCTACCTACCTATCTGTATTTATCTATCTATCTACCTACCTATCTGTATCTATCTACCTACCTACCTATCTCTATCTATCTATCTACCTACCTACCTATCTGTATCTATCTACCTACCTACCTACCTATCTGTATCTATCAATCTACCTACCTACTTATCTGTATCTATCAATCTACTTACCTACCTATCTGTATCTATCATTCTACATACCTACCTATCTCTATCTATCTATATACCCACCTACCTATCTGTATTTATCTATCTACCTACCTACCTATCTGTACCTATCTATCTACCTACCTACCTATCTGTATCTATAAATCTACCTACCTACCTATCTCTATCTATCTATCTACCTACCTACCTATCTCTATCTATCTACCTACCTACCTATCTCTATCTACCTATCTACCTACCTACCTATCTGTATCTATCTATCTACCTACCTACCTATCTGTATCTATCAATCTACCTACCTACCTATCTGTATCTATCAATCTACTTACCTACCTATCTGTATCTATCATTCTACATACCTACCTATCTCTATCTATCTATCTATCTACCTACCTATCTGTATTTATCTATCTACCTACCTACCTATCTGTACCTATCTATCTACCTACCTAGCTATATGTATCTATCAATCTACCTACCTACCTATCTCTATCTATCTATCTACCTACCTACCTATCTCTATCTATCTACCTACCTACCTACCTATCTGTATTTATCTATCTATCTACCTACCTATCTGTATCTATCTACCTACCAACCTATCTGTATCTATCGATCTACCTACCTACCTATCTGTATCTATCAATCTACCTACCTACGTATCTGTATCTATCAATCTACTTACCTACCTATCTGTATCTATCATTCTACATACCTACCTATCTGTATCTATCAATCTACCTACCTACCTATCTGTATCTATCAATCTACCTACCTACCTATCTGTATCTATCTACCTACCTACCTACCTATCTGTATCTATCAATCTACCTACCTACCTATCTCTATCTATCTATCTACCTACCTACCTATCTCTATCTATCTACCTACCTACCTACCTATCTGTATTTATCTATCTATCTACCTACCTATCTGTATCTATCTACCTACCTACCTATCTCTATCTATCTATCTACCTACCTACCTATCTGTATCTATCTATCTACCTACCTACCTATCTGTATCTATCAATCTACCTACCTACCTATCTGTATCTATCAATCTACTTACCTACCTATCTGTATCTATCATTCTACATACCTACCTATCTCTATCTATCTATCTACCTACCTACCTATCTGTATTTATCTATCTACCTACCTACCTATCTGTATCTATCTATCTACCTACCTACCTATCTGTATCTATCAATCTACCTACCTACCTATCTCTATCTACCTACCTACCTACCTATCTGTATTTATCTATCTATCTACCTACCTATCTGTATCTATCTACCTACCTACCTATCTCTATCTATCTATCTACCTACCTACCTATCTGTATTTATCTATCTACCTACCTACCTATCTCTATCAATCTACCTACCTACCTACCTATCTGTATTTATCTATCTACCTACCTACCTATCTCTATCTATCTATCTACCTACCTATCTATCTGTATCTATCTATCTACCTACCTACCTATCTGTATCTATCAATCTACCTACCTAACTATCTGTAGCTATCTACCTACCTACCTATCTTTATCTATCAATCTACCTACCTACCTATCTGTATCTGTCAATCTACTTACCTACCTATCTGTATCTATCATTCTACATACCTACCTATCTCTATCTATCTCTCTACCTACCTACCTATCTGTATTTATCTATCTACCAACCTACCTATCTGTATCTATCTATCTACCTACCTACCTATCTGTATCTATCAATCTACCTACCTACCTATCTCTATCTATCTATCTACCTACCTACCTATCTCTATCTAACTACCTACCTACCTACCTATCTGTATTTATCTATCTATCTACCTACCTATCTGTATCTATCTACCTACCTACCTATCTCTATCTATCTATCTACCTACCTACCTATCTGTATCTATCTACCTACCTACCTACCTATCTGTATCTATCAATCTACCTACCTACCTATCTGTATCTATCAATCTACTTACCTACCTATCTGTATCTATCATTGTACATACCTACCTATCTCTATCTATCTATCTACCCACCTACCTATCTGTATTTATCTATCTACCTACCTACCTATCTGTACCTATCTATCTACCTACCTACCTATCTGTATCTATAAATCTACCTACCTACCTATCTCTATCTATCTATCTACCTACCTACCTATCTCTTTCTATCTATCTACCTACCTACCTATCTGTATTTATCTATCTATCTACCTACCTATCTTTATCTATCTACCTACCTACCTATCTCTACCTATCTATCTACCTACCTACCTATCTGTATCTATCTATCTACCTACCTACCTATCTGTATCTATCAATCTACCTACCTACCTATTTGTATCTATCAATCTACTTACCTACCTATCTGTATCTATCATTCTACATACCTACCTATCTCTATCTATCTATCTACCTACCTACCTATCTCTATTTATCTATCTACCTACTTACCTATCTGTATCTATCTATCTACCTACCTACCTATCTGTATCTATCAATCTACCTACCTACCTATCTCTATCTATCTATCTACCTACCTACCTATCTCTATCTATCTATCTATCTACCTACCTATCTGTATCTATCAATCTACCTACCTACGTATCTGTATCTATCAATCTACTTTCCTACCTATCTGTATCTATCATTCTACATACCTACCTATCTGTATCTATCAATCTACCTACCTACCTATCTGTATCTATCAATCTACCTACCTACCTATCTGTATCTATCTACCTACCTACCTACCTATCTGTATCTATCAATCTACCTACCTACCTATCTCTATCTATCTATCTACCTACCTACCTATCTCTATCTATCTACCTACCTACCTACCTATCTGTATTTATCTATCTATCTATCTACCTATCTGTATCTATCTACCTACCTACCTATCTCTATCTATCTATCTACCTACCTACCTATCTGTATCTATCTATCTACCTACCTACCTATCTGTATCTATCAATCTACCTACCTACCTATCTGTATCTATCAATCTACTTACCTACCTATCTGTATCTATCATTCTACATACCTACCTATCTCTATCTATCTATCTACCTACCTACCTATCTGTATTTATCTATCTACCTACCTACCTATCTGTATCCATCTATCTACCTACCTACCTATCTGTATCTATCAATCTACCTACCTACCTATCTCTATCTATCTATCTACCTACCTACCTATCTCTATCTATCTACCTACCTACCTACCTATCTGTATTTATCTATCTATCTACCTACCTATCTGTATCTATCTACCTACCTACCTATCTCTATCTATCTATCTACCTACCTACCTATCTGCATCTATCTATCTACCTACCTAGCTATCTGTATCTATCAATCTACCTACCTACCTATCTGTATCTATCAATCTACTTACCTACCTATCTGTATCTATCATTCTACATACCTACCTATCTCTATCTATCTATCTATCTACCTACCTATCTGTATTTATCTATCTACCTACCTACCTATCTGTACCTATCTATCTACCTACCTAGCTATATGTATCTATCAATCTACCTACCTACCTATCTCTATCTATCTATCTACCTACCTACCTATCTCTATCTATCTACCTACCTACCTACCTATCTGTATTTATCTATCTATCTACCTACCTATCTGTATCTATCTACCTACCAACCTATCTGTATCTATCTATCTACCTACCTACCTATCTGTATCTATCAATCTACCTACCTACGTATCTGTATCTATCAATCTACTTACCTACCTATCTGTATCTATCATTCTACATACCTACCTATCTGTATCTATCAATCTACCTACCTACCTATCTGTATCTATCAATCTACCTACCTACCTATCTGTATCTATCTACCTACCTACCTACCTATCTGTATCTATCAATCTACCTACTTACCTATCTCTATCTATCTACCTACCTACCTATCTGTATCTATCTACCTACCTACCTATCTCTATCTATCTATCTACCTACCTACCTATCTGTATTTATCTATCTACCTACCTACCTATCTGTATCTATCTATCTAACTACCTACCTATCTGTATCTATCAATCTACCTACCTACCTATCTCTATCTATCTATCTACCTACCTACCTATCTCTATCTATCTACCTACCTACCTACCTATATGTATTTATATATCTACCTACCTACCTATCTGTATCTATCAATCTACCTACCTACCTATCTGTATCTATCAATCTACTTACCTACCTATCTGTATCTATCATTCTACATACCTACCTATCTCTATCTATCTATCTATCTATCTACCTACCTATCTGTATTTATCTATCTACGTACCTACCTATCTGTACCTATCTATCTACCTACCTAGCTATATGTATCTATCAATCTACCTACCTACCTATCTCTATCTATCTATCTACCTACCTACCTATCTCTATCTATCTACCTACCTACCTACCTATCTGTATTTATCTATCTATCTACCTACCTATCTGTATCTATCTACCTACCTACCTATCTCTATCTATCTATCTATCTACCTACCTATCTGTATCTATCAATCTACCTACCTACGTATCTGTATCTATCAATCTACTTTCCTACCTATCTGTATCTATCATTCTACATACCTACCTATCTGTATCTATCAATCTACCTACCTACCTATCTGTATCTATCAATCTACCTACCTACCTATCTGTATCTATCTACCTACCTACCTACCTATCTGTATCTATCAATCTACCTACCTACCTATCTCTATCTATCTATCTACCTACCTACCTATCTCTATCTATCTACCTACCTACCTACCTATCTGTATTTATCTATCTATCTATCTACCTATCTGTATATATCTACCTACCTACCTATCTCTATCTATCTATCTACCTACCTACCTATCTGTATCTATCTATCTACCTACCTACCTATCTGTATCTATCAATCTACCTACCTACCTATCTGTATCTATCAATCTACTTACCTACCTATCTGTATCTATCATTCTACATACCTACCTATCTCTATCTATCTATCTACCTACCTACCTATCTGTATTTATCTATCTACCTACCTACCTATCTGTATCCATCTATCTACCTACCTACCTATCTGTATCTATCAATCTACCTACCTACCTATCTCTATCTATCTATCTACCTACCTACCTATCTCTATCTATCTACCTACCTACCTACCTATCTGTATTTATCTATCTATCTACCTACCTATCTGTATCTATCTACCTACCTACCTATCTCTATCTATCTATCTACCTACCTACCTATCTGCATCTATCTATCTACCTACCTAGCTATCTGTATCTATCAATCTACCTACCTACCTATCTGTATCTATCAATCTACTTACCTACCTATCTGTATCTATCATTCTACATACCTACCTATCTCTATCTATCTATCTATCTACCTACCTATCTGTATTTATCTATCTACCTACCTACCTATCTGTACCTATCTATCTACCTACCTAGCTATATGTATCTATCAATCTACCTACCTACCTATCTCTATCTATCTATCTACCTACCTACCTATCTCTATCTATCTACCTACCTACCTACCTATCTGTATTTATCTATCTATCTACCTACCTATCTGTATCTATCTACCTACCAACCTATCTGTATCTATCTATCTACCTACCTACCTATCTGTATCTATCAATCTACCTACCTACGTATCTGTATCTATCAATCTACTTACCTACCTATCTGTATCTATCATTCTACATACCTACCTATCTGTATCTATCAATCTACCTACCTACCTATCTGTATCTATCAATCTACCTACCTACCTATCTGTATCTATCTACCTACCTACCTACCTATCTGTATCTATCAATCTACCTACTTACCTATCTCTATCTATCTATCTACCTACCTACCTATCTGTATCTATCTACCTACCTACCTATCTCTATCTATCTATCTACCTACCTACCTATCTGTATTTATCTATCTACCTACCTACCTATCTGTATCTATCTATCTAACTACCTACCTATCTGTATCTATCAATCTACCTACCTACCTATCTCTATCTATCTATCTACCTACCTACCTATCTCTATCTATCTACCTACCTACCTACCTATATGTATTTATATATCTATCTACCTACCTATCTGTATCTATCTACCTACCTACCTATCTCTATCTATCTATCTACCTACCTACCTATCTGCATCTATCTATCTACCTACCTAGCTATCTGTATCTATCAATCTACCTACCTACCTATCTGTATCTATCAATCTACTTACCTACCTATCTGTATCTATCATTCTACATACCTACCTATCTCTATCTATCTATCTATCTATCTATCTATCTATCTATCTATCTATCTACCTATCTGTATTTATCTATCTACCTACCTACCTATCTGTATTTATCTATCTACCTACCTACCTATCTGTATCTATCAATCTACCTACCTACCTATCTCTATCTATCTACCTACCTACCTACCTATCTGTATTTATCTATCTATCTACCTACCTATCTGTATCTATCTACCTACCTACCTATCTCTATCTATCTATCTACCTACCTACCTATCTCTATCTATCTATCTACCTACCTACCTATCTCTATCTATCTATCTACCTACCTACCTATCTGTATTTATCTATCTACCTAACTACCTTTCTCTATCTATCTATCTACCTACCTACCTATCTGTATCTATCTATCTACCTACCTACCTATCTGTATCTATCAATCTACCTACCTACCTATGTCTATCTATCTATCTACCTACCTATCTCTATCTATCTATCTACCTACCTACCTATCTGTATCTATCAATCTACATACCTACCTATCTCTATCTATCTATCTACCTACCTACCTATCTGTATTTATCTATCTACCTACCTACCTATCTGTATCTATCTATCTACCTACCTACCTATCTGTATCTATCAATCTACATACCTTCCTATATCTATCTATATATCTACCTACCTACCTATCTCTATCTATCTATCTACCTACCTACCTATCTGTATCTATCAATCTACATACCTACCTATCTCTATCTATCTATCTATCTATCTATCTATCTATCTATCTATCTATCTATCTATCTATCTATCTACCTACCTACCTATCTGTATTTATCTATCTACCTACCTACCTATCTGTATCTATCTATCTACCTACCTACCTATCTGTATCTATCAAACTACCTACCTACCTATCTGTATCTATCAATCTACTTACCTACCTATCTGTATCTATCATTCTACATACCTACCTATCTCTATCTATCTATCTACCTACCTACCTATCTGTATTTATCTATCTACCTACCTACCTACCTATCTGTATCTATCTATCTACCTACCTACCTATCTGTATCTATCAATCTACCTACCTACCTATCTCTATCTATCTACCTACCTACCTACCTATCTGTATTTATCTATCTATCTACCTACCTATCTGTATCTATCTACCTACCTACCTATCTCTATCTATCTATCTACCTACCTACCTATCTGTATTTATCTATCTACCTACCTACCTATCTCTATCAATCTACCTACCTACCTACCTATCTGTATTTATCTATCTACCTACCTACCTATCTCTATCTATCTATCTACCTACCTACCTATCTGTATCTATCTATCTACCTACCTACCTATCTGTATCTATCAATCTACCTACCTAACTATCTGTAGCTATCTACCTACCTACCTATCTGTATCTATCAATCTACCTACCTACCTATCTGTATCTGTCAATCTACTTACCTACCTATCTGTATCTATCATTCTACATACCTACCTATCTCTATCTATCTATCTACCTACCTACCTATCTGTACTTATCTATCTACCAACCTACCTATCTGTATCTATCTATCTACCTACCTACCTATCTGTATCTATCAATCTACCTACCTACCTATCTCTATCTATCTATCTACCTACCTACCTATCTCTATCTAACTACCTACCTACCTATCTGTATTTATCTATCTATCTACCTACCTATCTGTATCTATCTACCTACCTACCTATCTCTATCTATCTATCTACCTACCTACCTATCTGTATCTATCTACCTACCTACCTACCTATCTGTATCTATCAATCTACCTACCTACCTATCTGTATCTATCAATCTACTTACCTACCTATCTGTATCTATCATTCTACATACCTACCTATCTCTATCTATCTATCTACCCACCTACCAATCTGTATTTATCTATCTACCTACCTACCTATCTGTACCTATCTATCTACCTACCTACCTATCTGTATCTATAAATCTACCTACCTACCTATCTCTATCTATCTATCTACCTACCTACCTATCTCTTTCTATCTATCTACCTACCTACCTATCTGTATTTATCTATCTATCTACCTACCTATCTTTATCTATCTACCTAGCTACCTATCTCTACCTATCTATCTACCTACCTACCTATCTGTATCTATCTATCTACCTACCTACCTATCTGTATCTATCAATCTACCTACCTACCTATTTGTATCTATCAATCTACTTACCTACCTATCTGTATCTATCATTCTACATACCTACCTATCTCTATCTATCTATCTACCTACCTACCTATCTCTATTTATCTATCTACCTACCTACCTATCTGTATCTATCTATCTACCTACCTACCTATCTGTATCTATCAATCTACCTACCTACCTATCTCTATCTATCTATCTACCTACCTACCTATCTCTATCTATCTAGCTACCTACCTATCAGTATTTATCTATCTATCTACCTACCTGTCTGTATCTATCTACCTACCTACCTATCTCTATCTACCTATCTACCTACCTACCTATCTGTATCTATCTATCTACCTACCTACCTATCTGTATCTATCAATCTACCTACCTACCTATCTGTATCTATCAATCTACTTACCTACCTATCTGTATCTATCATTCTACATACCTACCTATCTCTATCTATCTATCTATCTACCTACCTATCTGTATTTATCTATCTACCTACCTACCTATCTGTACCTATCTATCTACCTACCTAGCAATATGTATCTATCAATGTACCTACCTACCTATCTCTATCTATCTATCTACCTACCTACCTATCTCTATCTATCTACCTACCTACCTACCTATCTGTATTTATCTATCTATCTACCTACCTATCTGTATCTATCTACCTACCTACCTATCTCTATCTATCTATCTACCTTCCTACCTATCTGTATCTATCAATCTACCTACCTACGTATCTGTATCTATCAATCTACTTTCCTACCTATCTGTATCTATCATTCTACATACCTACCTATCTGTATCTATCAATCTACCTACCTACCTATCTGTATCTATCAATCTACCTACCTACCTATCTGTATCTATCTACCTACCTACCTACCTATCTGTATCTATCAATCTACCTACCTACCTATCTCTATCTATCTATCTACCTACCTACCTATCTCTATCTATCTACCTACCTACCTACCTATCTGTATTTATCTATCTATCTATCTACCTATCTGTATCTATCTACCTACCTACCTATCTCTATCTATCTATCTACCTACCTACCTATCTGTATCTATCTATCTACCTACCTACCTATCTGTATCTATCAATCTACCTACCTACCTATCTGTATCTATCAATCTACTTACCTACCTATCTGTATCTATCATTCTACATACCTACCTATCTTTATCTATCTATCTACCTACCTACCTATCTGTATTTATCTATCTACCTACCTACCTATCTGTATCTATCTATCTACCTACCTACCTATCTGTATCTATCAATCTACCTACCTACCTATCTCTATCTATCTATCTACCTACCTACCTATCTCTATCTATCTACCTACCTACCTACCTATATGTATTTATCTATCTATCTACCTACCTATCTGTATCTATCTACCTACCTACCTATCTCTATCTATCTATCTACCTACCTACCTATCTGCATCTATCTATCTACCTACCTAGCTATCTGTATCTATCAATCTACCTAACTACCTATCTGTATCTATCAATCTACTTACCTACCTATCTGTATCTATCATTCTACATACCTACCTATCTCTATCTATCTATCTATCTACCTACCTATCTGTATTTATCTATCTACCTACCTATCTGTACCTATCTATCTACCTACCTAGCTATATGTATCTATCAATCTACCTACCTACCTATCTCTATCTATCTATCTACCTACCTACCTATCTCTATCTATCTACCTACCTACCTACCTATCTGTATTTATCTATCTATCTACCTACCTATCTGTATCTATCTACCTACCAACCTATCTGTATCTATCTATCTACCTACCTACCTATCTGTATCTATCAATCTACCTACCTACGTATCTGTATCTATCATTCTACTTACCTACCTATCTGTATCTATCATTCTACATACCTACCTATCTGTATCTATCAATCTACCTACCTACCTATCTGTATCTATCAATCTACCTACCTACCTATCTGTATCTATCTACCTACCTACCTACCTATCTGTATCTATCAATCTACCTACCTACCTATCTCTATCTATCTATCTACCTACCTACCTATCTGTATCTATCTACCTACCTACCTATCTCTATCTATCTATCTACCTACCTACCTATCTGTATTTATCTATCTACCTACCTACCTATCTGTATCTATCTATCTAACTACCTACCTATCTGTATCTATCAATCTACCTACCTACCTATCTCTATCTATCTACCTACCTACCTATCTCTATCTATCTACCTACCTACCTACCTATATGTACTTATCTATCTATCTACCTACCTATCTGTATCTATCTACCTACCTACCTATCTCTATCTATCTATCTACCTACCTACCTATCTGCATCTATCTATCTACCTACCTAGCTATCTGTATCTATCAATCTACCTACCTACCTATCTGTATCTATCAATCTACTTACCTACCTATCTGTATCTATCATTCTACATACCTACCTATCTCTATCTATCTACCTACCTACCTATCTGTATTTATCTACCTACCTACCTACCTATCTGTATCGATCTATCTACCTACCTACCTATCTGTATCTATCAATCTACCTACCTACCTATCTCTATCTATCTATCTACCTACCTACCTATCTGTATTTATCTATCTACCTACCTACCTATCTGTATCTATCAATCTACTTACCTACCTATCTGTATCTATCATTCTACATACCTACCTATCTCTATCTATCTATCTACCTACCTACCTATCTGTATATATATATCTATCTACCTACCTACCTATCTGTATCTATCAATCTACCTACCTACCTATCTCTATCTATCTACCTACCTACCTACCTATCTGTATTTATCTATCTGTCTACCTACCTATCTGTATCTATCTACCTACCTACCTATGTCTATCTATCTATCTACCTACCTACCTATCTGTATCTATCTATCTACCTACCTACCTATCTGTATCTATCAATCTACCTACCTACCTATCTGTATCTATCAATCTACTTACCTACCTATCTGTATCTATCATTCTAAATACCTACCTATCTCTATCTATCTATCTACCTACCTACCTATCTCTATTTATCTATCTACCTACCTTCCTATCTGTATCTATCTATCTATCTACCTACCTATCTCTATCTATCTACCTACCTACCTATCTGTATTTTTCTATCTATCTACCTACCTATCTGTATCTATCTACCTACCTACATATCTCCATCTATCTATCTACCTACCTACCTATCTGTATCTATCTATCTACCTACCTACCTATCTGTATCTATCAATCTACCTACCTACCTATCTGTATCTATCAATCTACTTACCTACCTATCTGTATCTATCATTCTACATACCTACCTATCTCTATCTATCTATCTATCTATCTATCTACCTATCTGTATTTATCTATCTACCTACCTACCTATCTGTACCTATCTATCTACCTACCTAGCTATATGTATCTATCAATCTACCTACCTACCTATCTCTATCTATCTATCTACCTACCTACCTATCTCTATCTATCTACCTACCTACCTACCTATCTGTATTTATCTATCTATCTACCTACCTATCTGTATCTATCTACCTACCTACCTATCTCTCTCTATCTATCTACCTACCTACCTATATGTATCTATCTATCTACCTACCTACCTATCTGTATCTATCAATCTACCTACCTACGTATCTGTATCTATCAATCTACTTACCTACCTATCTGTATCTATCATTCTACATACCTACCTATCTCTATCTATCTATCTACCTACCTACCTATCTCTATTTATCTATCTACCTACCTACCTATCTGTTTCTATCTATCTACCTACCTACCTATCTGTATCTATCAATCTACCTACCTACCTATCTCTATCTATCTATCTACCTACCTACCTATCTCTATCTATCTACCTACCTACCTATCTGTATTTATCTATCTATCTACCTACCTATCTGTATCTATCTACCTACCTACCTATCTCTATCTATCTATCTACCTACCTACCTATCTGTATATATCTATCTACCTACCTACCTATCTGTATCTATCAATCTACCTACCTACCTATCTGTATCTATCAATCTACTTACCTACCTATCTGTATCTATCATTCTACATACCTACCTATCTCTATCTATCTACCTACCTACCTACCTATCTGTATTTATCTATCTACCTACCTACCTATCTGTATCTATCTATCTACCTACCTATCTGTATCTATCAATCTACCTACCTACCTATCTCTATCTATCTATCTACCTACCTACCTATCTCTATCTATCTATCTATCTACCTTCCTACCTATCTCTATCTATCTACCTACCTACCTACCTATATGTATTTATCTATCTATCTACCTACCTATCTGTATCTATCTACCTACCTACCTATCTCTATCTATCTATCTACCTACCTACCTATCTGTATCTATCTATCTACCTACCTAGCTATCTGTATCTATCAATCTACCTACCTACCTACCTATCTGTATCTATCAATCTACTTACCTACCTATCTGTATCTATCATTCTACATACCTACCTATCTCTATCTATCTATCTACCTACCTACCTATCTGTATTTATCTACCTACCTACCTACCTATCTGTATCTATCTATCTACCTACCTACCTATCTGTATCTATCAATCTACCTACCTACCTATCTCTATCTATCTATCTACCTACCTACCTACCTATCTCTATCTATCTACCAACCTACCGACCTATCTGTATTTATCTATCTATATACCTACCTATCTGTATCTATCTACCTACCTACCTATCTGTATCTATCTATCTACCTACCTACCTATCTGTATCTATCTATCTACCTACCTACCTATCTGTATCTATCAATCTACTTACCTACCTATCTGTATCTATCATTCTACATACCTACCTATCTCTATCTATCTATCTACCTACCTACCTATCTGTATTTATCTATCTACCTACCTACCTACCTGTATCTATCTGTCTACCTACCTACCTATCTGTATCTATCAATCTACCTACCTACCTATCTCTATCTATCTACCTACCTACCTATCTGTATTTATCTGTCTATCTACCTACCTATCTGTATCTATCTACCTACCTACCTATCTCTATCTATCTATCTACCTACCTACCTATCTCTATCTATCTATCTACCTACCTACCTATCTGTATTTATCTATCTACCTACCTACCTTTCTCTATCTATCTATCTATCTACCTACCTACCTATCTGTATCTATCTATCTACCTACCTACCTATCTGTATCTATCAATCTACCTACCTACATATGTCTATCTACCTACCTACCTACCTATCTCTATCTATCTATCTACCTACCTACCTATCTGTATCTATCAATCTACATACCTACCTATCTCTATCTATCTATCTACCTACCTACCTATCTGTATTTATCTATCTACCTACCTATCTGTATCTATCTATCTACCTACCTACCTATCTGTATCTATCAATCTACCTACCTACCTATCTCTATCTATATATCTACCTACCTACCTATCTCTATCTATCTACCTACCTACCTATCTGTATTTATCTATCTACCTACCTACCTTTCTCTATCTATCTACCTACCTACCTATCTGTATCTATCTATCTACCTACCTACCTATCTGTATCTATCAATCTACCTACCTAACTATGTCTATCTATCTACCTACCTACCTATCTCTATCTATCTATCTACCTACCTACCTATCTGTATCTATCAATCTACATACCTACCTATCTCTATCTATCTATCTACCTACCTACCTATCTGTATTTATCTATCTACCTACCTACCTATCTGTATTTATCTATCTATCTACCTACCTATCTGTATCTATCTACCTATCTCTATCTATCTACCTACCTACCTACCTATCTCTATCTATATACCTACCTACCTATCTGTATTTATCTATCTACCTACCTACCTTTCTCTATCTATCTATCTACCTACCTATCTGTATCTATCTATCTACCTACCTACCTATCTGTATCTATCAATCTACCTACCTAACTATGTCTATCTATCTACCTACCTACCTATCTCTATCTATCTATCTACCTACCTACCGATCTGTATCTATCAATCTACATACCTACCTATCTCTATCTATCTATCTATCTACCTACCTACCTATCTGTATATATCTATCTATCTACCTACCTATCTGCATCTATCTATCTACCTACCTACCTATCTGTATCTATCAATCTACCTACCTACCTATCTGTATCTATCAATCTACTTACCTACCTATCTGTATCTATCATTCTACATACCTACCTATCTCTATCTATCTACCTACCTATCTGTATTTATCTATCTACCTACCTACCTATCTGTATCTATCTATCTACCTACCTACCTATCTGTATCTATCAATCTACCTACCTACCTATCTCTATCTATCTACCTACCTACCTACCTATCTGTATTTATCTATCTATCTACCTACCTATCTGTATCTATCTACCTACCTACCTATCTCTATCTATCTATCTACTTACCTACCTATCTCTATCTATCTATCTACCTACCTACCTATCTCTATCTATCTATCTACCTACCTACCTATCTGTATTTATCTATCTACCTACCTACCTTTCTCTATCTATCTACCTACCTACCTATCTGTATCTATCAATCTACCTACCTAACTATCTGTAGCTATCTACCTACCTACCTATCTGTATCTATCAATCTACCTACCTACCTATCTGTATCTGTCAATCTACTTACCTACCTATCTGTATCTATCATTCTACATACCTACCTATCTCTATCTATCTATCTACCTACCTACCTATCTGTATTTATCTATCTACCAACCTACCTATCTGTATCTATCTATCTACCTACCTACCTATCTGTATCTATCAATCTACCTACCTACCTATCTCTATCTATCTATCTACCTACCTACCTATCTCTATCTATCTACCTACCTACCTACCTATCTGTATTTATCTATCTATCTACCTACCTATCTGTATCTATCTACCTACCTACCTATCTCTATCTATCTATCTACCTACCTACCTATCTGTATCTATCTACCTACCTACCTACCTATCTGTATCTATCAATCTACCTACCTACCTATCTGTATCTATCAATCTACTTACCTACCTATCTGTATCTATCATTCTACATACCTACCTATCTCTATCTATCTATCTACCCACCTACCTATCTGTATTTATCTATCTACCTACCTACCTATCTGTACCTATCTATCTACCTACCTACCTATCTGTATTTATAAATCTACCTACCTACCTATCTCTATCTATCTATCTACCTACCTACCTATCTCTTTCTATCTATCTACCTACCTACCTATCTGTATTTATCTATCTACCTACCTATCTTTATCTATCTACCTACCTACCTATCTCTATCTATCTATCTATCTACCTACCTACCTATCTGTATCTATCTATCTACCTACCTACCTATCTGTATCTATCAATCTACCTACCTACCTATCTGTATCTATCAATCTACTTACCTACCTATCTGTATCTATCATTCTACATACCTACCTATCTCTATCTATCTATCTACCTACCTACCTATCTCTATTTATCTATCTACCTACCTACCTATCTGTATCTATCTACCTACCTACCTATCTGTATCTATCAATCTACCTACCTACCTATCTCTATCTATCTATCTACCTACCTACCTATCTCTATCTATCTACCTACCTACCTATCTCTATCTACCTATATACCTACCTACCTATCTGTATCTATCTATCTACCTACCTACCTATCTGTATCTATCAATCTACCTACCTACCTATCTGTATCAATCAATCTACTTACCTACCTATCTGTATCTATCATTCTACATACCTACCTATCTCTATCTATCAATCTACCTACCTACCTATCTGTATTTATCTATCTATCTACCTACCTATCTGTATCTATCTACCTACCTACCTATCTCTATCTATCTATCTACCTACCTACCTATCTGTATCTATCTACCTACCTACCTACCTATCTGTATCTATCAATCTACCTACCTACTTATCTGTATCTATCAATCTACTTACCTACCTATCTGTATCTATCATTCTACATACCTACCTATCTCTATCTATCTATATACCCACCTACCTATCTGTATTTATCTATCTACCTACCTACCTATCTGTACCTATCTATCTACCTACCTACCTATCTGTATCTATAAATCTACCTACCTACCTATCTCTATCTATCTATCTACCTACCTACCTATCTCTATCTATCTACCTACCTACCTATCTCTATCTACCTATCTACCTACCTACCTATCTGTATCTATCTATCTACCTACCTACCTATCTGTATCTATCAATCTACCTACCTACCTATCTGTATCTATCAATCTACTTACCTACCTATCTGTATCTATCATTCTACATACCTACCTATCTCTATCTATCTATCTATCTACCTACCTATCTGTATTTATCTATCTACCTACCTACCTATCTGTACCTATCTATCTACCTACCTAGCTATATGTATCTATCAATCTACCTACCTACCTATCTCTATCTATCTATCTACCTACCTACCTATCTCTATCTATCTACCTACCTACCTACCTATCTGTATTTATCTATCTATCTACCTACCTATCTGTATCTATCTACCTACCAACCTATCTGTATCTATCGATCTACCTACCTACCTATCTGTATCTATCAATCTACCTACCTACGTATCTGTATCTATCAATCTACTTACCTACCTATCTGTATCTATCATTCTACATACCTACCTATCTGTATCTATCAATCTACCTACCTACCTATCTGTATCTATCAATCTACCTACCTACCTATCTGTATCTATCTACCTACCTACCTACCTATCTGTATCTATCAATCTACCTACCTACCTATCTCTATCTATCTATCTACCTACCTACCTATCTCTATCTATCTACCTACCTACCTACCTATCTGTATTTATCTATCTATCTACCTACCTATCTGTATCTATCTACCTACCTACCTATCTCTATCTATCTATCTACCTACCTACCTATCTGTATCTATCTATCTACCTACCTACCTATCTGTATCTATCAATCTACCTACCTACCTATCTGTATCTATCAATCTACTTACCTACCTATCTGTATCTATCATTCTACATACCTACCTATCTCTATCTATCTATCTACCTACCTACCTATCTGTATTTATCTATCTACCTACCTACCTATCTGTATCTATCTATCTACCTACCTACCTATCTGTATCTATCAATCTACCTACCTACCTATCTCTATCTACCTACCTACCTACCTATCTGTATTTATCTATCTATCTACCTACCTATCTGTATCTATCTACCTACCTACCTATCTCTATCTATCTATCTACCTACCTACCTATCTGTATTTATCTATCTACCTACCTACCTATCTCTATCAATCTACCTACCTACCTACCTATCTGTATTTATCTATCTACCTACCTACCTATCTCTATCTATCTATCTACCTACCTATCTATCTGTATCTATCTATCTACCTACCTACCTATCTGTATCTATCAATCTACCTACCTAACTATCTGTAGCTATCTACCTACCTACCTATCTTTATCTATCAATCTACCTACCTACCTATCTGTATCTGTCAATCTACTTACCTACCTATCTGTATCTATCATTCTACATACCTACCTATCTCTATCTATCTATCTACCTACCTACCTATCTGTATTTATCTATCTACCAACCTACCTATCTGTATCTATCTATCTACCTACCTACCTATCTGTATCTATCAATCTACCTACCTACCTATCTCTATCTATCTATCTACCTACCTACCTATCTCTATCTAACTACCTACCTACCTACCTATCTGTATTTATCTATCTATCTACCTACCTATCTGTATCTATCTACCTACCTACCTATCTCTATCTATCTATCTACCTACCTACCTATCTGTATCTATCTACCTACCTACCTACCTATCTGTATCTATCAATCTACCTACCTACCTATCTGTATCTATCAATCTACTTACCTACCTATCTGTATCTATCATTGTACATACCTACCTATCTCTATCTATCTATCTACCCACCTACCTATCTGTATTTATCTATCTACCTACCTACCTATCTGTACCTATCTATCTACCTACCTACCTATCTGTATCTATAAATCTACCTACCTACCTATCTCTATCTATCTATCTACCTACCTACCTATCTCTTTCTATCTATCTACCTACCTACCTATCTGTATTTATCTATCTATCTACCTACCTATCTTTATCTATCTACCTACCTACCTATCTCTACCTATCTATCTACCTACCTACCTATCTGTATCTATCTATCTACCTACCTACCTATCTGTATCTATCAATCTACCTACCTACCTATTTGTATCTATCAATCTACTTACCTACCTATCTGTATCTATCATTCTACATACCTACCTATCTCTATCTATCTATCTACCTACCTACCTATCTCTATTTATCTATCTACCTACTTACCTATCTGTATCTATCTATCTACCTACCTACCTATCTGTATCTATCAATCTACCTACCTACCTATCTCTATCTATCTATCTACCTACCTACCTATCTCTATCTATCTACCTACCTACCTATCGGTATTTATCTATCTATCTACCTACCTGTCTGTATCTATCTACCTACCTACCTATCTCTATCTACCTATCTACCTACCTACCTATCTGTATCTATCTATCTACCTACCTACCTATCTGTATCTATCAATCTACCTACCTACCTATCTGTATCTATCAATCTACTTACCTACCTATCTGTATCTATCATTCTACATACCTACCTATCTCTATCTATCTATCTATCTATCTACCTACCTATCTGTATTTATCTATCTACGTACCTACCTATCTGTACCTATCTATCTACCTACCTAGCTATATGTATCTATCAATCTACCTACCTACCTATCTCTATCTATCTATCTACCTACCTACCTATCTCTATCTATCTACCTACCTACCTACCTATCTGTATTTATCTATCTATCTACCTACCTATCTGTATCTATCTACCTACCTACCTATCTCTATCTATCTATCTATCTACCTACCTATCTGTATCTATCAATCTACCTACCTACGTATCTGTATCTATCAATCTACTTTCCTACCTATCTGTATCTATCATTCTACATACCTACCTATCTGTATCTATCAATCTACCTACCTACCTATCTGTATCTATCAATCTACCTACCTACCTATCTGTATCTATCTACCTACCTACCTACCTATCTGTATCTATCAATCTACCTACCTACCTATCTCTATCTATCTATCTACCTACCTACCTATCTCTATCTATCTACCTACCTACCTACCTATCTGTATTTATCTATCTATCTATCTACCTATCTGTATCTATCTACCTACCTACCTATCTCTATCTATCTATCTACCTACCTACCTATCTGTATCTATCTATCTACCTACCTACCTATCTGTATCTATCAATCTACCTACCTACCTATCTGTATCTATCAATCTACTTACCTACCTATCTGTATCTATCATTCTACATACCTACCTATCTCTATCTATCTATCTATCTATCTATCTACCTACCTATCTGTATTTATCTATCTACGTACCTACCTATCTGTACCTATCTATCTACCTACCTAGCTATATGTATCTATCAATCTACCTACCTACCTATCTCTATCTATCTATCTACCTACCTACCTATCTCTATCTATCTACCTACCTACCTACCTATCTGTATTTATCTATCTATCTACCTACCTATCTGTATCTATCTACCTACCTACCTATCTCTATCTATCTATCTATCTACCTACCTATCTGTATCTATCAATCTACCTACCTACGTATCTGTATCTATCAATCTACTTTCCTACCTATCTGTATCTATCATTCTACATACCTACCTATCTGTATCTATCAATCTACCTACCTACCTATCTGTATCTATCAATCTACCTACCTACCTATCTGTATCTATCTACCTACCTACCTACCTATCTGTATCTATCAATCTACCTACCTACCTATCTCTATCTATCTATCTACCTACCTACCTATCTCTATCTATCTACCTACCTACCTACCTATCTGTATTTATCTATCTATCTATCTACCTATCTGTATCTATCTACCTACCTACCTATCTCTATCTATCTATCTACCTACCTACCTATCTGTATCTATCTATCTACCTACCTACCTATCTGTATCTATCAATCTACCTACCTACCTATCTGTATCTATCAATCTACTTACCTACCTATCTGTATCTATCATTCTACATACCTACCTATCTCTATCTATCTATCTACCTACCTACCTATCTGTATTTATCTATCTACCTACCTACCTATCTGTATCCATCTATCTACCTACCTACCTATCTGTATCTATCAATCTACCTACCTACCTATCTCTATCTATCTATCTACCTACCTACCTATCTCTATCTATCTACCTACCTACCTACCTATCTGTATTTATCTATCTATCTACCTACCTATCTGTATCTATCTACCTACCTACCTATCTCTATCTATCTATCTACCTACCTACCTATCTGCATCTATCTATCTACCTACCTAGCTATCTGTATCTATCAATCTACCTACCTACCTATCTGTATCTATCAATCTACTTACCTACCTATCTGTATCTATCATTCTACATACCTACCTATCTCTATCTATCTATCTATCTACCTACCTATCTGTATTTATCTATCTACCTACCTACCTATCTGTACCTATCTATCTACCTACCTAGCTATATGTATCTATCAATCTACCTACCTACCTATCTCTATCTATCTATCTACCTACCTACCTATCTCTATCTATCTACCTACCTACCTACCTATCTGTATTTATCTATCTATCTACCTACCTATCTGTATCTATCTACCTACCAACCTATCTGTATCTATCTATCTACCTACCTACCTATCTGTATCTATCAATCTACCTACCTACGTATCTGTATCTATCAATCTACTTACCTACCTATCTGTATCTATCATTCTACATACCTACCTATCTGTATCTATCAATCTACCTACCTACCTATCTGTATCTATCAATCTACCTACCTACCTATCTGTATCTATCTACCTACCTACCTACCTATCTGTATCTATCAATCTACCTACTTACCTATCTCTATCTATCTATCTATCTACCTACCTACCTATCTGTATCTATCTACCTACCTACCTATCTCTATCTATCTATCTACCTACCTACCTATCTGTATTTATCTATCTACCTACCTACCTATCTGTATCTATCTATCTAACTACCTACCTATCTGTATCTATCAATCTACCTACCTACCTATCTCTATCTATCTATCTACCTACCTACCTATCTCTATCTATCTACCTACCTACCTACCTATATGTATTTATATATCTATCTACCTACCTATCTGTATCTATCTACCTACCTACCTATCTCTATCTATCTATCTACCTACCTACCTATCTGCATCTATCTATCTACCTACCTAGCTATCTGTATCTATCAATCTACCTACCTACCTATCTGTATCTATCAATCTACTTACCTACCTATCTGTATCTATCATTCTACATACCTACCTATCTCTATCTATCTATCTATCTATCTATCTATCTATCTATCTATCTATCTATCTATCTATCTATCTATCTATCTATCTATCTATCTATCTACCTATCTGTATTTATCTATCTACCTACCTACCTATCTGTATTTATCTATCTACCTACCTACCTATCTGTATCTATCAATCTACCTACCTACCTATCTCTATCTATCTACCTACCTACCTACCTATCTGTATTTATCTATCTATCTACCTACCTATCTGTATCTATCTACCTACCTACCTATCTCTATCTATCTATCTACCTACCTACCTATCTCTATCTATCTATCTACCTACCTACCTATCTCTATCTATCTATCTACCTACCTACCTATCTGTATTTATCTATCTACCTAACTACCTTTCTCTATCTATCTATCTACCTACCTACCTATCTGTATCTATCTATCTACCTACCTACCTATCTGTATCTATCAATCTACCTACCTACCTATGTCTATCTATCTATCTACCTACCTATCTCTATCTATCTATCTACCTACCTACCTATCTGTATCTATCAATCTACATACCTACCTATCTCTATCTATCTATCTACCTACCTACCTATCTGTATTTATCTATCTACCTACCTACCTATCTGTATCTATCTATCTACCTACCTACCTATCTGTATCTATCAATCTACATACCTTCCTATATCTATCTATATATCTACCTACCTACCTATCTCTATCTATCTATCTACCTACCTACCTATCTGTATCTATCAATCTACATACCTACCTATCTCTATCTATCTATCTATCTATCTATCTATCTATCTATCTATCTATCTATCTATCTATCTATCTATCTATCTATCTACCTACCTACCTATCTGTATTTATCTATCTACCTACCTACCTATCTGTATCTATCTATCTACCTACCTACCTATCTGTATCTATCAAACTACCTACCTACCTATCTGTATCTATCAATCTACTTACCTACCTATCTGTATCTATCATTCTACATACCTACCTATCTCTATCTATCTATCTACCTACCTACCTATCTGTATTTATCTATCTACCTACCTACCTACCTATCTGTATCTATCTATCTACCTACCTACCTATCTGTATCTATCAATCTACCTACCTACCTATCTCTATCTATCTACCTACCTACCTACCTATCTGTATTTATCTATCTATCTACCTACCTATCTGTATCTATCTACCTACCTACCTATCTCTATCTATCTATCTACCTACCTACCTATCTGTATTTATCTATCTACCTACCTACCTATCTCTATCAATCTACCTACCTACCTACCTATCTGTATTTATCTATCTACCTACCTACCTATCTCTATCTATCTATCTACCTACCTACCTATCTGTATCTATCTATCTACCTACCTACCTATCTGTATCTATCAATCTACCTACCTAACTATCTGTAGCTATCTACCTACCTACCTATCTGTATCTATCAATCTACCTACCTACCTATCTGTATCTGTCAATCTACTTACCTACCTATCTGTATCTATCATTCTACATACCTACCTATCTCTATCTATCTATCTACCTACCTACCTATCTGTACTTATCTATCTACCAACCTACCTATCTGTATCTATCTATCTACCTACCTACCTATCTGTATCTATCAATCTACCTACCTACCTATCTCTATCTATCTATCTACCTACCTACCTATCTCTATCTAACTACCTACCTACCTATCTGTATTTATCTATCTATCTACCTACCTATCTGTATCTATCTACCTACCTACCTATCTCTATCTATCTATCTACCTACCTACCTATCTGTATCTATCTACCTACCTACCTACCTATCTGTATCTATCAATCTACCTACCTACCTATCTGTATCTATCAATCTACTTACCTACCTATCTGTATCTATCATTCTACATACCTACCTATCTCTATCTATCTATCTACCCACCTACCAATCTGTATTTATCTATCTACCTACCTACCTATCTGTACCTATCTATCTACCTACCTACCTATCTGTATCTATAAATCTACCTACCTACCTATCTCTATCTATCTATCTACCTACCTACCTATCTCTTTCTATCTATCTACCTACCTACCTATCTGTATTTATCTATCTATCTACCTACCTATCTTTATCTATCTACCTAGCTACCTATCTCTACCTATCTATCTACCTACCTACCTATCTGTATCTATCTATCTACCTACCTACCTATCTGTATCTATCAATCTACCTACCTACCTATTTGTATCTATCAATCTACTTACCTACCTATCTGTATCTATCATTCTACATACCTACCTATCTCTATCTATCTATCTACCTACCTACCTATCTCTATTTATCTATCTACCTACCTACCTATCTGTATCTATCTATCTACCTACCTACCTATCTGTATCTATCAATCTACCTACCTACCTATCTCTATCTATCTATCTACCTACCTACCTATCTCTATCTATCTAGCTACCTACCTATCGGTATTTATCTATCTATCTACCTACCTGTCTGTATCTATCTACCTACCTACCTATCTCTATCTACCTATCTACCTACCTACCTATCTGTATCTATCTATCTACCTACCTACCTATCTGTATCTATCAATCTACCTACCTACCTATCTGTATCTATCAATCTACTTACCTACCTATCTGTATCTATCATTCTACATACCTACCTATCTCTATCTATCTATCTATCTACCTACCTATCTGTATTTATCTATCTACCTACCTACCTATCTGTACCTATCTATCTACCTACCTAGCAATATGTATCTATCAATGTACCTACCTACCTATCTCTATCTATCTATCTACCTACCTACCTATCTCTATCTATCTACCTACCTACCTACCTATCTGTATTTATCTATCTATCTACCTACCTATCTGTATCTATCTACCTACCTACCTATCTCTATCTATCTATCTACCTTCCTACCTATCTGTATCTATCAATCTACCTACCTACGTATCTGTATCTATCAATCTACTTTCCTACCTATCTGTATCTATCATTCTACATACCTACCTATCTGTATCTATCAATCTACCTACCTACCTATCTGTATCTATCAATCTACCTACCTACCTATCTGTATCTATCTACCTACCTACCTACCTATCTGTATCTATCAATCTACCTACCTACCTATCTCTATCTATCTATCTACCTACCTACCTATCTCTATCTATCTACCTACCTACCTACCTATCTGTATTTATCTATCTATCTATCTACCTATCTGTATCTATCTACCTACCTACCTATCTCTATCTATCTATCTACCTACCTACCTATCTGTATCTATCTATCTACCTACCTACCTATCTGTATCTATCAATCTACCTACCTACCTATCTGTATCTATCAATCTACTTACCTACCTATCTGTATCTATCATTCTACATACCTACCTATCTTTATCTATCTATCTACCTACCTACCTATCTGTATTTATCTATCTACCTACCTACCTATCTGTATCTATCTATCTACCTACCTACCTATCTGTATCTATCAATCTACCTACCTACCTATCTCTATCTATCTATCTACCTACCTACCTATCTGTACTTATCTATCTACCAACCTACCTATCTGTATCTATCTATCTACCTACCTACCTATCTGTATCTATCAATCTACCTACCTACCTATCTCTATCTATCTATCTACCTACCTACCTATCTCTATCTAACTACCTACCTACCTATCTGTATTTATCTATCTATCTACCTACCTATCTGTATCTATCTACCTACCTACCTATCTCTATCTATCTATCTACCTACCTACCTATCTGTATCTATCTACCTACCTACCTACCTATCTGTATCTATCAATCTACCTACCTACCTATCTGTATCTATCAATCTACTTACCTACCTATCTGTATCTATCATTCTACATACCTACCTATCTCTATCTATCTATCTACCCACCTACCAATCTGTATTTATCTATCTACCTACCTACCTATCTGTACCTATCTATCTACCTACCTACCTATCTGTATCTATAAATCTACCTACCTACCTATCTCTATCTATCTATCTACCTACCTACCTATCTCTTTCTATCTATCTACCTACCTACCTATCTGTATTTATCTATCTATCTACCTACCTATCTTTATCTATCTACCTAGCTACCTATCTCTACCTATCTATCTACCTACCTACCTATCTGTATCTATCTATCTACCTACCTACCTATCTGTATCTATCAATCTACCTACCTACCTATTTGTATCTATCAATCTACTTACCTACCTATCTGTATCTATCATTCTACATACCTACCTATCTCTATCTATCTATCTACCTACCTACCTATCTCTATTTATCTATCTACCTACCTACCTATCTGTATCTATCTATCTACCTACCTACCTATCTGTATCTATCAATCTACCTACCTACCTATCTCTATCTATCTATCTACCTACCTACCTATCTCTATCTATCTAGCTACCTACCTATCGGTATTTATCTATCTATCTACCTACCTGTCTGTATCTATCTACCTACCTACCTATCTCTATCTACCTATCTACCTACCTACCTATCTGTATCTATCTATCTACCTACCTACCTATCTGTATCTATCAATCTACCTACCTACCTATCTGTATCTATCAATCTACTTACCTACCTATCTGTATCTATCATTCTACATACCTACCTATCTCTATCTATCTATCTATCTACCTACCTATCTGTATTTATCTATCTACCTACCTACCTATCTGTACCTATCTATCTACCTACCTAGCAATATGTATCTATCAATGTACCTACCTACCTATCTCTATCTATCTATCTACCTACCTACCTATCTCTATCTATCTACCTACCTACCTACCTATCTGTATTTATCTATCTATCTACCTACCTATCTGTATCTATCTACCTACCTACCTATCTCTATCTATCTATCTACCTTCCTACCTATCTGTATCTATCAATCTACCTACCTACGTATCTGTATCTATCAATCTACTTTCCTACCTATCTGTATCTATCATTCTACATACCTACCTATCTGTATCTATCAATCTACCTACCTACCTATCTGTATCTATCAATCTACCTACCTACCTATCTGTATCTATCTACCTACCTACCTACCTATCTGTATCTATCAATCTACCTACCTACCTATCTCTATCTATCTATCTACCTACCTACCTATCTCTATCTATCTACCTACCTACCTACCTATCTGTATTTATCTATCTATCTATCTACCTATCTGTATCTATCTACCTACCTACCTATCTCTATCTATCTATCTACCTACCTACCTATCTGTATCTATCTATCTACCTACCTACCTATCTGTATCTATCAATCTACCTACCTACCTATCTGTATCTATCAATCTACTTACCTACCTATCTGTATCTATCATTCTACATACCTACCTATCTTTATCTATCTATCTACCTACCTACCTATCTGTATTTATCTATCTACCTACCTACCTATCTGTATCTATCTATCTACCTACCTACCTATCTGTATCTATCAATCTACCTACCTACCTATCTCTATCTATCTATCTACCTACCTACCTATCTCTATCTATCTACCTACCTACCTACCTATATGTATTTATCTATCTATCTACCTACCTATCTGTATCTATCTACCTACCTACCTATCTCTATCTATCTATCTACCTACCTACCTATCTGCATCTATCTATCTACCTACCTAGCTATCTGTATCTATCAATCTACCTAACTACCTATCTGTATCTATCAATCTACTTACCTACCTATCTGTATCTATCATTCTACATACCTACCTATCTCTATCTATCTATCTATCTACCTACCTATCTGTATTTATCTATCTACCTACCTATCTGTACCTATCTATCTACCTACCTAGCTATATGTATCTATCAATCTACCTACCTACCTATCTCTATCTATCTATCTACCTACCTACCTATCTCTATCTATCTACCTACCTACCTACCTATCTGTATTTATCTATCTATCTACCTACCTATCTGTATCTATCTACCTACCAACCTATCTGTATCTATCTATCTACCTACCTACCTATCTGTATCTATCAATCTACCTACCTACGTATCTGTATCTATCATTCTACTTACCTACCTATCTGTATCTATCATTCTACATACCTACCTATCTGTATCTATCAATCTACCTACCTACCTATCTGTATCTATCAATCTACCTACCTACCTATCTGTATCTATCTACCTACCTACCTACCTATCTGTATCTATCAATCTACCTACCTACCTATCTCTATCTATCTATCTACCTACCTACCTATCTGTATCTATCTACCTACCTACCTATCTCTATCTATCTATCTACCTACCTACCTATCTGTATTTATCTATCTACCTACCTACCTATCTGTATCTATCTATCTAACTACCTACCTATCTGTATCTATCAATCTACCTACCTACCTATCTCTATCTATCTATCTACCTACCTACCTATCTCTATCTATCTACCTACCTACCTACCTATATGTACTTATCTATCTATCTACCTACCTATCTGTATCTATCTACCTACCTACCTATCTCTATCTATCTATCTACCTACCTACCTATCTGCATCTATCTATCTACCTACCTAGCTATCTGTATCTATCAATCTACCTACCTACCTATCTGTATCTATCTACCAACCTACCTACCTATCTGTATCTATCAATCTACCTACCTACCTATCTCTATCTATCTATCTACCTACCTACCTATCTCTATCTATCTACCTACCTACCTACCTATCTGTATTTATCTATCTATCTATCTACCTATCTGTATCTATCTACCTACCTACCTATCTCTATCTATCTATCTACCTACCTACCTATCTGTATCTATCTATCTACCTACCTACCTATCTGTATCTATCAATCTACCTACCTACCTATCTGTATCTATCAATCTACTTACCTACCTATCTGTATCTATCATTCTACATACCTACCTATCTTTATCTATCTATCTACCTACCTACCTATCTGTATTTATCTATCTACCTACCTACCTATCTGTATCTATCTATCTACCTACCTACCTATCTGTATCTATCAATCTACCTACCTACCTATCTCTATCTATCTATCTACCTACCTACCTATCTCTATCTATCTACCTACCTACCTATATGTATTTATCTATCTATCTACCTACCTATCTGTATCTATCTACCTACCTACCTATCTCTATCTATCTATCTACCTACCTACCTATCTGCATCTATCTATCTACCTACCTAGCTATCTGTATCTATCAATCTACCTACCTACCTATCTGTATCTATCAATCTACTTACCTACCTATCTGTATCTATCATTCTACATACCTACCTATCTCTATCTATCTATCTACCTACCTATCTGTATTTATCTATCTACCTACCTACCTATCTGTACCTATCTATCTACCTACCTAGCTATATGTATCTATCAATCTACCTACCTACCTATCTCTATCTATCTATCTACCTACCTACCTATCTCTATCTATCTACCTACCTACCTACCTATCTGTATTTATCTATCTATCTACCTACCTATCTGTATCTATCTACCTACCAACCTATCTGTATCTATCTATCTACCTACCTACCTATCTGTATCTATCAATCTACCTACCTACGTATCTGTATCTATCATTCTACTTACCTACCTATCTGTATCTATCATTCTACATACCTACCTATCTGTATCTATCAATCTACCTACCTACCTATCTGTATCTATCAATCTACCTACCTACCTATCTGTATCTATCTACCTACCTACCTACCTATCTGTATCTATCAATCTACCTACCTACCTATCTCTATCTATCTATCTACCTACCTACCTATCTGTATCTATCTACCTACCTACCTATCTCTATCTATCTATCTACCTACCTACCTATCTGTATTTATCTATCTACCTACCTACCTATCTGTATCTATCTATCTAACTACCTACCTATCTGTATCTATCAATCTACCTACCTACCTATCTCTATCTATCTATCTACCTACCTACCTATCTCTATCTATCTACCTACCTACCTACCTATATGTACTTATCTATCTATCTACCTACCTATCTGTATCTATCTACCTACCTACCTATCTCTATCTATCTATCTACCTACCTACCTATCTGCATCTATCTATCTACCTACCTAGCTATCTGTATCTATCAATCTACCTACCTACCTATCTGTATCTATCAATCTACTTACCTACCTATCTGTATCTATCATTCTACATACCTACCTATCTCTATCTATCTACCTACCTACCTATCTGTATTTATCTACCTACCTACCTACCTATCTGTATCGATCTATCTACCTACCTACCTATCTGTATCTATCAATCTACCTACCTACCTATCTCTATCTATCTATCTACCTACCTACCTATCTGTATTTATCTATCTACCTACCTACCTATCTGTATCTATCAATCTACTTACCTACCTATCTGTATCTATCATTCTACATACCTACCTATCTCTATCTATCTATCTACCTACCTACCTATCTGTATATATATATCTATCTACCTACCTACCTATCTGTATCTATCAATCTACCTACCTACCTATCTCTATCTATCTACCTACCTACCTACCTATCTGTATTTATCTATCTGTCTACCTACCTATCTGTATCTATCTACCTACCTACCTATGTCTGTCTATCTATCTACCTACCTACCTATCTGTATCTATCTATCTACCTACCTACCTATCTGTATCTATCAATCTACCTACCTACCTATCTGTATCTATCAATCTACTTACCTACCTATCTGTATCTATCATTCTAAATACCTACCTATCTCTATCTATCTATCTACCTACCTACCTATCTCTATTTATCTATCTACCTACCTTCCTATCTGTATCTATCTATCTATCTACCTACCTATCTCTATCTATCTACCTACCTACCTATCTGTATTTTTCTATCTATCTACCTACCTATCTGTATCTATCTACCTACCTACCTATCTCCATCTATCTATCTACCTACCTACCTATCTGTATCTATCTATCTACCTACCTACCTATCTGTATCTATCAATCTACCTACCTACCTATCTGTATCTATCAATCTACTTACCTACCTATCTGTATCTATCATTCTACATACCTACCTATCTCTATCTATCTATCTATCTATCTATCTATCTACCTATCTGTATTTATCTATCTACCTACCTACCTATCTGTACCTATCTATCTACCTACCTAGCTATATGTATCTATCAATCTACCTACCTACCTATCTCTATCTATCTATCTACCTACCTACCTATCTCTATCTATCTACCTACCTACCTACCTATCTGTATTTATCTATCTATCTACCTACCTATCTGTATCTATCTACCTACCTACCTATCTCTCTCTATCTATCTACCTACCTACCTATATGTATCTATCTATCTACCTACCTACCTATCTGTATCTATCAATCTACCTACCTACGTATCTGTATCTATCAATCTACTTACCTACCTATCTGTATCTATCATTCTACATACCTACCTATCTCTATCTATCTATCTACCTACCTACCTATCTCTATTTATCTATCTACCTACCTACCTATCTGTTTCTATCTATCTACCTACCTACCTATCTGTATCTATCAATCTACCTACCTACCTATCTCTATCTATCTATCTACCTACCTACCTATCTCTATCTATCTACCTACCTACCTATCTGTATTTATCTATCTATCTACCTACCTATCTGTATCTATCTACCTACCTACCTATCTCTATCTATCTATCTACCTACCTACCTATCTGTATATATCTATCTACCTACCTACCTATCTGTATCTATCAATCTACCTACCTACCTATCTGTATCTATCAATCTACTTACCTACCTATCTGTATCTATCATTCTACATACCTACCTATCTCTATCTATCTACCTACCTACCTACCTATCTGTATTTATCTATCTACCTACCTACCTATCTGTATCTATCTATCTACCTACCTATCTGTATCTATCAATCTACCTACCTACCTATCTCTATCTATCTATCTACCTACCTACCTATCTCTATCTATCTATCTATCTACCTTCCTACCTATCTCTATCTATCTACCTACCTACCTACCTATATGTATTTATCTATCTATCTACCTACCTATCTGTATCTATCTACCTACCTACCTATCTCTATCTATCTATCTACCTACCTACCTATCTGTATCTATCTATCTACCTACCTAGCTATCTGTATCTATCAATCTACCTACCTACCTATCTGTATCTATCAATCTACTTACCTACCTATCTGTATCTATCATTCTACATACCTACCTATCTCTATCTATCTATCTACCTACCTACCTATCTGTATTTATCTACCTACCTACCTACCTATCTGTATCTATCTATCTACCTACCTACCTATCTGTATCTATCAATCTACCTACCTACCTATCTCTATCTATCTATCTACCTACCTACCTACCTATCTCTATCTATCTACCAACCTACCGACCTATCTGTATTTATCTATCTATATACCTACCTATCTGTATCTATCTACCTACCTACCTATCTGTATCTATCTATCTACCTACCTACCTATCTGTATCTATCTATCTACCTACCTACCTATCTGTATCTATCAATCTACTTACCTACCTATCTGTATCTATCATTCTACATACCTACCTATCTCTATCTATCTATCTACCTACCTACCTATCTGTATTTATCTATCTACCTACTTACCTACCTGTATCTATCTGTCTACCTACCTACCTATCTGTATCTATCAATCTACCTACCTACCTATCTCTATCTATCTACCTACCTACCTATCTGTATTTATCTGTCTATCTACCTACCTATCTGTATCTATCTACCTACCTACCTATCTCTATCTATCTATCTACCTACCTACCTATCTCTATCTATCTATCTACCTACCTACCTATCTGTATTTATCTATCTACCTACCTACCTTTCTCTATCTATCTATCTATCTACCTACCTACCTATCTGTATCTATCTATCTACCTACCTACCTATCTGTATCTATCAATCTACCTACCTACATATGTCTATCTACCTACCTACCTACCTATCTCTATCTATCTATCTACCTACCTACCTATCTGTATCTATCAATCTACATACCTACCTATCTCTATCTATCTATCTACCTACCTACCTATCTGTATCTATCAATCTACCTACCTACCTATCTCTATCTATCTATCTACCTACCTACCTATCTCTATCTATCTACCTACCTACCTACCTATATGTACTTATCTATCTATCTACCTACCTATCTGTATCTATCTACCTACCTACCTATCTCTATCTATCTATCTACCTACCTACCTATCTGCATCTATCTATCTACCTACCTAGCTATCTGTATCTATCAATCTACCTACCTACCTATCTGTATCTATCAATCTACTTACCTACCTATCTGTATCTATCATTCTACATACCTACCTATCTCTATCTATCTACCTACCTACCTATCTGTATTTATCTACCTACCTACCTACCTATCTGTATCGATCTATCTACCTACCTACCTATCTGTATCTATCAATCTACCTACCTACCTATCTCTATCTATCTATCTACCTACCTACCTATCTGTATTTATCTATCTACCTACCTACCTATCTGTATCTATCTATCTAACTACCTACCTATCTGTATCTATCAATCTACCTACCTACCTATCTCTATCTATCTATCTACCTACCTACCTATCTCTATCTATCTACCTACCTACCTACCTATATGTACTTATCTATCTATCTACCTACCTATCTGTATCTATCTACCTACCTACCTATCTCTATCTATCTATCTACCTACCTACCTATCTGCATCTATCTATCTACCTACCTAGCTATCTGTATCTATCAATCTACCTACCTACCTATCTGTATCTATCAATCTACTTACCTACCTATCTGTATCTATCATTCTACATACCTACCTATCTCTATCTATCTACCTACCTACCTATCTGTATTTATCTACCTACCTACCTACCTATCTGTATCGATCTATCTACCTACCTACCTATCTGTATCTATCAATCTACCTACCTACCTATCTCTATCTATCTATCTACCTACCTACCTATCTGTATTTATCTATCTACCTACCTACCTATCTGTATCTATCAATCTACTTACCTACCTATCTGTATCTATCATTCTACATACCTACCTATCTCTATCTATCTATCTACCTACCTACCTATCTGTATATATCTATCTACCTACCTACCTATCTGTATCTATCAATCTACCTACCTACCTATCTCTATCTATATATCTACCTACCTACCTATCTCTATCTATCTACCTACCTACCTATCTGTATTTATCTATCTACCTACCTACCTTTCTCTATCTATCTACCTACCTACCTATCTGTATCTATCTATCTACCTACCTACCTATCTGTATCTATCAATCTACCTACCTAACTATGTCTATCTATCTACCTACCTACCTATCTCTATCTATCTATCTACCTACCTACCTATCTGTATCTATCAATCTACATACCTACCTATCTCTATCTATCTATCTACCTACCTACCTATCTGTATTTATCTATCTACCTACCTACCTATCTGTATTTATCTATCTATCTACCTACCTATCTGTATCTATCTACCTATCTCTATCTATCTACCTACCTACCTACCTATCTCTATCTATATACCTACCTACCTATCTGTATTTATCTATCTACCTACCTACCTTTCTCTATCTATCTACCTACCTACCTATCTGTATCTATCTATCTACCTACCTACCTATCTGTATCTATCAATCTACCTACCTAACTATGTCTATCTATCTACCTACCTACCTATCTCTATCTATCTATCTACCTACCTACCGATCTGTATCTATCAATCTACATACCTACCTATCTCTATCTATCTATCTATCTACCTACCTACCTATCTGTATATATCTATCTATCTACCTACCTATCTGCATCTATCTATCTACCTACCTACCTATCTGTATCTATCAATCTACCTACCTACCTATCTGTATCTATCAATCTACTTACCTACCTATCTGTATCTATCATTCTACATACCTACCTATCTCTATCTATCTACCTACCTATCTGTATTTATCTATCTACCTACCTACCTATCTGTATCTATCTATCTACCTACCTACCTATCTGTATCTATCAATCTACCTACCTACCTATCTCTATCTATCTACCTACCTACCTACCTATCTGTATTTATCTATCTATCTACCTACCTATCTGTATCTATCTACCTACCTACCTATCTCTATCTATCTATCTACTTACCTACCTATCTCTATCTATCTATCTACCTACCTACCTATCTCTATCTATCTATCTACCTACCTACCTATCTGTATTTATCTATCTACCTACCTACCTTTCTCTATCTATCTACCTACCTACCTATCTGTATCTATCAATCTACCTACCTAACTATCTGTAGCTATCTACCTACCTACCTATCTGTATCTATCAATCTACCTACCTACCTATCTGTATCTGTCAATCTACTTACCTACCTATCTGTATCTATCATTCTACATACCTACCTATCTCTATCTATCTATCTACCTACCTACCTATCTGTATTTATCTATCTACCAACCTACCTATCTGTATCTATCTATCTACCTACCTACCTATCTGTATCTATCAATCTACCTACCTACCTATCTCTATCTATCTATCTACCTACCTACCTATCTCTATCTATCTACCTACCTACCTACCTATCTGTATTTATCTATCTATCTACCTACCTATCTGTATCTATCTACCTACCTACCTATCTCTATCTATCTATCTACCTACCTACCTATCTGTATCTATCTACCTACCTACCTACCTATCTGTATCTATCAATCTACCTACCTACCTATCTGTATCTATCAATCTACTTACCTACCTATCTGTATCTATCATTCTACATACCTACCTATCTCTATCTATCTATCTACCCACCTACCTATCTGTATTTATCTATCTACCTACCTACCTATCTGTACCTATCTATCTACCTACCTACCTATCTGTATTTATAAATCTACCTACCTACCTATCTCTATCTATCTATCTACCTACCTACCTATCTCTATCTATCTACCTACCTACCTACCTATCTGTATTTATCTATCTACCTACCTATCTTTATCTATCTACCTACCTACCTATCTCTATCTATCTATCTACCTACCTACCTATCTGTATCTATCTATCTACCTACCTACCTATCTGTATCTATCAATCTACCTACCTACCTATCTGTATCTATCAATCTACTTACCTACCTATCTGTATCTATCATTCTACATACCTACCTATCTCTATCTATCTATCTACCTACCTACCTATCTCTATTTATCTATCTACCTACCTACCTATCTGTATCTATCTACCTACCTACCTATCTGTATCTATCAATCTACCTACCTACCTATCTCTATCTATCTATCTACCTACCTACCTATCTCTATCTATCTACCTACCTACCTATCTCTATCTACCTATATACCTACCTACCTATCTGTATCTATCTATCTACCTACCTACCTATCTGTATCTATCAATCTACCTACCTACCTATCTGTATCTATCAATCTACTTACCTACCTATCTGTATCTATCATTCTACATACCTACCTATCTCTATCTATCTATCTATCTACCTACCTATCTGTATTTATCTATCTACCTACTTACCTATCTGTACCTATCTATCTACCTACCTAGCTATATGTATCTATCAATCTACCTACCTACCTATCTCTATCTATCTACCTACCTACCTATCTCTATCTATCTACCTACCTACCTACCTATCTGTATTTATCTATCTATCTACCTACCTATCTGTATCTATCTACCTACCAACCTATCTGTATCTATCGATCTACCTACCTACCTATCTGTATCTATCAATCTACCTACCTACGTATCTGTATCTATCAATCTACTTACCTACCTATCTTTATCTATCATTCTACATACCTACCTATCTGTATCTATCAATCTACCTACCTACCTATCTGTATCTATCAATCTACCTACCTACCTATCTGTATCTACCTACCTACCTACCTACCTATCTGTATCTATCAATCTACCTACCTACCTATCTCTATCTATCTATCTACCTACCTACCTATCTCTATCTACCTACCTACCTACCTACCTATCTGTATTTATCTATCTATCTACCTACCTATCTGTATCTATCTACCTACCTACCTATCTCTATCTATCTATCTACCTACCTACCTATCTGTATCTATCTATCTACCTACCTACCTATCTGTATCTATCAATCTACCTACCTACCTATCTGTATCTATCAATCTACTTACCTACCTATCTGTATCTATCATTCTACATACCTACCTATCTCTATCTATCTATCTATCTATCTATCTATCTATCTATCTATCTATCTATCTACCTACCTACCTATCTGTATTTATCTATCTACCTACCTACCTATCTGTATCTATCTACCTACCTACCTATCTGTATCTATCAATCTACCTACCTACCTATCTCTATCTATCTACCTACCTACCTACCTATCTGTATTTATCTATCTATCTACCTACCTATCTGTATCTATCTACCTACCTACCTATCTCTATCTATCTATCTACCTACCTACCTATCTCTATCTATCTATCTACCTACCTACCTATCTCTATCTATCTATCTACCTACCTACCTATCTGTATTTATCTATCTACCTACCTACCTTTCTCTATCTATCTATCTACCTACCTACCTATCTGTATATATCTATCTACCTACCTACCTTTCTGTATCTATCAATCTACCTACCTACCTATGTCTATCTACCTACCTACCTACTTATCTCTATCTATCTATCTACCTACCTACCTATCTGTATCTATCAATCTACATACCTACCTATCTCTATCTATCTATCTACCTACCTACCTATCTGTATTTATCTATCTACCTACCTACCTATCTGTATCTATCTATCTACCTACCTACCTATCTGTATCTATCAATCTACCTACCTTCCTATATCTATCTATATATCTACCTACCTACCTATCTCTATCTATCTATCTACCTACCTACCTATCTGTATCTATCAATCTACCTACCTACGTATCTGTATCTATCAATCTACTTACCTACCTATCTTTATCTATCATTCTACATACCTACCTATCTGTATCTATCAATCTACCTACCTACCTATCTGTATCTATCAATCTACCTACCTACCTATCTGTATCTACCTACCTACCTACCTACCTATCTGTATCTATCAATCTACCTACCTACCTATCTCTATCTATCTATCTACCTACCTACCTATCTCTATCTACCTACCTACCTACCTACCTATCTGTATTTATCTATCTATCTACCTACCTATCTGTATCTATCTACCTACCTACCTATCTCTATCTATCTATCTACCTACCTACCTATCTGTATCTATCTATCTACCTACCTACCTATCTGTATCTATCAATCTACCTACCTACCTATCTGTATCTATCAATCTACTTACCTACCTATCTGTATCTATCATTCTACATACCTACCTATCTCTATCTATCTATCTATCTATCTATCTATCTATCTATCTACCTACCTACCTATCTGTATTTATCTATCTACCTACCTACCTATCTGTATCTATCTACCTACCTACCTATCTGTATCTATCAATCTACCTACCTACCTATCTCTATCTATCTACCTACCTACCTACCTATCTGTATTTATCTATCTATCTACCTACCTATCTGTATCTATCTACCTACCTACCTATCTCTATCTATCTATCTACCTACCTACCTATCTCTATCTATCTATCTACCTACCTACCTATCTCTATCTATCTATCTACCTACCTACCTATCTGTATTTATCTATCTACCTACCTACCTTTCTCTATCTATCTATCTACCTACCTACCTATCTGTATCTATCTATCTACCTACCTACCTTTCTGTATCTATCAATCTACCTACCTACCTATGTCTATCTACCTACCTACCTACCTATCTCTATCTATCTATCTACCTACCTACCTATCTGTATCTATCAATCTACATACCTACCTATCTCTATCTATCTATCTACCTACCTACCTATCTGTATTTATCTATCTACCTACCTACCTATCTGTATCTATCTATCTACCTACCTACCTATCTGTATCTATCAATCTACCTACCTTCCTATATCTATCTATATATCTACCTACCTACCTATCTCTATCTATCTATCTACCTACCTACCTATCTGTATCTATCAATCTACATACCTACCTATCTCTATCTATCTATCTATCTATCTATCTATCTATCTATCTATCTATCTATCTATCTATCTATCTATCTATCTATCTATCTATCTATCTATCTACCTACCTATCTGTATTTATCTATCTACCTACCTACCTATCTGTATCTATCTATCTACCTACCTACCTATCTGTATTTATCTATCTACCTACCTACCTATCTGTATCTATCTATGTACCTACCTACCTATCTGTATCTATCAATCTACCTACCTACCTATCTCTATCTATCTACCTACCTACCTACCTATCTGTATTTATCTATCTATCTACCTACCTATCTGTATCTATCTACCTACTTACCTATCTCTATCTATCTATCTACCTACCTACCTATCTGTATTTATCTATCTACCTACCTACCTATATCTATCAATCTACCTACCTACCTACCTATCTGTATTTATCTATCTACCTACCTACCTATCTCTATCTATCTATCTACCTACCTACCTATCTGTATCTATCTATCTACCTACCTACCTATCTGTATCTATCAATCTACCTACCTAACTATCTGTAGCTATCTACCTACCTACCTATCTGTATCTATCAATCTACCTACCTACCTATCTGTATCTGTCAATCTACTTACCTACCTATCTGTATCTATCATTCTACATACCTACCTATCTCTATCTATCTATCTACCTACCTACCTATCTGTATTTATCTATCTACCAACCTACCTATCTGTATCTATCTATCTACCTACCTACCTATCTGTATCTATCTATCTACCTACCTACCTATCTCTATCTATCTATCTACCTACCTATCTGTATTTATCTATCTATCTACCTACCTATCTGTATCTATCTACCTACCTACCTATCTCTATCTATCTATCTACCTACCTACCTATCTGTATCTATCTACCTACCTACCTACCTATCTGTATCTATCAATCTACCTACCTACTTATCTGTATCTATCAATCTACTTACCTACCTATCTGTATCTATCATTCTACATACCTACCTATCTCTATCTATCTATATACCCACCTACCTATCTGTATTTATCTATCTACCTACCTACCTATCTGTACCTATCTATCTACCTACCTACCTATCTGTATCTATAAATCTACCTACCTACCTATCTCTATCTATCTATCTACCTACCTACCTATCTCTATCTATCTACCTACCTACCTATCTCTATCTACCTATCTACCTACCTACCTATCTGTATCTATCTATCTACCTACCTACCTATCTGTATCTATCAATCTACCTACCTACCTATCTGTATCTATCAATCTACTTACCTACCTATCTGTATCTATCATTCTACATACCTACCTATCTCTATCTATCTATCTATCTACCTACCTATCTGTATTTATCTATCTACCTACCTACCTATCTGTACCTATCTATCTACCTACCTAGCTATATGTATCTATCAATCTACCTACCTACCTATCTCTATCTATCTATCTACCTACCTACCTATCTCTATCTATCTACCTACCTACCTACCTATCTCTATTTATCTATCTATCTACCTACCTATCTGTATCTATCTACCTACCAACCTATCTGTATCTATCGATCTACCTACCTACCTATCTGTATCTATCAATCTACCTATCTATGTATCTGTATCTATCAATCTACTTACCTACCTATCTGTATCTATCATTCTACATACCTACCTATCTGTATCTATCAATCTACCTACCTACCTATCTGTATCTATCAATCTACCTACCTACCTATCTGTATCTATCTACCTACCTACCTACCTATCTGTATCTATCAATCTACCTACCTACCTATCTCTATCTATCTATCTACCTACCTACCTATCTCTATCTATCTACCTACCTACCTACCTATCTGTATTTATCTATCTATCTACCTACCTATCTGTATCTATCTACCTACCTACCTATCTCTATCTATCTATCTACCTACCTACCTATCTGTATCTATCTATCTACCTACCTACCTATCTGTATCTATCAATCTACCTACCTACCTATCTGTATCTATCAATCTACTTACCTACCTATCTGTATCTATCATTCTACATACCTACCTATCTCTATCTATCTATCTACCTACCTACCTATCTGTATTTATCTATCTACCTACCTACCTATCTGTATCTATCTATCTACCTACCTACCTATCTGTATCTATCAATCTACCTACCTACCTATCTCTATCTACCTACCTACCTACCTATCTGTATTTATCTATCTATCTACCTACCTATCTGTATCTATCTACCTACCTACCTATCTCTATCTATCTATCTACCTACCTACCTATCTGTATTTATCTATCTACCTACCTACCTATCTCTATCAATCTACCTACCTACCTACCTATCTGTATTTATCTATCTACCTACCTACCTATCTCTATCTATCTATCTACCTACCTATCTATCTGTATCTATCTATCTACCTACCTACCTATCTGTATCTATCAATCTACCTACCTAACTATCTATAGCTATCTACCTACCTACCTATCTTTATCTATCAATCTACCTACCTACCTATCTGTATCTGTCAATCTACTTACCTACCTATCTGTATCTATCATTCTACATACCTACCTATCTCTATCTATCTATCTACCTACCTACCTATCTGTATTTATCTATCTACCAACCTACCTATCTGTATCTATCTATCTACCTACCTACCTATCTGTATCTATCAATCTACCTACCTACCTATCTCTATCTATCTATCTACCTACCTACCTATCTCTATCTAACTACCTACCTACCTACCTATCTGTATTTATCTATCTATCTACCTACCTATCTGTATCTATCTACCTACCTACCTATCTCTATCTATCTATCTACCTACCTACCTATCTGTATCTATCTACCTACCTACCTACCTATCTGTATCTATCAATCTACCTACCTACCTATCTGTATCTATCAATCTACTTACCTACCTATCTGTATCTATCATTCTACATACCTACCTATCTCTATCTATCTATCTACCCACCTACCTATCTGTATTTATCTATCTACCTACCTACCTATCTGTACCTATCTATCTACCTACCTACCTATCTGTATCTATAAATCTACCTACCTACCTATCTCTATCTATCTATCTACCTACCTACCTATCTCTTTCTATCTATCTACCTACCTACCTATCTGTATTTATCTATCTATCTACCTACCTATCTTTATCTATCTACCTACCTACCTATCTCTACCTATCTATCTACCTACCTACCTATCTGTATCTATCTATCTACCTACCTACCTATCTGTATCTATCAATCTACCTACCTACCTATTTGTATCTATCAATCTACTTACCTACCTATCTGTATCTATCATTCTACATACCTACCTATCTCTATCTATCTATCTACCTACCTACCTATCTCTATTTATCTATCTACCTACTTACCTATCTGTATCTATCTATCTACCTACCTACCTATCTGTATCTATCAATCTACCTACCTACCTATCTCTATCTATCTATCTACCTACCTACCTATCTCTATCTATCTACCTACCTACCTATCGGTATTTATCTATCTATCTACCTACCTGTCTGTATCTATCTACCTACCTACCTATCTCTATCTACCTATCTACCTACCTACCTATCTGTATCTATCTATCTACCTACCTACCTATCTGTATCTATCAATCTACCTACCTACCTATCTGTATCTATCAATCTACTTACCTACCTATCTGTATCTATCATTCTACATACCTACCTATCTCTATCTATCTATCTATCTATCTACCTACCTATCTGTATTTATCTATCTACGTACCTACCTATCTGTACCTATCTATCTACCTACCTAGCTATATGTATCTATCAATCTACCTACCTACCTATCTCTATCTATCTATCTACCTACCTACCTATCTCTATCTATCTACCTACCTACCTACCTATCTGTATTTATCTATCTATCTACCTACCTATCTGTATCTATCTACCTACCTACCTATCTCTATCTATCTATCTATCTACCTACCTATCTGTATCTATCAATCTACCTACCTACGTATCTGTATCTATCAATCTACTTTCCTACCTATCTGTATCTATCATTCTACATACCTACCTATCTGTATCTATCAATCTACCTACCTACCTATCTGTATCTATCAATCTACCTACCTACCTATCTGTATCTATCTACCTACCTACCTACCTATCTGTATCTATCAATCTACCTACCTACCTATCTCTATCTATCTATCTACCTACCTACCTATCTCTATCTATCTATCTACCTACCTACCTATCTCTATCTATCTACCTACCTACCTATCGGTATTTATCTATCTATCTATCTACCTATCTGTATCTATCTACCTACCTACCTATCTCTATCTATCTATCTACCTACCTACCTATCTGTATCTATCTATCTACCTACCTACCTATCTGTATCTATCAATCTACCTACCTACCTATCTGTATCTATCAATCTACTTACCTACCTATCTGTATCTATCATTCTACATACCTACCTATCTCTATCTATCTATCTACCTACCTACCTATCTGTATTTATCTATCTACCTACCTACCTATCTGTATCCATCTATCTACCTACCTACCTATCTGTATCTATCAATCTACCTACCTACCTATCTCTATCTATCTATCTACCTACCTACCTATCTCTATCTATCTACCTACCTACCTACCTATCTGTATTTATCTATCTATCTACCTACCTATCTGTATCTATCTACCTACCTACCTATCTCTATCTATCTATCTACCTACCTACCTATCTGCATCTATCTATCTACCTACCTAGCTATCTGTATCTATCAATCTACCTACCTACCTATCTGTATCTATCAATCTACTTACCTACCTATCTGTATCTATCATTCTACATACCTACCTATCTCTATCTATCTATCTACCTACCTATCTGTATTTATCTATCTACCTACCTACCTATCTGTACCTATCTATCTACCTACCTAGCTATATGTATCTATCAATCTACCTACCTACCTATCTCTATCTATCTATCTACCTACCTACCTATCTCTATCTATCTACCTACCTACCTACCTATCTGTATTTATCTATCTATCTACCTACCTATCTGTATCTATCTACCTACCAACCTATCTGTATCTATCTATCTACCTACCTACCTATCTGTATCTATCAATCTACCTACCTACGTATCTGTATCTATCAATCTACTTACCTACCTATCTGTATCTATCATTCTACATACCTACCTATCTGTATCTATCAATCTACCTACCTACCTATCTGTATCTATCAATCTACCTACCTACCTATCTGTATCTATCTACCTACCTACCTACCTATCTGTATCTATCAATCTACCTACCTACCTATCTCTATCTATCTATCTACCTACCTACCTATCTGTATCTATCTACCTACCTACCTATCTCTATCTATCTATCTACCTACCTACCTATCTGTATTTATCTATCTACCTACCTACCTATCTGTATCTATCTATCTAACTACCTACCTATCTGTATCTATCAATCTACCTACCTACCTATCTCTATCTATCTATCTACCTACCTACCTATCTCTATCTATCTACCTACCTACCTACCTATATGTATTTATATATCTATCTACCTACCTATCTGTATCTATCTACCTACCTACCTATCTCTATCTATCTATCTACCTACCTACCTATCTGCATCTATCTATCTACCTACCTAGCTATCTGTATCTATCAATCTACCTACCTACCTATCTGTATCTATCAATCTACTTACCTACCTATCTGTATCTATCATTCTACATACCTACCTATCTCTATCTATCTATCTATCTATCTATCTATCTATCTATCTATCTATCTACCTACCTACCTATCTGTATTTATCTATCTACCTACCTACCTATCTGTATCTATCTATCTACCTACCTACCTATCTGTATCTATCAATCTACCTACCTACCTATCTCTATCTATCTGCCTACCTACCTACCTATCTGTATTTATCTATCTATCTACCTACCTATCTGTATCTATCTACCTACCTACCTATCTCTATCTATCTATCTACCTACCTACCTATCTCTATCTATCTATCTACCTACCTACCTATCTCTATCTATCTATCTACCTACCTACCTATCTGTATTTATCTATCTACCTAACTACCTTTCTCTATCTATCAATCTACCTACCTACCTATGTCTATCTATCTACCTACCTACCTATCTCTATCTATCTATCTACCTACCTACCTATCTGTATCTATCAATCTACATACCTACCTATCTCTATCTATCTATCTACCTACCTACCTATCTGTATTTATCTATCTACCTACCTACCTATCTGTATCTATCTATCTACCTACCTACCTATCTGTATCTATCAATCTACCTACCTTCCTATATCTATCTATATATCTACCTACCTACCTATCTCTATCTATCTATCTACCTACCTACCTATCTGTATCTATCAATCTACATACCTACCTATCTCTATCTATCTATCTATCTATCTATCTATCTATCTATCTATCTATCTATCTATCTATCTATCTATCTACCTACCTACCTATCTCTATCTATCTATCTACCTACCTACCTATCTGTATCTATCATTCTACATACCTACCTATCTCTATCTATCTATCTATCTATCTATCTATCTACCTACCTACCTACCTATCTGTATTTATCTATCTACCTACCTACCTATCTGTATTTATCTATCTACCTACCTACCTATCTGTATCTATCAATCTACCTACCTACCTATCTCTATCTATCTACCTACCTACCTACCTATCTGTATTTATCTATCTATCTACCTACCTATCTGTATCTATCTACCTACCTACCTATCTCTATCTATCTATCTACCTACCTACCTATCTCTATCTATCTATCTACCTACCTACCTATCTCTATCTATCTATCTACCTACCTACCTATCTGTATTTATCTATCTACCTAACTACCTTTCTCTATCTATCTATCTACCTACCTACCTATCTGTATCTATCTATCTACCTACCTACCTATCTGTATCTATCAATCTACCTACCTACCTATGTCTATCTATCTATCTACCTACCTATCTCTATCTATCTATCTACCTACCTACCTATCTGTATCTATCAATCTACATACCTACCTATCTCTATCTATCTATCTACCTACCTACCTATCTGTATTTATCTATCTACCTACCTACCTATCTGTATCTATCTATCTACCTACCTACCTATCTGTATCTATCAATCTACCTACCTTCCTATATCTATCTATATATCTACCTACCTACCTATCTCTATCTATCTATCTACCTACCTACCTATCTGTATCTATCAATATACATACCTACCTATCTCTATCTATCTATCTATCTATCTATCTATCTATCTATCTATCTATCTATCTATCTATCTATCTATCTATCTATCTATCTACCTACCTACCTATCTGTATTTATCTATCTACCTACCTACCTATCTGTATCTATCTATCTACCTACCTACCTATCTGTATCTATCAAACTACCTACCTACCTATCTGTATCTATCAATCTACTTACCTACCTATCTGTATCTATCATTCTACATACCTACCTATCTCTATCTATCTATCTACCTACCTACCTATCTGTATTTATCTATCTACCTACCTACCTACCTATCTCTATCTATCTATCTACCTACCTACCTATCTGTATCTATCAATCTACCTACCTACCTATCTCTATCTATCTACCTACCTACCTACCTATCTGTATTTATCTATCTATCTACCTACCTATCTGTATCTATCTACCTACCTACCTATCTCTATCTATCTATCTACCTACCTACCTATCTGTATTTATCTATCTACCTACCTACCTATCTCTATCAATCTACCTACCTACCTACCTATCTGTATTTATCTATCTACCTACCTACCTATCTCTATCTATCTACCTACCTACCTATCTGTATCTATCTATCTACCTACCTACCTATCTGTATCTATCAATCTACCTACCTAACTATCTGTAGCTATCTACCTACCTACCTATCTGTATCTATCAATCTACCTACCTACCTATCTGTATCTGTCAATCTACTTACCTACCTATCTGTATCTATCATTCTACATACCTACCTATCTCTATCTATCTATCTACCTACCTACCTATCTGTACTTATCTATCTACCAACCTACCTATCTGTATCTATCTATCTACCTACCTACCTATCTGTATCTATCAATCTACCTACCTACCTATCTCTATCTATCTATCTACCTACCTACCTATCTCTATCTAACTACCTACCTACCTATCTGTATTTATCTATCTATCTACCTACCTATCTGTATCTATCTACCTACCTACCTATCTCTATCTATCTATCTACCTACCTACCTATCTGTATCTATCTACCTACCTACCTACCTATCTGTATCTATCAATCTACCTACCTACCTATCTGTATCTATCAATCTACTTACCTACCTATCTGTATCTATCATTCTACATACCTACCTATCTCTATCTATCTATCTACCCACCTACCAATCTGTATTTATCTATCTACCTACCTACCTATCTGTACCTATCTATCTACCTACCTACCTATCTGTATCTATAAATCTACCTACCTACCTATCTCTATCTATCTATCTACCTACCTACCTATCTCTTTCTATCTATCTACCTACCTACCTATCTGTATTTATCTATCTATCTACCTACCTATCTTTATCTATCTACCTAGCTACCTATCTCTACCTATCTATCTACCTACCTACCTATCTGTATCTATCTATCTACCTACCTACCTATCTGTATCTATCAATCTACCTACCTACCTATTTGTATCTATCAATCTACTTACCTACCTATCTGTATCTATCATTCTACATACCTACCTATCTCTATCTATCTATCTACCTACCTACCTATCTCTATTTATCTATCTACCTACCTACCTATCTGTATCTATCTATCTACCTACCTACCTATCTGTATCTATCAATCTACCTACCTACCTATCTCTATCTATCTATCTACCTACCTACCTATCTCTATCTATCTAGCTACCTACCTATCGGTATTTATCTATCTATCTACCTACCTGTCTGTATCTATCTACCTACCTACCTATCTCTATCTACCTATCTACCTACCTACCTATCTGTATCTATCTATCTACCTACCTACCTATCTGTATCTATCAATCTACCTACCTACCTATCTGTATCTATCAATCTACTTACCTACCTATCTGTATCTATCATTCTACATACCTACCTATCTCTATCTATCTATCTATCTACCTACCTATCTGTATTTATCTATCTACCTACCTACCTATCTGTACCTATCTATCTACCTACCTAGCAATATGTATCTATCAATGTACCTACCTACCTATCTCTATCTATCTATCTACCTACCTACCTATCTCTATCTATCTACCTACCTACCTACCTATCTGTATTTATCTATCTATCTACCTACCTATCTGTATCTATCTACCTACCTACCTATCTCTATCTATCTATCTACCTACCTACCTATCTGTATCTATCAATCTACCTACCTACGTATCTGTATCTATCAATCTACTTTCCTACCTATCTGTATCTATCATTCTACATACCTACCTATCTGTATCTATCAATCTACCTACCTACCTATCTGTATCTATCAATCTACCTACCTACCTATCTGTATCTATCTACCTACCTACCTACCTATCTGTATCTATCAATCTACCTACCTACCTATCTCTATCTATCTATCTACCTACCTACCTATCTCTATCTATCTACCTACCTACCTACCTATCTGTATTTATCTATCTATCTATCTACCTATCTGTATCTATCTACCTACCTACCTATCTCTATCTATCTATCTACCTACCTACCTATCTGTATCTATCTATCTACCTACCTACCTATCTGTATCTATCAATCTACCTACCTACCTATCTGTATCTATCAATCTACTTACCTACCTATCTGTATCTATCATTCTACATACCTACCTATCTTTATCTATCTATCTACCTACCTACCTATCTGTATTTATCTATCTACCTACCTACCTATCTGTATCTATCTATCTACCTACCTACCTATCTGTATCTATCAATCTACCTACCTACCTATCTCTATCTATCTATCTACCTACCTACCTATCTCTATCTATCTACCTACCTACCTACCTATATGTATTTATCTATCTATCTACCTACCTATCTGTATCTATCTACCTACCTACCTATCTCTATCTATCTATCTACCTACCTACCTATCTGCATCTATCTATCTACCTACCTAGCTATCTGTATCTATCAATCTACCTACCTACCTATCTGTATCTATCAATCTACTTACCTACCTATCTGTATCTATCATTCTACATACCTACCTATCTCTATCTATCTATCTATCTACCTACCTATCTGTATTTATCTATCTACCTACCTACCTATCTGTACCTATCTATCTACCTACCTAGCTATATGTATCTATCAATCTACCTACCTACCTATCTCTATCTATCTATCTACCTACCTACCTATCTCTATCTATCTACCTACCTACCTACCTATCTGTATTTATCTATCTATCTACCTACCTATCTGTATCTATCTACCTACCAACCTATCTGTATCTATCTATCTACCTACCTACCTATCTGTATCTATCAATCTACCTACCTACGTATCTGTATCTATCATTCTACTTACCTACCTATCTGTATCTATCATTCTACATACCTACCTATCTGTATCTATCAATCTACCTACCTACCTATCTGTATCTATCAATCTACCTACCTACCTATCTGTATCTATCTACCTACCTACCTACCTATCTGTATCTATCAATCTACCTACCTACCTATCTCTATCTATCTATCTACCTACCTACCTATCTGTATCTATCTACCTACCTACCTATCTCTATCTATCTATCTACCTACCTACCTATCTGTATTTATCTATCTACCTACCTACCTATCTGTATCTATCTATCTAACTACCTACCTATCTGTATCTATCAATCTACCTACCTACCTATCTCTATCTATCTATCTACCTACCTACCTATCTCTATCTATCTACCTACCTACCTACCTATATGTACTTATCTATCTATCTACCTACCTATCTGTATCTATCTACCTACCTACCTATCTCTATCTATCTATCTACCTACCTACCTATCTGCATCTATCTATCTACCTACCTAGCTATCTGTATCTATCAATCTACCTACCTACCTATCTGTATCTATCTACCTACCTACCTACCTATCTGTATCTATCAATCTACCTACCTACCTATCTCTATCTATCTATCTACCTACCTACCTATCTCTATCTATCTACCTACCTACCTACCTATCTGTATTTATCTATCTATCTATCTACCTATCTGTATCTATCTACCTACCTACCTATCTCTATCTATCTATCTACCTACCTACCTATCTGTATCTATCTATCTACCTACCTACCTATCTGTATCTATCAATCTACCTACCTACCTATCTGTATCTATCAATCTACTTACCTACCTATCTGTATCTATCATTCTACATACCTACCTATCTTTATCTATCTATCTACCTACCTACCTATCTGTATTTATCTATCTACCTACGTACCTATCTGTAACTATCTATCTACCTACCTACCTATCTGTATCTATCAATCTACCTACCTACCTATCTCTATCTATCTATCTACCTACCTACCTATCTCTATCTATCTACCTACCTACCTATATGTATTTATCTATCTATCTACCTACCTATCTGTATCTATCTACCTACCTACCTATCTCTATCTATCTATCTACCTACCTACCTATCTGCATCTATCTATCTACCTACCTAGCTATCTGTATCTATCAATCTACCTACCTACCTATCTGTATCTATCAATCTACTTACCTACCTATCTGTATCTATCATTCTACATACCTACCTATCTCTATCTATCTATCTATCTATCTACCTACCTATCTGTATTTATCTATCTACCTACCTACCTATCTGTACCTATCTATCTACCTACCTAGCTATATGTATCTATCAATCTACCTACCTACCTATCTCTATCTATCTATCTACCTACCTACCTATCTCTATCTATCTACCTACCTACCTACCTATCTGTATTTATCTATCTATCTACCTACCTATCTGTATCTATCTACCTACCAACCTATCTGTGTCTATCTATCTACCTACCTACCTATCTGTATCTATCAATCTACCTACCTACGTATCTGTATCTATCATTCTACTTACCTACCTATCTGTATCTATCATTCTACATACCTACCTATCTGTATCTATCAATCTACCTACCTACCTATCTGTATCTATCAATCTACCTACCTACCTATCTGTATCTATCTACCTACCTACCTACCTATCTGTATCTATCAATCTACCTACCTACCTATCTCTATCTATCTATCTACCTACCTACCTATCTGTATCTATCTACCTACCTACCTATCTCTATCTATCTATCTACCTACCTACCTATCTGTATTTATCTATCTACCTACCTACCTATCTGTATCTATCTATCTAACTACCTACCTATCTGTATCTATCAATCTACCTACCTACCTATCTCTATCTATCTATCTACCTACCTACCTATCTCTATCTATCTACCTACCTACCTACCTATATGTACTTATCTATCTATCTACCTACCTATCTGTATCTATCTACCTACCTACCTATCTCTATCTATCTATCTACCTACCTACCTATCTGCATCTATCTATCTACCTACCTAGCTATCTGTATCTATCAATCTACCTACCTACCTATCTGTATCTATCAATCTACTTACCTACCTATCTGTATCTATCATTCTACATACCTACCTATCTCTATCTATCTATCTACCTACCTACCTATCTGTATTTATCTACCTACCTACCTACCTATCTGTATCGATCTATCTACCTACCTACCTATCTGTATCTATCAATCTACCTACCTACCTATCTCTATCTATCTATCTACCTACCTACCTATCTGTATTTATCTATCTACCTACCTACCTATCTGTATCTATCAATCTACTTACCTACCTATCTGTATCTATCATTCTACATACCTACCTATCTCTATCTATCTATCTACCTACCTACCTATCTGTATATATCTATCTACCTACCTACCTATCTGTATCTATCAATCTACCTACCTACCTATCTCTATCTATCTACCTACCTACCTACCTATCTGTATTTATCTATCTGTCTACCTACCTATCTGTATCTATCTACCTACCTACATATCTCTATCTATCTATCTACCTACCTACCTATCTGTATCTATCTATCTACCTACCTACCTATCTGTATCTATCAATCTACCTACCTACCTATCTGTATCTATCAATCTACTTACCTACCTATCTGTATCTATCATTCTAAATACCTACCTATCTCTATCTATCTATCTACCTACCTACCTATCTCTATTTATCTATCTACCTACCTTCCTATCTGTATCTATCTATCTATCTACCTACCTATCTCTATCTATCTACCTACCTACCTATCTGTATTTTTCTATCTATCTACCTACCTATCTGTATCTATCTACCTACCTACCTATCTCCATCTATCTATCTACCTACCTACCTATCTGTATCTATCTATCTACCTACCTACCTATCTGTATCTATCAATCTACCTACCTACCTATCTGTATCTATCAATCTACTTACCTACCTATCTGTATCTATCATTCTACATACCTACCTATCTCTATCTATCTATCTATCTATCTATCTACCTATCTGTATTTATCTATCTACCTACCTACCTATCTGTACCTATCTATCTACCTACCTAGCTATATGTATCTATCAATCTACCTACCTACCTATCTCTATCTATCTATCTACCTACCTACCTATCTCTATCTATCTACCTACCTACCTACCTATCTGTATTTATCTATCTATCTATCTACCTACCTACCTACCTATCTGTATTTATCTATCTACCTACCTACCTATCTGTATTTATCTATCTACCTACCTACCTATCTGTATCTATCAATCTACCTACCTACCTATCTCTATCTATCTACCTACCTACCTACCTATCTGTATTTATCTATCTATCTACCTACCTATCTGTATCTATCTACCTACCTACCTATCTCTATCTATCTATCTACCTACCTAACTATCTCTATCTATCTATCTACCTACCTACCTATCTCTATCTATCTATCTACCTACCTACCTATCTGTATTTATCTATCTACCTAACTACCTTTCTCTATCTATCTATCTACCTACCTACCTATCTGTATCTATCTATCTACCTACCTACCTATCTGTATCTATCAATCTACCTACCTACCTATGTCTATCTATCTATCTACCTACCTATCTCTATCTATCTATCTACCTACCTACCTATCTGTATCTATCAATCTACATACCTACCTATCTCTATCTATCTATCTACCTACCTACCTATCTGTATTTATCTATCTACCTACCTACCTATCTGTATCTATCTATCTACCTACCTACCTATCTGTATCTATCAATCTACCTACCTTCCTATATCTATCTATATATCTACCTACCTACCTATCTCTATCTATCTATCTACCTACCTACCTATCTGTATCTATCAATCTACATACCTACCTATCTCTATCTATATATCTATCTATCTATCTATCTATCTATCTATCTATCTATCTATCTATCTATCTATCTATCTATCTACCTACCTACCTATCTGTATTTATCTATCTACCTACCTACCTATCTGTATCTATCTATCTACCTACCTACCTATCTGTATCTATCAATCTACCTACCTACCTATGTCTATCTATCTATCTACCTACCTATCTCTATCTATCTATCTACCTACCTACCTATCTGTATCTATCAATCTACATACCTACCTATCTCTATCTATCTATCTACCTACCTACCTATCTGTATTTATCTATCTACCTACCTACCTATCTCTATCTATCTGTCTACCTACCTACCTATCTGTATTTATCTATCTACCTAACTACCTTTCTCTATCTATCTATCTACCTACCTACCTATCTGTATCTATCTATCTACCTACCTACCTATCTGTATCTATCAATCTACCTACCTACCTATGTCTATCTATCTATCTACCTACCTATCTCTATCTATCTATCTACCTACCTACCTATCTGTATCTATCAATCTACATACCTACCTATCTCTATCTATCTATCTACCTACCTACCTATCTGTATTTATCTATCTACCTACCTACCTATCTGTATCTATCTATCTACCTACCTACCTATCTGTATCTATCAATCTACCTACCTTCCTATATCTATCTATATATCTACCTACCTACCTATCTCTATCTATCTATCTACCTACCTACCTATCTGTATCTATCAATCTACATACCTACCTATCTCTATCTATATATCTATCTATCTATCTATCTATCTATCTATCTATCTATCTATCTATCTATCTATCTATCTATCTACCTACCTACCTATCTGTATTTATCTATCTACCTACCTACCTATCTGTATCTATCTATCTACCTACCTACCTATCTGTATCTATCAAACTACCTACCTACCTATCTGTATCTATCAATCTACTTACCTACCTATCTGTATCTATCATTCTACATACCTACCTATCTCTATCTATCTATCTACCTACCTACCTATCTGTATTTATCTATCTACCTACCTACCTACCTATCTGTATCTATCTATCTACCTACCTACCTATCTGTATCTATCAATCTACCTACCTACCTATCTCTATCTATCTACCTACCTACCTACCTATCTGTATTTATCTATCTATCTACCTACCTATCTGTATCTATCTACCTACCTACCTATCTCTATCTATCTATCTACCTACCTAACTATCTGTATTTATCTATCTACCTACCTACCTATCTCTATCAATCTACCTACCTACCTACCTATCTGTATTTATCTATCTACCTACCTACCTATCTCTATCTATCTATCTACCTACCTACCTATCTGTATCTATCTATCTACCTACCTACCTATCTGTATCTATCAATCTACCTACCTAACTATCTGTAGCTATCTACCTACCTACCTATCTGTATCTATCAATCTACCTACCTACCTATCTGTATCTGTCAATCTACTTACCTACCTATCTGTATCTATCATTCTACATACCTACCTATCTCTATCTATCTATCTACCTACCTACCTATCTGTACTTATCTATCTACCAACCTACCTATCTGTATCTATCTATCTACCTACCTACCTATCTGTATCTATCAATCTACCTACCTACCTATCTCTATCTAACTACCTACCTACCTATCTGTATTTATCTATCTATCTACCTACCTATCTGTATCTATCTACCTACCTACCTATCTCTATCTATCTATCTACCTACCTACCTATCTGTATCTATCTACCTACCTACCTACCTATCTGTATCTATCAATCTACCTACCTACCTATCTGTATCTATCAATCTACTTACCTACCTATCTGTATCTATCATTCTACATACCTACCTATCTCTATCTATCTATCTACCCACCTACCAATCTGTATTTATCTATCTACCTACCTACCTATCTGTACCTATCTATCTACCTACCTACCTATCTGTATCTATAAATCTACCTACCTACCTATCTCTATCTATCTATCTACCTACCTACCTATCTCTTTCTATCTATCTACCTACCTACCTATCTGTATTTATCTATCTATCTACCTACCTATCTTTATCTATCTACCTAGCTACCTATCTCTACCTATCTATCTACCTACCTACCTATCTGTATCTATCTATATACCTACCTACCTATCTGTATCTATCAATCTACCTACCTACCTATTTGTATCTATCAATCTACTTACCTACCTATCTGTATCTATCATTCTACATACCTACCTATCTCTATCTATCTATCTACCTACCTACCTATCTCTATTTATCTATCTACCTACCTACCTATCTGTATCTATCTATCTACCTACCTACCTATCTGTATCTATCAATCTACCTACCTACCTATCTCTATCTATCTATCTACCTACCTACCTATCTCTATCTATCTAGCTACCTACCTACCTATCGGTATTTATCTATCTATCTACCTACCTGTCTGTATCTATCTACCTACCTACCTATCTCTATCTACCTATCTACCTACCTACCTATCTGTATCTATCAATCTACCTACCTACGTATCTGTATCTATCAATCTACTTTCCTACCTATCTGTATCTATCATTCTACATACCTACCTATCTGTATCTATCAATCTACCTACCTACCTATCTGTATCTATCAATCTACCTACCTATCTGTATCTATCTACCTACCTACCTACCTATCTGTATCTATCAATCTACCTACCTACCTATCTCTATCTATCTATCTACCTACCTACCTATCTCTATCTATCTACCTACCTACCTACCTATCTGTATTTATCTATCTATCTATCTACCTATCTGTATCTATCTACCTACATACCTATCTCTATCTATCTATCTACCTACCTACCTATCTGTATCTATCTATCTACCTACCTACCTATCTGTATCTATCAATCTACCTACCTACCTATCTGTATCTATCAATCTACTTACCTACCTATCTGTATCTATCATTCTACATACCTACCTATCTTTATCTATCTATCTACCTACCTACCTATCTGTATTTATCTATCTACCTACCTACCTATCTGTATCTATCTATCTACCTACCTACCTATCTGTATCTATCAATCTACCTACCTACCTATCTCTATCTATCTATCTACCTACCTACCTATCTCTATCTATCTACCTACCTACCTACCTATATGTATTTATCTATCTATCTACCTACCTATCTGTATCTATCTACCTACCTACCTATCTCTATCTATCTATCTACCTACCTACCTATCTGCATCTATCTATCTACCTACCTAGCTATCTGTATCTATCAATCTACCTACCTACCTATCTGTATCTATCAATCTACTTACCTACCTATCTGTATCTATCATTCTACATACCTACCTATCTCTATCTATCTATCTATCTACCTACCTATCTGTATTTATCTATCTACCTACGTACCTATCTGTACCTATCTATCTACCTACCTAGCTATATGTATCTATCAATCTACCTACCTACCTATCTCTATCTATCTATCTACCTACCTACCTATCTCTATCTATCTACCTACCTACCTACCTATCTGTATTTATCTATCTATCTACCTACCTATCTGTATCTATCTACCTACCAACCTATCTGTATCTATCTATCTACCTACCTACCTATCTGTATCTATCAATCTACCTACCTACGTATCTGTATCTATCATTCTACTTACCTACCTATCTGTATCTATCATTCTACATACCTACCTATCTGTATCTATCAATCTACCTACCTACCTATCTGTATCTATCAATCTACCTACCTACCTATCTGTATCTATCTACCTACCTACCTACCTATCTGTATCTATCAATCTACCTACCTACCTATCTCTATCTATCTATCTACCTACCTACCTATATGTATCTATCTACCTACCTACCTATCTCTATCTATCTATCTACCTACCTACCTATCTGTATTTATCTATCTACCTACCTACCTATCTGTATCTATCTATCTAACTACCTACCTATCTGTATCTATCAATCTACCTACCTACCTATCTCTATCTATCTATCTACCTACCTAGCAATATGTATCTATCAATGTACCTACCTACCTATCTCTATCTATCTATCTACCTACCTACCTATCTCTATCTATCTACCTACCTACCTACCTATCTGTATTTATCTATCTATCTACCTACCTATCTGTATCTATCTACCTACCTACCTATCTCTATCTATCTATCTACCTACCTACCTATCTGTATCTATCAATCTACCTACCTACGTATCTGTATCTATCAATCTACTTTCCTACCTATCTGTATCTATCATTCTACATACCTACCTATCTGTATCTATCAATCTACCTACCTACCTATCTGTATCTATCAATCTACCTACCTATCTGTATCTATCTACCTACCTACCTACCTATCTGTATCTATCAATCTACCTACCTACCTATCTCTATCTATCTATCTACCTACCTACCTATCTCTATCTATCTACCTACCTACCTACCTATCTGTATTTATCTATCTATCTATCTACCTATCTGTATCTATCTACCTACATACCTATCTCTATCTATCTATCTACCTACCTACCTATCTGTATCTATCTATCTACCTACCTACCTATCTGTATCTATCAATCTACCTACCTACCTATCTGTATCTATCAATCTACTTACCTACCTATCTGTATCTATCATTCTACATACCTACCTATCTTTATCTATCTATCTACCTACCTACCTATCTGTATTTATCTATCTACCTACCTACCTATCTGTATCTATCTATCTACCTACCTACCTATCTGTATCTATCAATCTACCTACCTACCTATCTCTATCTATCTATCTACCTACCTACCTATCTCTATCTATCTACCTACCTACCTACCTATATGTATTTATCTATCTATCTACCTACCTATCTGTATCTATCTACCTACCTACCTATCTCTATCTATCTATCTACCTACCTACCTATCTGCATCTATCTATCTACCTACCTAGCTATCTGTATCTATCAATCTACCTACCTACCTATCTGTATCTATCAATCTACTTACCTACCTATCTGTATCTATCATTCTACATACCTACCTATCTCTATCTATCTATCTATCTACCTACCTATCTGTATTTATCTATCTACCTACCTACCTATCTGTACCTATCTATCTACCTACCTAGCTATATGTATCTATCAATCTACCTACCTACCTATCTCTATCTATCTATCTACCTACCTACCTATCTCTATCTATCTACCTACCTACCTACCTATCTGTATTTATCTATCTATCTACCTACCTATCTGTATCTATCTACCTACCAACCTATCTGTATCTATCTATCTACCTACCTACCTATCTGTATCTATCAATCTACCTACCTACGTATCTGTATCTATCATTCTACTTACCTACCTATCTGTATCTATCATTCTACATACCTACCTATCTGTATCTATCAATCTACCTACCTACCTATCTGTATCTATCAATCTACCTACCTACCTATCTGTATCTATCTACCTACCTACCTACCTATCTGTATCTATCAATCTACCTACCTACCTATCTCTATCTATCTATCTACCTACCTACCTATCTGTATCTATCTACCTACCTACCTATCTCTATCTATCTATCTACCTACCTACCTATCTGTATTTATCTATCTACCTACCTACCTATCTGTATCTATCTATCTAACTACCTACCTATCTGTATCTATCAATCTACCTACCTACCTATCTCTATCTATCTATCTACCTACCTACCTATCTCTATCTATCTACCTACCTACCTACCTATATGTACTTATCTATCTATCTACCTACCTATCTGTATCTATCTACCTACCTACCTATCTCTATCTATCTATCTACCTACCTACCTATCTGCATCTATCTATCTACCTACCTAGCTATCTGTATCTATCAATCTACCTACCTACCTATCTGTATCTATCTACGTACCTACCTACCTATCTGTATCTATCAATCTACCTACCTACCTATCTCTATCTATCTATCTACCTACCTACCTATCTCTATCTATCTACCTACCTACCTACCTATCTGTATTTATCTATCTATCTATCTACCTATCTGTATCTATCTACCTACCTACCTATCTCTATCTATCTATCTACCTACCTACCTATCTGTATCTATCTATCTACCTACCTACCTATCTGTATCTATCAATCTACCTACCTACCTATCTGTATCTATCAATCTACTTACCTACCTATCTGTATCTATCATTCTACATACCTACCTATCTTTATCTATCTATCTACCTACCTACCTATCTGTATTTATCTATCTACCTACGTACCTATCTGTATCTATCTATCTACCTACCTACCTATCTGTATCTATCAATCTACCTACCTACCTATCTCTATCTATCTATCTACCTACCTACCTATCTCTATCTATCTACCTACCTACCTACCTATATGTATTTATCTATCTATCTACCTACCTATCTGTATCTATCTACCTACCTACCTATCTCTATCTATCTATCTACCTACCTACCTATCTGCATCTATCTATCTACCTACCTAGCTATCTGTATCTATCAATCTACCTACCTACCTATCTGTATCTATCAATCTACTTACCTACCTATCTGTATCTATCATTCTACATACCTACCTATCTCTATCTATCTATCTATCTACCTACCTATCTGTATTTATCTATCTACCTACCTACCTATCTGTACCTATCTATCTACCTACCTAGCTATATGTATCTATCAATCTACCTACCTACCTATCTCTATCTATCTATCTACCTACCTACCTATCTCTATCTATCTACCTACCTACCTACCTATCTGTATTTATCTATCTATCTACCTACCTATCTGTATCTATCTACCTACCAACCTATCTGTGTCTATCTATCTACCTACCTACCTATCTGTATCTATCAATCTACCTACCTACGTATCTGTATCTATCATTCTACTTACCTACCTATCTGTATCTATCATTCTACATACCTACCTATCTGTATCTATCAATCTACCTACCTACCTATCTGTATCTATCAATCTACCTACCTACCTATCTGTATCTATCTACCTACCTACCTACCTATCTGTATCTATCAATCTACCTACCTACCTATCTCTATCTATCTATCTACCTACCTACCTATCTGTATCTATCTACCTACCTACCTATCTCTATCTATCTATCTACCTACCTACCTATCTGTATTTATCTATCTACCTACCTACCTATCTGTATCTATCTATCTAACTACCTACCTATCTGTATCTATCAATCTACCTACCTACCTATCTCTATCTATCTATCTACCTACCTACCTATCTCTATCTATCTACCTACCTACCTACCTATATGTACTTATCTATCTATCTACCTACCTATCTGTATCTATCTACCTACCTACCTATCTCTATCTATCTATCTACCTACCTACCTATCTGCATCTATCTATCTACCTACCTAGCTATCTGTATCTATCAATCTACCTACCTACCTATCTGTATCTATCAATCTACTTACCTACCTATCTGTATCTATCATTCTACATACCTACCTATCTCTATCTATCTATCTACCTACCTACCTATCTGTATTTATCTACCTACCTACCTACCTATCTGTATCGATCTATCTACCTACCTACCTATCTGTATCTATCAATCTACCTACCTACCTATCTCTATCTATCTATCTACCTACCTACCTATCTGTATTTATCTATCTACCTACCTACCTATCTGTATCTATCAATCTACTTACCTACCTATCTGTATCTATCATTCTACATACCTACCTATCTCTATCTATCTATCTACCTACCTACCTATCTGTATATATCTATCTACCTACCTACCTATCTGTATCTATCAATCTACCTACCTACCTATCTCTATCTATCTACCTACCTACCTACCTATCTGTATTTATCTATCTGTCTACCTACCTATCTGTATCTATCTACCTACCTACATATCTCTATCTATCTATCTACCTACCTACCTATCTGTATCTATCTATCTACCTACCTACCTATCTGTATCTATCAATCTACCTACCTACCTATCTGTATCTATCAATCTACTTACCTACCTATCTGTATCTATCATTCTAAATACCTACCTATCTCTATCTATCTATCTACCTACCTACCTATCTCTATTTATCTATCTACCTACCTTCCTATCTGTATCTATCTATCTATCTACCTACCTATCTCTATCTATCTACCTACCTACCTATCTGTATTTTTCTATCTATCTACCTACCTATCTGTATCTATCTACCTACCTACCTATCTCCATCTATCTATCTACCTACCTACCTATCTGTATCTATCTATCTACCTACCTACCTATCTGTATCTATCAATCTACCTACCTACCTATCTGTATCTATCAATCTACTTACCTACCTATCTGTATCTATCATTCTACATACCTATCTATCTCTATCTATCTATCTATCTATCTATCTACCTATCTGTATTTATCTATCTACCTACCTACCTATCTGTACCTATCTATCTACCTACCTAGCTATATGTATCTATCAATCTACCTACCTACCTATCTCTATCTATCTATCTACCTACCTACCTATCTCTATCTATCTACCTACCTACCTACCTATCTGTATTTATCTATCTATCTACCTACCTATCTGTATCTATCTACCTACCTACCTATCTCTCTCTATCTATCTACCTACCTACCTATATGTATCTATCTATCTACCTACCTACCTATCTGTATCTATCAATCTACCTACCTACGTATCTGTATCTATCAATCTACTTACCTACCTATCTGTATCTATCATTCTACATACCTACCTATCTCTATCTATCTATCTACCTACCTACCTATCTCTATTTATCTATCTACCTACCTACCTATCTGTTTCTATCTATCTACCTACCTACCTATCTGTATCTATCAATCTACCTACCTACCTATCTCTATCTATCTATCTACCTACCTACCTATCTCTATCTATCTACCTACCTACCTATCTGTATTTATCTATCTATCTACCTACCTATCTGTATCTATCTACCTACCTACCTATCTCTATCTATCTATCTACCTACCTACCTATCTGTATATATCTATCTACCTACCTACCTATCTGTATCTATCAATCTACCTACCTACCTATCTGTATCTATCAATCTACTTACCTACCTATCTGTATCTATCATTCTACATACCTACCTATCTCTATCTATCTACCTACCTACCTACCTATCTGTATTTATCTATCTACCTACCTACCTATCTGTATCTATCTACCTACCTATCTGTATCTATCAATCTACCTACCTACCTATCTCTATCTATCTATCTACCTACCTACCTATCTCTATCTATCTATCTATCTACCTTCCTACCTATCTCTATCTATCTACCTACCTACCTACCTATATGTATTTATCTATCTATCTACCTACCTATCTGTATCTATCTACCTACCTACCTATCTCTATCTATCTATCTACCTACCTACCTATCTGTATCTATCTATCTACCTACCTAGCTATCTGTATCTATCAATCTACCTACCTACCTATCTGTATCTATCAATCTACTTACCTACCTATCTGTATCTATCATTCTACATACCTACCTATCTCTATCTATCTATCTACCTACCTACCTATCTGTATTTATCTACCTACCTACCTATCTGTATCTATCTATCTACCTACCTACCTATCTGTATCTATCTATCTACCTACCTACCTATCTGTATCTATCTATCTAACTACCTACCTACCTATCTCTATCTATCTACCAACCTACCGACCTATCTGTATTTATCTATCTATCTACCTACCTATCTGTATCTATCTACCTACCTACCTATCTGTATCTATCTATCTACCTACCTACCTATCTGTATCTATCTATCTACCTACCTACCTATCTGTATCTATCAATCTACTTACCTACCTATCTGTATCTATCATTCTACATACCTACCTAACTCTATCTATCTATCTACCTACCTACCTATCTGTATTTATCTATCTACCTACCTACCTACCTGTATCTATCTGTCTACCTACCTACCTATCTGTATCTATCAATCTACCTACCTACCTATCTCTATCTATCTACCTACCTACCTATCTGTATTTATCTGTCTATCTACCTACCTATCTGTATCTATCTACCTACCTACCTATCTCTATCTATCTATCTACCTACCTACCTATCTCTATCTATCTATCTACCTACCTACCTATCTGTATTTATCTATCTACCTACCTACCTTTCTCTATCTATCTATCTATCTACCTACCTACCTATCTGTATCTATCTATCTACCTACCTACCTATCTGTATCTATCAATCTACCTACCTACATATGTCTATCTACCTACCTACCTACCTATCTCTATCTATCTATCTACCTACCTACCTATCTGTATCTATCAATCTACATACCTACCTATCTCTATCTATCTATCTACCTACCTACCTATCTGTATTTATCTATCTACCTACCTATCTGTATCTATCTATCTACCTACCTACCTATCTGTATCTATCAATCTACCTACCTACCTATCTCTATCTATATATCTACCTACCTACCTATCTCTATCTATCTACCTACCTACCTATCTGTATTTATCTATCTACCTACCTACCTTTCTCTATCTATCTACCTACCTACCTATCTGTATCTATCTATCTACCTACCTACCTATCTGTATCTATCAATCTACCTACCTAACTATGTCTATCTATCTACCTACCTACCTATCTCTATCTATCTATCTACCTACCTACCTATCTGTATCTATCAATCTACATACCTACCTATCTCTATCTATCTATCTACCTACCTACCTATCTGTATTTATCTATCTACCTACCTACCTATCTGTATTTATCTATCTATCTACCTACCTATCTGTATCTATCTACCTATCTCTATCTATCTACCTACCTACCTACCTATCTCTATCTATATACCTACCTACCTATCTGTATTTATCTATCTACCTACCTACCTTTCTCTATCTATCTACCTACCTACCTATCTGTATCTATCTATCTACCTACCTACCTATCTGTATCTATCAATCTACCTACCTAACTATGTCTATCTATCTACCTACCTACCTATCTCTATCTATCTATCTACCTACCTACCGATCTGTATCTATCAATCTACATACCTACCTATCTCTATCTATCTATCTATCTACCTACCTACCTATCTGTATATATCTATCTATCTACCTACCTATCTGCATCTATCTATCTACCTACCTACCTATCTGTATCTATCAATCTACCTACCTACCTATCTGTATCTATCAATCTACTTACCTACCTATCTGTATCTATCATTCTACATACCTACCTATCTCTATCTATCTATCTACCTACCTACCTATCTCTATCTATCTACCTACCTACCTATCTGTATTTATCTATCTATCTATCTACCTACCTATCTGTATCTATCTACCTACCTACCTATCTCTATCTATCTACCTACCTACCTATCTGTATATATCTATCTATCTACCTACCTACCTGTATCTATCAACCTACCTACCTACCTATCTGTATCTATCAATCTACTTACCTACCTATCTGTATCTATCATTCTACATACCTACCTATCTCTATCTATCTACCTACCTACCTACCTATCTGTATTTATCTATCTACCTACCTACCTATCTGTATCTATCTATCTACCTACCTACCTATCTGTATCTATCAATCTACCTACCTACCTATCTCTATCTATCTATCTACCTACCTACCTATCTCTATCTATCTATCTATCTACCTTCCTACCTATCTCTATCTATCTACCTACCTACCTACCTATATGTATTTATCTATCTATCTACCTACCTATCTGTATCTATCTACCTACCTACCTATCTCTATCTATCTATCTACCTACCTACCTATCTGTATCTATCTATCTACCTACCTAGCTATCTGTATCTATCAATCTACCTACCTACCTATCTGTATCTATCAATCTACTTACCTACCTATCTGTATCTATCATTCTACATACCTACCTATCTCTATCTATCTATCTACCTACCTACCTATCTGTATTTATCTACCTACCTACCTACCTACCTATCTGTATCTATCTATCTACCTACCTACCTATCTGTATCTATCAATCTACCTACCTACCTATCTCTATCTATCTATCTACCTACCTACCTACCTATCTCTATCTATCTACCAACCTACCGACCTATCTGTATTTATCTATCTATCTACCTACCTATCTGTATCTATCTACCTACCTACCTATCTGTATCTATCTATCTACCTACCTACCTATCTGTATCTATCTATCTACCTACCTACCTATCTGTATCTATCAATCTACTTACCTACCTATCTGTATCTATCATTCTACATACCTACCTATCTCTATCTATCTATCTACCTACCTACCTATCTGTATTTATCTATCTACCTACCTACCTATCTGTATCTATCTGTCTACCTACCTACCTATCTGTATCTATCAATCTACCTACCTACCTATCTCTATCTATCTACCTACCTACCTATCTGTATTTATCTGTCTATCTACCTACCTATCTGTATCTATCTACCTACCTACCTATCTCTATCTATCTATTTACCTACCTACCTATCTCTATCTATCTATCTACCTACCTACCTATCTGTATTTATCTATCTACCTACCTACCTTTCTCTATCTATCTATCTATCTACCTACCTACCTATCTGTATCTATCTATCTACCTACCTACCTATCTGTATCTATCAATCTACCTACCTACATATGTCTATCTACCTACCTACCTACCTATCTCTATCTATCTATCTACCTACCTACCTATCTGTATCTATCAATCTACATACCTACCTATCTCTATCTATCTATCTACCTACCTACCTATCTGTATTTATCTATCTACCTACCTATCTGTATCTATCTATCTACCTACCTACCTATCTGTATCTATCAATCTACCTACCTACCTATCTCTATCTATATATCTACCTACCTACCTATCTCTATCTATCTACCTACCTACCTATCTGTATTTATCTATCTACCTACCTATCTGTATCTATCTATCTACCTACCTACCTATCTGTATCTATCAATCTACCTACCTAACTATGTCTATCTATCTACCTACCTACCTATCTCTATCTATCTATCTACCTACCTACCTATCTGTATCTATCAATCTACATACCTACCTATCTCTATCTATCTATCTACCTACCTACCTATCTGTATTTATCTATCTACCTACCTACCTATCTGTATTTATCTATCTATCTACCTACCTATCTGTATCTATCTACCTATCTCTATCTACCTACCTACCTACCTACCTATCTCTATCTATCTACCTACCTACCTATCTGTATTTATCTATCTACCTACCTACCTTTCTCTATCTATCTACCTACCTACCTATCTGTATCTATCTATCTACCTACCTACCTATCTGTATCTATCAATCTACCTACCTAACTATGTCTATCTATCTACCTACCTACCTATCTCTATCTATCTATCTACCTACCTACCGATCTGTATCTATCAATCTACATACCTACCTATCTCTATCTATCTATCTATCTACCTACCTACCTATCTGCATCTATCTATCTACCTACCTACCTATCTGTATCTATCAATCTACCTACCTACCTATCTGTATCTATCAATCTACTTACCTACCTATCTGTATCTATCATTCTACATACCTACCTATCTTTATCTATCTATCTACCTACCTACCTATCTGTATTTATCTATCTATCTACCTACCTATCTGTATCTATCTACCTACCTACCTATCTCTATCTATCTATCTACCTACCTACCTATCTCTATCTATCTATCTACCTACCTACCTATCTGTATTTATCTATCTACCTACCTAACTATCTCTATCTATCTACCTACCTACCTACCTATCTGTATTTATCTATCTACCTACCTACCTATCTCTATCTATCTATCTACCTACCTACCTATCTGTATCTATCTATCTACCTACCTACCTATCTGTATCTATCAATCTACCTACCTCCCTATCTCTATCTATCTATCTACCTATCTACCTATCTCTATCTACCTACCTACCTACCTACCTATCTGTATTTATCTATCTATCTACCTACCTATCTGTATCTATCTACTTACCTACCTACCTATCTCTATCTATCTATCTATCTACTTACCTACCTATCTGTATCTATCTATCTACCTACCTACCTATCTGTATCTATCAATCTACCTACCTACCTAACTGTATCTATCAATCTACTTACCTACCTATCTGTATCTATCATTCTACATACCTACCTATCTCTATCTATCTACCTACTTACCTATCTGTATTTATCTATCTACCTACCTACCTATCTGTATCTATCTATCTACCTACCTACCTATCTGTATCTATCAATCTACCTACCTACCTATCTGTATCTATCATTCTACATACCTACCTATCTCTATCTATCTCTCTACCTACCTACCTATCTGTATTTATCTACCTACCTACCTACCTATCTGTATCTATCTATCTACCTACCTACCTATCTGTATCTATCAATCTACCTACCTACCTATCTCTATCTATCTATCTACCTACCTACCTATCTCTATCTATCTACCTACCTACCGACCTATCTGTATTTATCTATCTATCTACCTACCTATCTGTATCTATCTACCTACCTACCTATCTCTATCTATCTATCTACCTACCTACCTATCTGTATCTATCTATCTACCTACCTACCTATCTGTATCTATCTACCTACCTACCTATCTCTATCTATCTATCTACCTACGTACCTATCTCTATCTATCTACCTACCTACCGACCTATCTGTATTTATCTATCTATCTACCTACCTATCTGTATCTATCTATCTACCTACCTATCTCTATCTATCTATCTACCTACCTACCTATCTGATTTATCTATCTATCTACCTACCTATCTGTATCTATCTACCTACCTACCTATCTCTATCTATCTATCTACCTACCTACCTATCTCTATCTATCTATCTACCTACCTACCTTTCTCTATCTATCTATCTACCTTCCTACCTATCTGTATTTATCTATCTACCTACCTACCTTTCTCTATCTATCTATCTACCTACCTACCTATCTGTATCTATCTATCTATCTACCTACCTATCTGTATCTATCAATCTACCTACCTAACTATCTGTAGATATCTACCTACCTACCTATCTGTATCTATCAATCTACCTACCTACCTATCTCTATCTATCTATCTACCTACCTACCTATCTCTATCTACCTACCTACCTACCGACCTATCTGTATTTATCTATCTATCTACCTACCTATCTGTATCTATCTACCTACCTACCTATCTCTATCTCTCTACCTACCTATCTACCTATATGTATTTATCTATCTATCTACCTACCTATCTGTATCTATCTACCTACCTACCTATCTCTATCTATCTATCTACCTACCTAGCTATCTGTATCTATCAATCTACCTACCTACCTATCTGTATCTATCAATCTACTTACCTACCTATCTGTATCTATCATTCTACATACCTACCTATCTCTATCTTTCTATCTACCTACCTACCTATCTGTATTTATCTACCTACCTACCTACCTATCTGTATCTATCTATCTACCTACCTACCTATCTGTATCTATCAATCTACCTACCTACCTATCTCTATCTATCTATCTACCTACCTACCTATCTCTATCTATCTACCAACCTACCGTCTTATCTGTATTTATCTATCTATCTACCTACCTATCTGTATCTATCTACCTACCTACCTAGCTCTATCTATCTATCTACCTACCTACCTATCTGTATCTATCTATCTACCTACCTACCTATCTGTATCTATCAATCTACCTACCTACCTATCTGTATCTATCAATCTACTTACCTACCTATCTGTATCTATCATTCTACATACCTACCTATCTCTATCTATCTATCTACCTACCTACCTATCTGTATTTATCTATCTACCTACCTACGTATCTGTATCTATCTACCTACCTACCTACCTATCTGTATCTATCAATCTACCTACCTACCTATCTCTATCTATCTAACTAACTACCTACCTATCTGTATTTATCTATCTACCTACCTACCTATCTGTATCTATCTATCTACCTACCTACCTATCTGTATCTATCAATCTACCTACCTACCTATGTCTATCTATCTACCTACCTACCTATCTCTATCTATCTATCTATCTACCTACCTACCTATCTGTATCTATCAATCTACATACCTACCTATCTCTATCTATCTATCTACCTACCTACCTATCTCTATCTATCTATCTACCTACCTACCTATCTGTATCTATCAATCTACCTACCTACCTATCTCTATCTATCTACCTACCTACCTACCTATCTGTATTTATCTATCTACCTACCTACCTATCTCTATCTATCTATCTACCTACCTACCTATCTGTATCTATCTATCTACCTACCTATCTGTATCTATCAATCTACCTACCTCCCTATCTCTATCTATCTATCTACCTATCTACCTATCTCTATCTATCTACCTACCTACCTACCTATCTGTATTTATCTATCTATCTACCTACCTATCTGTATCTATCTATCTACCTACCTACCTATCTGTATCTATCAATCTACCTACCTACCTATCTCTATCTATCTATCTACCTACCTACCTATCTCTATCTATCTACCAACCTACCGTCTTATCTGTATTTATCTATCTATCTACCTACCTATCTGTATCTATCTACCTACCTACCTATCTCTATCTATCTATCTACCTACCTACCTATCTGTATCTATCTATCTACCTACCTACCTATCTGTATCTATCAATCTACCTACCTACCTATCTGTATCTATCAATCTACTTACCTACCTATCTGTATCTATCATTCTACATACCTACCTATCTCTATCTATCTATCTACCTACCTACCTATCTGTATTTATCTATCTACCTACCTACGTATCTGTATCTATCTACCTACCTACCTACCTATCTGTATCTATCAATCTACCTACCTACCTATCTCTATCTATCTAACTAACTACCTACCTATCTGTATTTATCTATCTATCTACCTACCTATCTGTATCTATCTACCTACCTACCTATCTGTATCTATCTATCTACCTACCTACCTATCTCTATCTATCTATCTACCTACCTACCTATCTCTATCTATCTATCTACCTACCTACCTATCTGTATTTATCTATCTACCTACCTACCTTTCTCTATCTATCTATCTACCTACCTACCTATCTGTATCTATCTATCTACCTACCTACCTATCTGTATCTATCAATCTACCTACCTACCTATGTCTATCTATCTACCTACCTACCTATCTGTATCTATCAATCTACATACCTACCTATCTCTATCTATCTATCTACCTACCTACCTATCTCTATCTATCTATCTACCTACCTACCTATCTGTATCTATCAATCTACCTACCTACCTATCTCTATCTATCTACCTACCTACCTACCTATCTGTATTTATCTATCTACCTACCTACCTATCTCTATCTATCTATCTACCTACCTACCTATCTGTATCTATCTATCTACCTACCTACCTATCTGTATCTATCAATCTACCTACCTCCCTATCTCTATCTATCTATCTACCTATCTACCTATCTCTATCTATCTACCTACCTACCTACCTATCTGTATTTATCTATCTATCTACCTACCTATCTGTATCTATCTACTTACCTACCTACCTATCTCTATCTATCTATCTACTTACCTACCTATCTGTATCTATCTATCTACCTACCTACCTATCTGAATCTATCAATCTACCTACCTACCTAACTGTATCTATCAATCTACTTACCTACCTATCTGTATCTATCATTCTACATACCTACCTATCTCTATCTATCTACCTACCTACCTATCTGTATTTATCTATCTACCTACCTACCTATCTGTATCTATCTATCTACCTACCTACCTATCTGTATCTATCAATCTACCTACCTACCTATCTGTATCTATCATTCTACATACCTACCTATCTCTATCTATCTCTCTACCTACCTACCTATCTGTATTTATCTACCTACCTACCTACCTATCTGTATCTATCTATCTACCTACCTACCTATCTGTATCTATCAATCTACCTACCTACCTATCTCTATCTATCTATCTACCTACCTACCTATCTCTATCTATCTACCTACCTACCGACCTATCTGTATTTATCTATCTATCTACCTACCTATCTGTATCTATCTACCTACCTACCTATCTGTATCTATCTATCTACCTACCTACCTATCTGTATCTATCTATCTACCTACCTACCTATCTGTATCTATCTACCTACCTACCTATCTCTATCTATCTATCTACCTACCTACCTATCTCTATCTATCTACCTACCTACCGACCTATCTGTATTTATCTATCTATCTACCTACCTATCTGTATCTATCTACCTACCTACCTATCTCTATCTATCTATCTACCTACCTACCTATCTGATTTATCTATCTATCTACCTACCTATCTGTATCTATCTACCTACCTACCTATCTCTATCTATCTATCTACCTACCTACCTATCTCTATCTATCTATCTACCTACCTACCTATCTCTATCTATCTATCTACCTTCCTACCTATCTGTATTTATCTATCTACCTACCTACCTTTCTCTATCTATCTATCTACCTACCTACCTATCTGTATCTATCTATCTATCTACCTACCTATCTGTATCTATCTATCTACCTACCTACCTATCTGTATCTATCAATCTACCTACCTAACTATCTGTAGATATCTAACTACCTACCTATCTGTATCTATCAATCTACCTACCTACCTATCTCTATCTATCTATCTACCTACCTACCTATCTCTATCTACCTACCTACCTACCGACCTATCTGTATTTATCTATCTATCTACCTACCTATCTGTATCTATCTACCTACCTACCTATCTCTATCTATCTACCTACCTATCTACCTATATGTATTTATCTATCTATCTACCTACCTATCTGTATCTATCTACCTACCTACCTATCTCTATCTATCTATCTACCTACCTAGCTATCTGTATCTATCAATCTACCTACCTACCTATCTGTATCTATCAATCTACTTACCTACCTATCTGTATCTATCATTCTACATACCTACCTATCTCTATCTTTCTATCTACCTACCTACCTATCTGTATTTATCTACCTACCTACCTACCTATCTGTATCTATCTATCTACCTACCTACCTATCTGTATCTATCAATCTACCTACCTACCTATCTCTATCTATCTATCTACCTACCTACCTATCTCTATCTATCTACCAACCTACCGTCTTATCTGTATTTATCTATCTATCTACCTACCTATCTGTATCTATCTACCTACCTACCTATCTCTATCTATCTATCTACCTACCTACCTATCTGTATCTATCTATCTACCTACCTACCTATCTGTATCTATCAATCTACCTACCTACCTATCTGTATCTATCAATCTACTTACCTACCTATCTGTATCTATCATTCTACATACCTACCTATCTCTATCTATCTATCTACCTACCTACCTATCTGTATTTATCTATCTACCTACCTACGTATCTGTATCTATCTACCTACCTACCTACCTATCTGTATCTATCAATCTACCTACCTACCTATCTCTATCTATCTAACTAACTACCTACCTATCTGTATTTATCTATCTATCTACCTACCTATCTGTATCTATCTACCTACCTACCTATCTGTATCTATCTATCTACCTACCTACCTATCTCTATCTATCTATCTACCTACCTACCTATCTCTATCTATCTATCTACCTACCTACCTATCTGTATTTATCTATCTACCTACCTACCTTTCTCTATCTATCTATCTACCTACCTACCTATCTGTATCTATCTATCTACCTACCTACCTATCTGTATCTATCAATCTACCTACCTACCTATGTCTATCTATCTACCTACCTACCTATCTCTATCTATCTATCTATCTACCTACCTACCTATCTGTATCTATCAATCTACATACCTACCTATCTCTATCTATCTATCTACCTACCTACCTATCTCTATCTATCTATCTACCTACCTACCTATCTGTATCTATCAATCTACCTACCTACCTATCTCTATCTATCTACCTACCTACCTATCTGTATTTATCTATCTACCTACCTACCTTTCTCTATCTATCTACCTACCTACCTATCTGTATCTATCTATCTACCTACCTACCTATCTGTATCTATCAATCTACCTACCTACCTATCTGTATCTATCAATCTAATTACCTACCTATCTGTATCTATCATTCTACATACCTACCTATCTCTATCTATCTATCTACCTACCTACCTATCTGTATTTATCTACCTACCTACCTACCTATCTGTATCTATCTATCTACCTACCTACCTATCTGTATCTATCAATCTACCTACCTACCTATCTCTATCTATCTATCTACCTACCTACCTATCTCTATCTATCTACCAACCTACCGACCTATCTGTATTTATCTATCTATCTACCTACCTATCTGTATCTATCTACCTACCTACCTATCTCTATCTATCTATCTACCTACCTACCTATCTGTATCTATCTATCTACCTACCTACCTATCTGTATCTATCAATCTACCTACCTACCTATCTGTATCTATCAATCTACTTACCTACCTATCTGTATCTATCATTCTACATACCTACCTATCTCTATCTATCTATCTACCTACCTACCTATCTGTATTTATCTATCTACCTACCTACGTATCTGTATCTATCTATCTACCTACCTACCTATCTGTATCTATCAATCTACCTACCTACCTATCTCTATCTATCTACCTACCTACCTACCTATCTGTATTTATCTATCTATCTACCTACCTATCTGTATCTATCTACCTACCTACCTATCTCTATCTATCTATCTACCTACCTACCTATCTCTATCTATCTATCTACCTACCTACCTATCTCTATCTATCTACCTACCTACCTATCTGTATTTATCTATCTACCTACCTACCTTTCTCTATCTATCTATCTACCTACCTACCTATCTGTATCTATCTATCTACCTACCTACCTATCTGTATCTATCAATCTACCTACCTACCTATGTCTATCTATCTACCTACCTACCTATCTCTATCTATCTATCTACCTACCTACCTATCTGTATCTATCAATCTACATACCTACCTATCTCTATCTATCTATCTACCTACCTACCTATCTCTATCTATCTACCTACCTACCGACCTATCTGTATTTATCTATCTATCTACCTACCTATCTGTATCTATCTACCTAGCTACCTATCTCTATCTATCTATCTACCTACCTACCTATCTGTATCTATCTATCTACCTACCTACCTATCTGTATCTATCAATCTACCTACCTACCTATCTGTATCTATCAATCTACTTACCTACCTATCTGTATCTATCATTCTACATACCTACCTATCTCTATCTATCTATCTACCTACCTACCTATCTGTATTTATCTATCTACCTACCTACGTATCTGTATCTATCTATCTACCTACCTACCTATCTGTATCTATCAATCTACCTACCTACCTATCTCTATCTATCTAACTAACTACCTACCTATCTGTATTTATCTATCTATCTACCTACCTATCTGTATCTATCTACCTACCTACCTATCTCTATCTATCTATCTACCTACCTACCTATCTCTATCTATCTATCTACCTACCTACCTATCTCTATCTATCTATCTACCTACCTACCTATCTGTATTTATCTATCTACCTACCTACCTTTCTCTATCTATCTATCTACCTACCTACCTATCTGTATCTATCTATCTACCTACCTACCTATCTGTATCTATCAATCTACCTACCTACCTATGTCTATCTATCTACCTACCTACCTATCTCTATCTATCTATCTACCTACCTACCTATCTGTATCTATCAATCTACATACCTACCTATCTCTATCTATCTATCTACCTACCTACCTATCTGTATTTATCTATCTACCTACCTACCTATCTGTATCTATCTATCTACCTACCTACCTATCTGTATCTATCAATCTACCTACCTACCTATCTCTATCTATATATCTACCTACCTACCTATCTCTATCTATCTACCTACCTACCTACCTATCTGTATTTATCTATCTATCTACCTACCTATCTGTATCTATCTACCTACCTACCTACCTATCTCTATCTATCTATCTACCTACCTACCTATCTGTATCTATCTATCTACCTACCAAGCTATCTGTATCTATCAATCTACCTACCTACCTATCTGTATCTATCAATCTACTTACCTACCTATCTGTATCTATCATTCTTCATACCTACCTATCTCTATCTATCTATCTACCTACCTACCTATCTGTATTTATCTATCTACCTACCTACCTATCTGTATCTATCTATCTACCTACCTACCTATCTGTATCTATCAATCTACCTACCTACCTATCTCTATCTATCTATCTACCTACCTACCTATCTCTATCTATCTACCTACCTACCTACCTATATGTATTTATCTATCTATCTACCTACCTATCTGTATCTATCTATCTACCTACCTACCTATCTCTATCTATCTATCTACCTACCTACCTATCTGTATCTATCTACCTACCTACCTATCTCTATCTAACTATCTACCTACCTACCTATCTGTATCTATCTATCTACCTACCTACCTATCTGTATCTATCAATCTACCTACCTACCTATCTCTATCTATCTACCTACCTACCTATCTCTATCTATCTACCAACCTACCTACTTATCTATATCTATCAATCTACCTACCTACCTATCTCTATCTATCTATCTACCTACCTACCTATCTGTCACATGTTCCGACTAATGAAGCACTTCAAAGAACTTTCAGGCATGTTTCCTAAAGTCTTTATTTGCAGAGCTACAATTTTTGTCGGTCGCCATGTTCGACTGGTTAATGCCAGAATCTGAATTTCCTGCCGCTGGCATCAAGCTTTCCTTGCTCAACCCCTCCCTTCTCATGCAGTCACAGGTCACATTATCCAATTAGTGAGAAGGTCAAACGTTTACTTCCTCTTTCTTTCCCGGGCTTTTTCCCCCGCCCAGTCTAAGCTAAATATTAACCCAATAAATGCCAGACAGTTTTGCATATTGTCAAAGCAAGAATATACAATATTTGCAGCATTGACACTATCTCTATCTATCTACCTACCTACCTACCTATCTGTATTTATCTATCTACCTACCTATCTGTATCTATCTACCTACCTACCTATCTGTATCTATCAATCTACCTACCTACCTATCTCTATCTATCTACCTACCTACCTACCTATCTGTATTTATCTATCTACCTACCTACGTATCTGTATCTATCTATCTACCTACCTACCTATCTGTATCTATCAATCTACCTACCTACCTATCTCTATCTATCTAACTAACTACCTACCTATCTGTATTTATCTATCTATCTACCTACCTATCTGTATCTATCTACCTACCTACCTATCTCTATCTATCTATCTACCTACCTACCTATCTCTATCTATCTATCTACCTACCTACCTATCTCTATCTATCTATCTACCTACCTACCTATCTGTATTTATCTATCTACCTACCTACCTTTCTCTATCTATCTATCTACCTACCTACCTATCTGTATCTATCTATCTACCTACCTACCTATCTGTATCTATCAATCTACCTACCTACCTATGTCTATCTATCTACCTACCTACCTATCTCTATCTATCTATCTATCTACCTACCTACCTATCTGTATCTATCAATCTACATACCTACCTATCTCTATCTATCTATCTACCTACCTACCTATCTGTATTTATCTACCTACCTACCTACCTATCTGTATCTATCTATCTACCTACCTACCTATCTTTATCTATCTATCTACCTACCTACCTATCTCTATCTATATATCTACCTACCTACCTATCTCTATCTATCTACCTACCTACCTACCTATCTGTATTTATCTATCTATCTACCTACCTATCTGTATCTATCTACCTACCTACCTATCTCTATCTATCTACCTACCTACCTACCTATCTCTATCTATCTACCTACCTACCTATATGTATTTATCTATCTACCTACCTACCTTTCTCTATCTATCTACCTACCTACCTATCTGTATCTATCTATCTACCTACCTACCTATCTGTATCTATCAATCTACCTACCTACCTATCTGTATCTATCAATCTACTTACCTACCTATCTGTATCTATCATTCTACATACCTACCTATCTCTATCTATCTATCTACCTACCTACCTATCTGTATTTATCTACCTACCTACCTACCTATCTGTATCTATCTACCTACCTACCTATCTGTATCTATCAATCTACCTACCTACCTATCTCTATCTATCAATCTACCTACCTACCTATCTCTATCTATCTACCTACATACCTACCTATCTGTATTTATCTATCTATCTATCTATCTACCTACCTATCTGTATCTATCTACCTACCTACCTATCTCTATCTATCTATCTACCTACCTACCTATCTCTATCTATCTATCTACCTACCTACCTATCTCTATCTATCTATCTACCTACCTACCTATCTGTATTTATCTATCTACCTACCTACCTTTCTCTATCTATCTATCTACCTACCTACCTATCTGTATCTATCTATCTACCTACCTACCTATCTGTATCTATCAATCTACCTACCTACCTATGTCTATCTATCTACCTACCTACCTATCTCTATCTATCTATCTACCTACCTACCTATCTGTATCTATCAATCTACATACCTACCTATCTCTATCTATCTATCTACCTACCTACCTATCTCTATCTATCTATCTACCTACCTACCTATCTCTATCTATCTACCTACCTACCGACCTATCTGTATTTATCTATCTATCTACCTACCTATCTGTATCTATCTACCAACCTACCTATCTCTATCTATCTATCTACCTACCTACCTATCTGTATCTATCTATCTACCTACCTACCTATCTGTATCTATCAATCTACCTACCTACCTATCTGTATCTATCAATCTACTTACCTACCTATCTGTATCTATCATTCTACATACCTACCTATCTCTATCTATCTATCTACCTACCTACCTATCTGTATTTATCTATCTACCTACCTACGTATCTGTATCTATCTATCTACCTACCTACCTATCTGTATCTATCAATCTACCTACCTACCTATCTCTATCTATCTAACTAACTACCTACCTATCTGTATTTATCTATCTATCTACCTACCTACTCTGTATCTATCTACCTACCTACCTATCTCTATCTATCTATCTACCTACCTACCTATCTCTATCTATCTATCTACCTACCTACCTATCTCTATCTATCTATCTACCTACCTACCTTTCTCTATCTATCTATCTACCTACCTACCTATCTGTATCTATCTATCTACCTACCTACCTATCTGTATCTATCAATCTACCTACCTACCTATGTCTATCTATCTACCTACCTACCTATCTCTATCTATCTATCTACCTACCTACCTATCTGTATCTATCAATCTACATACCTACCTATCTCTATCTATCTATCTACCTACCTACCTATCTGTATTTATCTATCTACCTACCTACCTATCTGTATCTATCAATCTACCTACCTACCTATCTCTATCTATATATCTACCTACCTACCTATCTCTATCTATCTACCTACCTACCTACCTATCTGTATTTATCTATCTATCTACCTACCTATCTGTATCTATCTACCTACCTACCTACCTATCTCTATCTATCTATCTACCTACCTACCTATCTGTATCTATCTATCTACCTACCTAGCTATCTGTATCTATCAATCTACCTACCTACCTATCTGTATCTATCAATGTACTTACCTACCTATCTGTATCTATCATTCTACATACCTACCTATCTCTATCTATCTATCTACCTACCTACCTATCTGTATTTATCTATCTACCTACCTACCTATCTGTATCTATCTATCTACCTACCTACCTATCTGTATCTATCAATCTACCTACCTACCTATCTCTATCTATCTATCTACCTACCTACCTATCTCTATCTATCTACCTACCTACCTACCTATATGTATTTATCTATCTATCTACCTACCTATCTGTATCTATCTACCTACCTACCTATCTCTATCTATCTATCTACCTACCTACCTATCTCTATCTATCTATCTACCTACCTACCTATCTGTATCTATCTATCTACCTACCTAGCTATCTGTATCTATCAATCTACCTACCTACCTATCTGTATCTATCAATCTACTTACCTACCTATCTGTATCTATCATTCTACATACCTACCTATCTCTATCTATCTATCTACCTACCTACCTATCTGTATTTATCTACCTACCTACCTACCTATCTGTATCTAACTATCTACCTACCTACCTATCTGTATCTATCAATCTACCTACCTACCTATCTCTATCTATCTATCTACCTACCTACCTATCTCTATCTATCTACCAACCTACCGACCTATCTGTATTTATCTATCTACCTACCTATCTGTATCTATCTACCTACCTACCTATCTCTATCTATCTATCTACCTACCTACCTATCTGTATCTATCTACCTACCTACCTATCTCTATCTATCTATCTACCTACCTACCTATCTGTATCTATCTATCTACCTACCTACCTATCTGTATCTATCAATCTACCTACCTACCTATCTCTATCTATCTATCTACCTACCTACCTATCTCTATCTATCTACCAACCTACCTACCTATCTATATCTATCAATCTACCTACCTACCTATCTCTATCTATCTATCTACCTACCTACCTATCTGTCACATGTTCCGACTAATGAAGCACTTCAATGAACTTTCAGGCATGTTTCCTAAAGTCTTTATTTGCAGAGCTACAATTTTTGTCGGTCGCCATGTTCGACTGGTTAATGCCAGAATCTGAACTTCCTGCCGCTGGCATCAAGCTTTCCTTGCTCAACCCCTCCCTTCTCATGCAGTCACAGGTCACATTATCCAATTAGTGAGAAGGTCAAACGTTTACTTCCTCTTTCTTTCCCGGGCTTTTTCCCCCGCCCAGTCTAAGCTAAATATTAACCCAATAAATGCCAGACAGTTTTGCATATTGTCAAAGCAAGAATATACAGTATTTGCAGCATTGACACTATCTCTATCTATCTACCTACCTACCTACCTATCTGTATTTATCTATCTACCTACCTATCTGTATCTATCTACCTACCTACCTATCTGTATCTATCAATCTACCTACCTACCTATCTCTATCTATCTACCTACCTACCTACCTATCTGTATTTATCTATCTACCTACCTACGTATCTGTATCTATCTATCTACCTACCTACCTATCTGTATCTATCAATCTACCTACCTACCTATCTCTATCTATCTAACTAACTACCTACCTATCTGTATTTATCTATCTATCTACCTACCTATCTGTATCTATCTACCTACCTACCTATCTCTATCTATCTATCTACCTACCTACCTATCTCTATCTATCTATCTACCTACCTACCTATCTCTATCTATCTATCTACCTACCTACCTATCTGTATTTATCTATCTACCTACCTACCTTTCTCTATCTATCTATCTACCTACCTACCTATCTGTATCTATCTATCTACCTACCTACCTATCTGTATCTATCAATCTACCTACCTACCTATGTCTATCTATCTACCTACCTACCTATCTCTATCTATCTATCTATCTACCTACCTACCTATCTGTATCTATCAATCTACATACCTACCTATCTCTATCTATCTATCTACCTACCTACCTATCTGTATTTATCTACCTACCTACCTACCTATCTGTATCTATCTATCTACCTACCTACCTATCTTTATCTATCAATCTACCTACCTACCTATCTCTATCTATATATCTACCTACCTACCTATCTCTATCTATCTACCTACCTACCTACCTATCTGTATTTATCTATCTATCTACCTACCTATCTGTATCTATCTACCTACCTACCTATCTCTATCTATCTACCTACCTACCTACCTATCTCTATCTATCTACCTACCTACCTATATGTATTTATCTATCTACCTACCTACCTTTCTCTATCTATCTACCTACCTACCTATCTGTATCTATCTATCTACCTACCTACCTATCTGTATCTATCAATCTACCTACCTACCTATCTGTATCTATCAATCTACTTACCTACCTATCTGTATCTATCATTCTACATACCTACCTATCTCTATCTATCTATCTACCTACCTACCTATCTGTATTTATCTACCTACCTACCTACCTATCTGTATCTATCTATCTACCTACCTACCTATCTGTATCTATCAATCTACCTACCTACCTATCTCTATCTATCTATCTACCTACCTACCTATCTCTATCTATCTACCAACCTACCGACCTATCTGTATTTATCTATCTATCTACCTACCTATCTGTATCTATCTACCTACCTACCTATCTCTATCTATCTATCTACCTACCTACCTATCTGTATCTATCTATCTACCTACCTACCTATCTGTATCTATCAATCTACCTACCTACCTATCTGTATCTATCAATCTACTTACCTACCTATCTGAATCTATCATTCTACATACCTACCTATCTCTATCTATCTATCTACCTACCTACCTATCTGTATTTATCTATCTACCTACCTACGTATCTGTATCTATCTATCTACCTACCTACCTATCTGTATCTATCAATCTACCTACCTACCTATCTCTATCTATCTACCTACATACCTACCTATCTGTATTTATCTATCTATCTATCTACCTACCTATCTGTATCTATCTACCTTCCTACCTATCTCTATCTATCTATCTACCTACCTACCTATCTCTATCTATCTATCTACCTACCTACCTTTCTCTATCTATCTATCTACCTACCTACCTATCTGTATCTATCTATCTACCTACCTACCTATCTGTATCTATCAATCTACCTACCTACCTATGTCTATCTATCTACCTACCTACCTATCTCTATCTATCTATCTACCTACCTACCTATCTGTATCTATCAATCTACATACCTACCTATCTCTATCTATCTATCTACCTACCTACGTATCTGTATTTATCTATCTACCTACCTACCTATCTGTATCTATCTATCTACCTACCTACCTATCTGTATCTATCAATCTACCTACCTACCTATCTCTATCTATATATCTACCTACCTACCTATCTCTATCTATCTACCTACCTACTTACCTATCTGTATTTATCTATCTATCTACCTACCTATCTGTATCTATCTACCTACCTACCTACCTACCTATCTCTATCTATCTATCTACCTACCTACCTATCTGTATCTATCTATCTACCTACCTAGCTATCTGTATCTATCAATCTACCTACCCACCTATCTGTATCTATCAATCTACTTACCTACCTATCTGTATCTATCATTCTACATACCTACCTATCTCTATCTATCTATCTACCTACCTACCTATCTGTATTTATCTATCTACCTACCTACCTATCTGTATCTATCTATCTACCTACCTACCTATCTGTATCTATCAATCTACCTACCTACCTATCTCTATCTATCTATCTACCTACCTACCTATCTCTATCTATCTACCTACCTACCTACCTATATGTATTTATCTATCTATCTACCTACCTATCTGTATCTATCTATCTACCTACCTACCTATCTCTATCTATCTATCTACCTACCTACCTATCTGTATCTATCTATCTACCTACCTAGCTATCTGTATCTATCAATCTACCTACCTACCTATCTGTATCTATCAATCTACTTACCTACCTATCTGTATCTATCATTCTACATACCTACCTATCTCTATCTATCTATCTACCTACCTACCTATCTGTATTTATCTACCTACCTACCTACCTATCTGTATCTAACTATCTACCTACCTACCTATCTGTATCTATCAATCTACCTACCTACCTATCTCTATCTATCTATCTACCTACCTACCTATCTCTATCTATCTACCAACCTACCGACCTATCTGTATTTATCTATCTATCTACCTACCTATCTGTATCTATCTACCTACCTACCTATCTCTATCTATCTATCTACCTACCTACCTATCTGTATCTATCTACCTACCTACCTATCTCTATCTATCTATCTACCTACCTACCTATCTGTATCTATCTATCTACCTACCTACCTATCTGTATCTATCAATCTACCTACCTACCTATCTCTATCTATCTATCTACCTACCTACCTATCTCTATCTATCTACCAACCTACCTACCTATCTATATCTATCAATCTACCTACCTACCTATCTCTATCTATCTATCTACCTACCTACCTATCTCTATCTATCTACCTACCTACCTACCTATCTGTATTTATCTATCTACCTACCTATCTGTATCTATCTACCTACCTACTTATCTGTATCTATCAATCTACCTACCTACCTATCTCTATCTATCTACCTACCTACCTACCTATCTGTATTTATCTATCTATCTACCTACCTATCTGTATCTATCTACCTACCTACCTATCTCTATCTATCTATCTACCTACCTACCTATCTCTATCTATCTACCTACCTACCTATCTCTATCTATCTATCTACCTACCTACCTATCTGTATTTATCTATCTACCTACCTACCTTTCTCTATCTATCTATCTACCTACCTACCTATCTGTATCTATCTATCTACCTACCTACCTATCTGTATCTATCAATCTACCTACCTACCTATGTCTATCTATCTACCTACCTACCTATCTCTATCTATCTATCTACCTACCTACCTATCTGTATCTATCAATCTACATACTTACCTATCTCTATCTATCTATCTACCTACCTACCTTTCTGTATTTATCTATCTACCTACCTACCTATCTGTATCTATCTATCTACCTACCTACCTATCTGTATCTATCAATCTACCTACCTACCTATCTCTATCTATATATCTACCTACCTACCTATCTCTATCTATCTACCTACCTACCTACCTATCTGTATTTATCTATCTATCTACCTACCTATCTGTATCTATCTACCTACCTACCTATCTCTATCTATCTACCTACCTACCTACCTATCTCTATCTATCTACCTACCTACCTATCTGTATTTATCTATCTACCTACCTAACTTTCTCTATCTATCTACCTACCTACCTATCTGTATCTATCTATCTACCTACCTACCTATCTGTATCTATCAATCTACCTACCTACCTATCTGTATCTATCAATCTACTTACCTACCTATCTGTATCTATCATTCTACATACCTACCTATCTCTATCTATCTATCTACCTACCTACCTATCTGTATTTATCTACCTACCTACCTACCTATCTGTATCTATCTATCTACCTACCTACCTATCTGTATCTATCAATCTACCTACCTACCTATCTCTATCTATCTATCTACCTACCTACCTATCTCTATCTATCTACCAACCTACCGACCTATCTGTATTTATCTATCTATCTACCTACCTATCTGTATCTATCTACCTACCTACCTATCTCTATCTATCTATCTACCTACCTACCTATCTGTATCTATCTATCTACCTACCTACCTATCTGTATCTATCAATCTACCTACCTACCTATCTGTATCTATCAATCTACTTACCTACCTATCTGTATCTATCATTCTACATACCTACCTATCTCTATCTATCTATCTACCTACCTACCTATATGTATTTGTCTATCTACCTACCTACGTATCTGTATCTATCTATCTACCTACCTACCTATCTGTATCTATCAATCTACCTACCTACCTATCTCTATCTATCTACCTACCTACCTACCTATCTGTATTTATCTATCTACCTACCTACCTATCTCTATCTATCTATCTACCTACCTACCTATCTCTATCTATCTATCTACCTACCTACCTATCTCTATCTATCTATCTACCTACCTACCTATCTGTATTTATCTATCTACCTACCTACCTTTCTCTATCTATCTATCTACCTACCTACCTATCTGTATCTATCTATCTACCTACCTACCTATCTGTATCTATCAATCTACCTACCTACCTATGTCTATCTATCTACCTACCTACCTATCTCTATCTATCTATCTACCTACCTACCTATCTCTATCTATCTACCAACCTACCGACCTATCTGTATTTATCTATCTATCTACCTACCTATCTCTATCTATCTACCTACCTACCTATCTCTATCTATCTATCTACCTACCTACCTATCTGTATCTATCTATCTACCTACCTACCTATCTGTATCTCTCTACCTACCTACCTATCTCTATATATCTACCTACCTACCTATCTGTATCTATCAATCTACTTACCTACCTATCTGTATCTATCATTCTACATACCTACCTATCTCTATCTATCTATCTACCTACCTACCTATATGTATTTATCTATCTACCTACCTACCTATCTGTATCTATCAATCTACCTACCTACCTATCTGTATCTATCAAACTACATACTTACCTATCTCTATCTATCTATCTACCTACCTACCTATCTGTATTTATCTATCTACCTACCTACCTATCTGTATCTATCTATCTACCTACCTACCTATCTGTATCTATCAATCTACCTACCTACCTATCTCTATCTATATATCTACCTACCTACCTATCTCTATCTATCTACCTACCTACCTACCTATCTGTATTTATCTATCTATCTACCTACCTATCTGTATCTATCTACCTACCTACCTATCTCTATCTATCTACCTACCTACCTACCTATCTCTATCTATCTACCTACCTACCTATCTGTATTTATCTATCTACCTACCTACCTTTCTCTATCTATCTACCTACCTACCTATCTGTATCTATCTATCTACCTACCTACCTATCTGTATCTATCAATCTACCTACCTAACTATGTCTATCTATCTACCTACCTACCTATCTCTATCTATCTATCTACCTACCTACCTATCTGTATCTATCAATCTACATACCTACCTATCTGTATCTATCTATCTATCTATCTATCTACCTACCTACCTATCTGTATTTATCTATCTACCTACCTACCTATCTCTATCTATCTATCTACCTACCTACCTATCTGTATCTATCTATCTACCTACCTACCTATCTGTATCTGTCAATCTACCTACATACCTATCTCTATCTATCAATCTACTTACCTACCTATCTGTATCTATCATTCTACAAACCTACCTATCTCTATCTATCTACCTACCTACCTACCTATCTATATTTATCTATCTACCTACCTACCTATCTGTATCTATCTATCTACCTACCTACCTATCTGTATCTATCAATCTACCTACCTACCTATCTGTATCTATCAATCTACCTACCTACCTATCTGTATCTATCTACCTACCTACCTACCTATCTGTATCTATCAATCTACATACCTACCTATCTCTATCTATCTATCTATCTATCTACCTACCTACCTATCTGTATCTATCAATCTACCTACCTACCTATCTCTATCTATCTATCTACCTACCTACCTATCTCTATCTATCTACCTACCTACCTACCTATCTGTATTTATCTATCTACCTACCTACCTATCTCTATCTATCTATCTACCTACCTACCTATCTGTATCTATCTATCTACCTACCTACCTATCTGTATCTATCAATCTACCTACCTACCTATCTGTAGCTATCTACCTACCTACCTATCTGTAGCTATCAATCTACCTACCTACCTATCTGTATTTATCTATTTATCTACCTACCTATCTGTATCTATCTACCTACCTACCTATCTCTATCTATCTATCTACCTACCTACCTATCTGTATTTATCTATCTACCAACCTACCTATATGTATCTATCTATCTACCTACCTACCTATCTGTATCTATCAATCTACCTACCTACCTATCTCTATCTATCTATCTACCTACCTACCTATCTCTATCTATCTACCTACCTACCTACCTATCTGTATTTATCTATCTATCTACCTACCTATCTGTATCTATCTACCTACCTACCTATCTCTATCTATCTATCTACCTACCTACCTATCTGTATCTATCTACCTACCTACCTACCTATCTGTATCTATCAATCTACCTACCTACCTATCTGTATCTATCAATCTACTTACCTACCTATCTGTATCTATCATTCTACATACCTACCTATCTCTATCTATCTATCTACCCACCTACCAATCTTTATTTATCTATCTACCTACCTACCTATCTGTACCTATCTATCTACCTACCTACCTATCTGTATCTATCAATCTACCTACCTACCTATCTCTATCTATCTATCTACCTACCTACCTATCTCTATCTATCTATCTACCTACCTACCTATCTGTATTTATCTATCTATCTACCTACCTATCTGTATCTATCTACCTACCTACCTATCTCTATCTATCTATCTACCTACCTACCTATCTGTATCTATCTATCTACCTACCTACCTATCTGTATCTATCAATCTACCTACCTACCTATCTGTATCTATCAATCTAATTACCTACCTATCTGTATCTATCATTCTACATACCTACCTATCTCTATCTATCTATCTACCTACCTACCTATCTCTATTTATCTATCTACCTACCTACCTATCTGTATCTATCTATCTATATCAATCTACCTACCTACCTAACTGTATCTATCAATCTACTTACCTACCTATCTGTATCTATCATTCTACATACCTACCTATCTCTATCTATCTATCTACCTACCTACCTATCTGTATTTATCTATCTACCTACCTACCTATCTGTATCTATCTATCTACCTACCTACCTATCTGTATGTATCAATCTACCTACCTACCTTTCTCTATCTATCTATCTACCTATCTACCTACCTATATGTATTTATCTATCTATCTACCTACCTATCTGTATCTATCTACCTACCTACCTATCTGTATCTATCTATCTACCTACCTAGCTATCTGTATCTATCAATCTACCTACCTACCTATCTGTATCTATCATTCTACATACCTACCTATCTCTATCTATCTATCTACCTACCTACCTATCTGTATTTATCTATCTACCTACCTACCTATCTGTATCTATTTATCTACCTACCTACCTATCTGTATCTATCAATCTACCTACCTACCTATCTCTATCTATCTACCTACCTACCTACCTATCTGTATTTATCTATCTATCTACATACCTATCTGTATCTATCTACCTACCTACCTATCTCTATCTATCTATCTACCTACCTACCTATCTGTATTTATCTATCTACCTACCTACCTTTCTCTATCTATCTATCTACCTACCTACCTATCTGTATCTATCTATCTACCTACCTACCTATCTGTATCTATCAATCTACCTACCTACCTATGTCTATCTATCTACCTACCTACCTATCTCTATCTATCTATCTACCTACCTACCTATCTGTATCTATCAATCTACATACCTACCTATCTCTATCTATCTACCTACCTACCTACCTATCTCTATCTATCTACCTACCTACCTATCTGTATTTATCTATCTACCTACCTACCTTTCTCTATCTATCTACCTACCTACCTATCTGTATCTATCTATCTACCTACCTACCTATCTGTATCTATCAATCTACCTACCTAACTATGTCTATCTATCTACCTACCTACCTATCTCTATCTATCTATCTACCTACCTACCTATCTGTATCTATCAATCTACATACCTACCTATCTCTATCTATCTATCTACCTACCTACCTATCTGTATTTATCTATCTACCTACCTACCTATCTGTATCTATCTATCTACCTACCTACCTATCTGTATCTATCAATCTACCTACCTACCTATCTCTATCTATATATCTACCTTCCTACCTATCTCTATCTATCTACCAACCTACCGACCGATCTGTATTTATCTATCTATCTTCCTACCTATCTCTATCTATCTACCTACCTACCTATCTCTATCTATCTATCTACCTACCTACCTATCTGTATCTATCTATCTACCTACCTACCTACCTATCTGTATCTATCAATCTACCTACTTACCTATCTGTATCTATCAATCTACTTACCTACCTATCTGTATCTATCATTCTACATACCTACCTATCTCTATCTATCTATCTACCTACCTACCTATCTGTATTTATCTATCTACCTACCTACCTATCTGTATCTATCTATCTACCTACCTACCTATCTGTATCTATCAATCTACCTACCTACCTATCTCTATCTATCTACCTACCTACCTACCTATCTGTATTTATCTATCTATCTACCTACCTATCTGTATCTATCTACCTACCAACCTATCTCTATCTATCTATCTACCTACCTACCTATCTCTATCTATCTATCTACCTACCTACCTATCTCTGTCTATCTATCTACCTACCTACCTATCTGTATTTATCTATCTACCTACCTACCTTTCTCTATCTATCTATCTACCTACCTACCTATCTGTATCTATCTATCTACCTACCTACCTATCTGTATCTATCAATCTACCTACCTACCTATGTCTATCTATCTACCTACCTACCTATCTCTATCTATCTTTCTACCTACCTACCTATCTGTATCTATCAATCTACATACCTACCTATCTCTATCTATCTATCTATCTACCTACCTACCTATCTGTATTTATCTATCTACCTACCTACCTATCTGTATCTATCTATCTACCTACCTACCTATCTGTATCTATCAATCTACCTACCTACCTATCTCTATCTATATATCTACCTTCCTACCTATCTCTATCTATCTACCTACCTACCTACCTATCTCTATCTATCTATCTACCTACCTACCTATCTCTATCTATCTACCTACCTACCTATCTGTATCTATCTATCTACCTACCTACCTATCTGTATCTATTAATCTACCTACCTAACTATGTCTATCTATCTACCTACCTACCTATCTCTATCTATTTATCTACCTACCTACCTAACTGTATCTATCAATCTACCTACCTACCTTTCTCTATCTATCTATCTATCTATCTATCTATCTATCTATCTATCTATCTATCTATCTATCTATCTATCTATCTATCTACCTACCTACCTATCTCTATCTATCTACCTACCTACCTACCTATCTGTATTTATCTATCTACCTACCTACCTATCTGTATCTATCTATCTACCTACCTATCTATCTGTATCTATCAATCTACATACCTACCTATCTGTATCTATCATTCTACATACCTACCTATCTCTATCTATCTACCTACCTACCTATCTGTATCTATCTATCTACCTACCTACCTATCTGTATCTATCAATCTACCTACCTACCTATCTGTAGCTATCTACCTACCTACCTATCTGTATCTATCAATCTACCTACCTACCTATCTGTATCTATCAATCTACTTACCTACCTATCTGTATCTATCATTCTACATACCTACCTATCTGTATCTATCTATCTACCTACCTACCTATCTGTATTTATCTATCTACCTACCTACCTATCTGTATTTATCTATCTACCTACCTACCTATCTGTATCTATCTATCTACCTACCTACCTATCTGTATCTATCAATCTACCTACCTACCTATCTGTATCTATCTATCTACCTACCTACCTATCTGTATCTATCAATCTACATACCTACCTATCTCTATCTATATATCTACCTACCTACCTATCTCTATTTATCTATCTACCTACCTACCTATCTGTATCTATCTACCTACCTACCTATCTGTATCTATCAATCTACCTACCTACCTATCTCTATCTATCTATCTACCTACCTACCTATCTCTATCTATCTACCTACCTACCTACCTATCTGTACTTATCTATCTACCTACCTAACTATCTCTATCAATCTATCTACCTACCTACCTATCTGTATCTATCTATCTACCTACCTACCTATCTGTATCTATCAATCTACCTACCTACCTATCTGTAGCTATCTACCTACCTACCTATCTGTATCTATCAATCTACCTACCTAACTATCTGTATCTATCAATCTACATACCTACCTATCTGTATCTATCATTCTACATACCTACCTATCTCTATCTATCTATCTACCTACCTACCTATCTGTATTTATCTATCTACCTACCTACCTATCTGTATCTATCTATCTACCTACCTACCTATCTGTATCTATCAATCGACCTACCTACCTATCTCTATCTATCTATCTACCTACCTACCTATCTCTATCTATCTACCTACCTACCTACCTATCTGTATTTATCTATCTATCTACCTACCTATCTGTATCTATCTACCTACCTACCTATCTCTATCTATCTATCTACCTACCTACCTATCTGTATCTATCTATCTACCTACCTACCTACCTATCTGTATCTATCAATCTACCTAACTACCTATCTGTATCTATCAATCTACTTACCTACCTATCTGTAACTATCATTCTACATACCTACCTATCTCTATCTATCTATCTACCTACCTACCTATCTGTATTTATCTATCTACCTACCTACCTATCTGTATCAATCTATCTACCTACCTACCTATCTGTATCTATCAATCTACCTACCTACCTATCTCTATCTATCTATCTACCTACCTAACTATCTCTACCTATCTACCTACCTACCTACCTATCTGTATTTATCTATCTATCTACCTACCTATCTGTATCTATCTACCTACCTACCTATCTCTATCTATCTATCTACCTACCTACCTATCTGTATTTATCTATCTACCTACCTACCTATCTGTATCTTTCAATCTACCTACCTACCTATCTGTATCTATCAATCTACTTACCTACCTATCTGTATCTATCATTCTACATACCTACCTATCTCTATCTATCTACGTACCTACCTACCTATCTGTATTTATCTATCTACCTACCTACCTATCTGTATCTATCTATCTACCTACCTACCTATCTGTATCTATCAATCTACCTACCTACCTATCTGTATCTATCAATCTACCTACCTACCTATCTGTATCTATCAATCTACATACCTACCTATCTCTATCTATCTATCTACCTACCTACCTATCTGTATTTATCTATCTACCTACCTACCTATCTGTATCTATCTATCTACCTACCTACCTATCTGTATCTATCAATCTACCTACCTACCTATCTCTATCTATCTATCTACCTACCTACCTATCTCTATCTATCTACGTACCTACCTACCTATCTGTATTTATCTATCTACCTACCTACCTATCTCTATCTATCTATCTACCTACCTACCTATCTGTATCTATCAATCTACCTACCTACCTATCTGTAGCTATCTACCTACCTACCTATCTGTATCTATCAATCTACCTACCTAACTATCTGTATCTATCAATCTACATACCTACCTATCTGTATCTATCCTTCTACATACCTACCTATCTCTATCTATCTACCTACCTACCTATCTGTATCTATCTATCTACCTACCTACCTATCTGTATCTATCAATCTACCTACCTACCTATCTGTAGCTATCTACCTACCTACCTATCTGTATCTATCAATCTACCTACCTACCTATCTGTATCTATCAATCTACTTACCTACCTATCTGTATCTATCATTCTACATACCTACCTATCTGTATCTATCTATCTACCTACCTACCTATCTGTATTTATCTATCTACCTACCTACCTATCTGTATTTATCTATCTACCTACCTACCTATCTGTATCTATCAATCTACATACCTACCTATCTCTATCTATCTATCTACCTACCTACCTATCTGTATCTATCAATCTACCTACCTACCTATCTGTATCTATCAATCTACTTACCTACCTATCTGTATCTATCATTCTACATACCTACCTATCTCTATCTATCTATCTACCTACCTACCTATATGTATTTGTCTATCTACCTACCTACGTATCTGTATCTATCTATCTACCTACCTACCTATCTGTATCTATCAATCTACCTACCTACCTATCTCTATCTATCTACCTACCTACCTACCTATCTGTATTTATCTATCTACCTACCTACCTATCTCTATCTATCTATCTACCTACCTACCTATCTCTATCTATCTATCTACCTACCTACCTATCTCTATCTATCTATCTACCTACCTACCTATCTGTATTTATCTATCTACCTACCTACCTTTCTCTATCTATCTATCTACCTACCTACCTATCTGTATCTATCTATCTACCTACCTACCTATCTGTATCTATCAATCTACCTACCTACCTATGTCTATCTATCTACCTACCTACCTATCTCTATCTATCTATCTACCTACCTACCTATCTCTATCTATCTACCAACCTACCGACCTATCTGTATTTATCTATCTATCTACCTACCTATCTGTATCTATCTACCTACCTACCTATCTCTATCTATCTATCTACCTACCTACCTATCTGTATCTATCTATCTACCTACCTACCTATCTGTATCTCTCTACCTACCTACCTATCTCTATATAAATACCTACCTACCTATCTGTATATATCAATCTACTTACCTACCTATCTGTATCTATCATTCTACATACCTACCTATCTCTATCTATCTATCTACCTACCTACCTATATGTATTTATCTATCTACCTACCTACCTATCTGTATCTATCAATCTACCTACCTACCTATCTGTATCTATCAAACTACATACTTACCTATCTCTATCTATCTATCTACCTACCTACCTATCTGTATTTATCTATCTACCTACCTACCTATCTGTATCTATCTATCTACCTACCTACCTATCTGTATCTATCAATCTACCTACCTACCTATCTCTATCTATATATCTACCTACCTACCTATCTCTATCTATCTACCTACCTACCTACCTATCTGTATTTATCTATCTATCTACCTACCTATCTGTATCTATCTACCTACCTACCTATCTCTATCTATCTACCTACCTACCTACCTATCTCTATCTATCTACCTACCTACCTATCTGTATTTATCTATCTACCTACCTACCTTTCTCTATCTATCTACCTACCTACCTATCTGTATCTATCTATCTACCTACCTACCTATCTGTATCTATCAATCTACCTACCTAACTATGTCTATCTATCTACCTACCTACCTATCTCTATCTATCTATCTACCTACCTACCTATCTGTATCTATCAATCTACATACCTACCTATCTGTATCTATCTATCTATCTATCTATCTACCTACCTACCTATCTGTATTTATCTATCTACCTACCTACCTATCTCTATCTATCTATCTACCTACCTACCTATCTGTATCTATCTATCTACCTACCTACCTATCTGTATCTGTCAATCTACCTACATACCTATCTCTATCTATCAATCTACTTACCTACCTATCTGTATCTATCATTCTACAAACCTACCTATCTCTATCTATCTACCTACCTACCTACCTATCTATATTTATCTATCTACCTACCTACCTATCTGTATCTATCTATCTACCTACCTACCTATCTGTATCTATCAATCTACCTACCTACCTATCTGTATCTATCAATCTACCTACCTACCTATCTGTATCTATCTACCTACCTACCTACCTATCTGTATCTATCAATCTACATACCTACCTATCTCTATCTATCTATCTATCTATCTACCTACCTACCTATCTGTATCTATCAATCTACCTACCTACCTATCTCTATCTATCTATCTACCTACCTACCTATCTCTATCTATCTACCTACCTACCTACCTATCTGTATTTATCTATCTACCTACCTACCTATCTCTATCTATCTATCCACCTACCTACCTATCTGTATCTATCTATCTACCTACCTACCTATCTGTATCTATCAATCTACCTACCTACCTATCTGTAGCTATCTACCTACCTACCTATCTGTAGCTATCAATCTACCTACCTACCTATCTGTATTTATCTATTTATTTACCTACCTATCTGTATCTATCTACCTACCTACCTATCTCTATCTATCTATCTACCTACCTACCTATCTGTATTTATCTATCTACCAACCTACCTATATGTATCTATCTATCTACCTACCTACCTATCTGTATCTATCAATCTACCTACCTACCTATCTCTATCTATCTATCTACCTACCTACCTATCTCTATCTATCTACCTACCTACCTACCTATCTGTATTTATCTATCTATCTACCTACCTATCTGTATCTATCTACCTACCTACCTATCTCTATCTATCTATCTACCTACCTACCTATCTGTATCTATCTACCTACCTACCTACCTATCTGTATCTATCAATCTACCTACCTACCTATCTGTATCTATCAATCTACTTACCTACCTATCTGTATCTATCATTCTACATACCTACCTATCTCTATCTATCTATCTACCCACCTACCAATCTTTATTTATCTATCTACCTACCTACCTATCTGTACCTATCTATCTACCTACCTACCTATCTGTATCTATCAATCTACCTACCTACCTATCTCTATCTATCTATCTACCTACCTACCTATCTCTATCTATCTATCTACCTACCTACCTATCTGTATTTATCTATCTATCTACCTACCTATCTGTATCTATCTACCTACCTACCTATCTCTATCTATCTATCTACCTACCTACCTATCTGTATCTATCTATCTACCTACCTACCTATCTGTATCTATCAATCTACCTACCTACCTATCTGTATCTATCAATCTAATTACCTACCTATCTGTATCTATCATTCTACATACCTACCTATCTCTATCTATCTATCTACCTACCTACCTATCTCTATTTATCTATCTACCTACCTACCTATCTGTATCTATCTATCTATATCAATCTACCTACCTACCTAACTGTATCTATCAATCTACTTACCTACCTATCTGTATCTATCATTCTACATACCTACCTATCTCTATCTATCTATCTACCTACCTACCTATCTGTATTTATCTATCTACCTACCTACCTATCTGTATCTATCTATCTACCTACCTACCTATCTGTATCTATCAATCTACCTACCTACCTTTCTCTATCTATCTATCTACCTATCTACCTACCTATATGTATTTATCTATCTATCTACCTACCTATCTGTATCTATCTACCTACCTACCTATCTGTATCTATCTATCTACCTACCTAGCTATCTGTATCTATCAATCTACCTACCTACCTATCTGTATCTATCATTCTACATACCTACCTATCTCTATCTATCTATCTACCTACCTACCTATCTGTATTTATCTATCTACCTACCTACCTATCTGTATCTATTTATCTACCTACCTACCTATCTGTATCTATCAATCTACCTACCTACCTATCTCTATCTATCTACCTACCTACCTACCTATCTGTATTTATCTATCTATCTACCTACCTATCTGTATCTATCTACCTACCTACCTATCTCTATCTATCTATCTACCTACCTACCTATCTGTATTTATCTATCTACCTACCTACCTTTCTCTATCTATCTATCTACCTACCTACCTATCTGTATCTATCTATCTACCTACCTACCTATCTGTATCTATCAATCTACCTACCTACCTATGTCTATCTATCTACCTACCTACCTATCTCTATCTATCTATCTACCTACCTACCTATCTGTATCTATCAATCTACATACCTACCTATCTCTATCTATCTACCTACCTACCTACCTATCTCTATCTATCTACCTACCTACCTATCTGTATTTATCTATCTACCTACCTACCTTTCTCTATCTATCTACCTACCTACCTATCTGTATCTATCTATCTACCTACCTACCTATCTGTATCTATCAATCTACCTACCTAACTATGTCTATCTATCTACCTACCTACCTATCTCTATCTATCTATCTACCTACCTACCTATCTGTATCTATCAATCTACATACCTACCTATCTCTATCTATCTATCTACCTACCTACCTATCTGTATTTATCTATCTACCTACCTACCTATCTGTATCTATCTATCTACCTACCTACCTATCTGTATCTATCAATCTACCTACCTACCTATCTCTATCTATCTATCTACCTACCTACCTATCTCTATCTATCTACCAACCTACCGACCTATCTGTATTTATCTATCTATCTTCCTACCTATCTCTATCTATCTACCTACCTACCTATCTCTATCTATCTATCTACCTACCTACCTATCTGTATCTATCTATCTACCTACCTACCTATATGTATCTATCAATCTACCTACCTACCTATCTGTATCTATCAATCTACTTACCTACCTATCTGTATCTATCATTCTACATACCTACCTATCTCTATCTATCTATCTACCTACCTACCTATCTGTATTTATCTATCTACCTACCTACCTATCTGTATCTATCTATCTACCTACCTACCTATCTGTATCTATCAATCTACCTACCTACCTATCTCTATCTATCTACCTACCTACCTACCTATCTGTATTTATCTATCTATCTACCTACCTATCTGTATCTATCTACCTACCTACCTATCTCTATCTATCTATCTACCTACCTACCTATCTCTATCTATCTATCTACCTACCTACCTATCTCTATCTATCTATCTACCTACCTACTTTTCTCTATCTATCTATCTACCTATCTACCTATCTGTATCTATCTATCTACCTACCTACCTATCTGTATCTATCAATCTACCTACCTACCTATGTCTATCTATCTACCTACCTACCTATCTGTATTTATCTATCTACCTACCTACCTTTCTCTATCTATCTATCTATCTACCTACCTACCTATCTGTATCTATCTATCTACCTACCTACCTATCTGTATCTATCAATCTACCTACCTACCTATGTCTGTCTATCTACCTACCTACCTATCTCTATCTATCTATCTACCTACCTACCTATCTGTATCTATCAATCTACATACCTACCTATCTCTATCTATCTATCTACCTACCTACCTATCTGTATTTATCTATCTACCTACCTACCTATCTGTATCTATCTATCTACCTACCTACCTATCTGTATCTATCAATCTACCTACCTACCTATCTCTATCTATATATCTACCTTCCTACCTATCTCTATCTATCTACCAACCTACCGACCGATCTGTATTTATCTATCTATCTTCCTACCTATCTCTATCTATCTACCTACCTACCTATCTCTATCTATCTATCTACCTACCTACCTATCTGTATCTATCTATCTACCTACCTACCTACCTATCTGTATCTATCAATCTACCTACTTACCTATCTGTATCTATCAATCTACTTACCTACCTATCTGTATCTATCATTCTACATACCTACCTATCTCTATCTATCTATCTACCTACCTACCTATCTGTATTTATCTATCTACCTACCTACCTATCTGTATCTATCTATCTACCTACCTACCTATCTGTATCTATCAATCTACCTACCTACCTATCTCTATCTATCTACCTACCTACCTACCTATCTGTATTTATCTATCTATCTACCTACCTATCTGTATCTATCTACCTACCAACCTATCTCTATCTATCTATCTACCTACCTACCTATCTCTATCTATCTATCTACCTACCTACCTATCTCTGTCTATCTATCTACCTACCTACCTATCTGTATTTATCTATCTACCTACCTACCTTTCTCTATCTATCTATCTACCTACCTACCTATCTGTATCTATCTATCTACCTACCTACCTATCTGTATCTATCAATCTACCTACCTACCTATGTCTATCTATCTACCTACCTACCTATCTCTATCTATCTTTCTACCTACCTACCTATCTGTATCTATCAATCTACATACCTACCTATCTCTATCTATCTATCTACCTACCTACCTATCTGTATTTATCTATCTACCTACCTACCTATCTGTATCTATCTATCTACCTACCTACCTATCTGTATCTATCAATCTACCTACCTACCTATCTCTATCTATATATCTACCTTCCTACCTATCTCTATCTATCTACCTACCTACCTACCTATCTGTATTTATCTATCTATCTACCTACCTATCTGTATCTATCTACCTACCTACCTATCTCTATCTATCTATCTACCTACCTACCTATCTCTATCTATCTACCTACCTACCTATCTGTATCTATCTATCTACCTACCTACCTATCTGTATCTATTAATCTACCTACCTAACTATGTCTATCTATCTACCTACCTACCTATCTCTATCTATTTATCTACCTACCTACCTAACTGTATCTATCAATCTACCTACCTACCTTTCTCTATCTATCTATCTATCTATCTATCTATCTATCTATCTATCTACCTACCTACCTATCTCTATCTATCTACCTACCTACCTACCTATCTGTATTTATCTATCTACCTACCTACCTATCTGTATCTATCTATCTACCTACCTATCTATCTGTATCTATCAATCTACATACCTACCTATCTGTATCTATCATTCTACATACCTACCTATCTCTATCTATCTACCTACCTACCTATCTGTATCTATCTATCTACCTACCTACCTATCTGTATCTATCAATCTACCTACCTACCTATCTGTAGCTATCTACCTACCTACCTATCTGTATCTATCAATCTACCTACCTACCTATCTGTATCTATCAATCTACTTACCTACCTATCTGTATCTATCATTCTACATACCTACCTATCTGTATCTATCTATCTACCTACCTACCTATCTGTATTTATCTATCTACCTACCTACCTATCTGTATTTATCTATCTACCTACCTACCTATCTGTATCTATCTATCTACCTACCTACCTATCTGTATCTATCAATCTACCTACCTACCTATCTGTATCTATCTATCTACCTACCTACCTATCTGTATCTATCAATCTACATACCTACCTATCTCTATCTATATATCTACCTACCTACCTATCTCTATTTATCTATCTACCTACCTACCTATCTGTATCTATCTACCTACCTACCTATCTGTATCTATCAATCTACCTACCTACCTATCTCTATCTATCTATCTACCTACCTACCTATCTCTATCTATCTACCTACCTACCTACCTATCTGTACTTATCTATCTACCTACCTAACTATCTCTATCAATCTATCTACCTACCTACCTATCTGTATCTATCTATCTACCTACCTACCTATCTGTATCTATCAATCTACCTACCTACCTATCTGTAGCTATCTACCTACCTACCTATCTGTATCTATCAATCTACCTACCTACCTATCTGTATCTATCAATCTACATACCTACCTATCTGTATCTATCATTCTACATACCTACCTATCTCTATCTATCTATCTACCTACCTACCTATCTGTATTTATCTATCTACCTACCTACCTATCTGTATCTATCTATCTACCTACCTACCTATCTGTATCTATCAATCGACCTACCTACCTATCTCTATCTATCTATCTACCTACCTACCTATCTCTATCTATCTACCTACCTACCTACCTATCTGTATTTATCTATCTATCTACCTACCTATCTGTATCTATCTACCTACCTACCTATCTCTATCTATCTATCTACCTACCTACCTATCTGTATCTATCTATCTACCTACCTACCTACCTATCTGTATCTATCAATCTACCTAACTACCTATCTGTATCTATCAATCTACTTACCTACCTATCTGTAACTATCATTCTACATACCTACCTATCTCTATCTATCTATCTACCTACCTACCTATCTGTATTTATCTATCTACCTACCTACCTATCTGTATCAATCTATCTACCTACCTACCTATCTGTATCTATCAATCTACCTACCTACCTATCTCTATCTATCTATCTACCTACCTAACTATCTCTACCTATCTACCTACCTACCTACCTATCTGTATTTATCTATCTATCTACCTACCTATCTGTATCTATCTACCTACCTACCTATCTCTATCTATCTATCTACCTACCTACCTATCTGTATTTATCTATCTACCTACCTACCTATCTGTATCTTTCAATCTACCTACCTACCTATCTGTATCTATCAATCTACTTACCTACCTATCTGTATCTATCATTCTACATACCTACCTATCTCTATCTATCTACGTACCTACCTACCTATCTGTATTTATCTATCTACCTACCTACCTATCTGTATCTATCTATCTACCTACCTACCTATCTGTATCTATCAATCTACCTACCTACCTATCTGTATCTATCAATCTACCTACCTACCTATCTGTATCTATCAATCTACATACCTACCTATCTCTATCTATCTATCTACCTACCTACCTATCTGTATTTATCTATCTACCTACCTACCTATCTGTATCTATCTATCTACCTACCTACCTATCTGTATCTATCAATCTACCTACCTACCTATCTCTATCTATCTATCTACCTACCTACCTATCTCTATCTATCTACGTACCTACCTACCTATCTGTATTTATCTATCTACCTACCTACCTATCTCTATCTATCTATCTACCTACCTACCTATCTGTATCTATCAATCTACCTACCTACCTATCTGTAGCTATCTACCTACCTACCTATCTGTATCTATCAATCTACCTACCTAACTATCTGTATCTATCAATCTACATACCTACCTATCTGTATCTATCATTCTACATACCTACCTATCTCTATCTATCTACCTACCTACCTATCTGTATCTATCTATCTACCTACCTACCTATCTGTATCTATCAATCTACCTACCTACCTATCTGTAGCTATCTACCTACCTACCTATCTGTATCTATCAATCTACCTACCTACCTATCTGTATCTATCAATCTACTTACCTACCTATCTGTATCTATCATTCTACCTACCTACCTATCTGTATCTATCTATCTACCTACCTACCTATCTGTATTTATCTATCTACCTACCTACCTATCTGTATTTATCTATCTACCTACCTACCTATCTGTATCTATCAATCTACATACCTACCTATCTCTATCTATCTATCTACCTACCTACCTATCTGTATCTATCAATCTACATACCTACCTATCTCTATCTATATATCTACCTACCTACCTATCTCTATTTATCTATCTACCTACCTACCTATCTGTATCTATCTACCTACCTACCTATCTGTATCTATCAATCTACCTACCTACCTATCTCTATCTATCTATCTACCTACCTACCTATCTCTATCTATCTACCTACCTACCTACCTATCTGTATTTATCTATCTACCTACCTACCTATCTCTATCAATCTATCTACCTACCTACCTATCTGTATCTATCTATCTACCTACCTACCTACCTATCTGTATCTATCAATCTACCTACCTACCTATCTGTAGCTATCTACCTACCTACCTATCTGTATCTATCAATCTACCTACCTACCTATCTGTATCTATCAATCTACATACCTACCTATCTGTATCTATCATTCTACATACCTACCTATCTCTATCTATCTATCTACCTACCTACCTATCTGTATTTATCTATCTACCTACCTACCTATCTGTATCTATCTATCTACCTACCTACCTATCTGTATCTATCAATCTACCTACCTACCTATCTCTATCTATCTATCTACCTACCTACCTATCTCTATCTATCTACCTACCTACCTACCTATCTGTATTTATCTATCTATCTACCTACCTATCTGTATCTATCTACCTACCTACCTATCTCTATCTATCTATCTACCTACCTACCTATCTGTATCTATCTATCTACCTACCTACCTACCTATCTGTATCTATCAATCTACCTAACTACCTATCTGTATCTATCAATCTACTTACCTACCTATCTGTAACTATCATTCTACATACCTACCTATCTCTATCTATCTATCTACCTACCTACCTATCTGTATTTATCTATCTACCTACCTACCTATCTGTATCAATCTATCTACCTACCTACCTATCTGTATCTATCAATCTACCTACCTACCTATCTCTATCTATCTATCTACCTACCTACCTATCTCTATCTATCTACCTACCTACCTACCTATCTGTATTTATCTATCTACCTACCAACCTATCTCTATCAATCTATCTACCTACCTACCTATCTGTATCTATCTATCTACCTACCTACCTATCTGTATCTATCAATCTACCTACCTACCTATCTGTAGCTATCTACCTACCTACCTATCTGTATCTATCAATCTACCTACCTACCTATCTGTATCTATCAATCTACATACCTACCTATCTGTATCTATCATTCTACATACCTACCTATCTCTATCTATCTATCTACCTACCTACCTATCTGTATTTATCTATCTACCTACCTACCTATCTGTATCTATCTATCTACCTACCTACCTATCTGTATCTATCAATCTACCTACCTACCTATCTCTATCTATCTATCTACCTACCTACCTATCTCTATCTATCTACCTACCTACCTACCTATCTGTATTTATCTATCTATCTACCTACCTATCTGTATCTATCTACCTACCTACCTATCTCTATCTATCTATCTACCTACCTACCTATCTGTATCTATCTATCTACCTACCTACCTACCTATCTGTATCTATCAATCTACCTAACTACCTATCTGTATCTATCAATCTACTTACCTACCTATCTGTAACTATCATTCTACATACCTACCTATCTCTATCTATCTATCTACCTACCTACCTATCTATATTTATCTATCTACCTACCTACCTATCTGTATCAATCTATCTACCTACCTACCTATCTGTATCTATCAATCTACCTACCTACCTATCTCTATCTATCTATCTACCTACCTAACTATCTCTATCTATCTACCTACCTACCTACCTATCTGTATTTATCTATCTATCTACCTACCTATCTGTATCTATCTACCTACCTACCTATCTCTATCTATCTATCTACCTACCTACCTATCTGTATCTATCTATCTACCTACCTACCTATCTGTATCTTTCAATCTACCTACCTACCTATCTGTATCTATCAATCTACTTACCTACCTATCTGTATCTATCATTCTACATACCTACCTATCTCTATCTATCTACCTACCTACCTACCTATCTGTATTTATCTATCTACCTACCTACCTATCTGTATCTATCTATCTACCTACCTACCTATGTGTATCTATCAATCTACCTACCTACCTATCTGTATCTATCAATCTACCTACCTATCTGTATCTATCTATCTACCTACCTACCTATCTGTATCTATCAATCTACATACCTACCTATCTCTATCTATCTATCTACCTACCTACCTATCTGTATTTATCTATCTACCTACCTACCTATCTGTATCTATCTATCTACCTACCTACCTATCTCTATCTATCTATCTACCTACCTACCTATCTCTATCTATCTACTTACCTACCTACCTATCTGTATTTATCTATCTACCTACCTACCTATCTCTATCTATCTATCTACCTACCTACCTATCTGTATCTATCTATCTACCTACCTACCTATCTGTATCTATCAATCTACCTACCTACCTATCTGTAGCTATCTACCTACCTACCTATCTGTATCTATCAATCTACCTACCTATCTGTATCTATCAATCTACATACCTACCTATCTGTATCTATCATTCTACATACCTACCTATCTCTATCTATCTACCTACCTACCTATCTGTATCTATCTATCTACCTACCTACCTATCTGTATCTATCAATCTACCTACCTACCTATCTGTAGCTATCTACCTACCTACCTATCTGTATCTATCAATCTACCTACCTACCTATCTGTATCTATCAATCTACTTACCTACCTATCTGTATCTATCATTCTACATACCTACCTATCTGTATCTATCTATCTACCTACCTACCTATCTGTATTTATCTATCTACCTACCTACCTATCTGTATTTATCTATCTACCTACCTACCTATCTGTATCTATCTATCTACCTACCTACCTATCTGTATCTATCAATCTACCTACCTACCTATCTGTATCTATCTATCTACCTACCTACCTATCTGTATCTATCAATCTACATACCTACCTATCTCTATCTATCTATCTACCTACCTACCTATCTGTATTTATCTATCTACCTACCTACCTATCTGTATCTATCTATCTACCTACCTACCTATCTGTATCTATCAATCTACCTACCTACCTATCTCTATCTATCTACCTACCTACCTATCTCTATCTATCTACTTACCTACCTACCTATCTGTATTTATCTATCTACCTACCTACCTATCTCTATCTATCTATCTACCTACCTACCTATCTGTATCTATCTATCTACCTACCTACCTATCTGTATCTATCAATCTACCTACCTACCTATCTCTATCAATCTATCTACCTACCTACCTATCTGTATCTATCTATCTACCTACCTACCTATCTGTATCATTCAATCTACCTACCTACCTATCTGTAGCTATCTACCTACCTACCTATCTGTATCTATCAATCTACCTACCTACCTATCTGTATCTGTCAATCTACTTACCTACCTATCTGTATCTATCATTCTACATACCTACCTATCTCTATCTATCTATCTACCTACCTACCTATCTGTATTTATCTATCTACCAACCTACCTATCAGTATCTATCTATCTACCTATCTGTATCTATCAATCTACCTACCTACCTATCTCTATCTATCTATCTACCTACCTACCTATCTCTATCTATCTACCTACCTACCTACCTACCTATCTGTATTTATCTATCTATCTACCTACCTATCTGTATCTATCTACCTACCTACCTATCTCTATCTATCTATCTACCTACCTACCTATCTGTATCTATCTACCTACCTACCTACCTATCTGTATCTATCAATCTACCTACCTACCTATCTCTATCTATCTATCTACCTACCTACCTATCTCTATCTATCTATCTACCTACCTTCCTATCTGTATTTATCTATCTACCCACCTACCTATCTGTATTTATCTATCTACCTACCTACCTATCTGTATCTATCAATCTACTTACCTACCTATCTGTATCTATCATTCTACATACCTACCTATCTCTATCTATCTATCTACCTACCTACCTATCTGTATTTATCTATCTACCTACCTACCTATCTGTATCTATCTATCTTCCTACCTACCTATCTGTATCTATCAATCTACCTACCTACCTATCTGTTTCTATCAATCTACCTACCTACCTATCTGTATCTATCAATCTACCTACCTATCTATCTGTATCTGTCAATCTACTTACCTACCTATCTGTATCTATCATTCTACATACCTACCTATCTCTATCTATCTATCTACCTACCTACCTATCTGTATTTATCTATCTACCAACCTACCTATCAGTATCTATCTATCTACCTATCTGTATCTATCAATCTACCTACCTACCTATCTCTATCTATCTATCTACCTACCTACCTATCTCTATCTATCTACCTACCTACCTACCTACCTATCTGTATTTATCTATCTATCTACCTACCTATCTGTATCTATCTACCTACCTACCTATCTCTATCTATCTATCTACCTACCTACCTATCTGTATCTATCTACCTACCTACCTACCTATCTGTATCTATCAATCTACCTACCTACCTATCTGTATCTATCAATCTACTTACCTACCTATCTGTATCTATCATTCTACATACCTACCTATCTCTATCTATCTATCTACCCACCTACCTATCTGTATTTATCTATCTACCTACCTACCTATCTGTACCTATCTATCTACCTACCTACCTATATGTATCTATCAATCTACCTACCTACCTATCTCTATCTATCTATCTACCTACCTACCTATCTGTATTTATCTATCTATCTACCTACCTATCTGTATCTATCTACCTACCTACCTATCTCTATCTATCTATCTACCTACCTACCTATCTGTATCTATCTATCTACCTACCTACCTATCTGTATCTATCAATCTACCTACCTACCTATCTGTATCTATCATTCTACATACCTACCTATCTCTATCTATCTATCTACCTACCTACCTATCTCTATTTATCTATCTACCTACCTACCTATCTGTATCTATCTATCTACCTACCTACCTATCTGTATCTATCAATCTACCTACCTACCTATCTCTATCTATCTATCTAGCTACCTACCTATCTCTATCTATCTACCTACCTACCTACCTATCTGTATTTATCTATCTATCTACCTACCTATCTGTATCTATCTACCTACCTACCTATCTCTATCTATCTATCTACCTACCTACCTATCTGTATCTATCTATCTACATACCTACCTATCTGTATCTATCTATCTACCTACCTACCTATCTGTATCTATCAATCTACTTACCTACCTATCTGTATCTATCATTCTACATACCTACCTATCTCTATCTATCTATCTACCTACCTACCTATCTCTATTTATCTATCTACCTACCTATCTGTTTCTATCTATCTACCTACCTACCTATCTGTATCTATCAATCTACCTACCTACCTATCTCTATCTATCTATCTACCTACCTACCTATCTCTATCTATCTACCTACCTACCTACCTATCTGTATTTATCTATCTATCTACCTACCTATTTATCTGTATCTATCTACCTACCTACCTATCTCTATCTATCTACCTACCTACCTATCTGTATCTATCTATCTACCTACCTACCTATCTGTATCTATCAATCTACCTACCTACCTATCTGTATCTATCAATCTACTTACCTACCTATCTGTATCTATCATTCTACATACCTACCTATCTCTATCTATCTATCTACCTACCTACCTATCTCTATTTATCTATCTACCTACCTACCTATCTGTATCTATCTATCTACCTACCTACCTATCTGTATCTATCAACCTACCTACCTACCTATCTCTATCTATCTATCTACCTACCTACCTATCTCTATCTATCTACCAACCTACCTACCTATCTGTATTTATCTATCTATCTACCTACCTATCTGTATCTATTTACCTACCTACCTATCTCTATCTATCTATCTACCTACCTACCTATCTGTATCTATCTATCTACCTACCTACCTATCTGTATCTATCAATCTACCTACCTACCTATCTGTATCTATCAATCTACTTACCTACCTATCTGTATCTATCATTCTACATACCTACCTATCTCTATCTATCTATCTACCCACCTACCTATCTGTATTTTTCTATCTACCTACCTATCTCTCTGTACCTATCTATCTACCTACCTACCTATCTGTATCTATCAATCTACCTACCTACCTATCTCTATCTATCTATCTACCTACCTACCTATCTCTATCTATCTACCTACCTATCTGTATTTATCTATCTATCTACCTACCTATCTGTATCTATCTACCTACCTACCTATCTCTATCTATCTATCTACCTACCTACCTATCTGTATCTATCTACCTACCTACCTATCTGTATCTATCAATCTACCTACCTACCTATCTGTATCTATCTATCTACCTACCTATCTCTATCTATCTATCTACCTACCTACCTATCTGTATCTATCTATCTACCTACCTACCTATCTGTATCTGTCAATCTACCTACCTACCTATCTGTATCTATCTATCTATCTACCTACCTATCTGTATCTATCTACCTACCTACCTATCTCTATCTATCTATCTACCTACCCACCTATCTCTATCTATCTATCTGCCTACCTACCTATCTTTATTTATCTATCTACCTACCTATCTGTATCTATCAATCTACCTACCTACCTATCTCTATCTATCTATCTACCTACCTACCTATCTCTATCTATCTACCTACCTACCTACCTATATGTATTTATCTATCTATCTACCTACCTATCTGTATCTATCTACCTACCTACCTATCTCTATCTATCTATCTACCTACCGACCTATCTGTATCTATCTATCTACCTACCTAGCTATCTGTATCTATCAATCTACCTACCTAGCTATCTGTATCTATCAATCTACCTACCTACCTATCTGTATCTATCAATCTACTCTCCTACCTATCTGTATCTATCATTCTACATACCTACCTATCTCTATCTATCTATTTACCTACCTACCTATCTGTATTTATCTACCTACCTACCTACCTATCTGTATCTATCTATCTACCTACCTACCTATCTGTATCTATCAATCTACCTACCTACCTATCTCTATCTATCTATCTACCTACCTACCTATCTCTATCTATCTACCTACCTACCGACCTATCTGTATTTATCTATCTATCTACCTACCTATCTGTATCTATCTACCTACCTACATATCTCTATCTATCTATCTACCTACCTACCTATCTGTATCTATCTATCTACCTACCTACCTATCTGTATCTATCAATCTACCTACCTACCTATCTGTATCTATCAATCTACTTACCTACCTATCTGTATCTATCATTCTACATACCTACCTATCTCTATCTATATATCTACCTACCTATCTCTATCTATCTATCTACCTACCTACCTATCTGTATCTATCTATCTACCTACCTACCTATCTGTATCTATCAATCTACCTACCTACCTATCTCTATCTATCTACCTACCTACCTATCTCTATCTATCTATCTACCTACCTACCTATCTGTATCTATCAATCTACATACTTACCTATCTCTATCTATCTATCTACCTACCTAACTTTCTGTATTTATCTATCTACCTACCTACCTATCTGTATCTATCTATCTACCTACCTACCTATCTGTATCTATCAATCTACCTACCTACCTATCTCTATCTATATATCTACCTACCTACCTATCTCTATCTATCTACCTACCTACCTACCTATCTGTATTTATCTATCTATCTACCTACCTATCTGTATCTATCTACCTACCTACCTATCTCTATCTATCTACCTACCTACCTACCTATCTCTATCTATCTACCTACCTACCTATCTGTATTTATCTATCTACCTACCTAACTTTCTCTATCTATCTACCTACCTACCTATCTGTATCTATCTATCTACCTACCTACCTATCTGTATCTATCAATCTACCTACCTACCTATCTGTATCTATCAATCTACTTACCTACCTATCTGTATCTATCATTCTACATACCTACCTATCTCTATCTATCTATCTACCTACCTACCTATCTGTATTTATCTACCTACCTACCTACCTATCTGTATCTATCTATCTACCTACCTACCTATCTGTATCTATCAATCTACCTACCTACCTATCTCTATCTATCTATCTACCTACCTACCTATCTCTATCTATCTACCAACCTACCGACCTATCTGTATTTATCTATCTATCTACCTACCTATCTGTATCTATCTACCTACCTACCTATCTGTATCTATCTATCTACCTACCTACCTATCTGTATCTATCTATCTACCTACCTACCTATCTGTATCTATCAATCTACCTACCTACCTATCTGTATCTATCAATCTACTTACCTACCTATCTGTATCTATCATTCTACATACCTACCTATCTCTATCTATCTATCTACCTACCTACCTATATGTATTTATCTATCTACCTACCTACGTATCTGTATCTATCTATCTACCTACCTACCTATCTGTATCTATCAATCTACCTACCTACCTATCTCTATCTATCTACCTACCTACCTACCTATCTGTATTTATCTATCTACCTACCTACCTATCTCTATCTATCTATCTACCTACCTACCTATCTCTATCTATCTATCTACCTACCTACCTATCTCTATCTATCTATCTACCTACCTACCTATCTGTATTTATCTATCTACCTACCTACCTTTCTCTATCTATCTATCTACCTACCTATCTATCTGTATCTATCTATCTACCTACCTACCTATCTGTATCTATCAATCTACCTACCTACCTATGTCTATCTATCTACCTACCTACCTATCTCTATCTATCTATCTACCTACCTACCTATCTCTATCTATCTACCAACCTACCGACCTATCTGTATTTATCTATCTATCTACCTACCTATCTGTATCTATCTACCTACCTACCTATCTCTATCTATCTATCTACCTACCTACCTATCTGTATCTATCTATCTACCTACCTACCTATCTGTATCTATCTACCTACCTACCTATCTCTATCTATCTACCTACCTACCTATCTGTATCTATCAATCTACTTACCTACCTATCTGTATCTATCATTCTACATACCTACCTATCTCTATCTATCTATCTACCTACCTACCTATATGTATTTATCTATCTACCTACCTACCTATCTGTATCTATCAATCTACCTACCTACCTATCTGTATCTATCAAACTACATACTTACCTATCTCTATCTATCTATCTACCTACCTACCTATCTGTATTTATCTATCTACCTACCTACCTATCTGTATCTATCTATCTACCTACCTACCTATCTGTATCTATCAATCTACCTACCTACCTATCTCTATCTATATATCTACCTACCTACCTATCTCTATCTATCTACCTACCTACCTACCTATCTGTATTTATCTATCTATCTACCTACCTATCTGTATCTATCTACCTACCTACCTATCTCTATCTATCTACCTACCTACCTACCTATCTCTATCTATCTACCTACCTACCTATCTGTATTTATCTATCTACCTACCTACCTTTCTCTATCTATCTACCTACCTACCTATCTGTATCTATCTATCTACCTACCTACCTATCTGTATCTATCAATCTACCTACCTAACTATGTCTATCTATCTACCTACCTACCTATCTCTATCTATCTATCTACCTACCTACCTATCTGTATCTATCAATCTACATACCTACCTATCTGTATCTATCTATCTATCTATCTACCTACCTACCTATCTGTATTTATCTATCTACCTACCTACCTATCTCTATCTATCTATCTACCTACCTACCTATCTGTATCTATCTATCTACCTACCTACCTATCTGTATCTGTCAATCTACCTACATACCTATCTCTGTCTATCAATCTACTTACCTACCTATCTGTATCTATCATTCTACATACCTACCTATCTCTATCTATCTACCTACCTACCTACCTATCTATATTTATCTACCTACCTACCTACCTCTCTGTATCTATCTATCTACCTACCTACATATCTGTATCTATCAATCTACCTACCTACCTATCTGTATCTATCAATCTACCTACCTACCTATTTGTATCTATCTACCTACCTACCTACCTATCTGTATCTATCAATCTACATACCTACCTCTCTCTATCTATCTATCTATCTACCTACCTATCTGTATCTATCTATCTACCTACCTACCTATCTGTATCTATCAATCTACCTACCTACCTATCTGTAGCTATCTACCTACCTACCTATCTGTAGCTATCAATCTACCTACCTACCTATCTGTATTTATCTATCTATCTACCTACCTATCTGTATCTATCTACCTACCTACCTATCTCTATCTATCTATCTACCTACCTACCTATCTGTATTTATCTATCTACCAACCTACCTATATGTATCTATCTATCTACCTACCTACCTATCTGTATCTATCAATCTACCTACCTACCTATCTCTATCTATCTATCTACCTACCTACCTATCTCTATCTATCTACCTACCTACCTACCTATCTGTATTTATCTATCTATCTACCTACCTATCTGTATCTATCTACCTACCTACCTATCTCTATCTATCTATCTACCTACCTACCTATCTGTATCTATCTACCTACCTACCTACCTATCTGTATCTATCAATCTACCTACCTACCTATCTGTATCTATCAATCTACTTACCTACCTATCTGTATCTATCATTCTACATACCTACCTATCTCTATCTATCTATCTACCCACCTACCAATCTGTATTTATCTATCTACTACCTACCTATCTGTACCTATCTATCTACCTACCTACCTATCTGTATCTATCAATCTACCTACCTACCTATCTCTATCTATCTATCTACCTACCTACCTATCTCTATCTATCTATCTATCTACCTACCTACCTATCTGTATTTATCTATCTATCTACCTACCTATCTGTATCTATCTACCTACCTACCTATCTCTATCTATCTATCTACCTACCTACCTATCTGTATCTATCTATCTACCTACCTACCTATCTGTATCTATCAATCTACCTACCTACCTATCTGTATCTATCAATCTAATTACCTACCTATCTGTATCTATCATTCTACATACGTACCTATCTCTATCTATCTATCTACCTACCTACCTATCTCTATTTATCTATCTACCTACCTACCTATCTGTATCTATCTATCTATATCAATCTACCTACCTACCTAACTGTATCTATCAATCTACTTACCTACCTATCTGTATCTATCATTCTACATACCTACCTATCTCTATCTATCTATCTACCTACCTACCTATCTGTATTTATCTATCTACCTACCTACCTATCTGTATCTATCTATCTACCTACCTACCTATCTGTATCTATCAATCTACCTACCTACCTATCTCTATCTATCTATCTACCTATCTACCTACCTATATGTATTTATCTATCTACCTACCTATCTGTATCTATCTACCTACCTACCTATCTGTATCTATCTATCTACCTACCTAGCTATCTGTATCTATCAATCTACCTACCTACCTATCTGTATCTATCATTCTACATACCTACCTATCTCTATCTATCTATCTACCTACCTACCTATCTGTATTTATCTATCTACCTACCTACCTATCTGTATCTATCTATCTACCTACCTACCTATCTGTATCTATCAATCTACCTACCTACCTATCTCTATCTATCTACCTACCTACCTACCTATCTGTATTTATCTATCTATCTACCTACCTATCTGTATCTATCTACCTACCTACCTATCTCTATCTATCTATCTACCTACCTACCTATCTGTATTTATCTATCTACCTACCTACCTATCTCTATCTATCTATCTACCTACCTACCTATCTGTATCTATCTATCTACCTACCTACCTATCTGTATCTATCAATCTACCTACCTACCTATGTCTATCTATCTACCTACCTACCTATCTCTATCTATCTACCTACCTACCTACCTATCTCTATCTATCTACCTACCTACCTATCTGTATTTATCTATCTACCTACCTACCTTTCTCTATCTATCTACCTACCTACCTATCTGTATCTATCTATCTACCTACCTACCTATCTGTATCTATCAATCTACCTACCTAACTATGTCTATCTATCTACCTACCTACCTATCTCTATCTATCTATCTACCTACCTACCTATCTGTATCTATCAATCTACATACCTACCTATCTCTATCTATCTATCTATCTATCTACCTACCTACCTATCTGTATTTATCTATCTACCTACCTACCTATCTGTATCTATCTATCTACCTACCTACCTATCTGTATCTATCAATCTACCTACCTACCTATCTGTATCTATCAATCTACTTACCTACCTATCTGTATCTATCATTCTACATACCTACCTATCTCTATCTATCTATCTACCTACCTACCTATCTGTATTTATCTATCTACCTACCTACCTATCTGTATCTATCTATCTACCTACCTACCTATCTGTATCTATCAATCTACCTACCTACCTATCTCTATCTATCTACCTACCTACCTATCTATCTGTATTTATCTATCTACCTACCTACCTATCTCTATCTATCAATCTACCTACCTACCTATCTGTATCTATCAATCTACCTACCTACCTATCTGTATCTATCTATCTATCTTCCTACCTATCTCTATCTATCTACCTACCTACCTATCTCTATCTATCTATCTACCTACCTACCTATCTGTATCTATCTATCTACCTACCTACCTATCTGTATCTATCAATCTATCTACCTACCTATCTGTATCTATCTACCTACCTACCTATCTCTATCTATCTATCTACCTACCTACCTATCTGTATCTATCTATCTACCTACCTACCTATCTGTATCTATCAATCTACCTACCTACCTATGTCTATCTATCTACCTACCTACCTATCTCTATCTATCTATCTACCTACCTACCTATCTGTATCTATCAATCTACATACCTACCTATCTCTATCTATCTATCTACCTACCTACCTATCTGTATTTATCTATCTACCTACCTACCTATCTGTATCTATCTATCTATCTACCTACCTATCTGTATCTATCTATCTACCTACCTACCTATCTGTATCTATCAATCTACCTACCTAACTATCTGTAGATATCTACCTACCTACCTATCTGTATCTATCAATCTACCTACCTACCTATCTCTATCTATCTATCTACCTACCTACCTATCTCTATCTACCTACCTACCTACCGACCTATCTGTATTTATCTATCTATCTACCTACCTATCTGTATCTATCTACCTACCTACCTATCTCTATCTATCTATCTACCTACCTACCTATCTGTATCTATCTATCTACCTACCTACCTATCTGTATCTATCATTCTACCTACCTACCTATCTGTATCTATCAATCTACTTACCTACCTCTCTGTATCTATCATTCTACATACCTACCTATCTCTATCTATCTATCTATGTACCTACCTACCTATCTGTATTTATCTATCTTCCTACCTACCTATCTGTATCTATCTATCTACCTACCTACCTATCTGTATCTATCAATCTACCTACCTACCTATCTCTATCTATCAATCTATCTACCTATCTACCTATCTCTATCTATCTACCTACCTACCTATATGTATTTATCTATCTATCTACCTACCTATCTGTATCTATCTACCTACCTACCTATCTCTATCTACCTAACTATCTGTAGATATCTACCTACCTACCTATCTGTATCTATCAATCTACCTACCTACCTATCTCTATCTATCTATCTACCTACCTACCTATCTCTATCTACCTACCTACCTACCGACCTATCTGTATTTATCTATCTATCTACCTACCTATCTGTATCTATCTACCTACCTACCTATCTCTATCTATCAATCTATCTACCTATCTACCTATCTCTATCTATCTACCTACCTACCTATATGTATTTATCTATCTATCTACCTACCTATCTGTATCTATCTACCTACCTACCTATCTCTATCTACCTAACTATCTGTAGATATCTACCTACCTACCTATCTCTATCTATCTACCAACCTACCGACCTATCTGTATTTATCTATCTATCTTCCTACCTATCTCTATCTATCTACCTACCTACCTATCTCTATCTATCTATCTACCTACCTACCTATCTGTATCTATCTATCTACCTACCTACCTATCTGTATCTATCAATCTACCTACCTACCTATCTGTATCTATCAATCTACTTACCTACCTATCTGTATCTATCATTCTACATACCTACCTATCTCTATCTATCTATCTACCTACCTACCTATCTGTATTTATCTATCTACCTACCTACCTATCTATATCTATCTATCTACCTACCTACCTATCTGTATCTATCAATCTACCTACCTACCTATCTCTATCTATCTATCTACCTACCTACCTATCTGTATTTATCTATCTACCTACCTACCTATCTCTATCTATCTATCTACCTACCTACCTATCTGTATCTATCTATCTACCTACCTACCTATCTGTATCTATCAATCTACCTACCTACCTATGTCTATCTATCTACCTACCTACCTATCTCTATCTATCTACCTACCTACCTACCTATCTCTATCTATCTACCTACCTACCTATCTGTATTTATCTATCTACCTACCTACCTTTCTCTATCTATCTACCTACCTACCTATCTGTATCTATCTATCTACCTACCTACCTATCTGTATCTATCAATCTACCTACCTAACTATGTCTATCTATCTACCTACCTACCTATCTCTATCTATCTATCTACCTACCTACCTATCTGTATCTATCAATCTACATACCTACCTATCTCTATCTATCTATCTATCTATCTATCTACCTACCTACCTATCTGTATTTATCTATCTACCTACCTACCTATCTGTATCTATCTATCTACCTACCTACCTATCTGTATCTATCAATCTACCTACCTACCTATCTGTATCTATCAATCTACTTACCTACCTATCTGTATCTATCATTCTACATACCTACCTATCTCTATCTATCTATCTACCTACCTACCTATCTGTATTTATCTATCTACCTACCTACCTATCTGTATCTATCTATCTACCTACCTACCTATCTGTATCTATCAATCTACCTACCTACCTATCTCTATCTATCTACCTACCTACCTATCTATCTGTATTTATCTATCTACCTACCTACCTATCTGTATCTATCTATCTACCTACCTACCTATCTGTATCTATCAATCTACCTACCTACCTATCTCTATCTATCTACCTACCTACCTACCTATCTGTATTTATCTATCTATCTACCTACCTATCTGTATCTATCTACCTACCAACCTATCTCTATCTATCTATCTACCTACCTACCTATCTCTATCTATCTATCTACCTACCTACCTATCTCTATCTATCTATCTACCTACCTACCTATCTCTATCTATCTATCTACCTACCTACCTATCTGTATTTATCTATCTACCTACCTACCTTTCTCTATCTATCTATCTACCTACCTACCTATCTGTATCTATCTATCTACCTACCTACCTATCTGTATCTATCAATCTACCTACCTACCTATGTCTATCTATCTACCTACCTACCTATCTCTATCTATCTTTCTACCTACCTACCTATCTGTATCTATCAATCTACATACCTACCTATCTCTATCTATCTATCTACCTACGTACCTATCTGTATTTATCTATCTACCTACCTACCTATCTGTATCTATCTATCTACCTACCTACCTATCTGTATCTATCAATCTACCTACCTACCTATCTCTATCTATATATCTACCTTCCTACCTATCTCTATCTATCTACCTACCTACCTACCTATCTGTATTTATCTATCTATCTACCTACCTATCTGTATCTATCTACCTACCTACCTATCTCTATCTATCTATCTACCTACCTACCTATCTCTATCTATCTACCTACCTACCTATCTGTATCTATCTATCTACCTACCTACCTATCTGTATCTATTAATCTACCTACCTAACTATGTCTATCTATCTACCTACCTACCTATCTCTATCTATTTATCTACCTACCTACCTAACTGTATCTATCAATCTACCTACCTACCTTTCTCTATCTATCTATCTATCTATCTATCTACCTACCTACCTATCTCTATCTATCTACCTACCTACCTACCTATCTGTATTTATCTATCTACCTACCTACCTATCTGTATCTATCTATCTACCTACCTACCTATCTGTATCTATCAATCTACATACCTACCTATCTGTATCTATCATTCTACATACCTACCTATCTCTATCTATCTACCTACCTACCTATCTGTATCTATCTACCTACCTACCTATCTGTATCTATCAATCTACCTACCTACCTATCTGTAGCTATCTACCTACCTACCTATCTGTATCTATCAATCTACCTACCTACCTATCTGTATCTATCAATCTACTTACCTACCTATCTGTATCTATCATTCTACATACCTACCTATCTGTATCTATCTATCTACCTACCTACCTATCTGTATTTATCTATCTACCTACCTACCTATCTGTATTTATCTATCTACCTACCTACCTATCTGTATCTATCTATCTACCTACCTACCTATCTGTATCTATCAATCTACCTACCTACCTATCTGTATCTATCTATCTACCTACCTACCTATCTGTATCTATCAATCTACATACCTACCTATCTCTATCTATATATCTACCTACCTACCTATCTCTATTTATCTATCTACCTACCTACCTATCTGTATCTATCTACCTACCTACCTATCTGTATCTATCAATCTACCTACCTACCTATCTCTATCTATCTATCTACCTACCTACCTATCTCTATCTATCTACCTACCTACCTACCTATCTGTATTTATCTATCTACCTACCTACCTATCTCTATCAATCTATCTACCTACCTACCTATCTGTATCTATCTATCTACCTACCTACCTATCTGTATCTATCAATCTACCTACCTACCTATCTGTAGCTATCTACCTACCTACCTATCTGTATCTATCAATCTACCTACCTACCTATCTGTATCTATCAATCTACATACCTACCTATCTGTATCTATCATTCTACATACCTACCTATCTCTATCTATCTATCTACCTACCTACCTATCTGTATTTATCTATCTACCTACCTACCTATCTGTATCTATCTATCTACCTACCTACCTATCTGTATCTATCAATCGACCTACCTACCTATCTCTATCTATCTATCTACCTACCTACCTATCTCTATCTATCTACCTACCTACCTACCTATCTGTATTTATCTATCTATCTACCTACCTATCTGTATCTATCTACCTACCTACCTATCTCTATCTATCTATCTACCTACCTACCTATCTGTATCTATCTATCTACCTACCTACCTACCTATCTGTATCTATCAATCTACCTAACTACCTATCTGTATCTATCAATCTACTTACCTACCTATCTGTAACTATCATTCTACATACCTACCTATCTCTATCTATCTATCTACCTACCTACCTATCTATATTTATCTATCTACCTACCTACCTATCTGTATCAATCTATCTACCTACCTACCTATCTGTATCTATCAATCTACCTACCTACCTATCTCTATCTATCTATCTACCTACCTAACTATCTCTATCTATCTACCTACCTACCTACCTATCTGTATTTATCTATCTATCTACCTACCTATCTGTATCTATCTACCTACCTACCTATCTCTATCTATCTATCTACCTACCTACCTATCTGTATCTATCTATCTACCTACCTACCTATCTGTATCTTTCAATCTACCTACCTACCTATCTGTATCTATCAATCTACTTACCTACCTATCTGTATCTATCATTCTACATACCTACCTATCTCTATCTATCTACCTACCTACCTACCTATCTGTATTTATCTATCTACCTACCTACCTATCTGTATCTATCTATCTACCTACCTACCAATGTGTATCTATCAATCTACCTACCTACCTATCTGTATCTATCAATCTACCTACCTATCTGTATCTATCTATCTACCTACCTACCTATCTGTATCTATCAATCTACATACCTACCTATCTCTATCTATCTATCTACCTACCTACCTATCTGTATTTATCTATCTACCTACCTACCTATCTGTATCTATCTATCTACCTACCTACCTATCTCTATCTATCTATCTACCTACCTACCTATCTCTATCTATCTACTTACCTACCTACCTATCTGTATTTATCTATCTACCTACCTACCTATCTCTATCTATCTATCTACCTACCTACCTATCTGTATCTATCTATCTACCTACCTACCTATCTGTATCTATCAATCTACCTACCTACCTATCTGTAGCTATCTACCTACCTACCTATCTGTATCTATCAATCTACCTACCTATCTGTATCTATCAATCTACATACCTACCTATCTGTATCTATCATTCTACATACCTACCTATCTCTATCTATCTACCTACCTACCTATCTGTATCTATCTATCTACCTACCTACCTATCTGTATCTATCAATCTACCTACCTACCTATCTGTAGCTATCTACCTACCTACCTATCTGTATCTATCAATCTACCTACCTACCTATCTGTATCTATCAATCTACTTACCTACCTATCTGTATCTATCATTCTACATACCTACCTATCTGTATCTATCTATCTACCTACCTACCTATCTGTATTTATCTATCTACCTACCTACCTATCTGTATTTATCTATCTACCTACCTACCTATCTGTATCTATCTATCTACCTACCTACCTATCTGTATCTATCAATCTACCTACCTACCTATCTGTATCTATCTATCTACCTACCTACCTATCTGTATCTATCAATCTACATACCTACCTATCTCTATCTATCTATCTACCTACCTACCTATCTGTATTTATCTATCTACCTACCTACCTATCTGTATCTATCTATCTACCTACCTACCTATCTGTATCTATCAATCTACCTACCTACCTATCTCTATCTATCTACCTACCTACCTATCTCTATCTATCTACTTACCTACCTACCTATCTGTATTTATCTATCTACCTACCTACCTATCTCTATCTATCTATCTACCTACCTACCTATCTGTATCTATCTATCTACCTACCTACCTATCTGTATCTATCAATCTACCTACCTACCTATCTCTATCAATCTATCTACCTACCTACCTATCTGTATCTATCTATCTACCTACCTACCTATCTGTATCATTCAATCTACCTACCTACCTATCTGTAGCTATCTACCTACCTACCTATCTGTATCTATCAATCTACCTACCTACCTATCTGTATCTGTCAATCTACTTACCTACCTATCTGTATCTATCATTCTACATACCTACCTATCTCTATCTATCTATCTACCTACCTACCTATCTGTATTTATCTATCTACCAACCTACCTATCAGTATCTATCTATCTACCTATCTGTATCTATCAATCTACCTACCTACCTATCTCTATCTATCTATCTACCTACCTACCTATCTCTATCTATCTACCTACCTACCTACCTACCTATCTGTATTTATCTATCTATCTACCTACCTATCTGTATCTATCTACCTACCTACCTATCTCTATCTATCTATCTACCTACCTACCTATCTGTATCTATCTACCTACCTACCTACCTATCTGTATCTATCAATCTACCTACCTACCTATCTCTATCTATCTATCTACCTACCTACCTATCTCTATCTATCTATCTACCTACCTTCCTATCTGTATTTATCTATCTACCCACCTACCTATCTGTATTTATCTATCTACCTACCTACCTATCTGTATCTATCAATCTACTTACCTACCTATCTGTATCTATCATTCTACATACCTACCTATCTCTATCTATCTATCTACCTACCTACCTATCTGTATTTATCTATCTACCTACCTACCTATCTGTATCTATCTATCTTCCTACCTACCTATCTGTATCTATCAATCTACCTACCTACCTATCTGTTTCTATCAATCTACCTACCTACCTATCTGTATCTATCAATCTACCTACCTATCTATCTGTATCTGTCAATCTACTTACCTACCTATCTGTATCTATCATTCTACATACCTACCTATCTCTATCTATCTATCTACCTACCTACCTATCTGTATTTATCTATCTACCAACCTACCTATCAGTATCTATCTATCTACCTATCTGTATCTATCAATCTACCTACCTACCTATCTCTATCTATCTATCTACCTACCTACCTATCTCTATCTATCTACCTACCTACCTACCTACCTATCTGTATTTATCTATCTATCTACCTACCTATCTGTATCTATCTACCTACCTACCTATCTCTATCTATCTATCTACCTACCTACCTATCTGTATCTATCTACCTACCTACCTACCTATCTGTATCTATCAATCTACCTACCTACCTATCTGTATCTATCAATCTACTTACCTACCTATCTGTATCTATCATTCTACATACCTACCTATCTCTATCTATCTATCTACCCACCTACCTATCTGTATTTATCTATCTACCTACCTACCTATCTGTACCTATCTATCTACCTACCTACCTATATGTATCTATCAATCTACCTACCTACCTATCTCTATCTATCTATCTACCTACCTACCTATCTGTATTTATCTATCTATCTACCTACCTATCTGTATCTATCTACCTACCTAGCTATCTCTATCTATCTATCTACCTACCTACCTATCTGTATCTATCTATCTACCTACCTACCTATCTGTATCTATCAATCTACCTACCTACCTATCTGTATCTATCATTCTACATACCTACCTATCTCTATCTATCTATCTACCTATCTACCTATCTCTATTTATCTATCTACCTACCTACCTATCTGTATCTATCTATCTACCTACCTACCTATCTGTATCTATCAATCTACCTACCTACCTATCTCTATCTATCTATCTAGCTACCTACCTATCTCTATCTATCTACCTACCTACCTACCTATCTGTATTTATCTATCTATCTACCTACCTATCTGTATCTATCTACCTACCTACCTATCTCTATCTATCTATCTACCTACCTACCTATCTGTATCTATCTATCTACATACCTACCTATCTGTATCTATCTATCTACCTACCTACCTATCTGTATCTATCAATCTACTTACCTACCTATCTGTATCTATCATTCTACATACCTACCTATCTCTATCTATCTATCTACCTACCTACCTATCTCTATTTATCTATCTACCTACCTATCTGTTTCTATCTATCTACCTACCTACCTATCTGTATCTATCAATCTACCTACCTACCTATCTCTATCTATCTATCTACCTACCTACCTATCTCTATCTATCTACCTACCTACCTACCTATCTGTATTTATCTATCTATCTACCTACCTATTTATCTGTATCTATCTACCTACCTACCTATCTCTATCTATCTACCTACCTACCTATCTGTATCTATCTATCTACCTACCTACCTATCTGTATCTATCAATCTACCTACCTACCTATCTGTATCTATCAATCTACTTACCTACCTATCTGTATCTATCATTCTACATACCTACCTATCTCTATCTATCTATCTACCTACCTACCTATCTCTATTTATCTATCTACCTACCTACCTATCTGTATCTATCTATCTACCTACCTACCTATCTGTATCTATCAACCTACCTACCTACCTATCTCTATCTATCTATCTACCTACCTACCTATCTCTATCTATCTACCAACCTACCTACCTATCTGTATTTATCTATCTATCTACCTACCTATCTGTATCTATTTACCTACCTACCTATCTCTATCTATCTATCTACCTACCTACCTATCTGTATCTATCTATCTACCTACCTACCTATCTGTATCTATCAATCTACCTACCTACCTATCTGTATCTATCAATCTACTTACCTACCTATCTGTATCTATCATTCTACATACCTACCTATCTCTATCTATCTATCTACCCACCTACCTATCTGTATTTTTCTATCTACCTACCTATCTCTCTGTACCTATCTATCTACCTACCTACCTATCTGTATCTATCAATCTACCTACCTACCTATCTCTATCTATCTATCTACCTACCTACCTATCTCTATCTATCTACCTACCTATCTGTATTTATCTATCTATCTACCTACCTATCTGTATCTATCTACCTACCTACCTATCTCTATCTATCTATCTACCTACCTACCTATCTGTATCTATCTACCTACCTACCTACCTATCTGTATCTATCAATCTACCTACCTACCTATCTGTATCTATCTATCTACCTACCTATCTCTATCTATCTATCTACCTACCTACCTATCTGTATCTATCTATCTACCTACCTACCTATCTGTATCTGTCAATCTACCTACCTACCTATCTGTATCTATCTATCTATCTACCTACCTATCTGTATCTATCTACCTACCTACCTATCTCTATCTATCTATCTACCTACCTACCTATCTCTATCTATCTATCTGCCTACCTACCTATCTTTATTTATCTATCTACCTACCTATCTGTATCTATCAATCTACCTACCTACCTATCTCTATCTATCTATCTACCTACCTACCTATCTCTATCTATCTACCTACCTACCTACCTATATGTATTTATCTATCTATCTACCTACCTATCTGTATCTATCTACCTACCTACCTATCTCTATCTATCTATCTACCTACCGACCTATCTGTATCTATCTATCTACCTACCTAGCTATCTGTATCTATCAATCTACCTACCTAGCTATCTGTATCTATCAATCTACCTACCTACCTATCTGTATCTATCAATCTACTCTCCTACCTATCTGTATCTATCATTCTACATACCTACCTATCTCTATCTATCTATTTACCTACCTACCTATCTGTATTTATCTACCTACCTACCTACCTATCTGTATCTATCTATCTACCTACCTACCTATCTGTATCTATCAATCTACCTACCTACCTATCTCTATCTATCTATCTACCTACCTACCTATCTCTATCTATCTACCTACCTACCGACCTATCTGTATTTATCTATCTATCTACCTACCTATCTGTATCTATCTACCTACCTACATATCTCTATCTATCTATCTACCTACCTACCTATCTGTATCTATCTATCTACCTACCTACCTATCTGTATCTATCAATCTACCTACCTACCAATCTGTATCTATCAATCTACTTACCTACCTATCTGTATCTATCATTCTACATACCTACCTATCTCTATCTATATATCTACCTACCTATCTCTATCTATCTATCTACCTACCTACCTATCTGTATCTATCTATCTACCTACCTACCTATCTGTATCTATCAATCTACCTACCTACCTATCTCTATCTATCTACCTACCTACCTATCTCTATCTATCTATCTACCTACCTACCTATCTGTATCTATCAATCTACATACTTACCTATCTCTATCTATCTATCTACCTACCTACCTTTCTGTATTTATCTATCTACCTACCTACCTATCTGTATCTATCTATCTACCTACCTACCTATCTGTATCTATCAATCTACCTACCTACCTATCTCTATCTATATATCTACCTACCTACCTATCTCTATCTATCTACCTACCTACCTACCTATCTGTATTTATCTATCTATCTACCTACCTATCTGTATCTATCTACCTACCTACCTATCTCTATCTATCTACCTACCTACCTACCTATCTCTATCTATCTACCTACCTACCTATCTGTATTTATCTATCTACCTACCTAACTTTCTCTATCTATCTACCTACCTACCTATCTGTATCTATCTATCTACCTACCTACCTATCTGTATCTATCAATCTACCTACCTACCTATCTGTATCTATCAATCTACTTACCTACCTATCTGTATCTATCATTCTACATACCTACCTATCTCTATCTATCTATCTACCTACCTACCTATCTGTATTTATCTACCTACCTACCTACCTATCTGTATCTATCTATCTACCTACCTACCTATCTGTATCTATCAATCTACCTACCTACCTATCTCTATCTATCTATCTACCTACCTACCTATCTCTATCTATCTACCAACCTACCGACCTATCTGTATTTATCTATCTATCTACCTACCTATCTGTATCTATCTACCTACCTACCTATCTGTATCTATCTATCTACCTACCTACCTATCTGTATCTATCTATCTACCTACCTACCTATCTGTATCTATCAATCTACCTACCTACCTATCTGTATCTATCAATCTACTTACCTACCTATCTGTATCTATCATTCTACATACCTACCTATCTCTATCTATCTATCTACCTACCTACCTATATGTATTTATCTATCTACCTACCTACGTATCTGTATCTATCTATCTACCTACCTACCTATCTGTATCTATCAATCTACCTACCTACCTATCTCTATCTATCTACCTACCTACCTACCTATCTGTATTTATCTATCTACCTACCTACCTATCTCTATCTATCTATCTACCTACCTACCTATCTCTATCTATCTATCTACCTACCTACCTATCTCTATCTATCTATCTACCTACCTACCTATCTGTATTTATCTATCTACCTACCTACCTTTCTCTATCTATCTATCTACCTACCTATCTATCTGTATCTATCTATCTACCTACCTACCTATCTGTATCTATCAATCTACCTACCTACCTATGTCTATCTATCTACCTACCTACCTATCTCTATCTATCTATCTACCTACCTACCTATCTCTATCTATCTACCAACCTACCGACCTATCTGTATTTATCTATCTATCTACCTACCTATCTGTATCTATCTACCTACCTACCTATCTCTATCTATCTATCTACCTACCTACCTATCTGTATCTATCTATCTACCTACCTACCTATCTGTATCTATCTACCTACCTACCTATCTCTATCTATCTACCTACCTACCTATCTGTATCTATCAATCTACTTACCTACCTATCTGTATCTATCATTCTACATACCTACCTATCTCTATCTATCTATCTACCTACCTACCTATATGTATTTATCTATCTACCTACCTACCTATCTGTATCTATCAATCTACCTACCTACCTATCTGTATCTATCAAACTACATACTTACCTATCTCTATCTATCTATCTACCTACCTACCTATCTGTATTTATCTATCTACCTACCTACCTATCTGTATCTATCTATCTACCTACCTACCTATCTGTATCTATCAATCTACCTACCTACCTATCTCTATCTATATATCTACCTACCTACCTATCTCTATCTATCTACCTACCTACCTACCTATCTGTATTTATCTATCTATCTACCTACCTATCTGTATCTATCTACCTACCTACCTATCTCTATCTATCTACCTACCTACCTACCTATCTCTATCTATCTACCTACCTACCTATCTGTATTTATCTATCTACCTACCTACCTTTCTCTATCTATCTACCTACCTACCTATCTGTATCTATCTATCTACCTACCTACCTATCTGTATCTATCAATCTACCTACCTAACTATGTCTATCTATCTACCTACCTACCTATCTCTATCTATCTATCTACCTACCTACCTATCTGTATCTATCAATCTACATACCTACCTATCTGTATCTATCTATCTATCTATCTACCTACCTACCTATCTGTATTTATCTATCTACCTACCTACCTATCTCTATCTATCTATCTACCTACCTACCTATCTGTATCTATCTATCTACCTACCTACCTATCTGTATCTGTCAATCTACCTACATACCTATCTCTGTCTATCAATCTACTTACCTACCTATCTGTATCTATCATTCTACATACCTACCTATCTCTATCTATCTACCTACCTACCTACCTATCTATATTTATCTATCTACCTACCTACCTATCTGTATCTATCTATCTACCTACCTACATATCTGTATCTATCAATCTACCTACCTACCTATCTGTATCTATCAATCTACCTACCTACCTATCTGTATCTATCTACCTACCTACCTACCTATCTGTATCTATCAATCTACATACCTACCTCTCTCTATCTATCTATCTATCTACCTACCTACCTATCTGTATCTATCAATCTACCTACCTACGTATCTCTATCTATCTATCTACCTACCTACCTATCTCTATCTATCTACCTACCTACCTACCTATCTGTATTTATCTATCTACCTACCTACCTATCTCTATCTATCTATCTACCTACCTACCTATCTGTATCTATCTATCTACCTACCTACCTATCTGTATCTATCAATCTACCTACCTACCTATCTGTAGCTATCTACCTACCTACCTATCTGTAGCTATCAATCTACCTACCTACCTATCTGTATTTATCTATCTATCTACCTACCTATCTGTATCTATCTACCTACCTACCTATCTCTATCTATCTATCTACGTACCTACCTATCTGTATTTATCTATCTACCAACCTACCTATATGTATCTATCTATCTACCTACCTACCTATCTGTATCTATCAATCTACCTACCTACCTATCTCTATCTATCTATCTACCTACCTACCTATCTCTATCTATCTACCTACCTACCTACCTATCTGTATTTATCTATCTATCTACCTACCTATCTGTATCTATCTACCTACCTACCTATCTCTATCTATCTATCTACCTACCTACCTATCTGTATCTATCTACCTACCTACCTACCTATCTGTATCTATCAATCTACCTACCTACCTATCTGTATCTATCAATCTACTTACCTACCTATCTGTATCTATCATTCTACATACCTACCTATCTCTATCTATCTATCTACCCACCTACCAATCTGTATTTATCTATCTACTACCTACCTATCTGTACCTATCTATCTACCTACCTACCTATCTGTATCTATCAATCTACCTACCTACCTATCTCTATCTATCTATCTACCTACCTACCTATCTCTATCTATCTATCTACCTACCTACCTATCTGTATTTATCTATCTATCTACCTACCTATCTGTATCTATCTACCTACCTACCTATCTCTATCTATCTATCTACCTACCTACCTATCTGTATCTATCTATCTACCTACCTACCTATCTGTATCTATCAATCTACCTACCTACCTATCTGTATCTATCAATCTAATTACCTACCTATCTGTATCTATCATTCTACATACCTACCTATCTCTATCTATCTATCTACCTACCTACCTATCTCTATTTATCTATCTACCTACCTACCTATCTGTATCTATCTATCTATATCAATCTACCTACCTACCTAACTGTATCTATCAATCTACTTACCTACCTATCTGTATCTATCATTCTACATACCTACCTATCTCTATCTATCTATCTACCTACCTACCTATCTGTATTTATCTATCTACCTACCTACCTATCTGTATCTATCTACCTACCTACCTATCTGTATCTATCAATCTACCTACCTACCTATCTCTATCTATCTATCTACCTATCTACCTACCTATATGTATTTATCTATCTACCTACCTATCTGTATCTATCTACCTACCTACCTATCTGTATCTATCTATCTACCTACCTAGCTATCTGTATCTATCAATCTACCTACCTACCTATCTGTATCTATCATTCTACATACCTACCTATCTCTATCTATCTATCTACCTACCTACCTATCTGTATTTATCTATCTACCTACCTACCTATCTGTATCTATCTATCTACCTACCTACCTATCTGTATCTATCAATCTACCTACCTACCTATCTCTATCTATCTACCTACCTACCTACCTATCTGTATTTATCTATCTATCTACCTACCTATCTGTATCTATCTACCTACCTACCTATCTCTATCTATCTATCTACCTACCTACCTATCTGTATTTATCTATCTACCTACCTACCTTTCTCTATCTATCTATCTACCTACCTACCTATCTGTATCTATCTATCTACCTACCTACCTATCTGTATCTATCAATCTACCTACCTACCTATGTCTATCTATCTACCTACCTACCTATCTCTATCTATCTATCTACCTACCTACCTATCTGTATCTATCAATCTACATACCTACCTATCTCTATCTATCTACCTACCTACCTACCTATCTCTATCTATCTACCTACCTACCTATCTGTATTTATCTATCTACCTACCTACCTTTCTCTATCTATCTACCTACCTACCTATCTGTATCTATCTATCTACCTACCTACCTATCTGTATCTATCAATCTACCTACCTAACTATGTCTATCTATCTACCTACCTACCTATCTCTATCTATCTATCTACCTACCTACCTATCTGTATCTATCAATCTACATACCTACCTATCTCTATCTATCTATCTATCTATCTACCTACCTACCTATCTGTATTTATCTATCTACCTACCTACCTATCTGTATCTATCTATCTACCTACCTACCTATCTGTATCTATCAATCTACCTACCTACCTATCTGTATCTATCAATCTACTTACCTACCTATCTGTATCTATCATTCTACATACCTACCTATCTCTATCTATCTATCTACCTACCTACCTATCTGTATTTATCTATCTACCTACCTACCTATCTGTATCTATCTATCTACCTACCTACCTATCTGTATCTATCAATCTACCTACCTACCTATCTCTATCTATCTACCTACCTACCTATCTATCTGTATTTATCTATCTACCTACCTACCTATCTCTATCTATCTACCTACCTACCTATCTCTATCTATCTATCTACCTACCTACCTATCTCTATATATCTATCTACCTACCTACCTATCTGTATTTATCTATCTACCTACCTACCTTTCTCTATCTATCTATCTACCTACCTACCTATCTGTATCTATCTATCTATCTATCTACCTACCTATCTGTATCTATCTATCTACCTACCTACCTATCTGTATCTATCAATCTACCTACCTAACTATCTGTAGATATCTACCTACCTACCTATCTGTATCTATCAATCTACCTACCTACCTATCTCTATCTATCTATCTACCTACCTACCTATCTCTATCTACCTACCTACCTACCGACCTATCTGTATTTATCTATCTATCTACCTACCTATCTGTATCTATCTACCTACCTACCTATCTCTATCTATATATCTACCTACCTACCTATCTGTATCTATCTATCTACCTACCTACCTATCTGTATCTATCATTCTACCTACCTACCTATCTGTATCTATCAATCTACTTACCTACCTCTCTGTATCTATCATTCTACATACCTACCTATCTCTATCTATCTATCTATCTACCTACCTACCTATCTGTATTTATCTATCTTCCTACCTACCTATCTGTATCTATCTATCTACCTACCTACCTATCTGTATCTATCAATCTACCTACCTACCTATCTCTATCTATCAATCTATCTACCTATCTACCTATCTCTATCTATCTACCTACCTACCTACCTATATGTATTTATCTATCTATCTACCTACCTATCTGTATCTATCTACCTACCTACCTATCTCTATCTATCTATCTACCTACCTACCTATCTGTATCTATCTATCTACCTACCTACCTATCTGTATCTATCAATCTACCTACCTACCTATGTCTATCTATCTACCTACCTACCTATCTCTATCTATCTATCTACCTACCTACCTATCTGTATCTATCAATCTACATACCTACCTATCTCTATCTATCTATCTACCTACCTACCTATCTGTATTTATCTATCTACCTACCTACCTATCTGTATCTATCTATCTACCTACCTACCTATCTGTATCTATCAATCTACCTACCTACCTATCTCTATCTATCTATCTACCTACCTACCTATCTCTATCTATCTACCAACCTACCGACCTATCTGTATTTATCTATCTATCTTCCTACCTATCTCTATCTATCTACCTACCTACCTATCTCTATCTATCTATCTACCTACCTACCTATCTGTATCTATCTATCTACCTACCTACCTATCTGTATCTATCAATCTACCTACCTACCTATCTGTATCTATCAATCTACTTACCTACCTATCTGTATCTATCATTCTACATACCTACCTATCTCTATCTATCTATCTACCTACCTACCTATCTGTATTTATCTATCTACCTACCTACCTATCTATATCTATCTATCTACCTACCTACCTATCTGTATCTATCAATCTACCTACCTACCTATCTCTATCTATCTATCTACCTACCTACCTATCTGTATTTATCTATCTACCTACCTACTTTTCTCTATCTATCTATCTACCTATCTACCTATCTGTATCTATCTATCTACCTACCTACCTATCTGTATCTATCAATCTACCTACCTACCTATGTCTATCTATCTACCTACCTACCTATCTGTATTTATCTATCTACCTACCTACCTTTCTCTATCTATCTATCTATCTACCTACCTACCTATCTGTATATATCTATCTACCTACCTACCTATCTGTATCTATCAATCTACCTACCTACCTATGTCTGTCTATCTACCTACCTACCTATCTCTATCTATCTATCTACCTACCTACCTATCTGTATCTATCAATCTACATACCTACCTATCTCTATCTATCTATCTACCTACCTACCTATCTGTATTTATCTATCTACCTACCTACCTATCTGTATCTATCTATCTACCTACCTACCTATCTGTATCTATCAATCTACCTACCTACCTATCTCTATCTATATATCTACCTTCCTACCTATCTCTATCTATCTACCAACCTACCGACCGATCTGTATTTATCTATCTATCTTCCTACCTATCTCTATCTATCTACCTACCTACCTATCTCTATCTATCTATCTACCTACCTACCTATCTGTATCTATCTATCTACCTACCTACCTACCTATCTGTATCTATCAATCTACCTACCTACCTATCTGTATCTATCAATCTACTTACCTACCTATCTGTATCTATCATTCTACATACCTACCTATCTCTATCTATCTATCTACCTACCTACCTATCTGTATTTATCTATCTACCTACCTACCTATCTGTATCTATCTATCTACCTACCTACCTATCTGTATCTATCAATCTACCTACCTACCTATCTCTATCTATCTACCTACCTACCTACCTATCTGTATTTATCTATCTATCTACCTACCTATCTGTATCTATCTACCTACCAACCTATCTCTATCTATCTATCTACCTACCTACCTATCTCTATCTATCTATCTACCTACCTACCTATCTCTATCTATCTATCTACCTACCTACCTATCTGTATTTATCTATCTACCTACCTACCTTTCTCTATCTATCTATCTACCTACCTACCTATCTGTATCTATCTATCTACCTACCTACCTATCTGTATCTATCAATCTACCTACCTACCTATGTCTATCTATCTACCTACCTACCTATCTCTATCTATCTTTCTACCTACCTACCTATCTGTATCTATCAATCTACATACCTACCTATCTCTATCTATCTATCTACCTACGTACCTATCTGTATTTATCTATCTACCTACCTACCTATCTGTATCTATCTATCTACCTACCTACCTATCTGTATCTATCAATCTACCTACCTACCTATCTCTATCTATATATCTACCTTCCTACCTATCTCTATCTATCTACCTACCTACCTACCTATCTGTATTTATCTATCTATCTACCTACCTATCTGTATCTATCTACCTACCTACCTATCTCTATCTATCTATCTACCTACCTACCTATCTCTATCTATCTACCTACCTACCTATCTGTATCTATCTATCTACCTACCTACCTATCTGTATCTATTAATCTACCTACCTAACTATGTCTATCTATCTACCTACCTACCTATCTCTATCTATTTATCTACCTACCTACCTAACTGTATCTATCAATCTACCTACCTACCTTTCTCTATCTATCTATCTATCTATCTACCTACCTACCTATCTCTATCTATCTACCTACCTACCTACCTATCTGTATTTATCTATCTACCTACCTACCTATCTGTATCTATCTATCTACCTACCTACCTATCTGTATCTATCAATCTACATACCTACCTATCTGTATCTATCATTCTACATACCTACCTATCTCTATCTATCTACCTACCTACCTATCTGTATCTATCTATCTACCTACCTACCTATCTGTATCTATCAATCTACCTACCTACCTATCTGTAGCTATCTACCTACCTACCTATCTGTATCTATCAATCTACCTACCTACCTATCTGTATCTATCAATCTACTTACCTACCTATCTGTATCTATCATTCTACATACCTACCTATCTGTATCTATCTATCTACCTACCTACCTATCTGTATTTATCTATCTACCTACCTACCTATCTGTATTTATCTATCTACCTACCTACCTATCTGTATCTATCTATCTACCTACCTACCTATCTGTATCTATCAATCTACCTACCTACCTATCTGTATCTATCTATCTACCTACCTACCTATCTGTATCTATCAATCTACATACCTACCTATCTCTATCTATATATCTACCTACCTACCTATCTCTATTTATCTATCTACCTACCTACCTATCTGTATCTATCTACCTACCTACCTATCTGTATCTATCAATCTACCTACCTACCTATCTCTATCTATCTATCTACCTACCTACCTATCTCTATCTATCTACCTACCTACCTACCTATCTGTATTTATCTATCTACCTACCTACCTATCTCTATCAATCTATCTACCTACCTACCTATCTGTATCTATCTATCTACCTACCTACCTATCTGTATCTATCAATCTACCTACCTACCTATCTGTAGCTATCTACCTACCTACCTATCTGTATCTATCAATCTACCTACCTACCTATCTGTATCTATCAATCTACATACCTACCTATCTGTATCTATCATTCTACATACCTACCTATCTCTATCTATCTATCTACCTACCTACCTATCTGTATTTATCTATCTACCTACCTACCTATCTGTATCTATCTATCTACCTACCTACCTATCTGTATCTATCAATCGACCTACCTACCTATCTCTATCTATCTATCTACCTACCTACCTATCTCTATCTATCTACCTACCTACCTACCTATCTGTATTTATCTATCTATCTACCTACCTATCTGTATCTATCTACCTACCTACCTATCTCTATCTATCTATCTACCTACCTACCTATCTGTATCTATCTATCTACCTACCTACCTACCTATCTGTATCTATCAATCTACCTAACTACCTATCTGTATCTATCAATCTACTTACCTACCTATCTGTAACTATCATTCTACATACCTACCTATCTCTATCTATCTATCTACCTACCTACCTATCTGTATTTATCTACCTACCTACCTACCTATCTGTATCAATCTATCTACCTACCTACCTATCTTTATCTATCAATCTACCTACCTACCTATCTCTATCTATCTATCTACCTACCTAACTATCTCTACCTATCTACCTACCTACCTACCTATCTGTATTTATCTATCTATCTACCTACCTATCTGTATCTATCTACCTACCTACCTATCTCTATCTATCTATCTACCTACCTACCTATCTGTATTTATCTATCTACCTACCTACCTATCTGTATCTTTCAATCTACCTACCTACCTATCTGTATCTATCAATCTACTTACCTACCTATCTGTATCTATCATTCTACATACCTACCTATCTCTATCTATCTACGTACCTACCTACCTATCTGTATTTATCTATCTACCTACCTACCTATCTGTATCTATCTATCTACCTACCTACCTATCTGTATCTATCAATCTACCTACCTACCTATCTGTATCTATCAATCTACCTACCTACCTATCTGTATCTATCAATCTACATACCTACCTATCTCTATCTATCTATCTACCTACCTACCTATCTGTATTTATCTATCTACCTACCTACCTATCTGTATCTATCTATCTACCTACCTACCTATCTGTATCTATCAATCTACCTACCTACCTATCTCTATCTATCTATCTACCTACCTACCTATCTCTATCTATCTACTTACCTACCTACCTATCTGTATTTATCTATCTACCTACCTACCTATCTCTATCTATCTATCTACCTACCTACCTATCTGTATCTATCTATCTACCTACCTACCTATCTGTATCTATCAATCTACCTACCTACCTATCTGTAGCTATCTACCTACCTACCTATCTGTATCTATCAATCTACCTACCTACCTATCTGTATCTATCAATCTACATACCTACCTATCTGTATCTATCATTCTACATACCTACCTATCTCTATCTATCTACCTACCTACCTATCTGTATCTATCTATCTACCTACCTACCTATCTGTATCTATCAATCTACCTACCTACCTATCTGTAGCTATCTACCTACCTACCTATCTGTATCTATCAATCTACCTACCTACCTATCTGTATCTATCAATCTACTTACCTACCTATCTGTATCTATCATTCTACATACCTACCTATCTGTATCTATCTATCTACCTACCTACCTATCTGTATTTATCTATCTACCTACCTACCTATCTGTATTTATCTATCTACCTACCTACCTATCTGTATCTATCAATCTACATACCTACCTATCTCTATCTATCTATCTACCTACCTACCTATCTGTATCTATCAATCTACATACCTACCTATCTCTATCTATATATCTACCTACCTACCTATCTCTATTTATCTATCTACCTACCTACCTATCTGTATCTATCTACCTACCTACCTATCTGTATCTATCAATCTACCTACCTACCTATCTCTATCTATCTATCTACCTACCTACCTATCTCTATCTATCTACCTACCTACCTACCTATCTGTATTTATCTATCTACCTACCTACCTATCTCTATCAATCTATCTACCTACCTACCTATCTGTATCTATCTATCTACCTACCTACCTACCTATCTGTATCTATCAATCTACCTACCTACCTATCTGTAGCTATCTACCTACCTACCTATCTGTATCTACCAATCTACCTACCTACCTATCTGTATCTATCAATCTACATACCTACCTATCTGTATCTATCATTCTACATACCTACCTATCTCTATCTATCTATCTACCTACCTACCTATCTGTATTTATCTATCTACCTACCTACCTATCTGTATCTATCTATCTACCTACCTACCTATCTGTATCTATCAATCTACCTACCTACCTATCTCTATCTATCTATCTACCTACCTACCTATCTCTATCTATCTACCTACCTACCTACCTATCTGTATTTATCTATCTATCTACCTACCTATCTGTATCTATCTACCTACCTACCTATCTCTATCTATCTATCTACCTACCTACCTATCTGTATCTATCTATCTACCTACCTACCTACCTATCTGTATCTATCAATCTACCTAACTACCTATCTGTATCTATCAATCTACTTACCTACCTATCTGTAACTATCATTCTACATACCTACCTATCTCTATCTATCTATCTACCTACCTACCTATCTGTATTTATCTATCTACCTACCTACCTATCTGTATCAATCTATCTACCTACCTACCTATCTGTATCTATCAATCTACCTACCTACCTATCTCTATCTATCTATCTACCTACCTACCTATCTCTATCTATCTACCTACCTACCTACCTATCTGTATTTATCTATCTACCTACCTACCTATCTCTATCAATCTATCTACCTACCTACCTATCTGTATCTATCTATCTACCTACCTACCTATCTGTATCTATCAATCTACCTACCTACCTATCTGTAGCTATCTACCTACCTACCTATCTGTATCTATCAATCTACCTACCTACCTATCTGTATCTATCAATCTACATACCTACCTATCTGTATCTATCATTCTACATACCTACCTATCTCTATCTATCTATCTACCTACCTACCTATCTGTATTTATCTATCTACCTACCTACCTATCTGTATCTATCTATCTACCTACCTACCTATCTGTATCTATCAATCTACCTACCTACCTATCTCTATCTATCTATCTACCTACCTACCTATCTCTATCTATCTACCTACCTACCTACCTATCTGTATTTATCTATCTATCTACCTACCTATCTGTATCTATCTACCTACCTACCTATCTCTATCTATCTATCTACCTACCTACCTATCTGTATCTATCTATCTACCTACCTACCTACCTATCTGTATCTATCAATGTACCTAACTACCTATCTGTATCTATCAATCTACTTACCTACCTATCTGTAACTATCATTCTACATACCTACCTATCTCTATCTATCTATCTACCTACCTACCTATCTGTATTTATCTATCTACCTACCTACCTATCTGTATCAATCTATCTACCTACCTACCTATCTGTATCTATCAATCTACCTACCTACCTATCTCTATCTATCTATCTACCTACCTAACTATCTCTATCTATCTACCTACCTACCTACCTATCTGTATTTATCTATCTATCTACCTACCTATCTGTATCTATCTACCTACCTACCTATCTCTATCTATCTACCTACCTACCTACCTATCTGTATCTATCTATCTACCTACCTACCTATCTGTATCTTTCAATCTACCTACCTACCTATCTGTATCTATCAATCTACTTACCTACCTATCTGTATCTATCATTCTACATACCTACCTATCTCTATCTATCTACCTACCTACCTACCTATCTGTATTTATCTATCTACCTACCTACCTATCTGTATCTATCTATCTACCTACCTACCTATGTGTATCTATCAATCTACCTACCTACCTATCTGTATCTATCAATCTACCTACCTATCTGTATCTATCTTTCTACCTACCTACCTATCTGTATCTATCAATCTACATACCTACCTATCTCTATCTATCTATCTACCTACCTACCTATCTGTATTTATCTACCTACCTACCTACCTATCTGTATCTATCTATCTACCTACCTACCTATCTCTATCTATCTATCTACCTACCTACCTATCTCTATCTATCTACTTACCTACCTACCTATCTGTATTTATCTATCTACCTACCTACCTATCTCTATCTATCTATCTACCTACCTACCTATCTGTATCTATCTATCTACCTACCTACCTATCTGTATCTATCAATCTACCTACCTACCTATCTGTAGCTATCTACCTACCTACCTATCTGTATCTATCAATCTACCTACCTACCTATCTGTATCTATCAATCTACATACCTACCTATCTGTATCTATCATTCTACATACCTACCTATCTCTATCTATCTACCTACCTACCTATCTGTATCTATCTATCTACCTACCTACCTATCTGTATCTATCAATCTACCTACCTACCTATCTGTAGCTATCTACCTACCTACCTATCTGTATCTATCAATCTACCTACCTACCTATCTGTATCTATCAATCTACTTACCTACCTATCTGTATCTATCATTCTACATACCTACCTATCTGTATCTATCTATCTACCTACCTACCTATCTGTATTTATCTATCTACCTACCTACCTATCTGTATTTATCTATCTACCTACCTACCTATCTGTATCTATCTATCTACCTACCTACCTATCTGTATCTATCAATCTACCTACCTACCTATCTGTATCTATCTATCTACCTACCTACCTATCTGTATCTATCAATCTACATACCTACCTATCTCTATCTATATATCTACCTACCTACCTATCTCTATTTATCTATCTACCTACCTACCTATCTGTATCTATCAATCTACATACCTACCTATCTCTATCTATCTATCTACCTACCTACCTATCTGTATCTATCAATCTACATACCTACCTATCTCTATCTATATATCTACCTACCTACCTATCTCTATTTATCTATCTACCTACCTACCTATCTGTATCTATCTACCTACCTACCTATCTGTATCTATCAATCTACCTACCTACCTATCTCTATCTATCTATCTACCTACCTACCTATCTCTATCTATCTACCTACCTACCTACCTATCTGTATTTATCTATCTACCTACCTACCTATCTCTATCAATCTATCTACCTACCTACCTATCTGTATCTATCTATCTACCTACCTACCTACCTATCTGTATCTATCAATCTACCTACCTACCTATCTGTAGCTATCTACCTACCTACCTATCTGTATCTACCAATCTACCTACCTACCTATCTGTATCTATCAATCTACATACCTACCTATCTGTATCTATCATTCTACATACCTACCTATCTCTATCTATCTATCTACCTACCTACCTATCTGTATTTATCTATCTACCTACCTACCTATCTGTATCTATCTATCTACCTACCTACCTATCTGTATCTATCAATCTACCTACCTACCTATCTCTATCTATCTATCTACCTACCTACCTATCTCTATCTATCTACCTACCTACCTACCTATCTGTATTTATCTATCTATCTACCTACCTATCTGTATCTATCTACCTACCTACCTATCTCTATCTATCTATCTACCTACCTACCTATCTGTATCTATCTATCTACCTACCTACCTACCTATCTGTATCTATCAATCTACCTAACTACCTATCTGTATCTATCAATCTACTTACCTACCTATCTGTAACTATCATTCTACATACCTACCTATCTCTATCTATCTATCTACCTACCTACCTATCTGTATTTATCTATCTACCTACCTACCTATCTGTATCAATCTATCTACCTACCTACCTATCTGTATCTATCAATCTACCTACCTACCTATCTCTATCTATCTATCTACCTACCTACCTATCTCTATCTATCTACCTACCTACCTACCTATCTGTATTTATCTATCTACCTACCTACCTATCTCTATCAATCTATCTACCTACCTACCTATCTGTATCTATCTATCTACCTACCTACCTATCTGTATCTATCAATCTACCTACCTACCTATCTGTAGCTATCTACCTACCTACCTATCTGTATCTATCAATCTACCTACCTACCTATCTGTATCTATCAATCTACATACCTACCTATCTGTATCTATCATTCTACATACCTACCTATCTCTATCTATCTATCTACCTACCTACCTATCTGTATTTATCTATCTACCTACCTACCTATCTGTATCTATCTATCTACCTACCTACCTATCTGTATCTATCAATCTACCTACCTACCTATCTCTATCTATCTATCTACCTACCTACCTATCTCTATCTATCTACCTACCTACCTACCTATCTGTATTTATCTATCTATCTACCTACCTATCTGTATCTATCTACCTACCTACCTATCTCTATCTATCTATCTACCTACCTACCTATCTGTATCTATCTATCTACCTACCTACCTACCTATCTGTATCTATCAATGTACCTAACTACCTATCTGTATCTATCAATCTACTTACCTACCTATCTGTAACTATCATTCTACATACCTACCTATCTCTATCTATCTATCTACCTACCTACCTATCTGTATTTATCTATCTACCTACCTACCTATCTGTATCAATCTATCTACCTACCTACCTATCTGTATCTATCAATCTACCTACCTACCTATCTCTATCTATCTATCTACCTACCTAACTATCTCTATCTATCTACCTACCTACCTACCTATCTGTATTTATCTATCTATCTACCTACCTATCTGTATCTATCTACCTACCTACCTATCTCTATCTATCTACCTACCTACCTACCTATCTGTATCTATCTATCTACCTACCTACCTATCTGTATCTTTCAATCTACCTACCTACCTATCTGTATCTATCAATCTACTTACCTACCTATCTGTATCTATCATTCTACATACCTACCTATCTCTATCTATCTACCTACCTACCTACCTATCTGTATTTATCTATCTACCTACCTACCTATCTGTATCTATCTATCTACCTACCTACCTATGTGTATCTATCAATCTACCTACCTACCTATCTGTATCTATCAATCTACCTACCTATCTGTATCTATCTTTCTACCTACCTACCTATCTGTATCTATCAATCTACATACCTACCTATCTCTATCTATCTATCTACCTACCTACCTATCTGTATTTATCTACCTACCTACCTACCTATCTGTATCTATCTATCTACCTACCTACCTATCTCTATCTATCTATCTACCTACCTACCTATCTCTATCTATCTACTTACCTACCTACCTATCTGTATTTATCTATCTACCTACCTACCTATCTCTATCTATCTATCTACCTACCTACCTATCTGTATCTATCTATCTACCTACCTACCTATCTGTATCTATCAATCTACCTACCTACCTATCTGTAGCTATCTACCTACCTACCTATCTGTATCTATCAATCTACCTACCTACCTATCTGTATCTATCAATCTACATACCTACCTATCTGTATCTATCATTCTACATACCTACCTATCTCTATCTATCTACCTACCTACCTATCTGTATCTATCTATCTACCTACCTACCTATCTGTATCTATCAATCTACCTACCTACCTATCTGTAGCTATCTACCTACCTACCTATCTGTATCTATCAATCTACCTACCTACCTATCTGTATCTATCAATCTACTTACCTACCTATCTGTATCTATCATTCTACATACCTACCTATCTGTATCTATCTATCTACCTACCTACCTATCTGTATTTATCTATCTACCTACCTACCTATCTGTATTTATCTATCTACCTACCTACCTATCTGTATCTATCTATCTACCTACCTACCTATCTGTATCTATCAATCTACCTACCTACCTATCTGTATCTATCTATCTACCTACCTACCTATCTGTATCTATCAATCTACATACCTACCTATCTCTATCTATATATCTACCTACCTACCTATCTCTATTTATCTATCTACCTACCTACCTATCTGTATCTATCTACCTACCTACCTATCTGTATCTATCAATCTACCTACCTACCTATCTCTATCTATCTATCTACCTACCTACCTATCTCTATCTATCTACCTACCTACCTACCTATCTGTATTTATCTATCTACCTACCTACCTATCTCTATCAATCTATCTACCTACCTACCTATCTGTATCTATCTATCTACCTACCTACCTATCTGTATCTATCAATCTACCTACCTACCTATCTGTAGCTATATACCTACCTACCTATCTGTATCTATCAATCTACCTACCTACCTATCTGTATCTATCAATCTACATACCTACCTATCTGTATCTATCATTCTACATACCTACCTATCTCTATCTATCTATCTACCTACCTACCTATCTGTATTTATCTATCTACCTACCTACCTATCTGTATCTATCTATCTACCTACCTACCTATCTGTATCTATCAATCTACCTACCTACCTATCTCTATCTATCTATCTACCTACCTACCTATCTCTATCTATCTACCTACCTACCTACCTGTATTTATCTATCTATCTACCTACCTATCTGTATCTATCTACCTACCTACCTATCTCTATCTATCTATCTACCTACCTACCTATCTGTATCTATCTATCTACCTACCTACCTACCTATCTGTATCTATCAATCTACCTAACTACCTATCTGTATCTATCAATCTACTTACCTACCTATCTGTAACTATCATTCTACATACCTACCTATCTCTATCTATCTATCTACCTACCTACCTATCTGTATTTATCTATCTACCTACCTACCTATCTGTATCAATCTATCTACCTACCTACCTATCTGTATCTATCAATCTAGCTACCTACCTATCTCTATCTATCTATCTACCTACCTAACTATCTCTATCTATCTACCTACCTACCTACCTATCTGTATTTATCTATCTATCTACCTACCTATCTGTATCTATCTACCTACCTACCTATCTCTATCTATCTATCTACCTACCTACCTATCTGTATCTATCTATCTACCTACCTACCTATCTGTATCTATCTATCTACCTACCTACCTATCTGTATCTATCAATCTACCTACCTACCTATCTGTATATATCAATCTACCTACCTATCTGTATATATCTATCTACCTACCTACCTATCTGTATCTATCAATCTACATACCTACCTATCTCTATCTATCTATCTACCTACCTACCTATCTGTATTTATCTATCTACCTACCTACCTATCTGTATCTATCTATCTACCTACCTACCTATCTGTATCTATCAATCTACCTACCTACCTATCTCTATCTATCTACCTACCTACCTATCTCTATCTATCTACTTACCTACCTACCTATCTGTATTTATCTATCTACCTACCTACCTATCTCTATCTATCTACCTACCTACCTATCTCTATCTATCTATCTACCTACCTACCTATCTGTATCTATCAATCTACCTACCTACCTATCTCTATCAATCTATCTACCTACCTACCTATCTGTATCTATCTATCTACCTACCTACCTATCTGTATCTATCAATCTACCTACCTACCTATCTGTAGCTATCTACCTACCTACCTATCTGTATCTATCAATCTACCTACCTACCTATCTGTATCTGTCAATCTACTTACCTACCTATCTGTATCTATCATTCTACATACCTACCTATCTCTATCTATCTATCTACCTACCTACCTATCTGTATTTATCTATCTACCAACCTACCTATCAGTATCTATCTATCTACCTATCTGTATCTATCAATCTACCTACCTACCTATCTCTATCTATCTATCTACCTACCTACCTATCTCTATCTATCTACCTACCTACCTACCTACCTATCTGTATTTATCTATCTATCTACCTACCTATCTGTATCTATCTACCTACCTACCTATCTCTATCTATCTACCTACCTACCTATCTGTATCTATCTACCTACCTACCTACCTATCTGTATCTATCAATCTACCTACCTACCTATCTCTATCTATCTATCTACCTACCTACCTATCTCTATCTATCTATCTACCTACCTTCCTATCTGTATTTATCTATCTACCCACCTACCTATCTGTATTTATCTATCTACCTACCTACCTATCTGTATCTATCAATCTACTTACCTACCTATCTGTATCTATCATTCTACATACCTACCTATCTCTATCTATCTATCTACCTACCTACCTATCTGTATTTATCTATCTACCTACCTACCTATCTGTATCTATCTATCTTCCTACCTACCTATCTGTATCTATCAATCTACCTACCTACCTATCTGTTTCTATCAATCTACCTACCTACCTATCTGTATCTATCAATCTACCTACCTATCTATCTGTATCTGTCAATCTACTTACCTACCTATCTGTATCTATCATTCTACATACCTACCTATCTCTATCTATCTATCTACCTACCTACCTATCTGTATTTATCTATCTACCAACCTACCTATCAGTATCTATCTATCTACCTATCTGTATCTATCAATCTACCTACCTACCTATCTCTATCTATCTATCTACCTACCTACCTATCTCTATCTATCTACCTACCTACCTACCTACCTATCTGTATTTATCTATCTATCTACCTACCTATCTGTATCTATCTACCTACCTACCTATCTCTATCTATCTATCTACCTACCTACCTATCTGTATCTATCTACCTACCTACCTATCTGTATCTATCAATCTACCTACCTACCTATCTGTATCTATCAATCTACTTACCTACCTATCTGTATCTATAATTCTACATACCTACCTATCTCTATCTATCTATCTACCCACCTACCTATCTGTATTTATCTATCTACCTACCTACCTATCTGTACCTATCTATCTACCTACCTACCTATATGTATCTATAAATCTACCTACCTACCTATCTCTATCTATCTATCTACCTACCTACCTATCTGTATTTATCTATCTATCTACCTACCTATCTGTATCTATCTATCTACCTACCTACCTATCTCTATTTATCTATCTACCTACCTACCTATCTGTATCTATCTATCTACCTACCTACCTATCTGTATCTATCAATCTACCTACCTACCTATCTGTATCTATCAATCTACCTACCTACCTATCTGTATCTATCATTCTACATACCTACCTATCTCTATCTATCTATCTACCTACCTACCTATCTCTATTTATCTATCTACCTACCTACCTATCTGTATCTATCTATCTACCTACCTACCTATCTGTATCTATCAATCTACCTACCTACCTATCTCTATCTATCTATCTAGCTACCTACCTATCTCTATCTATCTACCTACCTACCTACCTATCTGTATTTATCTATCTATCTACCTACCTATCTGTATCTATCTACCTACCTACCTATCTCTATCTATCTATCTACCTACCTACCTATCTGTATCTATCTATCTACATACCTACCTATCTGTATCTATCTATCTACCTACCTACCTATCTGTATCTATCAATCTACTTACCTACCTATCTGTATCTATCATTCTACATACCTACCTATCTCTATCTATCTATCTACCTACCTACCTATCTCTATTTATCTATCTACCTACCTACCTATCTGTATCTATCTATCTACCTACCTACCTATCTGTATCTATCAACCTACCTACCTACCTATCTCTATCTATCTATCTACCTACCTACCTATCTCTATCTATCTACCAACCTACCTACCTATCTGTATTTATCTATCTATCTACCTACCTATCTGTATCTATTTACCTACCTACCTATCTCTATCTATCTATCTACCTACCTACCTATCTGTATCTATCTATCTACCTACCTACCTATCTGTATCTATCAATCTACCTACCTACCTATCTGTATCTATCAATCTACTTACCTACCTATCTGTATCTATCATTCTACATACCTACCTATCTCTATCTATCTATCTACCCACCTACCTATCTGTATTTTTCTATCTACCTACCTATCTCTCTGTACCTATCTATCTACCTACCTACCTATCTGTATCTATCAATCTACCTACCTACCTATCTCTATCTATCTATCTACCTACCTACCTATCTCTATCTATCTACCTACCTATCTGTATTTATCTATCTATCTACCTACCTATCTGTATCTATCTACCTACCTACCTATCTCTATCTATCTATCTACCTACCTACCTATCTGTATCTATCTATCTACCTACCTACCTATCTGTATCTATCAATCTACCTACCTACCTATCTCTATCTATCTATCTACCTACCTACCTATCTCTATCTATCTATCTACCTACCTTCCTATCTGTATTTATCTATCTACCTACCTACCTATCTGTATCTATCTATCTACCTACCTATCTCTATCTATCTATCTACCTACCTACCTATCTGTATCTATCTATCTACCTACCTACCTATCTGTATCTGTCAATCTACCTACCTACCTATCTGTATCTATCTATCTATCTACCTACCTATCTGTATCTATCTACCTACCTACCTATCTCTATCTATCTATCTACCTACCTACCTATCTCTATCTATCTATCTGCCTACCTACCTATCTTTATTTATCTATCTACCTACCTATCTGTATCTATCAATCTACCTACCTACCTATCTCTATCTATCTATCTACCTACCTACCTATCTCTATCTATCTACCTACCTACCTACCTATATGTATTTATCTATCTATCTACCTACCTATCTGTATCTATCTACCTACCTACCTATCTCTATCTATCTATCTACCTACCGACCTATCTGTATCTATCTATCTACCTACCTAGCTATCTGTATCTATCAATCTACCTACCTAGCTATCTGTATCTATCAATCTACCTACCTACCTATCTGTATCTATCAATCTACTCTCCTACCTATCTGTATCTATCATTCTACATACCTACCTATCTCTATCTATCTATTTACCTACCTACCTATCTGTATTTATCTACCTACCTACCTACCTACCTACCTATCTGTATCTATCTATCTACCTACCTACCTATCTGTATCTATCAATCTACCTACCTACCTATCTCTATCTATCTATCTACCTACCTACCTATCTCTATCTATCTACCTACCTACCGACCTATCTGTATTTATCTATCTATCTACCTACCTATCTGTATCTATCTACCTACCTACATATCTCTATCTATCTATCTACCAACCTACCTATCTCTATCTATCTATCTACCTACCTACCTATCTGTATCTATCTATCTACCTACCTACCTATCTGTATCTATCTATCTACCTACCTACCTATCTGTATCTATCAATCTACCTACCTACATATCTCTATCTATCTACCTACCTACCTGCCTATCTGTATTTATCTATCTATCTACCTACCTATCTGTATCTATCTACCTACCTACCTATCTCTATCTATCTATCTACCTACATACCTATCTCTATCTATCTACCTACCTACCTACCTATCTGTATTTATCTATCTATCTACCTACCTATTTATCTGTATCTATCTACCTACCTACCTATCTCTATCTATCTACCTACCTACCTATCTGTATCTATCTATCTACCTACCTACCTATCTGTATCTATCAATCTACCTACCTACCTATCTGTATCTATCATTCTACATACCTACCTATCTCTATCTATCTATCTACCTACCTACCTATCTCTATTTATCTATCTACCTACCTACCTATCTGTATCTATCTATCTACCTACCTACCTATCTGTATCTATCAACCTACCTACCTACCTATCTCTATCTATCTATCTACCTACCTACCTATCTGTATCTATCTATCTACCTACCTACCTATCTGTATCTATCAATCTACTTACCTACCTATCTGTATCTATCATTCTACATACCTACCTATCTCTATCTATCTATCTACCTACCTACCTATCTCTATTTATCTATCTACCTACCTACCTATCTGTATCTATCTATCTACCTACCTACCTATCTGTATCTATCAACCTACCTACCTACCTATCTCTATCTATCTATCTACCTACCTACCTATCTCTATCTATCTACCAACCTACCTACCTATCTGTATTTATCTATCTATCTACCTACCTATCTGTATCTATTTACCTACCTACCTATCTCTATCTATCTATCTACCTACCTACCTATCTGTATCTATCTATCTACCTACCTACCTATCTGTATCTATCAATCTACCTACCTACCTATCTGTATCTATCAATCTACTTACCTACCTATCTGTATCTATCATTCTACATACCTACCTATCTCTATCTATCTATCTACCCACCTACCTATCTGTATTTTTCTATCTACCTACCTATCTCTCTGTACCTATCTATCTACCTACCTACCTATCTGTATCTATCAATCTACCTACCTACCTATCTCTATCTATCTATCTACCTACCTACCTATCTCTATCTATCTACCTACCTATCTGTATTTATCTATCTATCTACCTACCTATCTGTATCTATCTACCTACCTACCTATCTCTATCTATCTATCTACCTACCTACCTATCTGTATCTATCTATCTACCTACCTACCTATCTCTATCTATCTATCTACCTACCTTCCTATCTGTATTTATCTATCTACCTACCTACCTATCTGTATCTATCTATCTACCTACCTATCTCTATCTATCTATCTTCCTACCTACCTATCTGTATCTATCTATCTACCTACCTACCTATCTGTATCTGTCAATCTACCTACCTACCTATCTGTATCTATCTATCTATCTACCTACCTATCTGTATCTATCTACCTACCTACCTATCTCTATCTATCTATCTACCTACCTACCTATCTCTATCTATCTATCTGCCTACCTACCTATCTTTATTTATCTATCTACCTACCTATCTGTATCTATCAATCTACCTACCTACCTATCTCTATCTATCTATCTACCTACCTACCTATCTCTATCTATCTACCTACCTACCTACCTATATGTATTTATCTATCTATCTACCTACCTATCTGTATCTATCTACCTACCTACCTATCTCTATCTATCTATCTACCTACCGACCTATCTGTATCTATCTATCTACCTACCTAGCTATCTGTATCTATCAATCTACCTACCTAGCTATCTGTATCTATCAATCTACCTACCTACCTATCTGTATCTATCAATCTACTCTCCTACCTATCTGTATCTATCATTCTACATGCCTACCTATCTCTATCTATCTATTTACCTACCTACCTATCTGTATTTATCTACCTACCTACCTACCTACCTATCTGTATCTATCTATCTACCTACCTACCTATCTGTATCTATCAATCTACCTACCTACCTATCTCTATCTATCTATCTACCTACCTACCTATCTCTATCTATCTACCTACCTACCGACCTATCTGTATTTATCTATCTATCTACCTACCTATCTGTATCTATCTACCTACCTACATATCTCTATCTATCTATCTACCTACCTACCTATCTGTATCTATCTATCTACCTACCTACCTATCTGTATCTATCAATCTACCTACCTACCTATCTGTATCTATCAATCTACTTACCTACCTATCTGTATCTATCATTCTACATACCTACCTATCTCTATCTATATATCTACCTACCTATCTCTATCTATCTATCTACCTACCTACCTATCTGTATCTATCTATCTACCTACCTACCTATCTGTATCTATCAATCTACCTACCTACATATCTCTATCTATCTACCTACCTACCTGCCTATCTGTATTTATCTATCTATCTACCTACCTATCTGTATCTATCTACCTACCTACCTATCTCTATCTATCTATCTATCTACCTACCTACCTATCTCTATCTATCTATCTACCTACCTACCTATCTGTATCTATCTATCTACCTACCTACCTATCTGTATTTATCTATCTACCTACCTACCTTTCTCTATCTATCTATCTACCTACCTACCTATCTGTATCTATCTATCTACCTACCTACCTATCTGTATCTATCAATCTACCTACCTACCTATGTCTATCTATCTACCTACCTACCTATCTCTATCTATCTATCTACCTACCTACCTATCTGTATCTATCAATCTACATACCTACCTATCTCTATCTATCTATCTACCTACCTACCTATCTGTATTTATCTATCTACCTACCTACCTATCTGTATCTATCAATCTACCTACCTACCTATCTCTATCTATATATCTACCTACCTACCTATCTCTATCTATCTACCTACCTACCTACCTATCTGTATTTATCTATCTATCTACCTACCTATCTCTATCTATCTACCTACCTACCTATCTCTATCTATCTACATACCTACCTACCTATCTCTATCTATCTACCTACCTACCTATCTGTATTTATCTATCTACCTACCTACCTTTCTCTATCAATCTATCTACCTACCTACCTATCTGTATCTATCTATCTGTATCTATCAATCTACCTACCTAACTATGTCTATCTATCTACCTACCTACCTATCTGTATCTATCAATCTACCTACCTACCTATCTCTATCTATCTACCTACCTACCTACCTATCTGTATTTATCTATCTACCTACCTACCTATCTCTATCAATCTATCTACCTACCTACCTATCTATATCTATCTATCTACCTACCTACCTATCTGTATCTATCAATCTACCTACCTACCTATCTGTAGCTCTCTACCTACCTACCTATCTGTATCTATCAATCTACCTACCTACCTATCTGTATCTATCAATCTACATACCTACCTATCTGTATCTATCAATCTACCTACCTACCTATCTGTATCTATCAATCTACCTACCTACCTATCTGTATCTATCAATCTACCTACCTACCTATCTGTATCAATCTATCTACCTACCTACCTATCTCTATCTATCTATCTACCTACCTACCTATCTGTATCTATCTATCTACCTACCTACCTATCTCTATCTATCAATCTACCTACCTACCTATCTCTATCTATCTATCTACCTACTTACCTATCTGTATCTATCTATCTATCTACCTACCTATCTGTATCTATCTATCTACCTACCTACCTATCTGTATCTATCAATCTACCTACCTAACTATCTGTAGATATCTACCTACCTACCTATCTGTATCTATCTATCTACCTACCTACCTATCTGTATCTATCAATCTACCTACCTACCTATCTCTATCTATCTATCTATCTACCTACCTATCTCTATCTATCTACCTACCTACCTACCTATCTGTATTTATCTATCTACCTACCTACCTATCTGTATCTATCTATCTACCTACCTACCTATCTGTATCTATCAATCTACCTACCTACCTATCTGTAGCTATCTACCTACCTACCTATCTGTATCTATCAATCTACCTACCTACCTATCTGTATCTATCAATCTACTTACCTACTTATCTGTATCTATCATTCTACATACCTACCTATCTGTATCTATCTACCTACCTACCTATCTGTATTTATCTATCTACCTACCTACCTATCTGTATCTATCTATCTACCTACCTACCTATCTGTATCTATCTACCTACCTACCTACCTATCTGTATTTATCTATCTACCTACCTACCTATCTCTATCTATCTATCTATCTACCTACCTACCTATCTGTATCTATCTATCTACCTACCTACCTATCTGTATCTATCAATCTACCTACCTACCTATCTGTAGCTATCTACCTACCTACCTATCTCTATCTAACAATCTACCTACCTACCTATCTGTATCTATCAATCTACTTACCTACCTATCTGTATCTATCATTCTACATACCTACCTATCTCTATCTATCTACCTACCTACCTACCTATCTGTATTTATCTATCTACCTACCTACCTATCTGTATCTATCTATCTACCTACCTACCTATCTGTATCTATCAATCTACCTACCTACCTACCTATCTGTATCTATCTATCTACCTACCTACCTATCTGTATCTATCAATCTACATACCTACCTATCTCTATCTATATATCTACCTACCTACCTATCTCTATTTATCTATCTACCTACCTACCTATCTGTATCTATCTACCTACCTACCTATCTGTATCTATCAATCTACCTACCTACCTATCTCTATCTATCTATCTACCTACCTACCTATCTCTATCTATCTAACTACCTACCTACCTATCTGTATTTATCTATCTACCTACCTACCTATCTCTATCAATCTATCTACCTACCTACCTATCTATATCTATCTATCTACCTACCTACCTATCTGTATCTATCAATCTACCTACCTACCTATCTGTAGCTCTCTACCTACCTACCTATCTGTATCTATCAATCTACCTACCTACCTATCTGTATCTATCAATCTACATACCTACCTATCTGTATCTATCAATCTACCTACCTACCTATCTGTATCTATCAATCTACCTACCTACCTATCTGTATCTATCAATCTACCTACCTACCTATCTGTATCTATCTATCTACCTACCTACCTATCTGTATCAATCTATCTACCTACCTACCTATCTCTATCTATCTATCTACCTACCTACCTATCTGTATCTATCTATCTACCTACCTACCTATCTCTATCTATCAATCTACCTACCTACCTATCTCTATCTATCTACCTACCTACCTATCTCTATCTATCTACCTACCTACCTACCTATCTGTATTTATCTATCTATCTACCTACCTATCTGTATCTATCTACCTACCTACCTATCTCTATCTATCTATCTACCTACCTACCTATCTGTATTTATCTATCTACCTACCTACCTTTCTCTATCTATCTATCTACCTACCTACCTATCTGTATCTATCTATCTACCTACCTACCTATCTCTATCTATATATCTACCTACCTACCTACCTATCTCTATCTATCTATCTACCTACCTACCTATCTGTATTTATCTATCTACCTACCTACCTATCTGTATCTATCAATCTACCTACCTACCTATCTCTATCTATATATCTACCTACCTACCTACCTATCTCTATCTATCTACCTACCTACCTACCTATCTGTATTTATCTATCTATCTACCTACCTATCTCTATCTATCTACCTACCTACCTATCTCTATCTATCTACATACCTACCTACCTATCTCTATCTATCTACCTACCTACCTATCTGTATTTATCTATCTACCTACCTACCTTTCTCTATCTATCTATCTACCTACCTACCTATCTGTATCTATCTATCTGTATCTATCAATCTACCTACCTAACTATGTCTATCTATCTACCTACCTACCTATCTCTATCTATCTATCTACCTACCTACCTATCTGTATCTATCAATCTACCTACCTACCTATCTGTATCTATCTATCTACCTACCTACCTATCTGTATCTATCAATCTACCTACCTACCTATCTGTAGCTATCTACCTACCTACCTATCTGTATCTATCAATCTACCTACCTACCTATCTGTATCTATCAATCTACTTACCTACTTATCTGTATCTATCATTCTACATACCTACCTATCTGTATCTATCTACCTACCTACCTATCTGTATTTATCTATCTACCTACCTACCTATCTGTATCTATCTATCTACCTACCTACCTATCTGTATCTATCTACCTACCTACCTACCTATCTGTATTTATCTATCTACCTACCTACCTATCTCTATCTATCTATCTATCTACCTACCTACCTATCTGTATCTATCTATCTACCTACCTACCTATCTGTATCTATCAATCTACCTACCTACCTATCTGTAGCTATCTACCTACCTACCTATCTGTATCTAACAATCTACCTACCTACCTATCTGTATCTATCAATCTACTTACCTACCTATCTGTATCTATCATTCTACATACCTACCTATCTCTATCTATCTACCTACCTACCTACCTATCTGTATTTATCTATCTACCTACCTACCTATCTGTATCTATCTATCTACCTACCTACCTATCTGTATCTATCAATCTACCTACCTACCTACCTATCTGTATCTATCTATCTACCTACCTACCTATCTGTATCTATCAATCTACATACCTACCTATCTCTATCTATATATCTACCTACCTACCTATCTCTATTTATCTATCTACCTACCTACCTATCTGTATCTATCTACCTACCTACCTATCTGTATCTATCAATCTACCTACCTACCTATCTCTATCTATCTATCTACCTACCTACCTATCTCTATCTATCTAACTACCTACCTACCTATCTGTATTTATCTATCTACCTACCTACCTATCTCTATCAATCTATCTACCTACCTACCTATCTATATCTATCTATCTACCTACCTACCTATCTGTATCTATCAATCTACCTACCTACCTATCTGTAGCTCTCTACCTACCTACCTATCTGTATCTATCAATCTACCTACCTACCTATCTGTATCTATCAATCTACATACCTACCTATCTGTATCTATCAATCTACCTACCTACCTATCTGTATCTATCAATCTACCTACCTACCTATCTGTATCTATCAATCTACCTACCTACCTATCTGTATCTATCTATCTACCTACCTACCTATCTGTATCAATCTATCTACCTACCTACCTATCTCTATCTATCTATCTACCTACCTACCTATCTGTATCTATCTATCTACCTACCTACCTATCTCTATCTATCAATCTACCTACCTACCTATCTCTATCTATCTACCTACCTACCTATCTCTATCTATCTACCTACCTACCTACCTATCTGTATTTATCTATCTATCTACCTACCTATCTGTATCTATCTACCTACCTACCTATCTCTATCTATCTATCTATCTACCTACCTACCTATCTGTATTTATCTATCTACCTACCTACCTTTCTCTATCTATCTATCTACCTACCTACCTATCTGTATCTATCTATCTACCTACCTACCTATCTCTATCTATATATCTACCTACCTACCTACCTATCTCTATCTATCTATGTACCTACCTACCTATCTGTATTTATCTATCTACCTACCTACCTATCTGTATCTATCAATCTACCTACCTACCTATCTCTATCTATATATCTACCTACCTACCTACCTATCTCTATCTATCTACCTACCTACCTACCTATCTGTATTTATCTATCTATCTACCTACCTATCTCTATCTATCTACCTACCTACCTATCTCTATCTATCTACATACCTACCTACCTATCTCTATCTATCTACCTACCTACCTATCTGTATTTATCTATCTACCTACCTACCTTTCTCTATCTATCTATCTACCTACCTACCTATCTGTATCTATCTATCTGTATCTATCAATCTACCTACCTAACTATGTCTATCTATCTACCTACCTACCTATCTCTATCTATCTATCTACCTACCTACCTATCTGTATCTATCAATCTACATACCTACCTATCTCTATCTATCTATCTATCTATCTACCTACTACCTACCTATCTGTATTTATCTATCTACCTACCTACCTATCTGTATCTATCTATCTACCTACCTACCTATCTGTATCTATCAATCTACCTACCTACCTATCTCTATCTATCTACCTACCTACCTACCTATCTGTATTTATCTATCTACCTACCTACCTATCTGTATCTATCTATCTATCTACCTACCTATCTGTATCTATCTATCTACCTACCTACCTATCTGTATCTATCAATCTACCTACCTAACTATCTGTAGATATCTACCTACCTACCTATCTGTATCTATCTATCTACCTACCTACCTATCTGTATCTATCAATCTACCTACCTACCTATCTCTATCTATCTATCTACCTACCTACCTATCTCTATCTATCTACCTACCTACCTACCTATCTGTATTTATCTATCTACCTACCTACCTATCTGTATCTATCTATCTACCTACCTACCTATCTGTATCTATCAATCTACCTACCTACCTATCTGTAGCTATCTACCTACCTACCTATCTGTATCTATCAATCTACCTACCTACCTATCTGTATCTATCAATCTACTTACCTACTTATCTGTATCTATCATTCTACATACCTACCTATCTGTATCTATCTACCTACCTACCTATCTGTATTTATCTATCTACCTACCTACCTATCTGTATCTATCTATGTACCTACCTACCTATCTGTATTTATCTACCTACCTACCTACCTATCTGTATTTATCTATCTACCTACCTACCTATCTCTATCTATCTATCTACCTACCTACCTATCTGTATCTATCTATCTACCTACCTACCTATCTGTATCTATCAATCTACCTACCTACCTATCTCTATCTATCTATCTACCTACCTACCTATCTCTATCTATCTACCTACCTACCTACCTATCTGTATTTATCTATCTACCTACCTACCTATCTGTATCTATCTATCTACCTACCTACCTATCTGTATCTATCAATCTACCTACCTACCTATCTGTAGCTATCTACCTACCTACCTATCTGTATCTATCAATCTACCTACCTACCTATCTGTATCTATCAATCTACTTACCTACTTATCTGTATCTATCATTCTACATACCTACCTATCTGTATCTATCTACCTACCTACCTATCTGTATTTATCTATCTACCTACCTACCTATCTGTATTTATCTATCTACCTACCTACCTATCTGTATCTATCTACCTACCTACCTACCTATCTGTATTTATCTATCTACCTACCTACCTATCTCTATCTATCTATCTACCTACCTACCTATCTGTATCTATCTATCTACCTACCTACCTATCTGTATCTATCAATCTACCTACCTACCTATCTGTAGCTATCTACCTACCTACCTATCTGTATCTAACAATCTACCTACCTACCTATCTGTATCTATCAATCTACTTACCTACCTATCTGTATCTATCATTCTACATACCTACCTATCTCTATCTATCTACCTACCTACCTACCTATCTGTATTTATCTATCTACCTACCTACCTATCTGTATCTATCTATCTACCTACCTACCTATCTGTATCTATCAATCTACCTACCTACCTATCTGTATCTATCTATCTACCTACCTACCTATCTGTATCTATCAATCTACATACCTACCTATCTCTATCTATATATCTACCTACCTACCTATCTCTATTTATCTATCTACCTACCTACCTATCTGTATCTATCTACCTACCTACCTATCTGTATCTATCAATCTACCTATCTCTATCTATCTATCTACCTACCTACCTATCTCTATCTATCTACCTACCTACCTACCTATCTGTATTTATCTATCTACCTACCTACCTATCTCTATCAATCTATCTACCTACCTACCTATCTATATCTATCTATCTACCTACCTACCTATCTGTATCTATCAATCTACCTACCTACCTATCTGTAGCTATCTACCTACCTACCTATCTGTATCTATCAATCTACCTACCGACCTATCTGTATCTATCAATCTACATACCTACCTATCTGTATCTATCAATCTACCTACCTACCTATCTGTATCTATCAATCTACCTACCTACCTATCTGTATCTATCAATCTACCTACCTACCTATCTGTATCTATCTATCTACCTACCTACCTATCTGTATCTATCTATCTACCTACCTACCTACCTACCTATCTGTATCTATCAATCTACCTACCTACCTATCTCTATCTATCTATCTACCTACCTACCTATCTCTATGTATCTACCTACCTACCTACCTATCTGAATTTATCTATCTATCTACCTACCTATCTGTATCTATCTACCTACCTACCTATCTCTATCTATCTATCTACCCACCTACCTATCTGTATTTATCTATCTACCTACCTACCTATCTGTACCTATCTATCTACCTACCTACCTATCTGTATCTATCAATCTACCTACCTACCTATCTCTATCTATCTATCTACCTACCTACCTATCTGTATCTATCTATCTACCTACCTACCTATCTGTATCTATCAATCTACCTACCTACCTATCTGTATCTATCATTCTACATACCTACCTATCTCTATCAATCTATTTACCTACCTACCTATCTCTATTTATCTATCTACCTACCTACCTATCTCTATCTATCTATCTACCTACCTACCTATCTGTATCTATAAATCTACCTACCTACCTATCTCTATCTATCTATCTACCTACCTACCTATCTCTATCTATCTACCTACCTACCTACCTATCTGTATTTATCTATCTATCTACCTACCTATTTATCTGTATCTATCTACCTACCTACCTATCTCTATCTATCTATCTACCTACCTACCTATCTGTATCTATCTATCTACCTACCTACCTATCTGTATCTATCAATCTACCTACCTACCTATCTGTATCTATCAATCTACTTACCTACCTATCTGTATCTATCATTCTACATACCTACCTATCTCTATCTATCTATCTACCTACCTACCTATCTCTATTTATCTATCTACCTACCTACCTATCTGTATCTATCTATCTACCTACCTACCTATCTGTATCTATCAACCTACCTACCTACCTATCTCTATCTATCTACCAACCTACCTACCTATCTGTATTTATCTATCTATCTACCTACCTATCTGTATCTATCTACCTACCTACCTATCTCTATCTATCTATCTACCTACCTACCTATCTGTATCTATCTATCTACCTACCTACCTATCTGTATCTATCAATCTACCTACCTACCTATCTGTATCTATCAATCTACTTACCTACCTATCTGTATCTATCATTCTACATACCTACCTATCTCTATCTATCTATCTACCCACCTACCTATCTGTATTTATCTATCTACCTACCTATCTCTCTGTACCTATCTATCTACCTACCTACCTATCTGTATCTATCAATCTACCTACCTACCTATCTCTATCTATCAATCTACCTACCTACCTATCTCTATCTATCTATCTACCTACCTACCTATCTCTATCTATCTATCTACCTACCTTCCTATCTGTATTTATCTATCTACCTACCTACCTATCTGTATCTATCTAATTACCTACCTATCTCTATCTATCTATGTAACTACCTACCTATCTGTATCTATCTATCTACCTACCTACCTATCTGTATCTGTCAATCTACCTACCTACCTATCTGTATCTATCTATCTATCTACTTACCTATCTGTATCTATCTACCTACCTACCTATCTGTATCTATCTATCTACCTACCTACCTATCTGTATCTATCAATCTACCTACCTACCTATCTCTATCTATCAATCTACCTACCTACCTATCTCTATCTATCTATCTACCTACCTACCTATCTCTATCTATCTATCTACCTACCTTCCTATCTGTATTTATCTATCTACCTACCTACCTATCTGTATCTATCTAATTACCTACCTATCTCTATCTATCTATGTAACTACCTACCTATCTGTATCTATCTATCTACCTACCTACCTATCTGTATCTGTCAATCTACCTACCTACCTATCTGTATCTATCTATCTATCTACCTACCTATCTGTATCTATCTACCTACCTACCTATCTCTATCTATCTATCTACCTACCTACCTATCTCTATCTATCTACCTACCTACCGACCTATCTGTATTTATCTATCTATCTACCTACCTATCTGTATCTATCTACCTACCTACCTATCTCTATCTATCTATCTACCTACCGACCTATCTGTATCTATCTATCTACCTACCTAGCTATCTGTATCTATCAATCTACCTACCTCCCTATCTGTATCTATCAATCTACTCTCCTACCTATTTGTATCTATCATTCTACATACCTACCTATCTCTATCTATCTATTTACCTACCTACCTATCTGTATTTATCTACCTACCTACCTACCTATCTGTATCTATCTATCTACCTACCTACCTATCTGTATCTATCGATCTACCTACCTACCTATCTGTATCTATCTACCTACCTACATATCTCTATCTATCTATCTACCTACCTACCTATCTGTATCTATCTACCTACCTACCTATCTGTATCTATCAATCTACCTACCTACCTATCTGTATCTATCAATCTACTTACCTACCTATCTGTATCTATCATTCTACATACCTATCTATCTCTATCTATATATCTACCTACCTATCTCTATCTATCTATCTACCTACCTACCTATCTGTATCTATCTATCTACCTACCTACCTATCTGTATCTATCAATCTACCTACCTACATATCTCTATCTATCTACCTACCTACCTGCCTATCTGTATTTATCTATCTATCTACCTACCTATCTGTATCTATCTACCTACCTACCTATCTCTATCTATCTATCTACCTACCTACCTATCTCTATCTATCTATCTACCTACCTACCTATCTCTATCTATCTATCTACCTACCTACCTATCTGTATTTATCTATCTACCTACCTACCTTTCTCTATCTATCTATCTACCTACCTACCTATCTGTATCTATCTATCTACCTACCTACCTATCTGTATCTATCAATCTACCTACCTACCTATGTCTATCTATCTACCTACCTACCTATCTCTATCTATCTATCTACCTACCTACCTATCTGTATCTATCAATCTACATACCTACCTATCTCTATCTATCTATCTACCTACCTACCTATCTGTATTTATCTATCTACCTACCTACCTATCTGTATCTATCAATCTACCTACCTATCTATCTCTATCTATATATCTACCTACCTACCTATCTCTATCTATCTACCTACCTACCTACCTATCTGTATTTTTCTATCTATCTACCTACCTATCTCTATCTATCTACCTACCTACCTATCTCTATCTATCTACATACCTACCTACCTATCTCTATCTATCTACCTACCTACATATCTGTATTTATCTATCTACCTACCTACCTTTCTCTATCTATCTATCTACCTACCTACCTATCTGTATCTATCTATCTGTATCTATCAATCTACCTACCTAACTATGTCTATCTATCTACCTACCTACCTATCTCTATCTATCTATCTACCTACCTACCTATCTGTATCTATCAATCTACATACCTACCTATCTCTATCTATCTATCTATCTACCTACCTACCTATCTGTATCTATCTATCTACCTACCTACCTATCTGTATCTATCAATCTACCTACCTACCTATCTCTATCTATCTACCTACCTACCTACCTATCTGTATTTATCTATCTACCTACCTACCTATCTGTATCTATCTATCTATCTACCTACCTATCTGTATCTATCTATCTACCTACCTACCTATATGTATCTATCAATCTACCTACCTAACTATCTGTAGATATCTACCTACCTACCTATCTGTATCTATCTATCTACCTACCTACCTATCTGTATCTATCAATCTACCTACCTACCTATCTCTATCTATCTATCTACCTACCTACCTATCTCTATCTATCTACCTACCTACCTACCTATCTGTATTTATCTATCTACCTACCTACCTATCTGTATCTATCTATCTACCTACCTACCTATCTGTATCTATCAATCTACCTACCTACCTATCTGTAGCTATCTACCTACCTACCTATCTGTATCTATCAATCTACCTACCTACCTATCTGTATCTATCAATCTACTTACCTACTTATCTGTATCTATCATTCTACATACCTACCTATCTGTATCTATCTACCTACCTACCTATCTGTATTTATCTATCTACCTACCTACCTATCTGTATCTATCTATCTACCTACCTACCTATCTGTATCTATCTACCTACCTACCTACCTATCTGTATTTATCTATCTACCTACCTACCTATCTCTATCTATCTATCTACCTACCTACCTATCTGTATCTATCTATCTACCTACCTACCTATCTGTATCTATCAATCTACCTACCTACCTATCTGTAGCTATCTACCTACCTACCTATCTGTATCTAACAATCTACCTACCTACCTATCTGTATCTATCAATCTACTTACCTACCTATCTGTATCTATCATTCTACATACCTACCTATCTCTATCTATCTACCTACCTACCTACCTATCTGTATTTATCTATCTACCTACCTACCTATCTGTATCTATCTATCTACCTACCTACCTATCTGTATCTATCAATCTACCTACCTACCTATCTGTATCTATCTATCTACCTACCTACCTATCTGTATCTATCAATCTACATACCTACCTATCTCTATCTATAGATCTACCTACCTACCTATCTCTATTTATCTATCTACCTACCTACCTATCTGTATCTATCTACCTACCTACCTATCTGTATCTATCAATCTACCTACCTACCTATCTCTATCTATCTATCTACCTACCTACCTATCTCTATCTATCTACCTACCTACCTACCTATCTGTATTTATCTATCTACCTACCTACCTATCTCTATCAATCTATCTAACCTACCTACCTATCTATATCTATCTATCTACCTACCTACCTATCTGTATCTATCAATCTACCTACCTACCTATCTGTAGCTATCTACCTACCTACCTATCTGTATCTATCAATCTACCTACCTACCTATCTGTATCTATCAATCTACATACCTACCTATCTGTATCTATCAATCTACCTACCTACCTATCTGTATCTATCAATCTACCTACCTACCTATCTGTATCTATCAATCTACCTACCTACCTATCTGTATCTATCTATCTACCTACCTACCTATCTGTATCAATCTATCTACCTACCTACCTATCTCTATCTATCTATCTACCTACCTACCTATCTGTATCTATCTATCTACCTACCTACCTATCTGTATCTATCAATCTACCTACCTACCTATCTCTATCTATCTACCTACCTACCTATCTCTATCTATCTACCTACCTACCTACCTATCTGTATTTATCTATCTATCTACCTACCTATCTGTATCTATCTACCTACCTACCTATCTCTATCTATCTATCTACCTACCTACCTATCTGTATCTATCTATCTATCTACCTACCTACCTATCTGTATCTATCTACCTACCTACCTATCTGTATCTATCTATCTACCTACCTACCTATCTGTATCTATCAATCTACATACCTACCTATCTGTAGCTATCTACCTACCTACCTATCTGTATCTATCAATCTACCTATCTACCTATCTGTATCTATCAATCTACCTACCTACCTATCTCTATCTATCTATCTACCTACCTACCTATCTCTATCTATCTACCTACCTACCTACCTATCTGTATTTATCTATCTATCTACCTACCTATCTGTATCTATCTACCAACCTACCTATCTCTATCTATCTATCTACCTACCTACCTATCTGTATCTATCTATCTACCTACCTACCTATCTGTATCTATCAATCTACCTACCTACCTATCTCTATCTATCTATCTACCTACCTAACTATCTCTATCTATCTACCTACCTACCTACCTATCTGTATTTATCTATCTATCTACCTACCTATCTGTATCTATCTACCTACCTACATATCTCTATCTATTTATCTACCTACCTACCTATCTGTATCTATCTATCTACCTACCTACCTATCTGTATCTGTCAATCTACCTACCTACCTATCTGTATCTATCAATCTACTTACCTACCTATCTGTATCTATCATTCTACATACCTACCTATCTCTATCTATCTACCTACCTACCTATCTGTATTTATCTATCTACCTACCTACCTATCTGTATCTATCAATCTACCTACCTACCTATCTGTATCTATCTATCTACCTACCTACCTATCTGTATCTATCTATCTACTTACCTACCTATCTCTATCTATCTACATACCTACCTATCTGTATCTATCTATCTACCTACCTACCTATCTGTATCTATCAATCTACCTACCTACCTATCTCTATCTATCTACCTACCTACCTATCTCTATCTATCTATCTACCTACCTACCTATCTCTATCTATCTACTTACCTACCTACATATCTCTATCTATCTATCTACCTACCTACCTATCTGTATCTATCTATCTACCTACCTACCTATCTGTATCTATCAATCTACCTACCTACCTATCTCTATCTATCTATCTACCTACCTACCTATCTCTATCTATCTACCTACCTACCTACCTATCTGTATCTATCAATCTACCTACCTACCTATCTCTATCTATCTATCTACCTACCTAACTATCTCTATCTATCTACCTACCTACCTACCTATCTGTATTTATCTATCTATCTACCTACCTATCTGTATCTATCTACCTACCTACCTATCTCTATCTATCTATCTACCTACCGACCTATCTGTATCTATCTATCTACCTACCTACCTATCTGTATCTATCAATCTACCTACCTACCTATCTGTAAATATCAATCTACCTACCTACCTATCTGTATCTATCAATCTACCTACCTACCTATCTGTATCTATCTATCTACCTACCTACCTATCTGTATCTATCTATCTACCTACCTACCTATCTCTATCTATCTATCTACCTACCTAACTATCTGTATCTATCTATCTACCTACCTACCTATCTGTATCTATCAATCTACCTACCTACCTATCTCTATCTATCTACCTACCTACCTATCTCTATCTATCTATCTACCTACCTACCTATCTCTATCTATCTACTCTCTACCTACCTATCTCTATCTATCTATCTACCTACCTACCTATCTGTATCTATCTATCTACCTACCTACATATCTGTATCTATCAATCTACCTACCTACCTATCTCTATCTATCTATCTACCTACCTACCTATCTCTATCTGTCTACCTACCTACCTACCTATCTTTATTTATCTATCTACCTACCTACCTATCTCTATCAATCTATCTACCTACCTACCTATCTGTATCTATCTACCTACCTACCTACCTACCTATCTGTATCTATCAATCTACCTACCTACCTATCTGTAGCTATCTACCTACCTACCTATCTGTATCTATCAATCTACCTACCTACATATCTGTATCTATCAATCTACTTACCTACCTATCTGTATCTATCATTCTACATACCTACCTATCTGTATCTATCTATCTACCTACCTACCTATCTGTATTTATCTATCTACCTACCTACCTACCTATCTGTATCTATCTATCTACCTACCTACCTATCTGTATCTATCAATCTACCTACCTACCTATCTCTATCTATCAATCTACCTACCTACCTATCTCTATCTATCTATCTACCTACCTACCTATCTCTATCTATCTATCTACCTACCTTCCTATCTGTATTTATCTATCTACCTACCTACCTATCTGTATCTATCTAATTACCTACCTATCTCTATCTATCTATGTACCTACCTACCTATCTGTATCTATCTATCTACCTACCTACCTATCTGTATCTGTCAATCTACCTACCTACCTATCTGTATCTATCTATCTATCTACCTACCTATCTGTATCTATCTACCTACCTACCTATCTCTATCTATCTATCTACCTACCTACCTATCTCTATCTATCTACCTACCTACCGACCTATCTGTATTTATCTATCTATCTACCTACCTATCTGTATCTATCTACCTACCTACCTATCTCTATCTATCTATCTACCTACCGACCTATCTGTATCTATCTATCTACCTACCTAGCTATCTGTATCTATCAATCTACCTACCTCCCTATCTGTATCTATCAATCTACTCTCCTACCTATCTGTATCTATCATTCTACATACCTACCTATCTCTATCTATCTATTTACCTACCTACCTATCTGTATTTATCTACCTACCTACCTACCTATCTGTATCTATCTATCTACCTACCTACCTATCTGTATCTATCGATCTACCTACCTACCTATCTGTATCTATCTACCTACCTACATATCTCTATCTATCTATCTACCTACCTACCTATCTGTATCTATCTACCTACCTACCTATCTGTATCTATCAATCTACCTACCTACCTATCTGTATCTATCAATCTACTTACCTACCTATCTGTATCTATCATTCTACATACCTATCTATCTCTATCTATATATCTACCTACCTATCTCTATCTATCTATCTACCTACCTACCTATCTGTATCTATCTATCTACCTACCTACCTATCTGTATCTATCAATCTACCTACCTACATATCTCTATCTATCTACCTACCTACCTGCCTATCTGTATTTATCTATCTATCTACCTACCTATCTGTATCTATCTACCTACCTACCTATCTCTATCTATCTATCTACCTACCTACCTATCTCTATCTATCTATCTACCTACCTACCCATCTCTATCTATCTATCTACCTACCTACCTATCTGTATTTATCTATCTACCTACCTACCTTTCTCTATCTATCTATCTACCTACCTACCTATCTGTATCTATCTATCTACCTACCTACCTATCTGTATCTATCAATCTACCTACCTACCTATGTCTATCTATCTACCTACCTACCTATCTCTATCTATCTATCTACCTACCTACCTATCTGTATTTATCTATCTACCTACCTACCTATCTGTATCTATCAATCTACCTACCTACCTATCTCTATCTATATATCTACCTACCTACCTATCTCTATCTATCTACCTACCTACCTACCTATCTGTATTTATCTATCTATCTACCTACCTAACTCTATCTATCTACCTACCTACCTATCTCTATCTATCTACATACCTACCTACCTATCTCTATCTATCTACCTACCTACATATCTGTATTTATCTATCTACCTACCTACCTTTCTCTATCTATCTATCTACCTACCTACCTATCTGTATCTATCTATCTGTATCTATCAATCTACCTACCTAACTATGTCTATCTATCTACCTACCTACCTATCTCTATCTATCTATCTACCTACCTACCTATCTGTATCTATCAATCTACATACCTACCTATCTCTATCTATCTATCTATCTACCTACCTACCTATCTGTATCTATCTATCTACCTACCTACCTATCTGTATCTATCAATCTACCTACCTACCTATCTCTATCTATCTACCTACCTACCTACCTATCTGTATTTATCTATCTACCTACCTACCTATCTGTATCTATCTATCTATCTACCTACCTATCTGTATCTATCTATCTACCTACCTACCTATATGTATCTATCAATCTACCTACCTAACTATCTGTAGATATCTACCTACCTACCTATCTGTATCTATCTATCTACCTACCTACCTATCTGTATCTATCAATCTACCTACCTACCTATCTCTATCTATCTATCTACCTACCTACCTATCTCTATCTATCTACCTACCTACCTACCTATCTGTATTTATCTATCTACCTACCTACCTATCTGTATCTATCTATCTACCTACCTACCTATCTGTATCTATCAATCTACCTACCTACCTATCTGTAGCTATCTACCTACCTACCTATCTGTATCTATCAATCTACCTACCTACCTATCTGTATCTATCAATCTACTTACCTACTTATCTGTATCTATCATTCTACATACCTACCTATCTGTATCTATCTACCTACCTACCTATCTGTATTTATCTATCTACCTACCTACCTATCTGTATCTATCTATCTACCTACCTACCTATCTGTATCTATCTACCTACCTACCTACCTATCTGTATTTATCTATCTACCTACCTACCTATCTCTATCTATCTATCTACCTACCTACCTATCTGTATCTATCTATCTACCTACCTACCTATCTGTATCTATCAATCTACCTACCTACCTATCTGTAGCTATCTACCTACCTACCTATCTGTATCTAACAATCTACCTACCTACCTATCTGTATCTATCAATCTACTTACCTACCTATCTGTATCTATCATTCTACATACCTACCTATCTCTATCTATCTACCTACCTACCTACCTATCTGTATTTATCTATCTACCTACCTACCTATCTGTATCTATCTATCTACCTACCTACCTATCTGTATCTATAAATCTACCTACCTACCTATCTGTATCTATCTATCTACCTACCTACCTATCTGTATCTATCAATCTACATACCTACCTATCTCTATCTATAGATCTACCTACCTACCTATCTCTATTTATCTATCTACCTACCTACCTATCTGTATCTATCTACCTACCTACCTATCTGTATCTATCAATCTACCTACCTACCTATCTCTATCTATCTATCTACCTACCTACCTATCTCTATCTATCTACCTACCTACCTACCTATCTGTATTTATCTATCTACCTACCTACCTATCTCTATCAATCTATCTAACCTACCTACCTATCTATATCTATCTATCTACCTACCTACCTATCTGTATCTATCAATCTACCTACCTACCTATCTGTAGCTATCTACCTACCTACCTATCTGTATCTATCAATCTACCTACCTACCTATCTGTATCTATCAATCTACATACCTACCTATCTGTATCTATCAATCTACCTACCTACCTATCTGTATCTATCAATCTACCTACCTACCTATCTGTATCTATCAATCTACCTACCTACCTATCTGTATCTATCTATCTACCTACCTACCTATCTGTATCAATCTATCTACCTACCTACCTATCTCTATCTATCTATCTACCTACCTACCTATCTGTATCTATCTATCTACCTACCTACCTATCTGTATCTATCAATCTACCTACCTACCTATCTCTATCTATCTACCTACCTACCTATCTCTATCTATCTACCTACCTACCTACCTATCTGTATTTATCTATCTATCTACCTACCTATCTGTATCTATCTACCTACCTACCTATCTCTATCTATCTATCTATCTACCTACCTACCTATCTGTATCTATCTATCTATCTACCTACCTACCTATCTGTATCTATCTACCTACCTACCTATCTGTATCTATCTATCTACCTACCTACCTATCTGTATCTATCAATCTACATACCTACCTATCTGTAGCTATCTACCTACCTACCTATCTGTATCTATCAATCTACCTATCTACCTATCTGTATCTATCAATCTACCTACCTACCTATCTCTATCTATCTATCTACCTACCTACCTATCTCTATCTATCTACCTACCTACCTACCTATCTGTATTTATCTATCTATCTACCTACCTATCTGTATCTATCTACCAACCTACCTATCTCTATCTATCTATCTACCTACCTACCTATCTGTATCTATCTATCTACCTACCTACCTATCTGTATCTATCAATCTACCTACCTACCTATCTCTATCTATCTATCTACCTACCTAACTATCTCTATCTATCTACCTACCTACCTACCTATCTGTATTTATCTATCTATCTACCTACCTATCTGTATCTATCTACCTACCTACCTATCTCTATCTATCTATCTACCTACCTACCTATCTGTATCTATCTATCTAGCTACCTACCTATCTGTATCTGTCAATCTACCTACCTACCTATCTGTATCTATCAATCTACTTACCTACCTATCTGTATCTATCATTCTACATACCTACCTATCTCTATCTATCTACCTACCTACCTATCTGTATTTATCTATCTACCTACCTACCTATCTGTATCTATCAATCTACCTACCTACCTATCTGTATCTATCTATCTACCTACCTACCTATCTGTATCTATCTATCTACTTACCTACCTATCTCTATCTATCTACATACCTACCTATCTGTATCTATCTATCTACCTACCTACCTATCTGTATCTATCAATCTACCTACCTACCTATCTCTATCTATCTACCTACCTACCTATCTCTATCTATCTATCTACCTACCTACCTATCTCTATCTATCTACTTACCTACCTACATATCTCTATCTATCTATCTACCTACCTACCTATCTGTATCTATCTATCTACCTACCTACCTATCTGTATCTATCAATCTACCTACCTACCTATCTCTATCTATCTATCTACCTACCTACCTATCTCTATCTATCTACCTACCTACCTACCTATCTGTATCTATCAATCTACCTACCTATCTATCTCTATCTATCTATCTACCTACCTAACTATCTCTATCTATCTACCTACCTACCTACCTATCTGTATTTATCTATCTATCTACCTACCTATCTGTATCTATCTACCTACCTACCTATCTCTATCTATCTATCTACCTACCGACCTATCTGTATCTATCTATCTACCTACCTACCTATCTGTATCTATCAATCTACCTACCTACCTATCTGTAAATATCAATCTACCTACCTACCTATCTGTATCTATCAATCTACCTACCTACCTATCTGTATCTATCTATCTACCTACCTACCTATCTGTATCTATCTATCTACCTACCTACCTATCTCTATCTATCTATCTACCTACCTAACTATCTGTATCTATCTATCTACCTACCTACCTATCTGTATCTATCAATCTACCTACCTACCTATCTCTATCTATCTACCTACCTACCTATCTCTATCTATCTATCTACCTACCTACCTATCTCTATCTATCTACTCTCTACCTACCTATCTCTATCTATCTATCTACCTACCTACCTATCTGTATCTATCTATCTACCTACCTACATATCTGTATCTATCAATCTACCTACCTACCTATCTCTATCTATCTATCTACCTACCTACCTATCTCTATCTGTCTACCTACCTACCTACCTATCTTTATTTATCTATCTACCTACCTACCTATCTCTATCAATCTATCTACCTACCTACCTATCTGTATCTATCTACCTACCTACCTACCTACCTATCTGTATCTATCAATCTACCTACCTACCTATCTGTAGCTATCTACCTACCTACCTATCTGTATCTATCAATCTACCTACCTACATATCTGTATCTATCAATCTACTTACCTACCTATCTGTATCTATCATTCTACATACCTACCTATCTGTATCTATCTATCTACCTACCTACCTATCTGTATTTATCTATCTACCTACCTACCTATCTGTATCTATCTATCTACCTACCTACCTATCTGTATCTATCAGTCTACCTACCTACCTATCTGTATTTATCTATCTACCTACCTACCTATCTCTATCTATCTATCTATCTATCTACCTAACTACCTATCTCTATCTATCTATCTACCTACCTACCTATCTGTATCTATCAATCTACCTACCTTAAAATTTACTCCGCAATTATTTTTACTAGGTATCGTTGTTGATTGTGATGCTAAGGAGGTTATATTGATGTTAAATTTGATCACAGCCGCCAGGCTGTTAGTAGGACAATATTGGAAGAAGGAATCTTTGCCTACTTTACAAGAATGGTTTCATAAAGTTTCGTACTTGGCAGAAATGGCAAAGATTTCGGCTTTCTTAAAGGAGCAATCTCAAGAAAAATTTTTTGTGGTATGGGAAAAATGGATAAATTTTATACAATATAATTTGAATATGGAAAAATACCATTTAGCTTTCTTATAATTTGTAATGATTGTTTTTTCTTTCTTTCTTTCTTCTTTTTCTTTTTTATATATATATATTGTTCACGTATTATTACTTATATATATATTTTTTTTATACATGCTTTATTTTTCGTCTTTTTTTTTTTCTTTCTTCTTTCTTTCTCTCTCTTTTCTTTTTTTTCTATTTCTTTTTTCTTTTTTTAGTATATATTATTCATTTTAAAGTTTATATTATGTATATTATTATTATACATATTATTATTGTGATTTTTATCATTATTATTAATTATTTTGTTAACTGTAAATGTTGTTTTTAAAATTTTGTTAAATAATCCTGTATTCAGTTCTGGGAAGTCGGGGGGGGGTGGGGTGGTTGGGGAGGAGGGGGGGGGTTTATTTGTAAAATTTTTGAAAAATTTCAATAAAAAAAAAAAAAAAAAAAAAAAAAATCTACCTACCTAACTATGTCTATCTATCTACCTACCTACCTATCTCTATCTATGTATCTACCTACCTACCTATCTGTATCTATCAATCAACATACCTACCTATCTCTATCTATCTATCTATCTATCTATCTATCTATCTATCTATCTATCTACTACCTACCTATCTGTATTTATCTATCTACCTACCTACCTATCTGTATCTATCTATCTACCTACCTACCTATCTGTATCTATCAATCTACCTACCTACCTATCTCTATCTATCTATCTATCTACCTACCTACCTATCTGTATCTATCTATCTACCTACCTACCTATCTGTATCTATCTATCTACCTACCTATCTGTATTTATCTATCTACCTACCTACCTATCTGTATCTATCTATCTACCTACCTACCTATCTGTATCTATCAATCTACCTACCTACTTATCTCTATCTATCTATCTACCTACCTACCTATCTCTATCTACCTACCAACCTACCTATCTGTATTTATCTATCTATCTACCTACCTATCTGTATCTATCTACCTACCTACCTATCTCTATCTATCTCTGTACCTACCTACCAATCTGTATCTATCTATCTACCTACCTACCTATCTGTATCTGTCAATCTACCTACCTACCTATCTGTATCTATCAATCTACTTACCTACCTATCTGTATCTATCATTCTACATACCTACCTATCTCTATCTATCTACCTACCTACCTACCTATCTGTATTTATCTATCTACCTACCTACCTATCTGTATCTATCTATCTACCTACCTACCTATCTGTATCTATCAATCTACCTACCTACCTATCTGTATCTATCAATCTACCTACCTACCTATCTGTATCTATCTATCTACCTACCTACCTATCTGTATCTATCAATCTACATACCTACCTAACTCTATCTATCTATCTACCTACCTACCTATCTGTATCTAACTATCTACCTACCTACCTATCTGTATCTATCAATCTACCTACCTACCTATCTCTATCTATCTATCTACCTACCTACCTATCTCTATCTATCTACCTACCTACCTACCTATCTGTATTTATCTATCTACCTACCTACCTATCTCTATCTATCTATCTACCTACCTACCTATCTGTATCTATCTATCTACCTACCTACCTATCTGTATCTATCAATCTACCTACCTACCTATCTGTAGCTATCTACCTACCTACCTATCTGTATCTATCAATCTACCTACCTACCTATCTCTATCTATCTATCTACCTAGCTACCTATCTCTATCTATCAATCTACCTACCTACCTATCTGTATTTATCTATCTATCTACCTACCTATCTGTATCTATCTACCTACCTACCTACCTATCTGTATCTATCAATCTACCTACCTACCTATCTGTATCTATCAATCTACTTACCTACCTATCTGTATCTATCATTCTACATACCTACCTATCTCTATCTATCTATCTACCTACCTACCTATCTCTATTTATCTATCTACCTACCTACCTATCTGTATCTATCTATCTACCTACCTACCTATCTGTATCTATCAATCTACCTACCTACCTATCTCTATCTATCTATCTACCTACCTTCCTATCTCTATCTATCTACCTACCTACCTACCTATCTGTATTTATCTATCTATCTACCTACCTATCTGTATCTATCTACCTACCTACCTATCTCTATCTATCTATCTACCTACCTACCTATCTGTATCTATCTATCAACCTACCTACCTATCTGTATCTATCAATCTACCTACCTACCTATCTGTATCTATCAATCTACTTACCTACCTATCTGTATCTATCATTCTACATACCTACCTATCTCTATCTATCTATCTACCTACCTACCTATCTGTATTTATCTATCTACCTACCTACCTATCTGTAGCTATCTATCTACCTACCTACCTATATGTATCTATCAATCTACCTACCTACCTATCTCTATCTATCTATCTACCTACCTACCTATCTCTATCTATCTACCTACCTACCTATCTATCTGTATTTATCTATCTATCTACCTACCTATCTGTATCTATCTACCTACCTACCTATCTCTATCTATCTATCTACCTACCTACCTATCTCTATCTATCTACCTACCTACCTACCTATCTGTATTTATCTATCTACCTACCTATCTGTATCTATCTACCTACCTACCTATCTCTATCTATCTATCAACCTACCTACCTATCTGTATCTATCAATCTACCTACCTACCTATCTGTATCTATCAATCTACTTACCTACCTATCTGTATCTATCATTCTACATACCTACCTATCTCTATCTATCTATCTACCTACCTACCTATCTGTATTTATCTATCTACCTACCTACCTATCTGTAGCTATCTATCTACCTACCTACCTATATGTATCTATCAATCTACCTACCTACCTATCTCTATCTATCTATCTACCTACCTACCTATCTCTATCTATCTACCTACCTACCTATCTATCTGTATTTATCTATCTATCTACCTACCTATCTGTATCTATCTACCTACCTACCTATCTCTATCTATCTATCTACCTACCTACCTATCTCTATCTATCTACCTACCTACCTACCTATCTGTATTTATCTATCTACCTACCTATCTGTATCTATCTACCTACCTACCTATCTCTATCTATCTATCTACCTACCTACCTATCTGTATCTATCTATCTACCTACCTACCTATCTGTATCTATCAATCTACTTACCTACCTATCTGTATCTATCATTCTACATACCTACCTATCTCTATCTATCTATCTACCTACCTACCTATCTCTATTTATCTATCTACCTACCTACCTATCTGTATCTATCTATCTACCTACCTACCTATCTGTATCTATCAATCTACCTACCTACCTATCTCTATCTATCTATCTACCTACCTACCTATCTCTATCTATCTACCTACCTACCTACCTATCTGTATTTATCTATCTATCTACCTACCTATCTGTATCTATCTACCTACCTACCTATCTGTATCTATCTATCTACCTACCTACCTATCTGTATCTATCTATCTACATACCTACCTATCTCTATCTATCTACCTACCTACCTATCTCTATTTATTTATCTACCTACCTACCTATCTCTATCTATCTACCTACCTACCTACCTATCTGTATCTATCAATCTACCTACCTACCTAACTCTATCTATCTATCTACCTACCTACCTATCTCTATCTATCTACCTACCTACCTACCTATCTGTATTTATCTATCTATCTACCTACCTATCTGTATCTACCTACCTACCTACCTATCTCTATCTATCTATCTACCTACCTACCTATCTGTATCTATCTATCTACCTACCTACCTACCTATCTGTATCTATCAATCTACCTATCTACCTATCTGTATCTATCAATCTACTTACCTACCTATCTGTAACTATCATTCTACATACCTACCTATTTCTATCTATCTATCTACCTACCTACCTAACTGTATTTATCTATCTACCTACCTACCTATCTGTATCTATCTATCTACCTACCTACCTATCTGTATCTATCAATCTACATACCTACCTATCTCTATCTATCTATCTACCTACCTACCTATCTGTATTTATCTATCTACCTACCTACCTATCTGTATCTATCTATCTACCTACATACCTATCTGTATCTATCAATCTACCTACCTAACTATCTCTATCTATCTATCTACCTACCTACCTATCTCTATCTATCTACTTACCTACATACCTATCTGTATTTATCTATCTACCTACCTACCTATCTCTATCTATCTATCTACCTACCTACCTATCTGTATCTATCTATCTACCTACCTACCTGTCTGTATCTATCAATCTACCTACCTACCTATCTGTATCTATCAATCTACTTACCTACCTATCTGTATCTACCATTCTACATAACTACCTATCTCTATCTATCTATCTACCTACCTACCTATCTCTATTTATCTATCTACCTACCTACCTATCTGTTTCTATCTATCTACCTACCTACCTATCTATATCTATCAATCTACCTACCTACATATCTCTATCTATCTATCTACCTACCTACCTATCTCTATCTATCTACCTACCTACCTACCTATCTGTATTTATCTAGCTACCTACCTATCTGTATCTATCTACCTACCTACCTACCTCTATCTATCTATCTACCTACCTACCTATCTGTATCTATCTATCTACCTACCTACCTATCTGTATCTATCAATCTACTTACCTACCTATCTGTATCTATCATTCTACATACCTACCTATCTCTATCTATCTATCTACCTACCTACCTATCTCTATTTATCTATCTACCTACCTACCTATCTGTATCTATCTATCTACCTACCTACCTATCTGTATCTATCAATCTACCTACCTACCTATCTCTATCTATCTATCTACCTACCTACCTATCTCTATCTATCTACCTACCTACCTACCTATCTGTATTTATCTATCTATCTACCTACCTATCTGTATCTATCTACCTACCTACCTATCTCTATCTATCTATCTACCTACCTACCTATCTGTATCTATCTATCTACCTACCTACCTATCTGTATCTATCTATCTACATACCTACCTATCTCTATCTATCTACCTACCTACCTATCTCTATTTATTTATCTACCTACCTACCTATCTCTATCTATCTACCTACCTACCTACCTATCTGTATCTATCAATCTACCTACCTACCTAACTCTATCTATCTATCTACCTACCTACCTATCTCTATCTATCTACCTACCTACCTACCTATCTGTATTTATCTATCTATCTACCTACCTATCTGTATCTATCTATCTACCTACCTACCTAACTCTATCTATCTATCTACCTACCTACCTATCTCTATCTATCTATCTACCTACCTACCTATCTGTATCTATCTATCTATCTACCTATCTGTATCTATCAATCTACTTACCTACCTATCTGTAACTATCATTCTACATACCTACCTATCTCTATCTATCTATCTACCTACCTACCTATCTGTATTTATCTATCTACCTACCTACCTATCTGTATCTATCTATCTACCTACCTACCTATCTGTATCTATCAATCTACATACCTACCTATCTCTATCTATCTACCTACCTACCTACCTATCTGTATTTATCTATCTACCTACCTACCTATCTGTATCTATCTATCTACCTACATACCTATCTGTATCTATCAATCTACCTACCTAACTATCTCTATCTATCTATCTACCTACCTACCTATCTCTATCTATCTACTTACCTACATACCTATCTGTATTTATCTATCTACCTACCTACCTATCTCTATCTATCTATCTACCTACCTACCTATCTGTATCTATCTATCTACCTACCTACCTATCTGTATCTATCAATCTACCAACCTACCTATCTCTATCTATCTATCTACCTACCTACCTATCTCTATCTATCTACCTACCTACCTACCTATCTGTATTTATCTATCTACCTACCTATCTATCTGTATCTATCTATCTACCTACCTACCTATCTGTATCTATCAATCTACCTACCTACCTATCTGTAGCTATCTACCTACCTACCTATCTGTATCTATCAATCTACCTACCTACCTATCTGTATCTATCAATCTACTTACCTACCTATCTGTATCTATCATTCTACATACCTACCTATCTCTATCTATCTATCTACCTACCTACCTATCTGTATTTATCTATCTACCTACCTACCTATCTGTATCTATCTATCTACCTACCTACCTATCTGTATCTATCTACCTATCTACCTACCTATCTGTATTTATCTATCTACCTACCTACCTATCTGTATCTATCTACCTACCTACCTATCTCTATCTATCTATCTACCTACCTACCTATCTGTATCTATCTATCTACCTACCTACCTACCTATCTGTATCTATCAATCTACCTATCTACCTATCTGTATCTATCAATCTACTTACCTACCTATCTGTAACTATCATTCTACATACCTACTTATCTCTATCTATCTATCTACCTACCTACCTATCTGTATCTATCAATCTACCTACATACCTATCTGTATCTATCAATCTACTTACCTACCTATCTGTATCTATCATTCTACATACCTACCTATCTCTATCTATCTATCTACCTACCTACCTATCTGTATTTATCTATCTACCTACCTACCTATCTGTATCTATCTATCTACCTACCTACCTATCTGTATCTATCTACCTATCTACCTACCTATCTGTATTTATCTATCTACCTACCTACCTATCTGTATCTATCTACCTACCTACCTATCTCTATCTATCTATCTACCTACCTACCTATCTGTATCTATCTATCTACCTACCTACCTACCTATCTGTATCTATCAATCTACCTATCTACCTATCTGTATCTATCAATCTACTTACCTACCTATCTGTAACTATCATTCTACATACCTACTTATCTCTATCTATCTATCTACCTACCTACCTATCTGTATTTATCTATCTACCTACCTACCTATCTGTATCTATCTATCTACCTACCTACCTATCTGTATCTATCAATCTACATACCTACCTATCTCTATCTATCTACCTACCTACCTACCTATCTGTATTTATCTATCTACCTACCTACCTATCTGTATCTATCTATCTACCTACATACCTATCTGTATCTATCAATCTACCTACCTAACTATCTCTATCTATCTATCTACCTACCTACCTATCTCTATCTATCTACTTACCTACATACCTATCTGTATTTATCTATGTACCTACCTACCTATCTCTATCTATCTATCTACCTACCTACCTATCTGTATCTATCTATCTACCTACCTACCTATCTGTATCTATCAATCTACCTACATACCTATCTCTATCTATCTATCTACCTACCTACCTATCTCTATCTATCTACCTACCTACCTACCTATATGTATTTATCTATCTACCTACCTACCTATCTGTATCTATCTATCTACCTACCTACCTATCTGTATCTATCAATCTACCTACCTACCTATCTGTAGCTATCTACCTACCTACCTATCTGTATCTATCAATCTACCTACCTACCTATCTGTATCTATCAATCTACTTACCTACCTATCTGTATCTATCATTCTACATACCTACCTATCTCTATCTATCTATCTACCTACCTACCTATCTGTATTTATCTATCTACCTACCTACCTATCTGTATCTATCTATCTACCTACCTACCTATCTGTATCTACCTACCTACCTACCTACCTATCTGTATTTATCTATCTACCTACCTACCTATCTCTATCTATCTATCTACCTACCTACCTATCTGTATCTATCTATCTACCTACCTACCTATCTGTATCTATCTACCTACCTACCTATCTCTATCTATCTATATACCTACCTACCTATCTGTATCTATCTATCTACCTACCTACCTACCTATCTGTATCTATCAATCTACCTACCTACCTATCTGTATCTATCAATCTACTTACCTACCTATCTTTAACTATCATTCTACACACCTACCTATATCTATCTACCTACCTATCTGTATTTATCTATCTACCTACCTACCTATCTGTATCTATCTATCTACCTACCTACCTATCTGTATCTATCAATCTACCTACCTACCTATCTCTATCTATCTATCTACCTACCTACCTATCTCTATCTATCTACCTACCTACCTACCCATCTGTATTTATCTATCTATCTACCTACCTATCTGTATCTATTTACCTACCTACCTATCTCTATCTATCTCTCTACCTACCTACCTATCTGTATCTATCTATCTACCTACCTACCTATCTGTATCTGTCAATCTACCTACCTACCTATCTGTATCTATCAATCTACTTACCTACCTATCTGTATCTATCATTCTACATACCTACCTATCTCTATCTATCTATCTACCTACCTACCTATCTGTATTTATCTATCTACCTACCTACCTATCTGTATCTATCAATCTACCTACCTACCTATCTGTATCTATCTATCTACCTACCTACCTATCTGTATCTATCAATCTACATACCTACCTAACTCTATCTATCTATCTACCTACCTACCTATCTGTATTTATCTATCTACCTACCTACCTATCTGTATCTATCTATCTACCTACCTACCTATCTGTATCTATCAATCTACCTACCTACCTATCTCTATCTATCTATCTACCTACCTACCTATCTCTATCTATCTACCTACCTACCTACCTATCTGTATTTATCTATCTACCTACCTACCTATCTCTATCTATCTATCTACCTACCTACCTATCTGTATCTATCTATCTACCTACCTACCTATCTGTATCTATCAATCTACCTACCTACCTATCTGTAGCTATCTACCTACCTACCTATCTGTATCTATCAATCTACCTACCTACCTATCTCTATCTATCTATCTACCTAGCTACATATCTCTATCTATCTATCTACCTACCTACCTATCTGTATTTATCTATCTATCTACCTACCTATCTGTATCTATCTACCTACCTACCTATCTCTATCTATCTATCTACCTACCTACCTATCTGTATCTATCTATCTACCTACCTACCTATCTGTATCTATCAATCTACCTACCTACCTATCTGTATCTATCAATCTACTTACCTACCTATCTGTATCTATCATTCTACATACCTACCTATCTCTATCTATCTATCTACCTACCTACCTATCTCTATTTATCTATCTACCTACCTACCTATCTGTATCTATCTATCTACCTACCTACCTATCTGTATCTATCAATCTACCTACCTACCTATCTCTATCTATCTATCTACCTACCTTCCTATCTCTATCTATCTACCTACCTACCTACCTATCTGTATTTATCTATCTATCTACCTACCTATCTGTATCTATCTACCTACCTACCTATCTCTATCTATCTATCTACCTACCTACCTATCTGTATCTATCTATCAACCTACCTACCTATCTGTATCTATCAATCTACCTACCTACCTATCTGTATCTATCAATCTACTTACCTACCTATCTGTATCTATCATTCTACATACCTACCTATCTCTATCTATCTATCTACCTACCTACCTATCTGTATTTATCTATCTACCTACCTACCTATCTGTACCTATCTATCTACCTACCTACCTATATGTATCTATCAATCTACCTACCTACCTATCTCTATCTATCTATCTACCTACCTACCTATCTCTATCTATCTACCTACCTACCTACCTATCTGTATTTATCTATCTATCTACCTACCTATCTGTATCTATCTACCTACCTACCTATCTCTATCTATCTATCTACCTACCTACCTATCTGTATCTATCTATCTATCAACCTACCTACCTATCTGTATCTATCAATCTACTTACCTACCTATCTGTATCTATCATTCTACATACCTACCTATCTCTATCTATCTATCTACCTACCTACCTATCTCTATTTATCTATCTACCTACCTACCTATCTGTTTCTATCTATCTACCTACCTACCTATCTATATCTATCAATCTACCTACCTACCTATCTCTATCTATCTATCTACCTACCTACCTATCTCTATCTATCTACCTACCTACCTACCTATCTGTATTTATCTATCTACCTACCTATCTGTATCTATCTACCTACCTACCTATCTCTATCTATCTATCTACCTACCTACCTATCTGTATCTATCTATCTACCTACCTACCTATCTGTATCTATCAATCTACCTACCTACCTATCTGTATCTATCAATCTACTTACCTACCTATCTGTATCTATCATTCTACATACCTACCTATCTCTATCTATCTATCTACCTACCTACCTATCTCTATTTATCTATCTACCTACCTACCTATCTGTATCTATCTATCTACCTACCTACCTATCTGTATCTATCAATCTACCTACCTACCTATCTCTATCTATCTATCTACCTACCTACCTATCTCTATCTATCTACCTACCTACCTATCTATCTGTATTTATCTATCTATCTACCTACCTATCTGTATCTATCTACCTACCTACCTATCTCTATCTATCTATCTACCTACCTACCTATCTGTATCTATCTATCTACCTACCTACCTATCTGTATCTATCTATCTACCTATCTACCTATCTGTATTTATCTATCTACCTACCTACCTATCTGTATCTATCATTCTACATACCTACCTATCTCTATCTATCTATCTACCTACCTACCTATCTCTATCTATCTACCTACCTACCTACCTATCTGTATTTATCTATCTATCTACCTACCTATCTGTATCTATCTACCTACCTACCTATCTCTATCTATCTATCTACCTACCTACCTATCTGTATCTATCTATCTACCTACCTACCTATCTGTATCTATCTATCTACATACCTACCTATCTCTATCTATCTACCTACCTACCTATCTCTATTTATCTATCTACCTACCTACCTATCTCTATCTATCTATCTACCTACCTACCTATCTGTATCTATCAATCTACCTACCTACCTATCTCTATCTATCTATCTACCTACCTACCTATCTCTATCTATCTACCTACCTACCTACCTTTCTGTATTTATCTATCTATCTACCTACCTATCTGTATCTATCTACCTACCTACCTATCTCTATCTATCTATCTACCTACCTACCTATCTGTATCTATCTATCTACCTACCTACCTACCTATCTGTATCTATCAATCTACCTATCTACCTATCTGTATCTATCAATCTACTTACCTACCTATCTGTAACTATCATTCTACATACCTACCTATCTCTATCTATCTATCTACCTACCTACCTATCTGTATTTATCTATCTACCTACCTACCTATCTGTATCTATCTATCTACCTACCTACCTATCTGTATCTATCAATCTACCTACCTACCTATCTCTATCTATCTATCTACATACCTACCTATCTCTATCTATCTACCTACCTACCTACCTATCTGTATTTATCTATCTATCTACCTACCTATCTGTATCTATCTACCTACCTACCTATCTCTATCTATCTATCTACCTACCTACCTATCTGTATCTATCTATCTACCTACCTACCTATCTGTATCTATCTATCTACATACCTACCTATCTCTATCTATCTACCTACCTACCTGTCTCTATTTATCTATCTACCTACCTACCTATCTCTATCTATCTACCTACCTACCTACCTATCTGTATCTATCAATCTACCTACCTACCTATCTCTATCTATCTATCTACCTACCTACCTATCTCTATCTATCTACTTACCTACCTACCTATCTGTATTTATCAATCTATCTACCTACCTATCTGTATCTATCTACCTACCTACCTATCTCTATCTATCTACCTACCTACCTACCTATCTGTATCTATCTATCTACCTACCTACCTACCTATCTGTATCTATCAATCTACCTATCTACCTATCTGTATCTATCAATCTACTTACCTACCTATCTGTAACTATCATTCTACATACCTACCTATCTCTATCTATCTATCTACCTACCTACCTATCTGTATTTATCTATCTACCTACCTACCTATCTGTATCTATCTATCTACCTACCTACCTATCTGTATCTATCAATCTACCTACCTACCTATCTCTATCTATCTATCTACCTACCTACCTATCTCTATCTATCTATCTACCTACCTACCTATCTGTTTTATCTATCTATCTACCTACCTATCTGTATCTATCTACCTACCTACCTATCTCTATCTATCTATCTACCTACCTACCTATCTGTATCTATCTATCTACCTACCTACCTATCTGTATCTGTCAATCTACCTAGTTACCTATCTCTATCTATCAATCTACTTACCTACCTATCTGTATCTATCATTCTACCTACCTACCTATCTGTATCTATCAATCTACCTACCTACTTATCTCTATCTATCTACCTACCTACCTATCTGTTTCTATCTATCTACCTACCTACCTATCTATATCTATCAATCTACTTACCTACCTATCTCTATCTATCTATCTACCTACCTACCTATCTCTATCTATCTACCTACCTACCTACCTATCTGTATTTATCTATCTACCTACCTATCTGTATCTATCTACCTACCTACCTATCTCTATCTATCTATCTATCTACCTACCTACCTATCTGTATCTATCTATCTACCTACCTACCTATCTGTATCTATCAATCTACCTACCTACCTATCTGTATCTATCAATCTACTTACCTACCTATCTGTATCTATCATTCTACATACCTACCTATCTCTATCTATCTACCTACCTACCTATCTCTATTTATCTATCTACCTACCTACCTATCTGTATCTATCTACCTACCTACCTATCTGTATCTATCTACCTACCTACCTATCTCTATCTATCTACCTACCTACCTATCTCTATCTATCTATCTACCTACCTACCTATCTGTATTTATCTATCTATCTACCTACCTATCTGTATCTATCTACCTACCTACCTATCTCTATTTATCTATCTACCTACCTACCTATCTGTATCTATCTATCTACCTACCTACCTATCTGTATCTATCTATCTACATACCTACCTATCTGTATCTAATCTATCTACCTACCTATCTATCTGTATCTATCAATCTACCTACCTACCTATCTGTATCTATCAATCTACTTACCTACCTATCTGTATCTATCATTCTACATACCTACCTATCTCTATCTATCTATCTACCTACCTACCTATCTCTATTTATCTATCTACCTACCTACCTATCTGTTTCTATCTATCTACCTACCTACCTATCTATATCTATCAATCTACCTACCTACCTATCTCTATCTATCTATCTACCTACCTACCTATCTCTATCTATCTACCTACCTACCTACCTATCTGTATTTATCTATCTACCTACCTATCTGTATCTATCTACCTACCTACATATCTCTATCTATCTATCTACCTACCTACCTATCTGTATCTATCTATCTACCTACCTACCTATCTGTATCTATCAATCTACCTACCTACCTATCTGTATCTATCAATCGACTTACCTACCTATCTGTATCTATCATTCTACATACCTACCTATCTCTATCTATCTATCTACCTACCTACCTATCTGTATCTATCTATCTACCTACCTACCTATCTGTATCTATCTATCTACATACCTACCTATCTCTATCTATCTACCTACCTACCTATCTCTATTTATCTATCTACCTACCTACCTATCTCTATCTATCTACCTACCTACCTACCTATCTGTATCTATCAATCTACCTACCTACCTATCTCTATCTATCTATCTACCTACCTACCTATCTCTATCTATCTACCTACCTACCTACCTTTCTGTATTTATCTATCTATCTACCTACCTATCTGTATCTATCTACCTACCTACCTATCTCTATCTATCTATCTACCTACCTACCTATCTGTATCTATCTATCTACCTACCTACCTACCTATCTGTATCTATCAATCTACCTATCTACCTATCTGTATCTATCAATCTACTTACCTACCTATCTGTAACTATCATTCTACATACCTACCTATCTCTATCTATCTATCTACCTACCTACCTATCTGTATTTATCTATCTACCTACCTACCTATCTGTATCTATCTATCTACCTACCTACCTATCTGTATTTATCTATCTACCTACCTACCTATCTCTATCTATCTATCTACCTACCTACCTATCTGTATCTATCTATCTACCTACCTACCTATCTGTATCTATCAATCTACCTACCTACCTATCTGTAGCTATCTACCTACCTACCTATCTGTATCTATCAATCTACCTACCTACCTATCTCTATCTATCTATCTACCTAGCTACCTATCTCTATCTATCTATCTACCTACCTACCTATCTGTATTGATCTATCTATCTACCTACCTATCTGTATCTATCTACCTACCTACCTATCTGTATCTATCTATCTACCTACCTACCTATCTGTATCTATCTATCTACCTACCTACCTATCTGTATCTATCAATCTACCTACCTACCTATCTGTATCTATCATTCTACATACCTACCTATCTCTATCTATCTATCTACCTACCTACCTATCTCTATTTATCTATCTACCTACCTACCTATCTGTATCTATCTATCTACCTACCTACCTATCTGTATCTATCAATCTACCTACCTACCTATCTCTATCTATCTATCTACCTAGCTACCTATCTCTATCTATCTATCTACCTACCTACCTATCTGTATTGATCTATCTATCTACCTACCTATCTGTATCTATCTACCTACCTACCTATCTGTATCTATCTATCTACCTACCTACCTATCTGTATCTATCTATCTACCTACCTACCTATCTGTATCTATCAATCTACCTACCTACCTATCTGTATCTATCAATCTACTTACCTACCTATCTGTATCTATCATTCTACATACCTACCTATCTCTATCTATCTATCTACCTACCTACCTATCTCTATTTATCTATCTACCTACCTACCTATCTGTATCTATCTATCTACCTACCTACCTATCTGTATCTATCAATCTACCTACCTACCTATCTCTATCTATCTATCTACCTACCTTCCTATCTCTATCTATCTACCTACCTACCTACCTATCTGTATTTATCTATCTATCTACCTACCTATCTGTATCTATCTACCTACCTACCTATCTCTATCTATCTATCTACCTACCTACCTATCTGTATCTATCTATCAACCTACCTACCTATCTGTATCTATCAATCTACCTACCTACCTATCTTTATCTATCAATCTACTTACCTACCTATCTGTATCTATCATTCTACATACCTACCTATCTCTATCTATCTATCTACCTACCTACCTATCTGTATTTATCTATCTACCTACCTACCTATCTGTACCTATCTATCTACCTACCTACCTATATGTATCTATCAATCTACCTACCTACCTATCTCTATCTATCTATCTACCTACCTACCTATCTCTATCTATCTACCTACCTACCTACCTATCTGTATTTATCTATCTATCTACCTACCTATCTGTATCTATCTACCTACCTACCTATCTCTATCTATCTATCTACCTACCTACCTATCTGTATCTATCTATCTACCTACCTATCTATCTGTATCTATCAATCTACCTACCTACCTATCTGTATCTATCAATCTACTTACCTACCTATCTGTATCTATCATTCTACATACCTACCTATCTCTATCTATCTATCTACCTACCTACCTATCTCTATTTATCTATCTACCTACCTACCTATCTGTTTCTATCTATCTACCTACCTACCTATCTATATCTATCAATCTACCTACCTACCTATCTCTATCTATCTATCTACCTACCTACCTATCTCTATCTATCTACCTACCTACCTACCTATCTGTATTTATCTATCTACCTACCTATCTGTATCTATCTACCTACCTACCTATCTCTATCTATCTATCTACCTACCTACCTATCTGTATCTATCTATCTACCTACCTACCTATCTGTATCTATCAATCTACCTACCTACCTATCTGTATCTATCAATCTACTTACCTACCTATCTGTATCTATCATTCTACATACCTACCTATCTCTATCTATCTATCTACCTACCTACCTATCTCTATTTATCTATCTACCTACCTACCTATCTGTATCTATCTATCTACCTACCTACCTATCTGTATCTATCAATCTACCTACCTACCTATCTCTATCTATCTATCTACCTACCTACCTATCTCTATCTATCTACCTACCTACCTACCTATCTGTATTTATCTATCTATCTACCTACCTATCTGTATCTATCTACCTACCTACCTATCTCTATCTATCTATCTACCTACCTACCTATCTGTATCTATCTATCTACATACCTACCTATCTCTATCTATCTACCTACCTACCTATCTCTATTTATCTATCTACCTACCTACCTATCTCTATCTATCTATCTACCTACCTACCTATCTGTATCTATCAATCTACCTACCTACCTATCTCTATCTATCTATCTACCTACCTACCTATCTCTATCTATCTACCTACCTACCTACCTTTCTGCATTTATCTATCTATCTACCTACCTATCTGTATCTATCTACCTACCTACCTATCTCTATCTATCTATCTACCTACCTACCTATCTGTATCTATCTATCTACCTACCTACCTACCTATCTGTATCTATCAATCTACCTATCTACCTATCTGTATCTATCAATATACTTACCTACCTATCTGTAACTATCATTCTACATACCTACCTATCTCTATCTATCTATCTACCTACCTACCTATCTGTATTTATCTATCTACCTACCTACCTATCTGTATCTATCTATCTACCTACCTACCTATCTGTATCTATCAATCTACCTACCTACCTATCTCTATCTATCTATCTACCTACCTACCTATCTCTATCTATCTACCTACCTACCTACCTATCTGTATTTATCTATCTATCTACCTACCTATCTGTATCTATCTACCTACCTACCTATCTCTATCTATCTATCTACCTACCTACCTATCTGTATCTATCTATCTACCTACCTACCTATCTGTATCTGTCAATCTACCTAGCTACCTATCTCTATCTATCAATCTACTTACCTACCTATCTGTATCGATCATTCTACCTACCTACCTATCTGTATCTATCAATCTACCTACCTACTTATCTCTATCTATCTATCTACCTACCTACCTATCTGTTTCTATCTATCTACCTACCTACCTATCTATATCTATCAATCTACCTACCTACCTATCTCTATCTATCTATCTACCTACCTACCTATCTCTATCTATCTACCTACCTACCTATCTGTATTTATCTATCTATCTACCTACCTATCTGTATCTATCTACCTACCTACCTATCTCTATCTATCTATCTACCTACCTACCTATCTGTATCTATCTATCTACCTACCTACCTATCTGTATCTATCAATCTACCTACCTACCTATCTGTATCTATCAATCTACTTACCTGCCTATCTGTATCTATCATTCTACATACCTACCTATCTCTATCTATCTATCTACCTACCTACCTATCTCTATTTATCTATCTACCTACCTACCTATCTGTATCTATCTATCTACCTACCTACCTATCTGTATCTATCAATCTACCTACCTACCTATCTCTATCTATCTATCTACCTACCTACCTATCTCTATCTATCTACCTACCTACCTACCTATCTGTATTTATCTATCTATCTACCTACCTATCTGTATCTATCTACCTACCTACCTATCTCTATCTATCTATCTACCTACCTACCAATCTGTATCTATCTATCTACCTACCTACCTATCTGTATCTATCTATCTACATACCTACCTATCTCTATCTATCTACCTACCTACCTATCTCTATTTATCTATCAACCTACCTACCTATCTCTATCTATCTACCTACCTACCTACCTATCTGTATCTATCAATCTACCTACCTACCTATCTCTATCTATCTATCTACCTACCTACCTATCTCTATCTATCTACTTACCTACCTACCTATCTGTATTTATCTATCTATCTACCTACCTATCTGTATCTATCTACCTACCTACCTATCTCTATCTATCTACCTACCTACCTACCTATCTGTATCTATCTATCTACCTACCTACCTACCTATCTGTATCTATCAATCTACCTATCTACCTATCTGTATCTATCAATCTACTTACCTACCTATCTGTAACTATCATTCTACATACCTACCTATCTCTATCTATCTATCTACCTACCTACCTATCTGTATTTATCTATCTACCTACCTACCTATCTGTATCTATCTATCTACCTACCTACCTATCTGTATCTATCAATCTACCTACCTACCTATCTCTATCTATCTATCTACCTACCTACCTATCTCTATCTATCTACCTACCTACCTACCTATCTGTATTTATCTATCTATCTACCTACCTATCTGTATCTATCTACCTACCTACCTATCTCTATCTATCTATCTACCTACCTACCTATCTGTATCTATCTATCTACCTACCTACCTATCTGTATCTGTCAATCTACCTAGCTACCTATCTCTATCTATCAATCTACTTACCTACCTATCTGTATCTATCATTCTACCTACCTACCTACCTATCTGTATCTATCAATCTACCTACCTACTTATCTCTATCTATCTATCTACCTACCTACCTATCTGTATCTATCTACCTACCTACCTATCTCTATCTATGTATCTACCTACCTACCTATCTGTATCTATCTATCTACCTACCTACCTATCTGTATCTATCAATCTACCTACCTACCTATCTGTATCTATCAATCTACTTACCTACCTATCTGTATCTATCATTCTACATACCTACCTATCTCTATCTATCTACCTACCTACCTATCTCTATTTATCTATCTACCTACCTACCTATCTGTATCTATCTACCTACCTACCTATCTGTATCTATCTACCTACCTACCTATCTCTATCTATCTACCTACCTACCTATCTCTATCTATCTATCTACCTACCTACCTATCTGTATTTATCTATCTATCTACCTACCTATCTGTATCTATCTACCTACCTACCTATCTCTATCTATCTACCTACCTACCTACCTATCTGTATCTATCTATCTACCTACCTACCTATCTGTATCTATCTATCTACATACCTACCTATCTGTATCTAATCTATCTACCTACCTATCTATCTGTATCTATCAATCTACCTACCTACCTATCTGTATCTATCAATCTACTTACCTACCTATCTGTATCTATCATTCTACATACCTACCTATCTCTATCTATCTATCTACATACCTACCTATCTCTATTTATCTATCTACCTACCTACCTATCTGTTTCTATCTATCTACCTACCTACCTATCTATATCTATCAATCTACCTACCTACCTATCTCTATCTATCTATCTACCTACCTACCTATCTCTATCTATCTACCTACCTACCTACCTATCTGTATTTATCTATCTACCTACCTATCTGTATCTATCTACCTACCTACATATCTCTATCTATCTATCTACCTACCTACCTATCTGTATCTATCTATCTACCTACCTACCTATCTGTATCTATCAATCTACCTACCTACCTATCTGTATCTATCAATCTACTTACCTACCTCTCTGTATCTATCATTCTACATACCTACCTATCTCTATCTATCTATCTACCTACCTACCTATCTCTATTTATCTATCTACCTACCTACCAATCTGTATCTATCTATCTACCTACCTACCTATCTGTATCTATCAATCTACCTACCTACCTATCTCTATCTATCTATCTATCTACCTACCTACCTATCTCTATCTATCTACCTACCTACCTATCTGTATTTATCTATCTATCTACCTACCTATCTGTATCTATCTACCTACCTACCTATCTCTATCTATCTATCTACCTACCTACCTATCTGTATCTATCTATCTACCTACCTACCTATCTGTATCTATCTATCTACATACCTACCTATCTCTATCTATCTACCTACCTATCTCTATTTATCTATCTACCTACCTACCTATCTCTATCTATCTACCTACCTACCTACCTATCTGTATCTATCAATCTACCTACCTACCTATCTCTATCTATCTATCTACCTACCTACCTATCTCTATCTATCTACCTACCTACCTACCTTTCTGTATTTATCTATCTATCTACCTACCTATCTGTATCTATCTACCTACCTACCTATCTCTATCTATCTATTTACCTACCTACCTATCTGTATCTATCTATCTATCTACCTACCTACCTACCTATCTGTATCTATCAATCTACCTATCTACCTATCTGTATCTATCAATCTACTTACCTACCTATCTGTAACTATCATTCTACATACCTACCTATCTCTATCTATCTATCTACCTACCTACCTATCTGTATTTATCTATCTACCTACCTACCTATCTGTATCTATCTATCTACCTACCTACCTATCTGTATCTATCAATCTACCTACCTACCTATCTCTATCTATCTATCTACCTACCTACCTATCTCTATCTATCTACCTACCTACCTATCTGTATTTATCTATCTATCTACCTACCTATCTGTATCTATCTACCTACCTACCTATCTCTATCTATCTATCTACCTACCTACCTATCTGTATCTATCTATCTACCTACCTACCTATCTGTATCTGTCAATCTACCTACCTACCTATCTATATCTATCAATCTACTTACCTACCTATCTGTATCTATCATTCTACATACCTACCTATCTCTATCTATCTACCTACCTACCTACCTATATGTATTTATCTATCTACCTACCTACCTATCTGTATCTATCTATCTACCTACCTACCTATCTGTATCTATCAATCTACCTACCTACCTATCTGTATCTATCAATCTACCTACCTACCTATCTGTATCTATCAATCTACATACCTACCTATCTCTATCTATCTATCTACCTACCTACCTATCTGTATCTATCAATCTACCTACCTACCTATCTCTATCTATCTATCTACCTACCTACCTATCTCTATCTATCTACCTACCTACCTACCTATCTGTATTTATCTATCTACCTACCTACCTATCTCTATCTATCTATCTACCTACCTACCTATCTGTATCTATCAATCTACCTACCTACCTATCTGTAGCTATCTACCTACCTACCTATCTGTATCTATCAATCTACCTACCTACCTATCTGTATCTGTCAATCTACTTACCTACCTATCTGTATCTATCATTCTACATACCTACCTATCTCTAGCTATCTATCTACCTACCTACCTATCTGTATTTATCTATCTACCAACCTACCTATCTGTATCTATCTATCTACCTACCTACCTATCTGTATCTATCAATCTACCTACCTACCTATCTATATCTATCTATCTACCTACCTACCTATCTCTATTTATCTACCTACCTACCTACCTACCTGTATTTATCTATCTATCTACCTACCTATCTGTATCTATCTACCTACCTACCTATATGTATTTATCTATCTACCTACCTACCTATCTGTATCTATCAATCTACCTACCTATCTGTATCTATCAATCTACTTACCTACCTATCTGTATCTATCATTCTACATACCTACCTATCTGTATCTATCTATCTACCTACCTACTTATCTGTATTTATCTATCTACCTACCTACCTATCTGTACCTATCTATCTACCTACCTACCTATCTGTATCTATCAATCTACCTACCTACCTATCTCTATCTATCTATCTACCTACCTACCTATCTCTATCTATCTACCTACCTACCTACCTATCTCTATCTATCTATCTATCTACCTACCTATCTGTATCTATCTACCTACCTACCTATCTCTATTTATCTATCTACCTACCTACCTTTCTGTATCTATCTATCTACCTACCTACCTATCTGTATCTATCAATCTACTTACCTACCTATCTGTATCTATCATTCTACATACCTACCTATCTCTATCTATCTATCTACCTACCTTCCTATCTGTATTTATCTATCTACCTACCTACCTATCTGTATCTATCTATCTACCTACCTACCTATGTGTATCTATCAATCTACCTACCTACCTATCTCTATCTATCTATCTACCTACCTACCTATCTCTATCTATCTACCTACCTACCTATCTGTATTTATCTATCTATCTACCTACCTATCTGTATCTATCTACCTACCTATCTATCTCTATCTATCTATCTACCTACCTACCTATCTCTATCTATCTATCTGCCTACCTACCTATCTGTATTTATCTATCTACCTACCTACCTTTCTCTATCTATCTATCTACCTACCTACCTATCTGTATTTATCTATCTACCTACCTACCTATCTGTATCTATCTATCTACCTACCTACCTATCTGTATCTATCAATCTACCTACCTACCTATCTCTATCTATCTATCTACCTACCTACCTATCTCTATCTATCTACCTACCTACCTACCTATCTGTATTTATCTATCTATCTACCTACCTATCTGTATCTATCTACCTACCTACCTATCTCTATCTATCTATCTACTTACCTACCTATCTGTATCTATCTATCTACCTACCTACCTATCTGTATCTATCAATCTACCTACCTACCTATCTGTATCTATCAATCTACCTACCTACCTATCTGTATCTATCAATCAACTTACCTACCTATCTGTATCTATCATTCTACATATCTGTATCTATCTACCTACCTACCTATCTCTATCTATCTATCTACCTACCTACCTATCTGTATCTATCTATCTACCTACCTACATATCTGTATCTATCAATCTACCTACCTACCTATCTGTATCTATCAATCTACCTACCTACCTATCTGTATCTATCAATCAACTTACCTACCTATCTGTATCTATCATTCTACATATCTGTATCTATCTACCTACCTACCTATCTCTATCTATCTATCTACCTACCTACCTATCTGTATCTATCAATCTACCTACCTACCTATCTGTATCTATCTATCTACCTACCTACCTATCTGTATCTATCAATCTACCTACCTACCTATCTCTATCTATCTATGTACCTACCTACCTATCTCTATCTATCTACCTACCTACCTACCTATCTGTATTTATCTATCTATCTACCTACCTATCTGTATCTATCTACCTACCTACCTATCTCTATCTATCTATCTACTTACCTACCTATCTGTATCTATCTATCTACCTACCTACCTATCTGTATCTATCAATCAACTTACCTACCTATCTGTATCTATCATTCTACATATCTGTATCTATCTACCTACCTACCTATCTCTATCTATCTATCTACCTACCTACCTATCTGTATCTATCTATCTACCTACCTACCTATCTGTATCTATCAATCTACCTACCTACCTATCTGTATCTATCAATCTACTTACCTACCTATCTGTATCTATCATTCTACATACCTACCTATCTCTATCTACCTACCTACCTACCTACCTATCTGTATTTATCTATCTATCTACCTACCTATCTGTATCTATCTACCTACCTACCTATCTCTATCTATCTATCTACCTACCTACCTATCTGTATCTATCTATCTACCTACCTACCTATCTGTATCTATCAATCTACCTACCTACCTATCTGTATCTATCAATCTACTTACCTACCTATCTGTATCTATCATTCTACATACCTACCTATCTCTATCTATCTATCTACCTACCTACCTTTCTCTATTTATCTATCTACCTACCTACCTATCTGTATCTATCTATCTACCTACCTACCTATCTGTATCTATCTATCTACCTACCTATCTGTATCTATCTACCTACCTACCTATCTCTATCTATCTATCTACCTACCTACCTATCTCTATTTATCTATCTACCTACCTACCTACCTATCTGTATCAATCAATCTACCTACCTACCTATCTGTATCTATCAATCTACTTACCTACCTGTGACTATCATTCTACATACCTACCTATCTCTATCTATCTATCTACCTACCTACCTATCTGTATTTATCTATCTACCTACCTACCTATCTGTATCAATCTATCTACCTACCTACCTATCTGTATCTATCAATCTACCTACCTACCTATCTCTATCTATCTATCTACCTACCTAACTATCTCTATCTATCTACCTACCTACCTACCTATCTGTATTTATCTATCTATCTACCTACCTATCTGTATCTATCTACCTACCTACCTATCTCTATCTATCTATCTACCTACCTACCTATCTGTATCTATCTATCTACCTACCTACCTATCTGTATCTTTCAATCTACCTACCTACCTATCTGTATCTATCAATCTACTTACCTACCTATCTGTATCTATCATTCTACATACCTACCTATCTCTGTCTATCTATCTACCTACCTACCTATCTGTATTTATCTATCTACCTACCTACCTATCTGTATCTATCTATCTACCTACCTACCTATCTGTATCTATCAATCTTCCTACCTACCTATCTCTATCTATCTATCTATCTACCTACCTACCTATCTCTATCTATCTACTTACCTACCTACCTATCTGTATTTATCTATCTACCTACCTACCTATCTCTATCTATCTATCTACCTACCTACCTATCTGTATCTATCTATCTACCTACCTACCTATCTGTATCTATCAATATACCTACCTACCTATCTCTATCTATCTATCTACCTACCTACCTATCTCTATCTATCTACCTAACTACCTACCTATCTGTATTTATCTATCTACCTACCTACCTATCTCTATCTATCTATCTACCTACCTACCTATCTGTATCTATCTATCTACCTACCTACCTATCTGTATCTATCAATCGACCTACCTACCTATCTGTAGCTATCTACCTACCTACCTATCTGTATCTAACAATCTACCTACCTACCTATCTGTATCTATCTATCTACCTACCTACCTATCTCTATCTATCTACTTACCTACCTACCTATCTGTATTTATCTATCTACCTACCTACCTATCTCTATCTATCTATCTACCTACCTACCTATCTGTATCTATCTATCTACCTACCTACCTATCTGTATCTATCAATATACCTACCTACCTATCTCTATCTATGTATCTACCTACCTACCTATCTCTATCTATCTACCTAACTACCTACCTATCTGTATTTATCTATCTACCTACCTACCTATCTCTATCTATCTATCTACCTACCTACCTATCTGTATCTATCTATCTACCTACCTACCTATCTGTATCTATCAATCGACCTACCTACCTATCTGTAGCTATCTACCTACCTACCTATCTGTATCTAACAATCTACCTACCTACCTATCTGTATCTATCTATCTACCTACCTACCTATCTGTATCTATCAATCTACATACCTACCTATCTCTATCTATATATCTACATACCTACCTATCTCTATCTATCTATCTACCTACCTACCTATCTGTATCTATCAATCTACATACCTACCTATCTCTATCTATCTATCTATCTATCTATCTATCTATCTATCTATCTATCTATCTATCTATCTATCTACTACCTACCTATCTGTATTTATCTATCTACCTACCTACCTTTCTGTATCTATCTATCTACCTACCTACCTATCTGTATCTATCAATCTACCTACCTACCTATCTCTATCTATCTACCTACCTACCTACCTATCTGTATTTATCTATCTACCTACCTACCTATCTGTATCTATCTATCTATCTACCTACCTATCTGTATCTATCTATCTACCTACCTACCTATCTGTATCTATCAATCTACCTACCTAACTATCTGTAGATATCTACCTACCTACCTATCTGTATCTATCTATCTACCTACCTACCTATCTGTATCTATCAATCTACCTACCTACCTATCTCTATCTATCTATCTACCTACCTACCTTTCTCTATCTATCTACCTACCTACCTACCTATCTGTATTTATCTATCTACCTACCTACCTATCTGTATCTATCTATCTACCTACCTACCTATCTGTATCTATCAATCTACCTACCTACCTATCTGTAGCTATCTACCTACCTACCTATCTGTATCTATCAATCTATCTACCTACCTATCTGTATCTATCAATCTACTTACCTACCTATCTGTATCTATCCTTCTACATACCTACCTATCTGTATCTATCTATCTACCTACCTACCTATCTGTATTGATATATCTACCTACCTACCTATCTGTATCTCTCTATCTACCTACCTACCTATCTGTATCTATCTACCTACCTACCTACCTATCTGTATTTATCTATCTACCTACCTACCTATCTCTATCTATCTATCTACCTACCTACCTATCTGTATCTATCTATCTATCTACCTACCTATCTGTATCTATCAATCTACCTACCTAACTATCTGTAGCTATCTACCTACCTACCTATCTGTATCTATCAATCTACCTACCTACCTATCTGTATCTATCAATCTACTTACCTACCTATCTGTATCTATCATTCTACATACCTACTTATCTCTATCTATCTACCTACCTACCTATCTATATTTATCTATCTACCTACCTACCTATCTGTATCTATCTATCTACCTACCTACCTATCTGTATCTATCAATCTACCTACCTACCTATCTCTACCTATCTACCTACCTACCTACCTATCTATATTTATCTATCTACCTACCTACCTATCTGTATCTATCTATCTATCTACCTACCTATATGTATCTATCTATCTACCTACCTACCTATCTGTATCTATCAATCTACCTACCTAACTATCTGTAGATATCTACCTACCTACCTACCTATCTCTATCTATCTACCTACCTACCTACCTATCTGTATTTATCTATCTACCTACCTACCTATCTGTATCTATCTATCTATCTACCTACCTATCTGTATCTATCTATCTACCTACCTACCTATCTGTATCTATCAATCTACCTACCTACCTATCTCTATCTATCTATCTACCTACCTACCTATCTCTATCTATCTACCTACCTACCTACCTATCTGTATTTATCTATCTACCTACCTACCTATCTGTATCTATCTATCTACCTACCTACCTATCTGTATCTATCAATCTACCTACCTACCTATCTGTAGCTATCAATCTACTTACCTACCTATCTGTATCTATCATTCTACATACCTACTTATCTCTATCTATCTACCTACCTACCTATCTATATTTATCTATCTACCTACCTACCTATCTGTATCTATCTATCTACCTACCTACCTATCTGTATCTATCAATCTACCTACCTACCTATCTCTATCTATCTATCTACCTACCTACCTATCTCTATCTATCTACCTACCTACCTACCTATCTGTATTTATCTATCTACCTACCTACCTATCTGTATCTATCTATCTACCTACCTACCTATCTGTATCTATCAAGCTACCTACCTACCTATCTGTAGCTATCAATCTACTTACCTACCTATCTGTATCTATCATTCTACATACCTACCTATCTGTATCTATCTATCTACCTACCTACCTATCTGTATTTATATATCTACCTACCTACCTATCTGTATCTATCTATCTACCTACCTAACTATCTGTATCTATCTACCTACCTACCTACCTATCTGTATTTATCTATCTACCTACCTACCTATCTCTATCTATCTATCTACCTATCTACCTATCTGTATCTATCTATCTACCTACCTACCTATCTGTATCTATCAATCTACCTACCTACCTATCTGTATCTATCAATCTACTTACCTACCTATCTGTATCTATCATTCTACATACCTACCTATCTCTATCTATCTACCTACCTACCTACCTATCTGTATTTATCTATCTACCTACCTACCTATCTGTATCTATCTATCTACCTACCTACCTATCTGTATCTATCAATCTACTTACCTACCTATCTGTATCTATCTATCTACCTACCTACCTATCTGTATCTATCAATCTACATACCTACCTATCTCTATCTATATATCTACCTACCTACCTATCTCTATTTATCTATCTACCTACCTACCTATCTGTATCTATCTACCTACCTACCTATCTGTATCTATCAATCTACCTACCTACCTATCTCTATCTATCTACCTACCTACCTATCTCTATCTATCTACCTACCTACCTATCTGTATCTATCAATCTACCTACCTACCTATCTGTAGCTATCTACCTACCTACCTATCTGTATCTATCAATCTACCTACCTACCTATCTGTAGCTATCTACCTACCTACCTATCTGTATCTAACAATCTACCTACCTACCTATCTGTATCTATCAATCTACTTACCTACCTATCTGTATCTATCATTCTACATACCTACCTATCTCTATCTATCTACCTACCTACCTACCTTTCTGTATTTATCTATCTACCTACCTACCTATCTGTATCTATCTATCTACCTACCTACCTATCTGTATCTATCAATCTACCTACCTACCTATCTGTATCTATCTATCTACCTACCTACCTATCTGTATCTATCAATCTACATACCTACCTATCTCTATCTATCTATCTACCTACCTACCTATCTCTATCTATCTACTTACCTACCTACCTATCTCTATCAATCTATCTACCTACCTACCTATCTGTATCTATCTATCTACCTACCTACCTATCTGTATCTATCAATCTACCTACCTACCTATCTGTAGCTATCTACCTACCTACCTATCTGTATCTATCAATCTACCTACCTACCTATCTGTAGCTATCTACCTACCTACCTATCTGTATCTAACAATCTACCTACCTACCTATCTGTATCTATCAATCTACTTACCTACCTATCTGTATCTATCATTCTACATACCTACCTATCTGTATCTATCTACCTACCTACCTACCTATCTCTATTTATCTATCTACCTACCTACCTATCTCTATCTATCTATCTACCTACCTACCTATCTGTATCTATCTATCTACCTACCTACCTATCTGTATCTATCAATCTACCTACCTACCTATCTGTAGCTATCTACCTACCTACCTATCTGTATCTATCAATCTACCTACCTACCTATCTGTATCTATCAATCTACTTACCTACTTATCTGTATCTATCATTCTACATACCTACCTATCTGTATCTATCTACCTACCTACCTATCTGTATTTATCTATCTACCTACCTACCTATCTGTATCTATCTATCTACCTACCTACCTATCTGTATCTATCTACCTACCTACCTACCTATCTGTATTTATCTATCTACCTACCTACCTATCTCTATCTATCTATCTATCTACCTACCTACCTATCTGTATCTATCTATCTACCTACCTACCTATCTGTATCTATCAATCTACCTACCTACCTATCTGTAGCTATCTACCTACCTACCTATCTGTATCTAACAATCTACCTACCTACCTATCTGTATCTATCAATCTACTTACCTACCTATCTGTATCTATCATTCTACATACCTACCTATCTCTATCTATCTACCTACCTACCTACCTATCTGTATTTATCTATCTACCTACCTACCTATCTGTATCTATCTATCTACCTACCTACCTATCTGTATCTATCAATCTACCTACCTACCTACCTATCTGTATCTATCTATCTACCTACCTACCTATCTGTATCTATCAATCTACATACCTACCTATCTCTATCTATATATCTACCTACCTACCTATCTCTATTTATCTATCTACCTACCTACCTATCTGTATCTATCTACCTACCTACCTATCTGTATCTATCAATCTACCTACCTACCTATCTCTATCTATCTATCTACCTACCTACCTATCTCTATCTATCTAACTACCTACCTACCTATCTGTATTTATCTATCTACCTACCTACCTATCTCTATCAATCTATCTACCTACCTACCTATCTATATCTATCTATCTACCTACCTACCTATCTGTATCTATCAATCTACCTACCTACCTATCTGTAGCTCTCTACCTACCTACCTATCTGTATCTATCAATCTACCTACCTACCTATCTGTATCTATCAATCTACATACCTACCTATCTGTATCTATCAATCTACCTACCTACCTATCTGTATCTATCAATCTACCTACCTACCTATCTGTATCTATCAATCTACCTACCTACCTATCTGTATCTATCTATCTACCTACCTACCTATCTGTATCAATCTATCTACCTACCTACCTATCTCTATCTATCTATCTACCTACCTACCTATCTGTATCTATCTATCTACCTACCTACCTATCTCTATCTATCAATCTACCTACCTACCTATCTCTATCTATCTACCTACCTACCTATCTCTATCTATCTACCTACCTACCTACCTATCTGTATTTATCTATCTATCTACCTACCTATCTGTATCTATCTACCTACCTACCTATCTCTATCTATCTATCTACCTACCTACCTATCTGTATTTATCTATCTACCTACCTACCTTTCTCTATCTATCTATCTACCTACCTACCTATCTGTATCTATCTATCTACCTACCTACCTATCTCTATCTATATATCTACCTACCTACCTACCTATCTCTATCTATCTATCTACCTACCTACCTATCTGTATTTATCTATCTACCTACCTACCTATCTGTATCTATCAATCTACCTACCTACCTATCTCTATCTATATATCTACCTACCTACCTACCTATCTCTATCTATCTACCTACCTACCTACCTATCTGTATTTATCTATCTATCTACCTACCTATCTCTATCTATCTACCTACCTACCTATCTCTATCTATCTACATACCTACCTACCTATCTCTATCTATCTACCTACCTACCTATCTGTATTTATCTATCTACCTACCTACCTTTCTCTATCTATCTATCTACCTACCTACCTATCTGTATCTATCAATCTACATACCTACCTATCTCTATCTATCTATCTATCTATCTACCTACTACCTACCTATCTGTATTTATCTATCTACCTACCTACCTATCTGTATCTATCTATCTACCTACCTACCTATCTGTATCTATCAATCTACCTACCTACCTATCTCTATCTATCTACCTACCTACCTACCTATCTGTATTTATCTATCTACCTACCTACCTATCTGTATCTATCTATCTATCTACCTACCTATCTGTATCTATCTATCTACCTACCTACCTATCTGTATCTATCAATCTACCTACCTAACTATCTGTAGATATCTACCTACCTACCTATCTGTATCTATCTATCTACCTACCTACCTATCTGTATCTATCAATCTACCTACCTACCTATCTCTATCTATCTATCTACCTACCTACCTATCTCTATCTATCTACCTACCTACCTACCTATCTGTATTTATCTATCTACCTACCTACCTATCTGTATCTATCTATCTACCTACCTACCTATCTGTATCTATCAATCTACCTACCTACCTATCTGTAGCTATCTACCTACCTACCTATCTGTATCTATCAATCTACCTACCTACCTATCTGTATCTATCAATCTACTTACCTACTTATCTGTATCTATCATTCTACATACCTACCTATCTGTATCTATCTACCTACCTACCTATCTGTATTTATCTATCTACCTACCTACCTATCTGTATCTATCTATGTACCTACCTACCTATCTGTATTTATCTACCTACCTACCTACCTATCTGTATTTATCTATCTACCTACCTACCTATCTCTATCTATCTATCTACCTACCTACCTATCTGTATCTATCTATCTACCTACCTACCTATCTGTATCTATCAATCTACCTACCTACCTATCTCTATCTATCTATCTACCTACCTACCTATCTCTATCTATCTACCTACCTACCTACCTATCTGTATTTATCTATCTACCTACCTACCTATCTGTATCTATCTATCTACCTACCTACCTATCTGTATCTATCAATCTACCTACCTACCTATCTGTAGCTATCTACCTACCTACCTATCTGTATCTATCAATCTACCTACCTACCTATCTGTATCTATCAATCTACTTACCTACTTATCTGTATCTATCATTCTACATACCTACCTATCTGTATCTATCTACCTACCTACCTATCTGTATTTATCTATCTACCTACCTACCTATCTGTATTTATCTATCTACCTACCTACCTATCTGTATCTATCTACCTACCTACCTACCTATCTGTATTTATCTATCTACCTACCTACCTATCTCTATCTATCTATCTACCTACCTACCTATCTGTATCTATCTATCTACCTACCTACCTATCTGTATCTATCAATCTACCTACCTACCTATCTGTAGCTATCTACCTACCTACCTATCTGTATCTAACAATCTACCTACCTACCTATCTGTATCTATCAATCTACTTACCTACCTATCTGTATCTATCATTCTACATACCTACCTATCTCTATCTATCTACCTACCTACCTACCTATCTGTATTTATCTATCTACCTACCTACCTATCTGTATCTATCTATCTACCTACCTACCTATCTGTATCTATCAATCTACCTACCTACCTATCTGTATCTCTCTATCTACCTACCTACCTATCTGTATCTATCAATCTACATACCTACCTATCTCTATCTATATATCTACCTACCTACCTATCTCTATTTATCTATCTACCTACCTACCTATCTGTATCTATCTACCTACCTACCTATCTGTATCTATCAATCTACCTATCTCTATCTATCTATCTACCTACCTACCTATCTCTATCTATCTACCTACCTACCTACCTATCTGTATTTATCTATCTACCTACCTACCTATCTCTATCAATCTATCTACCTACCTACCTATCTATATCTATCTATCTACCTACCTACCTATCTGTATCTATCAATCTACCTACCTACCTATCTGTAGCTATCTACCTACCTACCTATCTGTATCTATCAATCTACCTACCGACCTATCTGTATCTATCAATCTACATACCTACCTATCTGTATCTATCAATCTACCTACCTACCTATCTGTATCTATCAATCTACCTACCTACCTATCTGTATCTATCAATCTACCTACCTACCTATCTGTATCTATCTATCTACCTACCTACCTATCTGTATCAATCTATCTACCTACCTACCTATCTCTATCTATCTATCTACCTACCTACCTATCTGTATCTATCTATCTACCTACCTACCTACCTACCTATCTGTATCTATCAATCTACCTACCTACCTATCTCTATCTATCTATCTACCTACCTACCTATCTCTATGTATCTACCTACCTACCTACCTATCTGAATTTATCTATCTATCTACCTACCTATCTGTATCTATCTACCTACCTACCTATCTCTATCTATCTATCTACCCACCTACCTATCTGTATTTATCTATCTACCTACCTACCTATCTGTACCTATCTATCTACCTACCTACCTATCTGTATCTATCAATCTACCTACCTACCTATCTCTATCTATCTATCTACCTACCTACCTATCTGTATTTATCTATCTATCTACCTACCTATCTGTATCTATCTACCTACCTACCTATCTCTATCTATCTATCTACCTACCTACCTATCTGTATCTATCTATCTACCTACCTACCTATCTGTATCTATCAATCTACCTACCTACCTATCTGTATCTATCATTCTACATACCTACCTATCTCTATCAATCTATTTACCTACCTACCTATCTCTATTTATCTATCTACCTACCTACCTATCTCTATCTATCTATCTACCTACCTACCTATCTGTATCTATAAATCTACCTACCTACCTATCTCTATCTATCTATCTACCTACCTACCTATCTCTATCTATCTACCTACCTACCTACCTATCTGTATTTATCTATCTATCTACCTACCTATTTATCTGTATCTATCTACCTACCTACCTATCTCTATCTATCTATCTACCTACCTACCTATCTGTATCTATCTATCTACCTACCTACCTATCTGTATCTATCAATCTACCTACCTACCTATCTGTATCTATCAATCTACTTACCTACCTATCTGTATCTATCATTCTACATACCTACCTATCTCTATCTATCTATCTACCTACCTACCTATCTCTATTTATCTATCTACCTACCTACCTATCTGTATCTATCTATCTACCTACCTACCTATCTGTATCTATCAACCTACCTACCTACCTATCTCTATCTATCTACCAACCTACCTACCTATCTGTATTTATCTATCTATCTACCTACCTATCTGTATCTATCTACCTACCTACCTATCTCTATCTATCTATCTACCTACCTACCTATCTGTATCTATCTATCTACCTACCTACCTATCTGTATCTATCAATCTACCTACCTACCTATCTGTATCTATCAATCTACTTACCTACCTATCTGTATCTATCATTCTACATACCTACCTATCTCTATCTATCTATCTACCCACCTACCTATCTGTATTTATCTATCTACCTACCTATCTCTCTGTACCTATCTATCTACCTACCTACCTATCTGTATCTATCAATCTACCTACCTACCTATCTCTATCTATCTATCTACCTACCTACCTATCTCTATCTATCTACCTACCTACCTACCTATCTGTATTTATCTATCTATCTACTTACCTATCTGTATCTATCTACCTACCTACCTATCTGTATCTATCTATCTACCTACCTACCTATCTGTATCTATCAATCTACCTACCTACCTATCTCTATCTATCAATCTACCTACCTACCTATCTCTATCTATCTATCTACCTACCTACCTATCTCTATCTATCTATCTACCTACCTTCCTATCTGTATTTATCTATCTACCTACCTACCTATCTGTATCTATCTAATTACCTACCTATCTCTATCTATCTATGTAACTACCTACCTATCTGTATCTATCTATCTACCTACCTACCTATCTGTATCTGTCAATCTACCTACCTACCTATCTGTATCTATCTATCTATCTACCTACCTATCTGTATCTATCTACCTACCTACCTATCTCTATCTATCTATCTACCTACCTACCTATCTCTATCTATCTACCTACCTACCGACCTATCTGTATTTATCTATCTATCTACCTACCTATCTGTATCTATCTACCTACCTACCTATCTCTATCTATCTATCTACCTACCGACCTATCTGTATCTATCTATCTACCTACCTAGCTATCTGTATCTATCAATCTACCTACCTCCCTATCTGTATCTATCAATCTACTCTCCTACCTATCTGTATCTATCATTCTACATACCTACCTATCTCTATCTATCTATTTACCTACCTACCTATCTGTATTTATCTACCTACCTACCTACCTATCTGTATCTATCTATCTACCTACCTACCTATCTGTATCTATCGATCTACCTACCTACCTATCTGTATCTATCTACCTACCTACATATCTCTATCTATCTATCTACCTACCTACCTATCTGTATCTATCTACCTACCTACCTATCTGTATCTATCAATCTACCTACCTACCTATCTGTATCTATCAATCTACTTACCTACCTATCTGTATCTATCATTCTACATACCTATCTATCTCTATCTATATATCTACCTACCTATCTCTATCTATCTATCTACCTACCTACCTATCTGTATCTATCTATCTACCTACCTACCTATCTGTATCTATCAATCTACCTACCTACATATCTCTATCTATCTACCTACCTACCTGCCTATCTGTATTTATCTATCTATCTACCTACCTATCTGTATCTATCTACCTACCTACCTATCTCTATCTATCTATCTACCTACCTACCTATCTCTATCTATCTATCTACCTACCTACCTATCTCTATCTATCTATCTACCTACCTACCTATCTGTATTTATCTATCTACCTACCTACCTTTCTCTATCTATCTATCTACCTACCTACCTATCTGTATCTATCTATCTACCTACCTACCTATCTGTATCTATCAATCTACCTACCTACCTATGTCTATCTATCTACCTACCTACCTATCTCTATCTATCTATCTACCTACCTACCTATCTGTATCTATCAATCTACATACCTACCTATCTCTATCTATCTATCTACCTACCTACCTATCTGTATTTATCTATCTACCTACCTACCTATCTGTATCTATCAATCTACCTACCTACCTATCTCTATCTATATATCTACCTACCTACCTATCTCTATCTATCTACCTACCTACCTACCTATCTGTATTTATCTATCTATCTACCTACCTATCTCTATCTATCTACCTACCTACCTATCTCTATCTATCTACATACCTACCTACCTATCTCTATCTATCTACCTACCTACATATCTGTATTTATCTATCTACCTACCTACCTTTCTCTATCTATCTATCTACCTACCTACCTATCTGTATCTATCTATCTGTATCTATCAATCTACCTACCTAACTATGTCTATCTATCTACCTACCTACCTATCTCTATCTATCTATCTACCTACCTACCTACCTATCTGTATCTATCAATCTACATACCTACCTATCTCTATCTATCTATCTATCTACCTACCTACCTATCTGTATCTATCTATCTACCTACCTACCTATCTGTATCTATCAATCTACCTACCTACCTATCTCTATCTATCTACCTACCTACCTACCTATCTGTATTTATCTATCTACCTACCTACCTATCTGTATCTATCTATCTATCTACCTACCTATCTGTATCTATCTATCTACCTACCTACCTATATGTATCTATCAATCTACCTACCTAACTATCTGTAGATATCTACCTACCTACCTATCTGTATCTATCTATCTACCTACCTACCTATCTGTATCTATCAATCTACCTACCTACCTATCTCTATCTATCTATCTACCTACCTACCTATCTCTATCTATCTACCTACCTACCTACCTATCTGTATTTATCTATCTACCTACCTACCTATCTGTATCTATCTATCTACCTACCTACCTATCTGTATCTATCAATCTACCTACCTACCTATCTGTAGCTATCTACCTACCTACCTATCTGTATCTATCAATCTACCTACCTACCTATCTGTATCTATCAATCTACTTACCTACTTATCTGTATCTATCATTCTACATACCTACCTATCTGTATCTATCTACCTACCTACCTATCTGTATTTATCTATCTACCTACCTATCTGTATCTATCTATCTACCTACCTACCTATCTGTATCTATCTACCTACCTACCTACCTATCTGTATTTATCTATCTACCTACCTACCTATCTCTATCTATCTATCTACCTACCTACCTATCTGTATCTATCTATCTACCTACCTACCTATCTGTATCTATCAATCTACCTACCTACCTATCTGTAGCTATCTACCTACCTACCTATCTGTATCTAACAATCTACCTACCTACCTATCTGTATCTATCAATCTACTTACCTACCTATCTGTATCTATCATTCTACATACCTACCTATCTCTATCTATCTACCTACCTACCTACCTATCTGTATTTATCTATCTACCTACCTACCTATCTGTATCTATCTATCTACCTACCTACCTATCTGTATCTATCAATCTACCTACCTACCTATCTGTATCTATCTATCTACCTACCTACCTATCTGTATCTATCAATCTACATACCTACCTATCTCTATCTATAGATCTACCTACCTACCTATCTCTATTTATCTATCTACCTACCTACCTATCTGTATCTATCTACCTACCTACCTATCTGTATCTATCAATCTACCTACCTACCTATCTCTATCTATCTATCTACCTACCTACCTATCTCTATCTATCTACCTACCTACCTACCTATCTGTATTTATCTATCTACCTACCTACCTATCTCTATCAATCTATCTAACCTACCTACCTATCTATATCTATCTATCTACCTACCTACCTATCTGTATCTATCAATCTACCTACCTACCTATCTGTAGCTATCTACCTACCTACCTATCTGTATCTATCAATCTACCTACCTACCTATCTGTATCTATCAATCTACATACCTACCTATCTGTATCTATCAATCTACCTACCTACCTATCTGTATCTATCAATCTACCTACCTACCTATCTGTATCTATCAATCTACCTACCTACCTATCTGTATCTATCTATCTACCTACCTACCTATCTGTATCAATCTATCTACCTACCTACCTATCTCTATCTATCTATCTACCTACCTACCTATCTCTATCTATCTACCTACCTACCGACCTATCTGTATTTATCTATCTATCTACCTACCTATCTATATCTATCTACCTACCTACCTATCTCTATCTATCTATCTACCTACCTACCTATCTGTATCTATCTATCTACCTACCTACCTATCTGTATCTATCAATCTACCTACCTACCTATCTGTATCTATCATTCTACAGACCTACCTATCTCTATCAATCTATTTACCTACCTACCTATCTCTATTTATCTATCTACCTACCTACCTATCTCTATCTATCTATCTACCTACCTACCTATCTGTATCTATAAATCTACCTACCTACCTATCTCTATCTATCTATCTACCTACCTACCTATCTCTATCTATCTACCTACCTACCTACCTATCTGTATTTATCTATCTATCTAGCTACCTATTTATCTGTATCTATCTACCTACCTACCTATCTCTATCTATCTATCTACCTACCTACCTATCTGTATCTATCTATCTACCTACCTACCTATCTGTATCTATCAATCTACCTACCTACCTATCTGTATCTATCAATCTACTTACCTACCTATCTGTATCTATCATTCTACATACCTACCTATCTCTATCTATCTATCTACCTACCTACCTATCTCTATTTATCTATCTACCTACCTACCTATCTGTATCTATCTATCTACCTACCTACCTATCTGTATCTATCAACCTACCTACCTACCTATCTCTATCTATCTACCAACCTACCTACCTATCTGTATTTATCTATCTATCTACCTACCTATCTGTATCTATCTACCTACCTACCTATCTCTATCTATCTATCTACCTACCTACCTATCTGTATCTATCTATCTACCTACCTACCTATCTGTATCTATCAATCTACCTACCTACCTATCTGTATCTATCAATCTACTTACCTACCTATCTGTATCTATCATTCTACATACCTACCTATCTCTATCTATCTATCTACCCACCTACCTATCTGTATTTATCTATCTACCTACCTATCTCTCTGTACCTATCTATCTACCTACCTACCTATCTGTATCTATCAATCTACCTACCTACCTATCTCTATCTATCTATCTACTTACCTACCTATCTCTATCTATCTACCTACCTACCTACCTATCTGTATTTATCTATCTATCTACTTACCTATCTGTATCTATCTACCTACCTACCTATCTGTATCTATCTATCTACCTACCTACCTATCTGTATCTATCAATCTACCTACCTACCTATCTCTATCTATCAATCTACCTACCTACCTATCTCTATCTATCTATCTACCTACCTACCTATCTCTATCTATCTATCTACCTACCTTCCTATCTGTATTTATCTATCTACCTACCTACCTATCTGTATCTATCTAATTACCTACCTATCTCTATCTATCTATGTACCTATCTACCTATCTGTATCTATCTATCTACCTACCTACCTATCTGTATCTGTCAATCTACCTACCTACCTATCTGTATCTATCTATCTATCTACCTACCTATCTGTATCTATCTACCTACCTACCTATCTCTATCTATCTATCTACCTACCTACCTATCTCTATCTATCTACCTACCTACCGACCTATCTGTATTTATCTATCTATCTACCTACCTATCTGTATCTATCTACCTACCTACCTATCTCTATCTATCTATCTACCTACCGACCTATCTGTATCTATCTATCTACCTACCTAGCTATCTGTATCTATCAATCTACCTACCTCCCTATCTGTATCTATCAATCTACTCTCCTACCTATCTGTATCTATCATTCTACATACCTACCTATCTCTATCTATCTATTTACCTACCTACCTATCTGTATTTATCTACCTACCTACCTACCTATCTGTATCTATCTATCTACCTACCTACCTATCTGTATCTATCGATCTACCTACCTACCTATCTGTATCTATCTACCTACCTACATATCTCTATCTATCTATCTACCTACCTACCTATCTGTATCTATCTACCTACCTACCTATCTGTATCTATCAATCTACCTACCTACCTATCTGTATCTATCAATCTACTTACCTACCTATCTGTATCTATCATTCTACATACCTATCTATCTCTATCTATATATCTACCTACCTATCTCTATCTATCTATCTACCTACCTACCTATCTGTATCTATCTATCTACCTACCTACCTATCTGTATCTATCAATCTACCTACCTACATATCTCTATCTATCTACCTACCTACCTGCCTATCTGTATTTATCTATCTATCTACCTACCTATCTGTATCTATCTACCTACCTACCTATCTCTATCTATCTATCTACCTACCTACCTATCTCTATCTATCTATCTACCTACCTACCTATCTCTATCTATCTATCTACCTACCTACCTATCTGTATTTATCTATCTACCTACCTACCTTTCTCTATCTATCTATCTACCTACCTACCTATCTGTATCTATCTATCTACCTACCTACCTATCTGTATCTATCAATCTACCTACCTACCTATGTCTATCTATCTACCTACCTACCTATCTCTATCTATCTATCTACCTACCTACCTATCTGTATCTATCAATCTACATACCTACCTATCTCTATCTATCTATCTACCTACCTACCTATCTGTATTTATCTATCTACCTACCTACCTATCTGTATCTATCAATCTACCTACCTACCTATCTCTATCTATATATCTACCTACCTACCTATCTCTATCTATCTACCTACCTACCTACCTATCTGTATTTTTCTATCTATCTACCTACCTATCTCTATCTATCTACCTACCTACCTATCTCTATCTATCTACATACCTACCTACCTATCTCTATCTATCTACCTACCTACATATCTGTATTTATCTATCTACCTACCTACCTTTCTCTATCTATCTATCTACCTACCTACCTATCTGTATCTATCTATCTGTATCTATCAATCTACCTACCTAACTATGTCTATCTATCTACCTACCTACCTATCTCTATCTATCTATCTATCTATCTACCTACCTACCTATCTGTATCTATCAATCTACATACCTACCTATCTCTATCTATCTATCTATCTACCTACCTACCTATCTGTATCTATCTATCTACCTACCTACCTATCTGTATCTATCAATCTACCTACCTACCTATCTCTATCTATCTACCTACCTACCTACCTATCTGTATTTATCTATCTACCTACCTACCTATCTGTATCTATCTATCTATCTACCTACCTATCTGTATCTATCTATCTACCTACCTACCTATATGTATCTATCAATCTACCTACCTAACTATCTGTAGATATCTACCTACCTACCTATCTGTATCTATCTATCTACCTACCTACCTATCTGTATCTATCAATCTACCTACCTACCTATCTCTATCTATTTATCTACCTACCTACCTATCTCTATCTATCTACCTACCTACCTACCTATCTGTATTTATCTATCTACCTACCTACCTATCTGTATCTATCTATCTACCTACCTACCTATCTGTATCTATCAATCTACCTACCTACCTATCTGTAGCTATCTACCTACCTACCTATCTGTATCTATCAATCTACCTACCTACCTATCTGTATCTATCAATCTACTTACCTACTTATCTGTATCTATCATTCTACATACCTACCTATCTGTATCTATCTACCTACCTACCTATCTGTATTTATCTATCTACCTACCTACCTATCTGTATCTATCTATCTACCTACCTACCTATCTGTATCTATCTACCTACCTACCTACCTATCTGTATTTATCTATCTACCTACCTACCTATCTCTATCTATCTATCTACCTACCTACCTATCTGTATCTATCAATCTACCTACCTACCTATCTGTAGCTATCTACCTACCTACCTATCTGTATCTAACAATCTACCTACCTACCTATCTGTATCTATCAATCTACTTACCTACCTATCTGTATCTATCATTCTACATACCTACCTATCTCTATCTATCTACCTACCTACCTACCTATCTGTATTTATCTATCTACCTACCTACCTATCTGTATCTATCTATCTACCTACCTACCTATCTGTATCTATCAATCTACCTACCTACCTATCTGTATCTATCTATCTACCTACCTACCTATCTGTATCTATCAATCTACATACCTACCTATCTCTATCTATAGATCTACCTACCTACCTATCTCTATTTATCTATCTACCTACCTACCTATCTGTATCGATCGATCTACCTACCTACCTATCTGTATCTATCTACCTACCTACATATCTCTATCTATCTATCTACCTACCTACCTATCTGTATCTATCTACCTACCTACCTATCTGTATCTATCAATCTACCTACCTACCTATCTGTATCTATCAATCTACTTACCTACCTATCTGTATCTATCATTCTACATACCTATCTATCTCTATCTATATATCTACCTACCTATCTCTATCTATCTATCTACCTACCTACCTATCTGTATCTATCTATCTACCTACCTACCTATCTGTATCTATCAATCTACCTACCTACATATCTCTATCTATCTACCTACCTACCTGCCTATCTGTATTTATCTATCTATCTACCTACCTATCTGTATCTATCTACCTACCTACCTATCTCTATCTATCTATCTACCTACCTACCTATCTCTATCTATCTATCTACCTACCTACCTATCTCTATCTATCTATCTACCTACCTACCTATCTGTATTTATCTATCTACCTACCTACCTTTCTCTACCTATCTATCTACCTACCTACCTATCTGTATCTATCTATCTACCTACCTACCTATCTGTATCTATCAATCTACCTACCTACCTATGTCTATCTATCCACCTACCTACCTATCTCTATCTATCTATCTACCTACCTACCTATCTGTATCTATCAATCTACATACCTACCTATCTCTATCTATCTATCTACCTACCTACCTATCTGTATTTATCTATCTACCTACCTACCTATCTGTATCTATCAATCTACCTACCTACCTATCTCTATCTATATATCTACCTACCTACCTATCTCTATCTATCTACCTACCTACCTACCTATCTGTATTTTTCTATCTATCTACCTACCTATCTCTATCTATCTACCTACCTACCTATCTCTATCTATCTACATACCTACCTACCTATCTCTATCTATCTACCTACCTACATATCTGTATTTATCTATCTACCTACCTACCTTTCTCTATCTATCTATCTACCTACCTACCTATCTGTATCTATCTATCTGTATCTATCAATCTACCTACCTAACTATGTCTATCTATCTACCTACCTACCTATCTCTATCTATCTATCTATCTACCTACCTACCTATCTGTATCTATCAATCTACATACCTACCTATCTCTATCTATCTATCTATCTACCTACCTACCTATCTGTATCTATCTATCTACCTACCTACCTATCTGTATCTATCAATCTACCTACCTACCTATCTCTATCTATCTACCTACCTACCTACCTATCTGTATTTATCTATCTACCTACCTACCTATCTGTATCTATCTATCTATCTACCTACCTATCTGTATCTATCTATCTACCTACCTACCTATATGTATCTATCAATCTACCTACCTAACTATCTGTAGATATCTACCTACCTACCTATCTGTATCTATCTATCTACCTACCTACCTATATGTATCTATCAATCTACCTACCTACCTATCTCTATCTATCTATCTACCTACCTACCTATCTCTATCTATCTACCTACCTACCTACCTATCTGTATTTATCTATCTACCTACCTACCTATCTGTATCTATCTATCTACCTACCTACCTATCTGTATCTATCAATCTACCTACCTACCTATCTGTAGCTATCTACCTACCTACCTATCTGTATCTATCAATCTACCTACCTACCTATCTGTATCTATCAATCTACTTACCTACTTATCTGTATCTATCATTCTACATACCTACCTATCTGTATCTATCTACCTACCTACCTATCTGTATTTATCTATCTACCTACCTACCTATCTGTATCTATCTATCTACCTACCTACCTATCTATATCTATCTACCTACCTACCTACCTATCTGTATTTATCTATCTACCTACCTACCTATCTCTATCTATCTATCTACCTACCTACCTATCTGTATCTATCTATCTACCTACCTACCTATCTGTATCTATCAATCTACCTACCTACCTATCTGTAGCTATCTACCTACCTACCTATCTGTATCTAACAATCTACCTACCTACCTATCTGTATCTATCAATCTACTTACCTACCTATCTGTATCTATCATTCTACATACCTACCTATCTCTATCTATCTACCTACCTACCTACCTATCTGTATTTATCTATCTACCTACCTACCTATCTGTATCTATCTATCTACCTACCTACCTATCTGTATCTATCAATCTACCTACCTACCTATCTGTATCTATCTATCTACCTACCTACCTATCTGTATCTATCAATCTACATACCTACCTATCTCTATCTATAGATCTACCTACCTACCTATCTCTATTTATCTATCTACCTACCTACCTATCTGTATCTATCTACCTACCTACCTATCTGTATCTATCAATCTACCTACCTACCTATCTCTATCTATCTATCTACCTACCTACCTATCTCTATCTATCTACCTACCTACCTACCTATCTGTATTTATCTATCTACCTACCTACCTATCTCTATCAATCTATCTAACCTACCTACCTATCTATATCTATCTATCTACCTACCTACCTATCTGTATCTATCAATCTACCTACCTACCTATCTGTAGCTATCTACCTACCTACCTATCTGTATCTATCAATCTACCTACCTACCTATCTGTATCTATCAATCTACATACCTACCTATCTGTATCTATCAATCTACCTACCTACCTATCTGTATCTATCAATCTACCTACCTACCTATCTGTATCTATCAATCTACCTACCTACCTATCTGTATCTATCTATCTACCTACCTACCTATCTGTATCAATCTATCTACCTACCTACCTATCTCTATCTATCTATCTACCTACCTACCTATCTGTATCTATCTATCTACCTACCTACCTATCTGTATCTATCAATCTACCTACCTACCTATCTCTATCTATCTACCTACCTACCTATCTCTATCTATCTACCTACCTACCTACCTATCTGTATTTATCTATCTATCTACCTACCTATCTGTATCTATCTACCTACCTACCTATCTCTATCTATCTATCTACCTACCTACCTATCTGTATCTATCTATCTATCTACCTACCTACCTATCTGTATCTATCTACCTACCTACCTATCTGTATCTATCTATCTACCTACCTACCTATCTGTATCTATCAATCTACATACCTACCTATCTGTAGCTATCTACCTACCTACCTATCTGTATCTATCAATCTACCTATCTACCTATCTGTATCTATCAATCTACCTACCTACCTATCTCTATCTATCTATCTACCTACCTACCTATCTCTATCTATCTACCTACCTACCTACCTATCTGTATTTATCTATCTATCTACCTACCTATCTGTATCTATCTACCAACCTACCTATCTCTATCTATCTATCTACCTACCTACCTATCTGTATCTATCTATCTACCTACCTACCTATCTGTATCTATCAATCTACCTACCTACCTATCTCTATCTATCTATCTACCTACCTAACTATCTCTATCTATCTACCTACCTACCTACCTATCTGTATTTATCTATCTATCTACCTACCTATCTGTATCTATCTACCTACCTACCTATCTCTATCTATCTATCTACCTACCTACCTATCTGTATCTATCTATCTACCTACCTACCTATCTGTATCTGTCAATCTACCTACCTACCTATCTGTATCTATCAATCTACTTACCTACCTATCTGTATCTATCATTCTACATACCTACCTATCTCTATCTATCTACCTACCTACCTATCTGTATTTATCTATCTACCTACCTACCTATCTGTATCTATCAATCTACCTACCTACCTATCTGTATCTATCTATCTACCTACCTACCTATCTGTATCTATCTATCTACTTACCTACCTATCTCTATCTATCTACATACCTACCTATCTGTATCTATCTATCTACCTACCTACCTATCTGTATCTATCAATCTACCTACCTACCTATCTCTATCTATCTACCTACCTACCTATCTCTATCTATCTATCTACCTACCTACCTATCTCTATCTATCTACTTACCTACCTACATATCTCTATCTATCTATCTACCTACCTACCTATCTGTATCTATCTATCTACCTACCTACCTATCTGTATCTATCAATCTACCTACCTACCTATCTCTATCTATCTATCTACCTACCTACCTATCTCTATCTATCTACCTACCTACCTACCTATCTGTATCTATCAATCTACCTACCTACCTATCTCTATCTATCTATCTACCTACCTAACTATCTCTATCTATCTACCTACCTACCTACCTATCTGTATTTATCTATCTATCTACCTACCTATCTGTATCTATCTACCTACCTACCTATCTCTATCTATCTATCTACCTACCGACCTATCTGTATCTATCTATCTACCTACCTACCTATCTGTATCTATCTACCTACCTACCTATCTGTATCTATCTATCTACCTACCTACCTATCTGTATCTATCAATCTACTTACCTACTTATCTGTATCTATCATTCTACATACCTACCTATCTGTATCTATCTACCTACCTACCTATCTGTATTTATCTATCTACCTACCTACCTATCTGTATCTATCTATCTACCTACCTACCTATCTGTATCTATCTACCTACCTACCTACCTATCTGTATTTATCTATCTACCTACCTACCTATCTCTATCTATCTATCTACCTACCTACCTATCTGTATCTATCTATCTACCTACCTACCTATCTGTATCTATCAATCTACCTACCTACCTATCTGTAGCTATCTACCTACCTACCTATCTGTATCTAACAATCTACCTACCTACCTATCTGTATCTATCAATCTACTTACCTACCTATCTGTATCTATCATTCTACATACCTACCTATCTCTATCTATCTACCTACCTACCTACCTATCTGTATTTATCTATCTACCTACCTACCTATCTGTATCTATCTATCTACCTACCTACCTATCTGTATCTATCAATCTACCTACCTACCTATCTGTATCTATCTATCTACCTACCTACCTATCTGTATCTATCAATCTACATACCTACCTATCTCTATCTATAGATCTACCTACCTACCTATCTCTATTTATCTATCTACCTACCTACCTATCTGTATCTATCTACCTACCTACCTATCTGTATCTATCAATCTACCTACCTACCTATCTCTATCTATCTATCTACCTACCTACCTATCTCTATCTATCTACCTACCTACCTACCTATCTGTATTTATCTATCTACCTACCTACCTATCTCTATCAATCTATCTAACCTACCTACCTATCTATATCTATCTATCTACCTACCTACCTATCTGTATCTATCAATCTACCTACCTACCTATCTGTAGCTATCTACCTACCTACCTATCTGTATCTATCAATCTACCTACCTACCTATCTGTATCTATCAATCTACATACCTACCTATCTGTATCTATCAATCTACCTACCTACCTATCTGTATCTATCAATCTACCTACCTACCTATCTGTATCTATCAATCTACCTACCTACCTATCTGTATCTATCTATCTACCTACCTACCTATCTGTATCAATCTATCTACCTACCTACCTATCTCTATCTATCTATCTACCTACCTACCTATCTGTATCTATCTATCTACCTACCTACCTATCTGTATCTATCAATCTACCTACCTACCTATCTCTATCTATCTACCTACCTACCTATCTCTATCTATCTACCTACCTACCTACCTATCTGTATTTATCTATCTATCTACCTACCTATCTGTATCTATCTACCTACCTACCTATCTCTATCTATCTATCTACCTACCTACCTATCTGTATCTATCTATCTATCTACCTACCTACCTACCTATCTGTATCTATCTACCTACCTACCTATCTGTATCTATCTATCTACCTACCTACCTATCTGTATCTATCAATCTACATACCTACCTATCTGTAGCTATCTACCTACCTACCTATCTGTATCTATCAATCTACCTATCTACCTATCTGTATCTATCAATCTACCTACCTACCTATCTCTATCTATCTATCTACCTACCTACCTATCTCTATCTATCTACCTACCTACCTACCTATCTGTATTTATCTATCTATCTACCTACCTATCTGTATCTATCTACCAACCTACCTATCTCTATCTATCTATCTACCTACCTACCTATCTGTATCTATCTATCTACCTACCTACCTATCTGTATCTATCAATCTACCTACCTACCTATCTCTATCTATCTATCTACCTACCTAACTATCTCTATCTATCTACCTACCTACCTACCTATCTGTATTTATCTATCTATCTACCTACCTATCTGTATCTATCTACCTACCTACCTATCTCTATCTATCTATCTACCTACCTACCTATCTGTATCTATCTATCTACCTACCTACCTATCTGTATCTGTCAATCTACCTACCTACCTATCTGTATCTATCAATCTACTTACCTACCTATCTGTATCTATCATTCTACATACCTACCTATCTCTATCTATCTACCTACCTACCTATCTGTATTTATCTATCTACCTACCTACCTATCTGTATCTATCAATCTACCTACCTACCTATCTGTATCTATCTATCTATCTACCTACCTATCTGTATCTATCTATCTACTTACCTACCTATCTCTATCTATCTACATACCTACCTATCTGTATCTATCTATCTACCTACCTACCTATCTGTATCTATCAATCTACCTACCTACCTATCTCTATCTATCTACCTACCTACCTATCTCTATCTATCTATCTACCTACCTACCTATCTCTATCTATCTACTTACCTACCTACATATCTCTATCTATCTATCTACCTACCTACCTATCTGTATCTATCTATCTACCTACCTACCTATCTGTATCTATCAATCTACCTACCTACCTATCTCTATCTATCTATCTACCTACCTACCTATCTCTATCTATCTACCTACCTACCTACCTATCTGTATCTATCAATCTACCTACCTACCTATCTCTATCTATCTATCTACCTACCTAACTATCTCTATCTATCTACCTACCTACCTACCTATCTGTATTTATCTATCTATCTACCTACCTATCTGTATCTATCTACCTACCTACCTATCTCTATCTATCTATCTACCTACCGACCTATCTGTATCTATCTATCTACCTACCTACCTATCTGTATCTATCTACCTACCTACCTATCTGTATCTATCTATCTACCTACCTACCTATCTGTATCTATCAATCTACATACCTACCTATCTGTAGCTATCTACCTACCTACCTATCTGTATCTATCAATCTATCTATCTACCTATCTGTATCTATCAATCTACCTACCTACCTATCTCTATCTATCTATCTACCTACCTACCTATCTCTATCTATCTACCTACCTACCTACCTATCTGTATTTATCTATCTATCTACCTACCTATCTGTATCTATCTACCAACCTACCTATCTCTATCTATCTATCTACCTACCTACCTATCTGTATCTATCTATCTACCTACCTACCTATCTGTATCTATCAATCTACCTACCTACCTATCTCTATCTATCTATCTACCTACCTAACTATCTCTATCTATCTACCTACCTACCTACCTATCTGTATTTATCTATCTATCTACCTACCTATCTGTATCTATCTACCTACCTACCTATCTCTATCTATCTATCTACCTACCTACCTATCTGTATCTATCTATCTACCTACCTACCTATCTGTATCTGTCAATCTACCTACCTACCTATCTGTATCTATCAATCTACTTACCTACCTATCTGTATCTATCATTCTACATACCTACCTATCTCTATCTATCTACCTACCTACCTATCTGTATTTATCTATCTACCTACCTACCTATCTGTATCTATCAATCTACCTACCTACCTATCTGTATCTATCTATCTACCTACCTACCTATCTGTATCTATCTATCTACTTACCTACCTATCTCTATCTATCTACATACCTACCTATCTGTATCTATCTATCTACCTACCTACCTATCTGTATCTATCAATCTACCTACCTACCTATCTCTATCTATCTACCTACCTACCTATCTCTATCTATCTATCTACCTACCTACCTATCTCTATCTATCTACTTACCTACCTACATATCTCTATCTATCTATCTACCTACCTACCTATCTGTATCTATCTATCTACCTACCTACCTATCTGTATCTATCAATCTACCTACCTACCTATCTCTATCTATCTATCTACCTACCTACCTATCTCTATCTATCTACCTACCTACCTACCTATCTGTATCTATCAATCTACCTACCTACCTATCTCTATCTATCTATCTACCTACCTAACTATCTCTATCTATCTACCTACCTACCTACCTATCTGTATTTATCTATCTATCTACCTACCTATCTGTATCTATCTACCTACCTACCTATCTCTATCTATCTATCTACCTACCGACCTATCTGTATCTATCTATCTACCTACCTACCTATCTGTATCTATCAATCTACCTACCTACCTATCTGTAAATATCAATCTACCTACCTACCTATCTGTATCTATCAATCTACCTACCTACCTATCTGTATCTATCTATCTACCTACCTACCTATCTGTATCTATCTATCTACCTACCTACCTATCTCTATCTATCTATCTACCTACCTAACTATCTGTATCTATCTATCTACCTACCTACCTATCTGTATCTATCAATCTACCTACCTACCTATCTCTATCTATCTACCTACCTACCTATCTCTATCTATCTATCTACCTACCTACCTATCTCTATCTATCTACTCTCTACCTACCTATCTCTATCTATCTATCTACCTACCTACCTATCTGTATCTATCTATCTACCTACCTACATATCTGTATCTATCAATCTACCTACCTACCTATCTCTATCTATCTATCTACCTACCTACCTATCTCTATCTGTCTACCTACCTACCTACCTATCTTTATTTATCTATCTACCTACCTACCTATCTCTATCAATCTATCTACCTACCTACCTATCTGTATCTATCTACCTACCTACCTACCTACCTATCTGTAGCTATCTACCTACCTACCTATCTGTAGCTATCTACCTACCTACCTATCTGTATCTATCAATCTACCTACCTACATATCTGTATCTATCAATCTACTTACCTACCTATCTGTATCTATCATTCTACATACCTACCTATCTGTATCTATCTATCTACCTACCTACCTATCTGTATTTATCTATCTACCTACCTACCTATCTGTATCTATCTATCTACCTACCTACCTATCTGTATCTATCAATCTACCTACCTACCTACCTATCTCTATCTATCAATCTACCTACCTACCTATCTCTATCTATCTATCTACCTACCTACCTATCTCTATCTATCTATCTACCTACCTTCCTATCTGTATTTATCTATCTACCTACCTACCTATCTGTATCTATCTACCTACCTACCTATCTCTATCTATCTATCTACCTACCGACCTATCTGTATCTATCTATCTACCTACCTAGCTATCTGTATCTATCAATCTACCTACCTCCCTATCTGTATCTATCAATCTACTCTCCTACCTATCTGTATCTATCATTCTACATACCTACCTATCTCTATCTATCTATTTACCTACCTACCTATCTGTATTTATCTACCTACCTACCTACCTACCTATCTGTATCTATCTATCTACCTACCTACCTATCTGTATCTATCGATCTACCTACCTACCTATCTGTATCTATCTACCTACCTACATATCTCTATCTATCTATCTACCTACCTACCTATCTGTATCTATCTACCTACCTACCTATCTGTATCTATCAATCTACCTACCTACCTATCTGTATCTATCAATCTACTTACCTACCTATCTGTATCTATCATTCTACATACCTATCTATCTCTATCTATATATCTACCTACCTATCTCTATCTATCTATCTACCTACCTACCTATCTGTATCTATCTATCTACCTACCTACCTATCTGTATCTATCAATCTACCTACCTACATATCTCTATCTATCTACCTACCTACCTGCCTATCTGTATTTATCTATCTATCTACCTACCTATCTGTATCTATCTACCTACCTACCTATCTCTATCTATCTATCTACCTACCTACCTATCTCTATCTATCTATCTACCTACCTACCTATCTCTATCTATCTATCTACCTACCTACCTATCTCTATCTATCTATCTACCTACCTACCTATCTGTATTTATCTATCTACCTACCTACCTTTCTCTATCTATCTATCTACCTACCTACCTATCTGTATCTATCTATCTACCTACCTACCTATCTGTATCTATCAATCTACCTACCTACCTATGTCTATCTATCTACCTACCTACCTATCTCTATCTATCTATCTACCTACCTACCTATCTGTATCTATCAATCTACATACCTACCTATCTCTATCTATCTATCTACCTACCTACCTATCTGTATTTATCTATCTACCTACCTACCTATCTGTATCTATCAATCTACCTACCTACCTATCTCTATCTATATATCTACCTACCTACCTATCTCTATCTATCTACCTACCTACCTACCTATCTGTATTTATCTATCTATCTACCTACCTATCTCTATCTATCTACCTACCTACCTATCTCTATCTATCTACATACCTACCTACCTATCTCTATCTATCTACCTACCTACATATCTGTATTTATCTATCTACCTACCTACCTTTCTCTATCTATCTATCTACCTACCTACCTATCTGTATCTATCTATCTGTATCTATCAATCTACCTACCTAACTATGTCTATCTATCTACCTACCTACCTATCTCTATCTATCTATCTACCTAACTACCTATCTGTATCTATCAATCTACATACCTACCTATCTCTATCTATCTATCTATCTACCTACCTACCTATCTGTATCTATCTATCTACCTACCTACCTATCTGTATCTATCAATCTACCTACCTACCTATCTCTATCTATCTACCTACCTACCTACCTATCTGTATTTATCTATCTACCTACCTACCTATCTGTATCTATCTATCTATCTACCTACCTATCTGTATCTATCTATCTACCTACCTACCTATATGTATCTATCAATCTACCTACCTAACTATCTGTAGATATCTACCTACCTACCTATCTGTATCTATCTATCTACCTACCTACCTATCTGTATCTATCAATCTACCTACCTACCTATCTCTATCTATCTATCTACCTACCTACCTATCTCTATCTATCTACCTACCTACCTACCTATCTGTATTTATCTATCTACCTACCTACCTATCTGTATCTATCTATCTACCTACCTACCTATCTGTATCTATCTATCTACCTACCTACATATCTGTATCTATCAATCTACCTACCTACCTATCTCTATCTATCTATCTACCTACCTACCTATCTCTATCTATCTATCTACCTACCTACCTATCTGTATCTATCTATCTACCTACCTACATATCTGTATCTATCAATCTACCTACCTACCTATCTCTATCTATCTATCTACCTACCTACCTATCTCTATCTGTCTACCTACCTACCTACCTATCTTTATTTATCTATCTACCTACCTACCTATCTCTATCAATCTATCTACCTACCTACCTATCTGTATCTATCTACCTACCTACCTACCTACCTATCTGTAGCTATCTACCTACCTACCTATCTGTAGCTATCTACCTACCTACCTATCTGTATCTATCAATCTACCTACCTACATATCTGTATCTATCAATCTACTTACCTACCTATCTGTATCTATCATTCTACATACCTACCTATCTGTATCTATCTATCTACCTACCTACCTATCTGTATTTATCTATCTACCTACCTACCTATCTGTATCTATCTATCTACCTACCTACCTATCTGTATCTATCAATCTACCTACCTACCTACCTATCTCTATCTATCAATCTACCTACCTACCTATCTCTATCTATCTATCTACCTACCTACCTATCTCTATCTATCTATCTACCTACCTTCCTATCTGTATTTATCTATCTACCTACCTACCTATCTGTATCTATCTACCTACCTACCTATCTCTATCTATCTATCTACCTACCGACCTATCTGTATCTATCTATCTACCTACCTAGCTATCTGTATCTATCAATCTACCTACCTCCCTATCTGTATCTATCAATCTACTCTCCTACCTATCTGTATCTATCATTCTACATACCTACCTATCTCTATCTATCTATTTACCTACCTACCTATCTGTATTTATCTACCTACCTACCTACCTACCTATCTGTATCTATCTATCTACCTACCTACCTATCTGTATCTATCGATCTACCTACCTACCTATCTGTATCTATCTACCTACCTACATATCTCTATCTATCTATCTACCTACCTACCTATCTGTATCTATCTACCTACCTACCTATCTGTATCTATCAATCTACCTACCTACCTATCTGTATCTATCAATCTACTTACCTACCTATCTGTATCTATCATTCTACATACCTATCTATCTCTATCTATATATCTACCTACCTATCTCTATCTATCTATCTACCTACCTACCTATCTGTATCTATCTATCTACCTACCTACCTATCTGTATCTATCAATCTACCTACCTACATATCTCTATCTATCTACCTACCTACCTGCCTATCTGTATTTATCTATCTATCTACCTACCTATCTGTATCTATCTACCTACCTACCTATCTCTATCTATCTATCTACCTACCTACCTATCTCTATCTATCTATCTACCTACCTACCTATCTCTATCTATCTATCTACCTACCTACCTATCTCTATCTATCTATCTACCTACCTACCTATCTGTATTTATCTATCTACCTACCTACCTTTCTCTATCTATCTATCTACCTACCTACCTATCTGTATCTATCTATCTACCTACCTACCTATCTGTATCTATCAATCTACCTACCTACCTATGTCTATCTATCTACCTACCTACCTATCTCTATCTATCTATCTACCTACCTACCTATCTGTATCTATCAATCTACATACCTACCTATCTCTATCTATCTATCTACCTACCTACCTATCTGTATTTATCTATCTACCTACCTACCTATCTGTATCTATCAATCTACCTACCTACCTATCTCTATCTATATATCTACCTACCTACCTATCTCTATCTATCTACCTACCTACCTACCTATCTGTATTTATCTATCTATCTACCTACCTATCTCTATCTATCTACCTACCTACCTATCTCTATCTATCTACATACCTACCTACCTATCTCTATCTATCTACCTACCTACATATCTGTATTTATCTATCTACCTACCTACCTTTCTCTATCTATCTATCTACCTACCTACCTATCTGTATCTATCTATCTGTATCTATCAATCTACCTACCTAACTATGTCTATCTATCTACCTACCTACCTATCTCTATCTATCTATCTACCTAACTACCTATCTGTATCTATCAATCTACATACCTACCTATCTCTATCTATCTATCTATCTACCTACCTACCTATCTGTATCTATCTATCTACCTACCTACCTATCTGTATCTATCAATCTACCTACCTACCTATCTCTATCTATCTACCTACCTACCTACCTATCTGTATTTATCTATCTACCTACCTACCTATCTGTATCTATCTATCTATCTACCTACCTATCTGTATCTATCTATCTACCTACCTACCTATATGTATCTATCAATCTACCTACCTAACTATCTGTAGATATCTACCTACCTACCTATCTGTATCTATCTATCTACCTACCTACCTATCTGTATCTATCAATCTACCTACCTACCTATCTCTATCTATCTATCTACCTACCTACCTATCTCTATCTATCTACCTACCTACCTACCTATCTGTATTTATCTATCTACCTACCTACCTATCTGTATCTATCTATCTACCTACCTACCTATCTGTATCTATCAATCTACCTACCTACCTATCTGTAGCTATCTACCTACCTACCTATCTGTATCTATCAATCTACCTACCTACCTATCTGTATCTATCAATCTACTTACCTACTTATCTGTATCTATCATTCTACATACCTACCTATCTGTATCTATCTACCTACCTACCTATCTGTATTTATCTATCTACCTACCTACCTATCTGTATCTATCTATCTACCTACCTACCTATCTGTATCTATCTACCTACCTACCTACCTATCTGTATTTATCTATCTACCTACCTACCTATCTCTATCTATCTATCTACCTACCTACCTATCTGTATCTATCTATCTACCTACCTACCTATCTGTATCTATCAATCTACCTACCTACCTATCTGTAGCTATCTACCTACCTACCTATCTGTATCTAACAATCTACCTACCTACCTATCTGTATCTATCAATCTACTTACCTACCTATCTGTATCTATCATTCTACATACCTACCTATCTCTATCTATCTACCTACCTACCTACCTATCTGTATTTATCTATCTACCTACCTACCTATCTGTATCTATCTATCTACCTACCTACCTATCTGTATCTATCAATCTACCTACCTACCTATCTGTATCTATCTATCTACCTACCTACCTATCTGTATCTATCAATCTACATACCTACCTATCTCTATCTATAGATCTACCTACCTACCTATCTCTATTTATCTATCTACCTACCTACCTATCTGTATCTATCTACCTACCTACCTATCTGTATCTATCAATCTACCTACCTACCTATCTCTATCTATCTATCTACCTACCTACCTATCTCTATCTATCTACCTACCTACCTACCTATCTGTATTTATCTATCTACCTACCTACCTATCTCTATCAATCTATCTAACCTACCTACCTATCTATATCTATCTATCTACCTACCTACCTATCTGTATCTATCAATCTACCTACCTACCTATCTGTAGCTATCTACCTACCTACCTATCTGTATCTATCAATCTACCTACCTACCTATCTGTATCTATCAATCTACATACCTACCTATCTGTATCTATCAATCTACCTACCTACCTATCTGTATCTATCAATCTACCTACCTACCTATCTGTATCTATCAATCTACCTACCTACCTATCTGTATCTATCTATCTACCTACCTACCTATCTGTATCAATCTATCTACCTACCTACCTATCTCTATCTATCTATCTACCTACCTACCTATCTGTATCTATCTATCTACCTACCTACCTATCTGTATCTATCAATCTACCTACCTACCTATCTCTATCTATCTACCTACCTACCTATCTCTATCTATCTACCTACCTACCTACCTATCTGTATTTATCTATCTATCTACCTACCTATCTGTATCTATCTACCTACCTACCTATCTCTATCTATCTATCTACCTACCTACCTATCTGTATCTATCTATCTATCTACCTACCTACCTATCTGTATCTATCTACCTACCTACCTATCTGTATCTATCTATCTACCTACCTACCTATCTGTATCTATCAATCTACATACCTACCTATCTGTAGCTATCTACCTACCTACCTATCTGTATCTATCAATCTACCTATCTACCTATCTGTATCTATCAATCTACCTACCTACCTATCTCTATCTATCTATCTACCTACCTACCTATCTCTATCTATCTACCTACCTACCTACCTATCTGTATTTATCTATCTATCTACCTACCTATCTGTATCTATCTACCAACCTACCTATCTCTATCTATCTATCTACCTACCTACCTATCTGTATCTATCTATCTACCTACCTACCTATCTGTATCTATCAATCTACCTACCTACCTATCTCTATCTATCTATCTACCTACCTAACTATCTCTATCTATCTACCTACCTAACTACCTATCTGTATTTATCTATCTATCTACCTACCTATCTGTATCTATCTACCTACCTACCTATCTCTATCTATCTATCTACCTACCTACCTATCTGTATCTATCTATCTACCTACCTACCTATCTGTATCTGTCAATCTACCTACCTACCTATCTGTATCTATCAATCTACTTACCTACCTATCTGTATCTATCATTCTACATACCTACCTATCTCTATCTATCTACCTACCTACCTATCTGTATTTATCTATCTACCTACCTACCTATCTGTATCTATCAATCTACCTACCTACCTATCTGTATCTATCTATCTACCTACCTACCTATCTGTATCTATCTATCTACTTACCTACCTATCTCTATCTATCTACATACCTACCTATCTGTATCTATCTATCTACCTACCTACCTATCTGTATCTATCAATCTACCTACCTACCTATCTCTATCTATCTACCTACCTACCTATCTCTATCTATCTATCTACCTACCTACCTATCTCTATCTATCTACTTACCTACCTACATATCTCTATCTATCTATCTACCTACCTACCTATCTGTATCTATCTATCTACCTACCTACCTATCTGTATCTATCAATCTACCTACCTACCTATCTCTATCTATCTATCTACCTACCTACCTATCTCTATCTATCTACCTACCTACCTACCTATCTGTATCTATCAATCTACCTACCTATCTATCTCTATCTATCTATCTACCTACCTAACTATCTCTATCTATCTACCTACCTACCTACCTATCTGTATTTATCTATCTATCTACCTACCTATCTGTATCTATCTACCTACCTACCTATCTCTATCTATCTATCTACCTACCGACCTATCTGTATCTATCTATCTACCTACCTACCTATCTGTATCTATCAATCTACCTACCTACCTATCTGTAAATATCAATCTACCTACCTACCTATCTGTATCTATCAATCTACCTACCTACCTATCTGTATCTATCTATCTACCTACCTACCTATCTGTATCTATCTATCTACCTACCTACCTATCTCTATCTATCTATCTACCTACCTAACTATCTGTATCTATCTATCTACCTACCTACCTATCTGTATCTATCAATCTACCTACCTACCTATCTCTATCTATCTACCTACCTACCTATCTCTATCTATCCATCTACCTACCTACCTATCTCTATCTATCTACTCTCTACCTACCTATCTCTATCTATCTATCTACCTACCTACCTATCTGTATCTATCTATCTACCTACCTACATATCTGTATCTATCAATCTACCTACCTACCTATCTCTATCTATCTATCTACCTACCTACCTATCTCTATCTGTCTACCTACCTACCTACCTATCTTTATTTATCTATCTACCTACCTACCTATCTCTATCAATCTATCTACCTATCTACCTATCTGTATCTATCTACCTACCTACCTACCTACCTATCTGTATCTATCAATCTACCTACCTACCTATCTGTAGCTATCTACCTACCTACCTATCTGTATCTATCAATCTACCTACCTACATATCTGTATCTATCAATCTACTTACCTACCTATCTGTATCTATCATTCTACATACCTACCTATCTGTATCTATCTATCTACCTACCTACCTATCTGTATTTATCTATCTACCTACCTACCTATCTGTATCTATCTATCTACCTACCTACCTATCTGTATCTATCAGTCTACCTACCTACCTATCTGTATTTATCTATCTACCTACCTACCTATCTCTATCTATCTATCTATCTACCTACCTACCTATCTCTATCTATCTATCTACCTACCTACCTATCTGTATCTATCAATCTACCTACCTAACTATGTCTATCTATCTACCTACCTACCTATCTCTATCTATGTATCTACCTACCTACCTATCTGTATCTATCAATCAACATACCTACCTATCTCTATCTATCTATCTATCTATCTATCTATCTATCTATCTATCTATCTATCTATCTATCTATCTATCTATCTACTACCTACCTATCTGTATTTATCTATCTACCTACCTACCTATCTGTATCTATCTATCTACCTACCTACCTATCTGTATCTATCAATCTACCTACCTACCTATCTCTATCTATCTATCTATCTACCTACCTACCTATCTGTATCTATCTATCTACCTACCTACCTATCTGTATCTATCTATCTACCTACCTATCTGTATTTATCTATCTACCTACCTACCTATCTGTATCTATCTATCTACCTACCTACCTATCTGTATCTATCAATCTACCTACCTACTTATCTCTATCTATCTATCTACGAACCTACCTATCTCTATCTACCTACCAACCTACCTATCTGTATTTATCTATCTATCTGCCTACCTATCTGTATCTATCTACCTACCTACCTATCTCTATCTATCTCTCTACCTACCTACCAATCTGTATCTATCTATCTACCTACCTACCTATCTGTATCTGTCAATCTACCTACCTACCTATCTGTATCTATCAATCTACTTACCTACCTATCTGTATCTATCATTCTACATACCTACCTATCTCTATCTATCTACCTACCTACCTACCTATCTGTATTTATCTATCTACCTACCTACCTATCTGTATCTATCTATCTACCTACCTACCTATCTGTATCTATCAATCTACCTACCTACCTATCTGTATCTATCAATCTACCTACCTACCTATCTGTATCTATCTATCTACCTACCTACCTATCTGTATCTATCAATCTACATACCTACCTAACTCTATCTATCTATCTACCTACCTACCTATCTGTATCTATCTATCTACCTACCTACCTATCTGTATCTATCAATCTACCTACCTACCTATCTCTATCTATCTATCTACCTACCTACCTATCTCTATCTATCTACCTACCTACCTACCTATCTGTATTTATCTATCTACCTACCTACCTATCTCTATCTATCTATCTACCTACCTACCTATCTGTATCTATCTATCTACCTACCTACCTATCTGTATCTATCAATCTACCTACCTACCTATCTGTAGCTATCTACCTACCTACCTATCTGTATCTATCAATCTACCTACCTACCTATCTCTATCTATCTATCTACCTAGCTACCTATCTCTATCTATCAATCTACCTACCTACCTATCTGTATTTATCTATCTATCTACCTACCTATCTGTATCTATCTACCTACCTACCTACCTATCTGTATCTATCAATCTACCTACCTACCTATCTGTATCTATCAATCTACTTACCTACCTATCTGTATCTATCATTCTACATACCTACCTATCTCTATCTATCTATCTACCTACCTACCTATCTCTATTTATCTATCTACCTACCTACCTATCTGTATCTATCTATCTACCTACCTACCTATCTGTATCTATCAATCTACCTACCTACCTATCTCTATCTATCTATCTACCTACCTTCCTATCTCTATCTATCTACCTACCTACCTACCTATCTGAATTTATCTATCTATCTACCTACCTATCTGTATCTATCTACCTACCTACCTATCTCTATCTATCTATCTACCTACCTACCTATCTGTATCTATCTATCAACCTACCTACCTATCTGTATCTATCAATCTACCTACCTACCTATCTGTATCTATCAATCTACTTACCTACCTATCTGTATCTATCATTCTACATACCTACCTATCTCTATCTATCTATCTACCTACCTACCTATCTGTATTTATCTATCTACCTACCTACCTATCTGTAGCTATCTATCTACCTACCTACCTATATGTATCTATCAATCTACCTACCTACCTATCTCTATCTATCTATCTACCTACCTACCTATCTCTATCTATCTACCTACCTACCTATCTATCTGTATTTATCTATCTATCTACCTACCTATCTGTATCTATCTACCTACCTACCTATCTCTACTATCTATCTACCTACCTACCTATCTGTATCTATCTATCTACCTACCTACCTGTCTGTATCTATCAATCTACCTACCTACCTATCTGTATCTATCAATCTACTTACCTACCTATCTGTATCTATCATTCTACATACCTACCTATCTCTATCTATCTATCTACCTACCTACCTATCTCTATTTATCTATCTACCTACCTACCTATCTGTTTCTATCTATCTACCTACCTACCTATCTATATCTATCAATCTACCTACCTACCTATCTCTATCTATCTATCTACCTACCTACCTATCTCTATCTATCTACCTACCTACCTACCTATCTGTATTTATCTATCTACCTACCTATCTGTATCTATCTACCTACCTACCTATCTCTATCTATCTATCTACCTACCTACCTATCTGTATCTATCTATCTACCTACCTACCTATCTGTATCTATCAATCTACCTACCTACCTATCTGTATCTATCAATCTACTTACCTACCTATCTGTATCTATCATTCTACATACCTACCTATCTCTATCTATCTATCTACCTACCTACCTATCTCTATTTATCTATCTACCTACCTACCTATCTGTATCTATCTATCTACCTACCTACCTATCTGTATCTATCAATCTACCTACCTACCTATCTCTATCTATCTATCTACCTACCTACCTATCTCTATCTATCTACCTACCTACCTACCTATCTGTATTTATCTATCTATCTACCTACCTATCTGTATCTATCTACCTACCTACCTATCTCTATCTATCTATCTACCTACCTACCTATCTGTATCTATCTATCTACCTACCTACCTATCTGTATCTATCTATCTACATACATACCTATCTCTATCTATCTACCTACCTACCTATCTCTATTTATTTATCTACCTACCTACCTATCTCTATCTATCTACCTACCTACCTACCTATCTGTATCTATCAATCTACCTACCTACCTAACTCTATCTATCTATCTACCTACCTACCTATCTCTATCTATCTACCTACCTACCTACCTATCTGTATTTATCTATCTATCTACCTACCTATCTGTATCTACCTACCTACCTACCTATCTCTATCTATCTATCTACCTACCTACCTATCTGTATCTATCTATCTACCTACCTACCTACCTATCTGTATCTATCAATCTACCTATCTACCTATCTGTATCTATCAATCTACTTACCTACCTATCTGTAACTATCATTCTACATACCTACCTATCTCTATCTATCTATCTACCTACCTACCTATCTGTATTTATCTATCTACCTACCTACCTATCTGTATCTATCTATCTACCTACCTACCTATCTGTATCTATCAATCTACATACCTACCTATCTCTATCTATCTATCTACCTACCTACCTATCTGTATTTATCTATCTACCTACCTACCTATCTGTATCTATCTATCTACCTACATACCTATCTGTATCTATCAATCTACCTACCTAACTATCTCTATCTATCTATCTACCTACCTACCTATCTCTATCTATCTACTTACCTACATACCTATCTGTATTTATCTATCTACCTACCTACCTATCTCTATCTATCTATCTACCTACCTACCTATCTGTATCTATCTATCTACCTACCTACCTGTCTGTATCTATCAATCTACCTACCTACCTATCTGTATCTATCAATCTACTTACCTACCTATCTGTATCTACCATTCTACATAACTACCTATCTCTATCTATCTATCTACCTACCTACCTATCTCTATTTATCTATCTACCTACCTACCTATCTGTTTCTATCTATCTACCTACCTACCTATCTATATCTATCAATCTACCTACCTACATATCTCTATCTATCTATCTACCTACCTACCTATCTCTATCTATCTACCTACCTACCTACCTATCTGTATTTATCTAGCTACCTACCTATCTGTATCTATCTACCTACCTACCTACCTCTATCTATCTATCTACCTACCTACCTATCTGTATCTATCTATCTACCTACCTACCTATCTGTATCTATCAATCTACTTACCTACCTATCTGTATCTATCATTCTACATACCTACCTATCTCTATCTATCTATCTACCTACCTACCTATCTCTATTTATCTATCTACCTACCTACCTATCTGTATCTATCTATCTACCTACCTACCTATCTGTATCTATCAATCTACCTACCTGCCTATCTCTATCTATCTATCTACCTACCTACCTATCTCTATCTATCTACCTACCTACCTACCTATCTGTATTTATCTATCTATCTACCTACCTATCTGTATCTATCTACCTACCTACCTATCTCTATCTATCTATCTACCTACCTACCTATCTGTATCTATCTATCTACCTACCTACCTATCTGTATCTATCTATCTACATACCTACCTATCTCTATCTATCTACCTACCTACCTATCTCTATTTATTTATCTACCTACCTACCTATCTCTATCTATCTACCTACCTACCTACCTATCTGTATCTATCAATCTACCTACCTACCTAACTCTATCTATCTATCTACCTACCTACCTATCTCTATCTATCTACCTACCTACCTACCTATCTGTATTTATCTATCTATCTACCTACCTATCTGTATCTATCTATCTACCTACCTACCTAACTCTATCTATCTATCTACCTACCTACCTATCTCTATCTATCTATCTACCTACCTACCTATCTGTATCTATCTATCTACCTACCTACCTACCTATCTGTATCTATCAATCTACCTATCTACCTATCTGTATCTATCAATCTACTTACCTACCTATCTGTAACTATCATTCTACATACCTACCTATCTCTATCTATCTATCTACCTACCTACCTATCTGTATTTATCTATCTACCTACCTACCTATCTGTATCTATCTATCTACCTACCTACCTATCTGTATCTATCAATCTACATACCTACCTATCTCTATCTATCTACCTACCTACCTACCTATCTGTATTTATCTATCTACCTACCTACCTATCTGTATCTATCTATCTACCTACATACCTATCTGTATCTATCAATCTACCTACCTAACTATCTCTATCTATCTATCTACCTACCTACCTATCTCTATCTATCTACTTACCTACATACCTATCTGTATTTATCTATCTACCTACCTACCTATCTCTATCTATCTATCTACCTACCTACCTATCTGTATCTATCTATCTACCTACCTACCTATCTGTATCTATCAATCTACCTACCTACCTATCTCTATCTATCTATCTACCTACCTACCTATCTCTATCTATCTACCTACCTACCTACCTATCTGTATTTATCTATCTACCTACCTACCTATCTGTATCTATCTATCTACCTACCTACCTATCTGTATCTATCAATCTACCTACCTACCTATCTGTAGCTATCTACCTACCTACCTATCTGTATCTATCAATCTACCTACCTACCTATCTGTATCTATCAATCTACTTACCTACCTATCTGTATCTATCATTCTACATACCTACCTATCTCTATCTATCTATCTACCTACCTACCTATCTGTATTTATCTATCTACCTACCTACCTATCTGTATCTATCTATCTACCTACCTACCTATCTGTATCTATCTACCTATCTACCTACCTATCTGTATTTATCTATCTACCTACCTACCTATCTGTATCTATCTACCTACCTACCTATCTCTATCTATCTATCTACCTACCTACCTATCTGTATCTATCTATCTACCTACCTACCTACCTATCTGTATCTATCAATCTACCTATCTACCTATCTGTATCTATCAATCTACTTACCTACCTATCTGTAACTATCATTCTACATACCTACTTATCTCTATCTATCTATCTACCTACCTACCTATCTGTATCTATCAATCTACCTACCTACCTATCTGTATCTATCAATCTACTTACCTACCTATCTGTATCTATCATTCTACATACCTACCTATCTCTATCTATCTATCTACCTACCTACCTATCTGTATTTATCTATCTACCTACCTACCTATCTGTATCTATCTACCTACCTACCTATCTCTATCTATCTATCTACCTACCTACCTATCTGTATCTATCTATCTACCTACCTACCTATCTGTATCTATCAATCTACCTATCTACCTATCTGTATCTATCAATCTACTTACCTACCTATCTCTATCTATCTACCTACCTACCTACCTATCTGTATTTATCTATCTACCTACCTACCTATCTGTATCTATCTATCTACCTACATACCTATCTGTATCTATCAATCTACCTACCTAACTATCTCTATCTATCTATCTACCTACCTACCTATCTCTATCTATCTACTTACCTACATACCTATCTGTATTTATCTATCTACCTACCTACCTATCTCTATCTATCTATCTACCTACCTACCTATCTGTATCTATCTATCTACCTACCTACCTATCTGTATCTATCAATCTACCTACATACCTATCTCTATCTATCTACCTACCTACCTATCTCTATCTATCTACCTACCTACCTACCTATATGTATTTATCTATCTACCTACCTACCTATCTGTATCTATCTATCTACCTACCTACCTATCTGTATCTATCAATCTACCTACCTACCTATCTGTAGCTATCTACCTACCTACCTATCTGTATCTATCAATCTACCTACCTACCTATCTGTATCTATCAATCTACTTACCTACCTATCTGTATCTATCATTCTACATACCTACCTATCTCTATCTATCTATCTACCTACCTACCTATCTGTATTTATCTATCTACCTACCTACCTATCTGTATCTATCTATCTACCTACCTACCTATCTGTATCTACCTACCTACCTACCTACCTATCTGTATTTATCTATCTACCTACCTACCTATCTCTATCTATCTATCTACCTACCTACCTATCTGTATCTATCTATCTACCTACCTACCTATCTGTATCTATCTACCTACCTACCTATCTCTATCTATCTATCTACCTACCTACCTATCTGTATCTATCTATCTACCTACCTACCTACCTATCTGTATCTATCAATCTACCTACCTACCTATCTGTATCTATCAATTTACTTACCTACCTATCTTTAACTATCATTCTACACACCTACCTATATCTATCTACCTACCTATCTGTATTTATCTATCTACCTACCTACCTATCTGTATCTATCTATCTACCTACCTTCCTATCTGTATTTATCTATCTACCTACCTACCTATCTGTATCTATCTACCTACCTACCTATCTCTATCTATCTATCTACCTACCGACCTATCTGTATCTATCTATCTACCTACCTAGCTATCTGTATCTATCAATCTACCTACCTCCCTATCTGTATCTATCAATCTACTCTCCTACCTATCTGTATCTATCATTCTACATACCTACCTATCTCTATCTATCTATTTACCTACCTACCTATCTGTATTTATCTACCTACCTACCTACCTACCTATCTGTATCTATCTATCTACCTACCTACCTATCTGTATCTATCGATCTACCTACCTACCTATCTGTATCTATCTACCTACCTACATATCTCTATCTATCTATCTACCTACCTACCTATCTGTATCTATCTACCTACCTACCTATCTGTATCTATCAATCTACCTACCTACCTATCTGTATCTATCAATCTACTTACCTACCTATCTGTATCTATCATTCTACATACCTATCTATCTCTATCTATATATCTACCTACCTATCTCTATCTATCTATCTACCTACCTACCTATCTGTATCTATCTATCTACCTACCTACCTATCTGTATCTATCAATCTACCTACCTACATATCTCTATCTATCTACCTACCTACCTGCCTATCTGTATTTATCTATCTATCTACCTACCTATCTGTATCTATCTACCTACCTACCTATCTCTATCTATCTATCTACCTACCTACCTATCTCTATCTATCTATCTACCTACCTACCTATCTCTATCTATCTATCTACCTACCTACCTATCTCTATCTATCTATCTACCTACCTACCTATCTGTATTTATCTATCTACCTACCTACCTTTCTCTATCTATCTATCTACCTACCTACCTATCTTTATCTATCTATCTACCTACCTACCTATCTGTATCTATCAATCTACCTACCTACCTATGTCTATCTATCTACCTACCTACCTATCTCTATCTATCTATCTACCTACCTACCTATCTGTATCTATCAATCTACATACCTACCTATCTCTATCTATCTATCTACCTACCTACCTATCTGTATTTATCTATCTACCTACCTACCTATCTGTATCTATCAATCTACCTACCTACCTATCTCTATCTATATATCTACCTACCTACCTATCTCTATCTATCTACCTACCTACCTACCTATCTGTATTTATCTATCTATCTACCTACCTATCTCTATCTATCTACCTACCTACCTATCTCTATCTATCTACATACCTACCTACCTATCTCTATCTATCTACCTACCTACATATCTGTATTTATCTATCTACCTACCTACCTTTCTCTATCTATCTATCTACCTACCTACCTATCTGTATCTATCTATCTGTATCTATCAATCTACCTACCTAACTATGTCTATCTATCTACCTACCTACCTATCTCTATCTATCTATCTACCTAACTACCTATCTGTATCTATCAATCTACATACCTACCTATCTCTATCTATCTATCTATCTACCTACCTACCTATCTGTATCTATCTATCTACCTACCTACCTATCTGTATCTATCAATCTACCTACCTACCTATCTCTATCTATCTACCTACCTACCTACCTATCTGTATTTATCTATCTACCTACCTACCTATCTGTATCTATCTATCTATCTACCTACCTATCTGTATCTATCTATCTACCTACCTACCTATATGTATCTATCAATCTACCTACCTAACTATCTGTAGATATCTACCTACCTACCTATCTGTATCTATCTATCTACCTACCTACCTATCTGTATCTATCAATCTACCTACCTACCTATCTCTATCTATCTATCTACCTACCTACCTATCTCTATCTATCTACCTACCTACCTACCTATCTGTATTTATCTATCTACCTACCTACCTATCTGTATCTATCTATCTACCTACCTACCTATCTGTATCTATCAATCTACCTACCTACCTATCTGTAGCTATCTACCTACCTACCTATCTGTATCTATCAATCTACCTACCTACCTATCTGTATCTATCAATCTACTTACCTACTTATCTGTATCTATCATTCTACATACCTACCTATCTGTATCTATCTACCTACCTACCTATCTGTATTTATCTATCTACCTACCTACCTATCTGTATCTATCTATCTACCTACCTACCTATCTGTATCTATCTACCTACCTACCTACCTATCTGTATTTATCTATCTACCTACCTACCTATCTCTATCTATCTATCTACCTACCTACCTATCTGTATCTATCTATCTACCTACCTACCTATCTGTATCTATCAATCTACCTACCTACCTATCTGTAGCTATCTACCTACCTACCTATCTGTATCTAACAATCTACCTACCTACCTATCTGTATCTATCAATCTACTTACCTACCTATCTGTATCTATCATTCTACATACCTACCTATCTCTATCTATCTACCTACCTACCTACCTATCTGTATTTATCTATCTACCTACCTACCTATCTGTATCTATCTATCTACCTACCTACCTATCTGTATCTATCAATCTACCTACCTACCTATCTGTATCTATCTATCTACCTACCTACCTATCTGTATCTATCAATCTACATACCTACCTATCTCTATCTATAGATCTACCTACCTACCTATCTCTATTTATCTATCTACCTACCTACCTATCTGTATCTATCTACCTACCTACCTATCTGTATCTATCAATCTACCTACCTACCTATCTCTATCTATCTATCTACCTACCTACCTATCTCTATCTATCTACCTACCTACCTACCTATCTGTATTTATCTATCTACCTACCTACCTATCTCTATCAATCTATCTAACCTACCTACCTATCTATATCTATCTATCTACCTACCTACCTATCTGTATCTATCAATCTACCTACCTACCTATCTGTAGCTATCTACCTACCTACCTATCTGTATCTATCAATCTACCTACCTACCTATCTGTATCTATCAATCTACATACCTACCTATCTGTATCTATCAATCTACCTACCTACCTATCTGTATCTATCAATCTACCTACCTACCTATCTGTATCTATCAATCTACCTACCTACCTATCTGTATCTATCTATCTACCTACCTACCTATCTGTATCAATCTATCTACCTACCTACCTATCTCTATCTATCTATCTACCTACCTACCTATCTGTATCTATCTATCTACCTACCTACCTATCTGTATCTATCAATCTACCTACCTACCTATCTCTATCTATCTACCTACCTACCTATCTCTATCTATCTACCTACCTACCTACCTATCTGTATTTATCTATCTATCTACCTACCTATCTGTATCTATCTACCTACCTACCTATCTCTATCTATCTATCTACCTACCTACCTATCTGTATCTATCTATCTATCTACCTACCTACCTATCTGTATCTATCTACCTACCTACCTATCTGTATCTATCTATCTACCTACCTACCTATCTGTATCTATCAATCTACATACCTACCTATCTGTAGCTATCTACCTACCTACCTATCTGTATCTATCAATCTACCTATCTACCTATCTGTATCTATCAATCTACCTACCTACCTATCTCTATCTATCTATCTACCTACCTACCTATCTCTATCTATCTACCTACCTACCTACCTATCTGTATTTATCTATCTATCTACCTACCTATCTGTATCTATCTACCAACCTACCTATCTCTATCTATCTATCTACCTACCTACCTATCTGTATCTATCTATCTACCTACCTACCTATCTGTATCTATCAATCTACCTACCTACCTATCTCTATCTATCTATCTACCTACCTAACTATCTCTATCTATCTACCTACCTACCTACCTATCTGTATTTATCTATCTATCTACCTACCTATCTGTATCTATCTACCTACCTACCTATCTCTATCTATCTATCTACCTACCTACCTATCTGTATCTATCTATCTACCTACCTACCTATCTGTATCTGTCAATCTACCTACCTACCTATCTGTATCTATCAATCTACTTACCTACCTATCTGTATCTATCATTCTACATACCTACCTATCTCTATCTATCTACCTACCTACCTATCTGTATTTATCTATCTACCTACCTACCTATCTGTATCTATCAATCTACCTACCTACCTATCTGTATCTATCTATCTACCTACCTACCTATCTGTATCTATCTATCTACTTACCTACCTATCTCTATCTATCTACATACCTACCTATCTGTATCTATCTATCTACCTACCTACCTATCTGTATCTATCAATCTACCTACCTACCTATCTCTATCTATCTACCTACCTACCTATCTCTATCTATCTATCTACCTACCTACCTATCTCTATCTATCTACTTACCTACCTACATATCTCTATCTATCTATCTATCTACCTACCTACCTATCTGTATCTATCTATCTACCTACCTACCTATCTGTATCTATCAATCTACCTACCTACCTATCTCTATCTATCTATCTACCTACCTACCTATCTCTATCTATCTACCTACCTACCTACCTATCTGTATCTATCAATCTACCTACCTATCTATCTCTATCTATCTATCTACCTACCTAACTATCTCTATCTATCTACCTACCTACCTACCTATCTGTATTTATCTATCTATCTACCTACCTATCTGTATCTATCTACCTACCTACCTATCTCTATCTATCTATCTACCTACCGACCTATCTGTATCTATCTATCTACCTACCTACCTATCTGTATCTATCAATCTACCTACCTACCTATCTGTAAATATCAATCTACCTACCTACCTATCTGTATCTATCAATCTACCTACCTACCTATCTGTATCTATCTATCTACCTACCTACCTATCTGTATCTATCTATCTACCTACCTACCTATCTCTATCTATCTATCTACCTACCTAACTATCTGTATCTATCTATCTACCTACCTACCTATCTGTATCTATCAATCTACCTACCTACCTATCTCTATCTATCTACCTACCTACCTATCTCTATCTATCTATCTACCTACCTACCTATCTCTATCTATCTACTCTCTACCTACCTATCTCTATCTATCTATCTACCTACCTACCTATCTGTATCTATCTATCTACCTACCTACATATCTGTATCTATCAATCTACCTACCTACCTATCTCTATCTATCTATCTACCTACCTACCTATCTCTATCTGTCTACCTACCTACCTACCTATCTTTATTTATCTATCTACCTACCTACCTATCTCTATCAATCTATCTACCTATCTACCTATCTGTATCTATCTACCTACCTACCTACCTACCTATCTGTATCTATCAATCTACCTACCTACCTATCTGTAGCTATCTACCTACCTACCTATCTGTATCTATCAATCTACCTACCTACATATCTGTATCTATCAATCTACTTACCTACCTATCTGTATCTATCATTCTACATACCTACCTATCTGTATCTATCTATCTACCTACCTACCTATCTGTATTTATCTATCTACCTACCTACCTATCTGTATCTATCTATCTACCTACCTACCTATCTGTATCTATCAGTCTACCTACCTACCTATCTGTATTTATCTATCTACCTACCTACCTATCTCTATCTATCTATCTATCTACCTACCTACCTATCTCTATCTATCTATCTACCTACCTACCTATCTGTATCTATCAATCTACCTACCTAACTATGTCTATCTATCTACCTACCTACCTATCTCTATCTATGTATCTACCTACCTACCTATCTGTATCTATCAATCAACATACCTACCTATCTCTATCTATCTATCTATCTATCTATCTATCTATCTATCTATCTATCTATCTATCTATCTATCTATCTATCTATCTATCTACTACCTACCTATCTGTATTTATCTATCTACCTACCTACCTATCTGTATCTATCTATCTACCTACCTACCTATCTGTATCTATCAATCTACCTACCTACCTATCTCTATCTATCTATCTATCTACCTACCTACCTATCTGTATCTATCTATCTACCTACCTACCTATCTGTATCTATCTATCTACCTACCTATCTGTATTTATCTATCTACCTACCTACCTATCTGTATCTATCTATCTACCTACCTACCTATCTGTATCTATCAATCTACCTACCTACTTATCTCTATCTATCTATCTACCTACCTACCTATCTCTATCTACCTACCAACCTACCTATCTGTATTTATCTATCTATCTACCTACCTATCTGTATCTATCTACCTACCTACCTATCTCTATCTATCTCTCTACCTACCTACCAATCTGTATCTATCTATCTACCTACCTACCTATCTGTATCTGTCAATCTACCTACCTACCTATCTGTATCTATCAATCTACTTACCTACCTATCTGTATCTATCATTCTACATACCTACCTATCTCTATCTATCTACCTACCTACCTACCTATCTGTATTTATCTATCTACCTACCTACCTATCTGTATCTATCTATCTACCTACCTACCTATCTGTATCTATCAATCTACCTACCTACCTATCTGTATCTATCAATCTACCTACCTACCTATCTGTATCTATCTATCTACCTACCTACCTATCTGTATCTATCAATCTACATACCTACCTAACTCTATCTATCTATCTACCTACCTACCTATCTGTATCTATCTATCTACCTACCTACCTATCTGTATCTATCAATCTACCTACCTACCTATCTCTATCTATCTATCTACCTACCTACCTATCTCTATCTATCTACCTACCTACCTACCTATCTGTATTTATCTATCTACCTACCTACCTATCTCTATCTATCTATCTACCTACCTACCTATCTGTATCTATCTATCTACCTACCTACCTATCTGTATCTATCAATCTACCTACCTACCTATCTGTAGCTATCTACCTACCTACCTATCTGTATCTATCAATCTACCTACCTACCTATCTCTATCTATCTATCTACCTAGCTACCTATCTCTATCTATCAATCTACCTACCTACCTATCTGTATTTATCTATCTATCTACCTACCTATCTGTATCTATCTACCTACCTACCTACCTATCTGTATCTATCAATCTACCTACCTACCTATCTGTATCTATCAATCTACTTACCTACCTATCTGTATCTATCATTCTACATACCTACCTATCTCTATCTATCTATCTACCTACCTACCTATCTCTATTTATCTATCTACCTACCTACCTATCTGTATCTATCTATCTACCTACCTACCTATCTGTATCTATCAATCTACCTACCTACCTATCTCTATCTATCTATCTACCTACCTTCCTATCTCTATCTATCTACCTACCTACCTACCTATCTGAATTTATCTATCTATCTACCTACCTATCTGTATCTATCTACCTACCTACCTATCTCTATCTATCTATCTACCTACCTACCTATCTGTATCTATCTATCAACCTACCTACCTATCTGTATCTATCAATCTACCTACCTACCTATCTGTATCTATCAATCTACTTACCTACCTATCTGTATCTATCATTCTACATACCTACCTATCTCTATCTATCTATCTACCTACCTACCTATCTGTATTTATCTATCTACCTACCTACCTATCTGTAGCTATCTATCTACCTACCTACCTATATGTATCTATCAATCTACCTACCTACCTATCTCTATCTATCTATCTACCTACCTACCTATCTCTATCTATCTACCTACCTACCTATCTATCTGTATTTATCTATCTCTCTACCTACCTATCTGTATCTATCTACCTACCTACCTATCTCTACTATCTATCTACCTACCTACCTATCTGTATCTATCTATCTACCTACCTACCTGTCTGTATCTATCAATCTACCTACCTACCTATCTGTATCTATCAATCTACTTACCTACCTATCTGTATCTATCATTCTACATACCTACCTATCTCTATCTATCTATCTACCTACCTACCTATCTCTATTTATCTATCTACCTACCTACCTATCTGTTTCTATCTATCTACCTACCTACCTATCTATATCTATCAATCTACCTACCTACCTATCTCTATCTATCTATCTACCTACCTACCTATCTCTATCTATCTACCTACCTACCTACCTATCTGTATTTATCTATCTACCTACCTATCTGTATCTATCTACCTACCTACCTATCTCTATCTATCTATCTACCTACCTACCTATCTGTATCTATCTATCTACCTACCTACCTATCTGTATCTATCAATCTACCTACCTACCTATCTGTATCTATCAATCTACTTACCTACCTATCTGTATCTATCATTCTACATACCTACCTATCTCTATCTATCTATCTACCTACCTACCTATCTCTATTTATCTATCTACCTACCTACCTATCTGTATCTATCTATCTACCTACCTACCTATCTGTATCTATCAATCTACCTACCTACCTATCTCTATCTATCTATCTACCTACCTACCTATCTCTATCTATCTACCTACCTACCTACCTATCTGTATTTATCTATCTATCTACCTACCTATCTGTATCTATCTACCTACCTACCTATCTCTATCTATCTATCTACCTACCTACCTATCTGTATCTATCTATCTACCTACCTACCTATCTGTATCTATCTATCTACATACCTACCTATCTCTATCTATCTACCTACCTACCTATCTCTATTTATTTATCTACCTACCTACCTATCTCTATCTATCTACCTACCTACCTACCTATCTGTATCTATCAATCTACCTACCTACCTAACTCTATCTATCTATCTACCTACCTACCTATCTCTATCTATCTACCTACCTACCTACCTATCTGTATTTATCTATCTATCTACCTACCTATCTGTATCTACCTACCTACCTACCTATCTCTATCTATCTATCTACCTACCTACCTATCTGTATCTATCTATCTACCTACCTACCTACCTATCTGTATCTATCAATCTACCTATCTACCTATCTGTATCTATCAATCTACTTACCTACCTATCTGTAACTATCATTCTACATACCTACCTATCTCTATCTATCTATCTACCTACCTACCTATCTGTATTTATCTATCTACCTACCTACCTATCTGTATCTATCTATCTACCTACCTACCTATCTGTATCTATCAATCTACATACCTACCTATCTCTATCTATCTATCTACCTACCTACCTATCTGTATTTATCTATCTACCTACCTACCTATCTGTATCTATCTATCTACCTACATACCTATCTGTATCTATCAATCTACCTACCTAACTATCTCTATCTATCTATCTACCTACCTACCTATCTCTATCTATCTACTTACCTACATACCTATCTGTATTTATCTATCTACCTACCTACCTATCTCTATCTATCTATCTACCTACCTACCTATCTGTATCTATCTATCTACCTACCTACCTGTCTGTATCTATCAATCTACCTACCTACCTATCTGTATCTATCAATCTACTTACCTACCTATCTGTATCTACCATTCTACATAACTACCTATCTCTATCTATCTATCTACCTACCTACCTATCTCTATTTATCTATCTACCTACCTACCTATCTGTTTCTATCTATCTACCTACCTACCTATCTATATCTATCAATCTACCTACCTACATATCTCTATCTATCTATCTACCTACCTACCTATCTCTATCTATCTACCTACCTACCTATCTATCTGTATTTATCTAGCTACCTACCTATCTGTATCTATCTACCTACCTACCTACCTCTATCTATCTATCTACCTACCTACCTATCTGTATCTATCTATCTACCTACCTACCTATCTGTATCTATCAATCTACTTACCTACCTATCTGTATCTATCATTCTACATACCTACCTATCTCTATCTATCTATCTACCTACCTACCTATCTCTATTTATCTATCTACCTACCTACCTATCTGTATCTATCTATCTACCTACCTACCTATCTGTATCTATCAATCTACCTACCTGCCTATCTCTATCTATCTATCTACCTACCTACCTATCTCTATCTATCTACCTACCTACCTACCTATCTGTATTTATCTATCTATCTACCTACCTATCTGTATCTATCTACCTACCTACCTATCTCTATCTATCTATCTACCTACCTACCTATCTGTATCTATCTATCTACCTACCTACCTATCTGTATCTATCTATCTACATACCTACCTATCTCTATCTATCTACCTACCTACCTATCTCTATTTATTTATCTACCTACCTACCTATCTCTATCTATCTACCTACCTACCTACCTATCTGTATCTATCAATCTACCTACCTACCTAACTCTATCTATCTATCTACCTACCTACCTATCTCTATCTATCTACCTACCTACCTACCTATCTGTATTTATCTATCTATCTACCTACCTATCTGTATCTATCTATCTACCTACCTACCTAACTCTATCTATCTATCTACCTACCTACCTATCTCTATCTATCTATCTACCTACCTACCTATCTGTATCTATCTATCTACCTACCTACCTACCTATCTGTATCTATCAATCTACCTATCTACCTATCTGTATCTATCAATCTACTTACCTACCTATCTGTAACTATCATTCTACATACCTACCTATCTCTATCTATCTATCTACCTACCTACCTATCTGTATTTATCTATCTACCTACCTACCTATCTGTATCTATCTATCTACCTACCTACCTATCTGTATCTATCAATCTACATACCTACCTATCTCTATCTATCTACCTACCTACCTACCTATCTGTATTTATCTATCTACCTACCTACCTATCTGTATCTATCTATCTACCTACATACCTATCTGTATCTATCAATCTACCTACCTAACTATCTCTATCTATCTATCTACCTACCTACCTATCTCTATCTATCTACTTACCTACATACCTATCTGTATTTATCTATCTACCTACCTACCTATCTCTATCTATCTATCTACCTACCTACCTATCTGTATCTATCTATCTACCTACCTACCTATCTGTATCTATCAATCTACCTACCTACCTATCTCTATCTATCTATCTACCTACCTACCTATCTCTATCTATCTACCTACCTACCTACCTATCTGTATTTATCTATCTACCTACCTACCTATCTGTATCTATCTATCTACCTACCTACCTATCTGTATCTATCAATCTACCTACCTACCTATCTGTAGCTATCTACCTACCTACCTATCTGTATCTATCAATCTACCTACCTACCTATCTGTATCTATCAATCTACTTACCTACCTATCTGTATCTATCATTCTACATACCTACCTATCTCTATCTATCTATCTACCTACCTACCTATCTGTATTTATCTATCTACCTACCTACCTATCTGTATCTATCTATCTACCTACCTACCTATCTGTATCTATCTACCTATCTACCTACCTATCTGTATTTATCTATCTACCTACCTACCTATCTGTATCTATCTACCTACCTACCTATCTCTATCTATCTATCTACCTACCTACCTATCTGTATCTATCTATCTACCTACCTACCTACCTATCTGTATCTATCAATCTACCTATCTACCTATCTGTATCTATCAATCTACTTACCTACCTATCTGTAACTATCATTCTACATACCTACTTATCTCTATCTATCTATCTACCTACCTACCTATCTGTATCTATCAATCTACCTACCTACCTATCTGTATCTATCAATCTACTTACCTACCTATCTGTATCTATCATTCTACATACCTACCTATCTCTATCTATCTATCTACCTACCTACCTATCTGTATTTATCTATCTACCTACCTACCTATCTGTATCTATCTACCTACCTACCTATCTCTATCTATCTATCTACCTACCTACCTATCTGTATCTATCTATCTACCTACCTACCTATCTGTATCTATCAATCTACCTATCTACCTATCTGTATCTATCAATCTACTTACCTACCTATCTCTATCTATCTACCTACCTACCTACCTATCTGTATTTATCTATCTACCTACCTACCTATCTGTATCTATCTATCTACCTACATACCTATCTGTATCTATCAATCTACCTACCTAACTATCTCTATCTATCTATCTACCTACCTACCTATCTCTATCTATCTACTTACCTACATACCTATCTGTATTTATCTATCTACCTACCTACCTATCTCTATCTATCTATCTACCTACCTACCTATCTGTATCTATCTATCTACCTACCTACCTATCTGTATCTATCAATCTACCTACATACCTATCTCTATCTATCTACCTACCTACCTATCTCTATCTATCTACCTACCTACCTACCTATATGTATTTATCTATCTACCTACCTACCTATCTGTATCTATCTATCTACCTACCTACCTATCTGTATCTATCAATCTACCTACCTACCTATCTGTAGCTATCTACCTACCTACCTATCTGTATCTATCAATCTACCTACCTACCTATCTGTATCTATCAATCTACTTACCTACCTATCTGTATCTATCATTCTACATACCTACCTATCTCTATCTATCTATCTACCTACCTACCTATCTGTATTTATCTATCTACCTACCTACCTATCTGTATCTATCTATCTACCTACCTACCTATCTGTATCTACCTACCTACCTACCTACCTATCTGTATTTATCTATCTACCTACCTACCTATCTCTATCTATCTATCTACCTACCTACCTATCTGTATCTATCTATCTACCTACCTACCTATCTGTATCTATCTACCTACCTACCTATCTCTATCTATCTATCTACCTACCTACCTATCTGTATCTATCTATCTACCTACCTACCTACCTATCTGTATCTATCAATCTACCTACCTACCTATCTGTATCTATCAATTTACTTACCTACCTATCTTTAACTATCATTCTACACACCTACCTATATCTATCTACCTACCTATCTGTATTTATCTATCTACCTACCTACCTATCTGTATCTATCTATCTACCTACATACCTATCTGTATCTATCTATCTACCTACCTACCTATCTGTATCTATCAATCTACATACCTACCTATCTCTATCTATCTACCTACCTACCTACCTATCTGTATTTATCTATCTACCTACCTACCTATCTGTATCTATCTATCTACCTACATACCTATCTGTATCTATCAATCTACCTACCTAACTATCTCTATCTATCTATCTACCTACCTACCTATCTCTATCTATCTACTTACCTACATACCTATCTGTATTTATCTATCTACCTACCTACCTATCTCTATCTATCTATCTACCTACCTACCTATCTGTATCTATCTATCTACCTACCTACCTATCTGTATCTATCAATCTACCTACCTACCTATCTCTATCTATCTATCTACCTACCTACCTATCTCTATCTATCTACCTACCTACCTACCTATCTGTATTTATCTATCTACCTACCTACCTATCTGTATCTATCTATCTACCTACCTACCTATCTGTATCTATCAATCTACCTACCTACCTATCTGTAGCTATCTACCTACCTACCTATCTGTATCTATCAATCTACCTACCTACCTATCTGTATCTATCAATCTACTTACCTACCTATCTGTATCTATCATTCTACATACCTACCTATCTCTATCTATCTATCTACCTACCTACCTATCTGTATTTATCTATCTACCTACCTACCTATCTGTATCTATCTATCTACCTACCTACCTATCTGTATCTATCTACCTATCTACCTACCTATCTGTATTTATCTATCTACCTACCTACCTATCTGTATCTATCTACCTACCTACCTATCTCTATCTATCTATCTACCTACCTACCTATCTGTATCTATCTATCTACCTACCTACCTACCTATCTGTATCTATCAATCTACCTATCTACCTATCTGTATCTATCAATCTACTTACCTACCTATCTGTAACTATCATTCTACATACCTACTTATCTCTATCTATCTATCTACCTACCTACCTATCTGTATCTATCAATCTACCTACCTACCTATCTGTATCTATCAATCTACTTACCTACCTATCTGTATCTATCATTCTACATACCTACCTATCTCTATCTATCTATCTACCTACCTACCTATCTGTATTTATCTATCTACCTACCTACCTATCTGTATCTATCTATCTACCTACCTACCTATCTGTATCTATCTACCTATCTACCTACCTATCTGTATTTATCTATCTACCTACCTACCTATCTGTATCTATCTACCTACCTACCTATCTCTATCTATCTATCTACCTACCTACCTATCTGTATCTATCTATCTACCTACCTACCTATCTGTATCTATCAATCTACCTATCTACCTATCTGTATCTATCAATCTACTTACCTACCTATCTCTATCTATCTACCTACCTACCTACCTATCTGTATTTATCTATCTACCTACCTACCTATCTGTATCTATCTATCTACCTACATACCTATCTGTATCTATCAATCTACCTACCTAACTATCTCTATCTATCTATCTACCTACCTACCTATCTCTATCTATCTACTTACCTACATACCTATCTGTATTTATCTATCTACCTACCTACCTATCTCTATCTATCTATCTACCTACCTACCTATCTGTATCTATCTATCTACCTACCTACCTATCTGTATCTATCAATCTACCTACATACCTATCTCTATCTATCTACCTACCTACCTATCTCTATCTATCTACCTACCTACCTACCTATATGTATTTATCTATCTACCTACCTACCTATCTGTATCTATCTATCTACCTACCTACCTATCTGTATCTATCAATCTACCTACCTACCTATCTGTAGCTATCTACCTACCTACCTATCTGTATCTATCAATCTACCTACCTACCTATCTGTATCTATCAATCTACTTACCTACCTATCTGTATCTATCATTCTACATACCTACCTATCTCTATCTATCTATCTACCTACCTACCTATCTGTATTTATCTATCTACCTACCTACCTATCTGTATCTATCTATCTACCTACCTACCTATCTGTATCTACCTACCTACCTACCTACCTATCTGTATTTATCTATCTACCTACCTACCTATCTCTATCTATCTATCTACCTACCTACCTATCTGTATCTATCTATCTACCTACCTACCTATCTGTATCTATCTACCTACCTACCTATCTCTATCTATCTATCTACCTACCTACCTATCTGTATCTATCTATCTACCTACCTACCTACCTATCTGTATCTATCAATCTACCTACCTACCTATCTGTATCTATCAATTTACTTACCTACCTATCTTTAACTATCATTCTACACACCTACCTATATCTATCTACCTACCTATCTGTATTTATCTATCTACCTACCTACCTATCTGTATCTATCTATCTACCTACCTACCTATCTGTATCTATCAATCTACCTACCTACCTATCTCTATCTATCTATCTACCTACCTACCTATCTCTATCTATCTACCTACCTACCTACCTATCTGTATTTATCTATCTATCTACCTACCTATCTGTATCTATTTACCTACCTACCTATCTCTATCTATCTCTCTACCTACCTACCTATCTGTATCTATCTATCTACCTACCTACCTATCTGTATCTGTCAATCTACCTACCTACCTATCTGTATCTATCAATCTACTTACCTACCTATCTGTATCTATCATTCTACATACCTACCTATCTCTATCTATCTATCTACCTACCTACCTATCTGTATTTATCTATCTACCTACCTACCTATCTGTATCTATCAATCTACCTACCTACCTATCTGTATCTATCTATCTACCTACCTACCTATCTGTATCTATCAATCTACATACCTACCTAACTCTATCTATCTATCTACCTACCTACCTATCTGTATTTATCTATCTACCTACCTACCTATCTGTATCTATCTATCTACCTACCTACCTATCTGTATCTATCAATCTACCTACCTACCTATCTCTATCTATCTATCTACCTACCTACCTATCTCTATCTATCTACCTACCTACCTACCTATCTGTATCTATCTATCTACCTACCTACCTATCTGTATCTATCAATCTACCTACCTACCTATCTCTATCTATCTATCTACCTACCTACCTATCTCTATCTATCTACCTACCTACCTACCTATCTGTATCTATCAATCTACCTACCTACCTATCTGTAGCTATCTACCTACCTACCTATCTGTATCTATCAATCTACCTACCTACCTATCTCTATCTATCTATCTACCTAGCTACATATCTCTATCTATCTATCTACCTACCTACCTATCTGTATTTATCTATCTATCTACCTACCTATCTGTATCTATCTACCTACCTACCTATCTCTATCTATCTATCTACCTACCTACCTATCTGTATCTATCTATCTACCTACCTACCTATCTGTATCTATCAATCTACCTACCTACCTATCTGTATCTATCAATCTACTTACCTACCTATCTGTATCTATCATTCTACATACCTACCTATCTCTATCTATCTATCTACCTACCTACCTACCTATCTCTATTTATCTATCTACCTACCTACCTATCTGTATCTATCTATCTACCTACCTACCTATCTGTATCTATCAATCTACCTACCTACCTATCTCTATCTATCTATCTACCTACCTTCCTATCTCTATCTATCTACCTACCTACCTACCTATCTGTATTTATCTATCTATCTACCTACCTATCTGTATCTATCTACCTACCTACCTATCTCTATCTATCTATCTACCTACCTACCTATCTGTATCTATCTATCAACCTACCTACCTATCTGTACCTATCTATCTACCTACCTACCTATATGTATCTATCAATCTACCTACCTACCTATCTCTATCTATCTATCTACCTACCTACCTATCTCTATCTATCTACCTACCTACCTACCTATCTGTATTTATCTATCTATCTACCTACCTATCTGTATCTATCTACCTACCTACCTATCTCTATCTATCTATCTACCTACCTACCTATCTGTATCTATCTATCTATCAACCTACCTACCTATCTGTATCTATCAATCTACTTACCTACCTATCTGTATCTATCATTCTACATACCTACCTAACTCTATCTATCTATCTACCTACCTACCTATCTCTATTTATCTATCTACCTACCTACCTACCTATCTGTTTCTATCTATCTACCTACCTACCTATCTATATCTATCAATCTACCTACCTACCTATCTCTATCTATCTATCTACCTACCTACCTATCTCTATCTATCTACCTACCTACCTACCTATCTGTATTTATCTATCTACCTACCTATCTGTATCTATCTACCTACCTACCTATCTCTATCTATCTATCTACCTACCTACCTATCTGTATCTATCTATCTACCTACCTACCTATCTGTATCTATCAATCTACCTACCTACCTATCTGTATCTATCAATCTACTTACCTACCTATCTGTATCTATCATTCTACATACCTACCTATCTCTATCTATCTATCTACCTACCTACCTATCTCTATTTATCTATCTACCTACCTACCTATCTGTATCTATCTATCTACCTACCTACCTATCTGTATCTATCAATCTACCTACCTACCTATCTCTATCTATCTATCTACCTACCTACCTATCTCTATCTATCTACCTACCTACCTACCTATCTGTATTTATCTATCTATCTACCTACCTATCTGTATCTATCTACCTACCTACCTATCTCTATCTATCTATCTACCTACCTACCTATCTGTATCTATCTATCTACCTACCTACCTATCTGTATCTATCTATCTACCTATCTACCTATCTGTATCTATCAATCTACTTACCTACCTATCTGTAACTATCATTCTACATACCTACCTATCTCTATCTATCTATCTACCTACCTACCTATCTCTATCTATCTACCTACCTACCTACCTATCTGTATTTATCTATCTATCTACCTACCTATCTGTATCTATCTACCTACCTACCTATCTATCTCTATCTATCTATCTACCTACCTACCTATCTGTATCTATCTATCTACCTACCTACCTATCTGTATCTATCTATCTACCTACCTACCTATCTCTATCTATCTATCTACCTACCTACCTATCTGTATCTATCAATCTACCTACCTACCTATCTCTATCTATCTATCTACCTACCTACCTATCTCTATCTATCTACCTACCTACCTACCTTTCTGTATTTATCTATCTATCTACCTACCTATCTGTATCTATCTACCTACCTACCTATCTCTATCTATCTATCTACCTACCTAACTATCTGTATCTATCTATCTACCTACCTACCTACCTATCTGTATCTATCAATCTACCTATCTACCTATCTGTATCTATCAATCTACTTACCTACCTATCTGTAACTATCATTCTACATACCTACCTATCTCTATCTGTAACTATCATTCTACCTACCTACCTATCTGTATTTATCTATCTACCTACCTACCTATCTGTATCTATCTATCTACCTACCTACCTATCTGTATCTATCAATCTACCTACCTACCTATCTCTATCTATCTATCTACCTACCTACCTATCTCTATCTATCTACCTACCTACCTACCTATCTGTATTTATCTATCTATCTACCTACCTATCTGTATCTATCTACCTACCTACCTATCTCTATCTATCTATCTACCTACCTACCTATCTGTATCTATCTATCTACCTACCTACCTATCTGTATCTGTCAATCTACCTACCTACCTATCTCTATCTATCAATCTACTTACCTACCTATCTGTATCTATCATTCTACCTACCTACCTATCTGTATCTATCAATCTACCTACCTACTTATCTCTATCTATCTATCTACCTACCTACCTATCTGTTTCTATCTATCTACCTACCTACCTATCTATATCTATCAATCTACCTACCTACCTATCTCTATCTATCTATCTACCTACCTACCTATCTCTATCTATCTACCTACATACCTATCTGTATTTATCTATCTATCTACCTACCTATCTGTATCTATCTACCTACCTACCTATCTCTATCTATCTATCTACCTACCTACCTATCTGTATCTATCTATCTACCTACCTACCTATCTGTATCTATCAATCTACCTACCTACCTATCTGTATCTATCAATCTACTTACCTACCTATCTGTATCTATCATTCTACATACCTACCTATCTCTATCTATCTATCTACCTACCTACCTATCTCTATTTATCTATCTACCTACCTACCTATCTGTACCTATCTATCTACCTACCTACCTATATGTATCTATCAATCTACCTACCTACCTATCTCTATCTATCTATCTACCTACCTACCTATCTCTATCTATCTACCTACCTACCTACCTATCTGTATTTATCTATCTATCTACCTACCTATCTGTATCTATCTACCTACCTACCTATCTCTATCTATCTATCTACCTACCTACCTATCTGTATCTATCTATCTATCAACCTACCTACCTATCTGTATCTATCAATCTACTTACCTACCTATCTGTATCTATCATTCTACATACCTACCTAACTCTATCTATCTATCTACCTACCTACCTATCTCTATTTATCTATCTACCTACCTACCTACCTATCTGTTTCTATCTATCTACCTACCTACCTATCTATATCTATCAATCTACCTACCTACCTATCTCTATCTATCTATCTACCTACCTACCTATCTCTATCTATCTACCTACCTACCTACCTATCTGTATTTATCTATCTACCTACCTATCTGTATCTATCTACCTACCTACCTATCTCTATCTATCTATCTACCTACCTACCTATCTGTATCTATCTATCTACCTACCTACCTATCTGTATCTATCAATCTACCTACCTACCTATCTGTATCTATCAATCTACTTACCTACCTATCTGTATCTATCATTCTACATACCTACCTATCTCTATCTATCTATCTACCTACCTACCTATCTCTATTTATCTATCTACCTACCTACCTATCTGTATCTATCTATCTACCTACCTACCTATCTGTATCTATCAATCTACCTACCTACCTATCTCTATCTATCTATCTACCTACCTACCTATCTCTATCTATCTACCTACCTACCTACCTATCTGTATTTATCTATCTATCTACCTACCTATCTGTATCTATCTACCTACCTACCTATCTCTATCTATCTATCTACCTACCTACCTATCTGTATCTATCTATCTACCTACCTACCTATCTGTATCTATCTATCTACCTATCTACCTATCTGTATCTATCAATCTACTTACCTACCTATCTGTAACTATCATTCTACATACCTACCTATCTCTATCTATCTATCTACCTACCTACCTATCTCTATCTATCTACCTACCTACCTACCTATCTGTATTTATCTATCTATCTACCTACCTATCTGTATCTATCTACCTACCTACCTATCTCTATCTATCTATCTACCTACCTACCTATCTGTATCTATCTATCTACCTACCTACCTATCTGTATCTATCTATCTACCTACCTACCTATCTCTATCTATCTATCTACCTACCTACCTATCTGTATCTATCAATCTACCTACCTACCTATCTCTATCTATCTATCTACCTACCTACCTATCTCTATCTATCTACCTACCTACCTACCTTTCTGTATTTATCTATCTATCTACCTACCTATCTGTATCTATCTACCTACCTACCTATCTCTATCTATCTATCTACCTACCTACCTATCTGTATCTATCTATCTACCTACCTACCTACCTATCTGTATCTATCAATCTACCTATCTACCTATCTGTATCTATCAATCTACTTACCTACCTATCTGTAACTATCATTCTACATACCTACCTATCTCTATCTATCTATCTACCTACCTACCTATCTGTATTTATCTATCTACCTACCTACCTATCTGTATCTATCTATCTACCTACCTACCTATCTGTATCTATCAATCTACCTACCTACCTATCTCTATCTATCTATCTACCTACCTACCTATCTCTATCTATCTACCTACCTACCTACCTATCTGTATTTATCTATCTATATACCTACCTATCTGTATCTATCTACCTACCTACCTATCTCTATCTATCTATCTACCTACCTACCTATCTGTATCTATCTATCTACCTACCTACCTATCTGTATCTGTCAATCTACCTACCTACCTATCTCTATCTATCAATCTACTTACCTACCTATCTGTATCTATCATTCTACCTACCTACCTATCTGTATCTATCAATCTACCTACCTACTTATCTCTATCTATCTATCTACCTACCTACCTATCTGTTTCTATCTATCTACCTACCTACCTATCTATATCTATCAATCTACCTACCTACCTATCTCTATCTATCTATCTACCTACCTACCTATCTCTATCTATCTACCTACATACCTATCTGTATTTATCTATCTATCTACCTACCTATCTGTATCTATCTACCTACCTACCTATCTCTATCTATCTATCTACCTACCTACCTATCTGTATCTATCTATCTACCTACCTACCTATCTGTATCTATCAATCTACCTACCTACCTATCTGTATCTATCAATCTACTTACCTACCTATCTGTATCTATCATTCTACATACCTACCTATCTCTATCTATCTATCTACCTACCTACCTATCTCTATTTATCTATCTACCTACCTACCTATCTGTATCTATCTATCTACCTACCTACCTATCTGTATCTATCAATCTACCTACCTACCTATCTCTATCTATCTATCTACCTACCTACCTATCTCTATCTATCTACCTACCTACCTACCTATCTGTATTTATCTATCTATCTACCTACCTATCTGTATCTATCTACCTACCTACCTATCTCTATCTATCTATCTACCTACCTACCTATCTGTATCTATCTATCTACCTACCTACCTATCTGTATCTATCTATCTACATACCTACCTATCTCTATCTATCTACCTACCTACCTATCTCTATTTATCTATCTACCTACCTACCTATCTCTATCTATCTACCTACCTACCTACCTATCTGTATCTATCAATCTACCTACCTACCTATCTCTATCTATCTATCTACCTACCTACCTATCTCTATCTATCTACATACCTACCTACCTATCTGTATTTATCTATCTATCTACCTACCTATCTGTATCTATCTACCTACCTACCTATCTCTATCTATCTACCTACCTACCTACCTATCTGTATCTATCTATCTACCTACCTACCTACCTATCTGTATCTATCAATCTACCTATCTACCTATCTGTATCTATCAATCTACTTACCTACCTATCTGTAACTATCATTCTACATACCTACCTATCTCTATCTATCTATCTACCTACCTACCTATCTGTATTTATCTATCTACCTACCTACCTATCTGTATCTATCTATCTACCTACCTACCTATCTGTATCTATCAATCTACCTACCTACCTATCTCTATCTATCTATCTTCCTACCTACCTATCTCTATCTATCTATCTACCTACCTACCTATCTGTTTTATCTATCTATCTACCTACCTATCTGTATCTATCTACCTACCTACCTATCTCTATCTATCTATCTACCTACCTACCTATCTGTATCTATCTATCTACCTACCTACCTATCTGTATCTGTCAATCTACCTAGTTACCTATCTCTATCTATCAATCTACTTACCTACCTATCTGTATCTATCATTCTACCTACCTACCTATCTGTATCTATCAATCTACCTACCTACTTATCTCTATCTATCTACCTACCTACCTATCTGTTTCTATCTATCTACCTACCTACCTATCTATATCTATCAATCTACCTACCTACCTATCTCTATCTATCTATCTACCTACCTACCTATCTCTATCTATCTACCTACCTACCTACCTATCTGTATTTATCTATCTACCTACCTATCTGTATCTATCTACCTACCTACCTATCTCTATCTATCTATCTATCTACCTACCTACCTATCTGTATCTATCTATCTACCTACCTACCTATCTGTATCTATCAATCTACCTACCTACCTATCTGTATCTATCAATCTACTTACCTACCTATCTGTATCTATCATTCTACATACCTACCTATCTCTATCTATCTACCTACCTACCTATCTCTATTTATCTATCTACCTACCTACCTATCTGTATCTATCTACCTACCTACCTATCTGTATCTATCTACCTACCTACCTATCTCTATCTATCTACCTACCTACCTATCTCTATCTATCTATCTACCTACCTACCTATCTGTATTTATCTACCTACCTATCTGTATCTATCTACCTACCTACCTATCTCTATCTATCTATCTACCTACCTACCTATCTGTATCTATCTATCTACCTACCTACCTATCTGTATCTATCTATCTACATACCTACCTATCTGTATCTAATCTATCTACCTACCTATCTATCTGTATCTATCAATCTACCTACCTACCTATCTGTATCTATCAATCTACTTACCTACCTATCTGTATCTATCATTCTACATACCTACCTATCTCTATCTATCTATCTACCTACCTACCTATCTCTATTTATCTATCTACCTACCTACCTATCTGTTTCTATCTATCTACCTACCTACCTATCTATATCTATCAATCTACCTACCTACCTATCTCTATCTATCTATCTACCTACCTACCTATCTCTATCTATCTACCTACCTACCTACCTATCTGTATTTATCTATCTACCTACCTATCTGTATCTATCTACCTACCTACATATCTCTATCTATCTATCTACCTACCTACCTATCTGTATCTATCTATCTACCTACCTACCTATCTGTATCTATCAATCTACCTACCTACCTATCTGTATCTATCAATCGACTTACCTACCTATCTGTATCTATCATTCTACATACCTACCTATCTCTATCTATCTATCTACCTACCTACCTATCTGTATCTATCTATCTACCTACCTACCTATCTGTATCTATCTATCTACATACCTACCTATCTCTATCTATCTACCTACCTACCTATCTCTATTTATCTATCTACCTACCTACCTATCTCTATCTATCTACCTACCTACCTACCTACCTGTATCTATCAATCTACCTACCTACCTATCTCTATCTATCTATCTACCTACCTACCTATCTCTATCTATCTACCTACCTACCTACCTTTCTGTATTTATCTATCTATCTACCTACCTATCTGTATCTATCAATCTACCTATCTACCTATCTGTATCTATCAATCTACTTACCTACCTATCTGTAACTATCATTCTACATACCTACCTATCTCTATCTATCTATCTACCTACCTACCTATCTGTATTTATCTATCTACCTACCTACCTATCTGTATCTATCTATCTACCTACCTACCTATCTGTATTTATCTATCTACCTACCTACCTATCTCTATCTATCTATCTACCTACCTACCTATCTGTATCTATCTATCTACCTACCTACCTATCTGTATCTATCAATCTACCTACCTACCTATCTGTAGCTATCTACCTACCTACCTATCTGTATCTATCAATCTACCTACCTACCTATCTCTATCTATCTATCTACCTAGCTACCTATCTCTATCTATCTATCTACCTACCTACCTATCTGTATTTATCTATCTATCTACCTACCTATCTGTATCTATCTACCTACCTACCTATCTGTATCTATCTATCTACCTACCTACCTATCTGTATCTATCTATCTACCTACCTACCTATCTGTATCTATCAATCTACCTACCTATCTGTATCTATCAATCTACTTACCTACCTATCTGTATCTATCATTCTACATACCTACCTATCTCTATCTATCTATCTACCTACCTACCTATCTCTATTTATCTATCTACCTACCTACCTATCTGTATCTATCTATCTACCTACCTACCTATCTGTATCTATCAATCTACCTACCTACCTATCTCTATCTATCTATCTACCTACCTTCCTATCTCTATCTATCTACCTACCTACCTACCTATCTGTATTTATCTATCTATCTACCTACCTATCTGTATCTATCTACCTACCTACCTATCTCTATCTATCTATCTACCTACCTACCTATCTGTATCTATCTATCAACCTACCTACCTATCTGTATCTATCAATCTACCTACCTACCTATCTTTATCTATCAATCTACTTACCTACCTATCTGTATCTATCATTCTACATACCTACCTATCTCTATCTATCTATCTACCTACCTACCTATCTGTATTTATCTATCTACCTACCTACCTATCTGTACCTATCTATCTACCTACCTACCTATATGTATCTATCAATCTACCTACCTACCTATCTCTATCTATCTATCTACCTACCTACCTATCTCTATCTATCTACCTACCTACCTACCTATCTGTATTTATCTATCTATCTACCTACCTATCTGTATCTATCTACCTACCTACCTATCTCTATCTATCTATCTACCTACCTACCTATCTGTATCTATCTATCTACCTACCTATCTATCTGTATCTATCAATCTACCTACCTACCTATCTGTATCTATCAATCTACTTACCTACCTATCTGTATCTATCATTCTACATACCTACCTATCTCTATCTATCTATCTACCTACCTACCTATCTCTATTTATCTATCTACCTACCTACCTATCTGTTTCTATCTATCTACCTACCTACCTATCTATATCTATCAATCTACCTACCTACCTATCTCTATCTATCTATCTACCTACCTACCTATCTCTATCTATCTACCTACCTACCTACCTATCTGTATTTATCTATCTACCTACCTATCTGTATCTATCTACCTACCTACCTATCTCTATCTATCTATCTACCTACCTACCTATCTGTATCTATCTATCTATCTACCTACCTACCTATCTGTATCTATCAATCTACCTACCTACCTATCTGTATCTATCAATCTACTTACCTACCTATCTGTATCTATCATTCTACATACCTACCTATCTCTATCTATCTATCTACCAACCTACCTATCTCTATTTATCTATCTACCTACCTACCTATCTGTATCTATCTATCTACCTACCTACCTATCTGTATCTATCAATCTACCTACCTACCTATCTCTATCTATCTATCTACCTACCTACCTATCTCTATCTATCTACCTACCTACCTACCTATCTGTATTTATCTATCTATCTACCTACCTATCTGTATCTATCTACCTACCTACCTATCTCTATCTATCTATCTACCTACCTACCTATCTGTATCTATCTATCTACATACCTACCTATCTCTATCTATCTACCTACCTACCTATCTCTATTTATCTATCTACCTACCTACCTATCTGTATCTATCTATCTACCTACCTACCTATCTGTATCTATCAATCTACCTACCTACCTATCTCTATCTATCTATCTACCTACCTACCTATCTCTATCTATCTACCTACCTACCTACCTATCTGTATTTATCTATCTATCTACCTACCTATCTGTATCTATCTACCTACCTACCTATCTCTATCTATCTATCTACCTACCTACCTATCTGTATCTATCTATCTACCTACCTACCTATCTGTATCTGTCAATCTACCTAGCTACCTATCTCTATCTATCAATCTACTTACCTACCTATCTGTATCGATCATTCTACCTACCTACCTATCTGTATCTATCAATCTACCTACCTACTTATCTCTATCTATCTATCTACCTACCTACCTATCTGTTTCTATCTATCTACCTACCTACCTATCTATATCTATCAATCTACCTACCTACCTATCTCTATCTATCTATCTACCTACCTACCTATCTCTATCTATCTACCTACCTACCTATCTGTATTTATCTATCTATCTACCTACCTATCTGTATCTATCTACCTACCTACCTATCTCTATCTATCTATCTACCTACCTACCTATCTGTATCTATCTATCTACCTAACTACCTATCTGTATCTATCAATCTACCTACCTACCTATCTGTATCTATCAATCTACTTACCTGCCTATCTGTATCTATCATTCTACATACCTACCTATCTCTATCTATCTATCTACCTACCTACCTATCTCTATTTATATATCTACCTACCTACCTATCTGTATCTATCTATCTACCTACCTACCTATCTGTATCTATCAATCTACCTACCTACCTATCTCTATCTATCTATCTACCTACCTACCTATCTCTATCTATCTACCTACCTACCTACCTTTCTGTATTTATCTATCTATCTACCTACCTATCTGTATCTATCTACCTACCTACCTATCTCTATCTATCTATCTACCTACCTACCAATCTGTATCTATCTATCTACATACCTACCTATCTGTATCTATCTATCTACATACCTACCTATCTCTATCTATCTACCTACCTACCTATCTCTATTTATCTATCAACCTACCTACCTATCTCTATCTATCTACCTACCTACCTACCTATCTGTATCTATCAATCTACCTACCTACCTATCTCTATCTATCTATCTACCTACCTACCTATCTCTATCTATCTACTTACCTACCTACCTATCTGTATTTATCTATCTATCTACCTACCTATCTGTATCTATCTACCTACCTACCTATCTCTCTCTATCTACCTACCTACCTACCTATCTGTATCTATCTATCTACCTACCTACCTACCTATCTGTATCTATCAATCTACCTATCTACCTATCTGTATCTATCAATCTACTTACCTACCTATCTGTAACTATCATTCTACATACCTACCTATCTCTATCTATCTATCTACCTACCTACCTATCTGTATTTATCTATCTACCTACCTACCTATCTGTATCTATCTATCTACCTACCTACCTATCTGTATCTATCAATCTACCTACCTACCTATCTCTATCTATCTATCTACCTACCTACCTATCTCTATCTATCTACCTACCTACCTACCTATCTGTATTTATCTATCTATCTACCTACCTATCTGTATCTATCTACCTACCTACCTATCTCTATCTATCTATCTACCTACCTACCTATCTGTATCTATCAATCTACCTACCTACCTATCTGTATCTATCAATCTACTTACCTATCTATCTGTATCTATCATTCTACCTACCTACCTACCTATCTGTATCTATCAATCTACCTACCTACTTATCTCTATCTATCTATCTACCTACCTACCTATCTGTATCTATCTACCTACCTACCTATCTCTATCTATGTATCTACCTACCTACCTATCTGTATCTATCTATCTACCTACCTACCTATCTGTATCTATCAATCTACCTACCTACCTATCTGTATCTATCAATCTACTTACCTACCTATCTGTATCTATCATTCTACATACCTACCTATCTCTATCTATCTACCTACCTACCTATCTCTATTTATCTATCTACCTACCTACCTATCTGTATCTATCTACCTACCTACCTATCTGTATCTATCTACCTACCTACCTATCTCTATCTATCTACCTACCTACCTATCTCTATCTATCTATCTACCTACCTACCTATCTGTATTTATCTATCTATCTACCTACCTATCTGTATCTATCTACCTACCTACCTACCTATCTCTATCTATCTATCTACCTACCTACCTATCTGTATCTATCTATCTACCTACCTACCTATCTGTATCTATCTATCTACATACCTACCTATCTGTATCTAATCTATCTACCTACCTATCTATCTGTATCTATCAATCTACCTACCTACCTATCTGTATCTATCAATCTACTTACCTACCTATCTGTATCTATCATTCTACATACCTACCTATCTCTATCTATCTATCTACCTACCTACCTATCTCTATTTATCTATCTACCTACCTACCTATCTGTTTCTATCTATCTACCTACCTACCTATCTATATCTATCAATCTACCTACCTACCTATCTCTATCTATCTATCTACCTACCTACCTATCTCTATCTATCTACCTACCTACCTACCTATCTGTATTTATCTATCTACCTACCTATCTGTATCTATCTACCTACCTACATATCTCTATCTATCTATCTACCTACCTACCTATCTGTATCTATCTATCTACCTACCTACCTATCTGTATCTATCAATCTACCTACCTACCTATCTGTATCTATCAATCTACTTACCTACCTATCTGTATCTATCATTCTACATACCTACCTATCTCTATCTATCTATCTACCTACCTACCTATCTCTATTTATCTATCTACCTACCTACCAATCTGTATCTATCTATCTACCTACCTACCTATCTGTATCTATCAATCTACCTACCTACCTATCTCTATCTATCTATCTATCTACCTACCTACCTATCTCTATCTATCTACCTACCTACCTACCTATCTGTATTTATCTATCTATCTACCTACCTATCTGTATCTATCTACCTACCTACCTATCTCTATCTATCTATCTACCTACCTACCTATCTGTATCTATCTATCTACCTACCTACCTATCTGTATCTATCTATCTACATACCTACCTATCTCTATCTATCTACCTACCTATCTCTATTTATCTATCTACCTACCTACCTATCTCTATCTATCTACCTACCTACCTACCTATCTGTATCTATCAATCTACCTACCTACCTATCTCTATCTATCTATCTACCTACCTACCTATCTCTATCTATCTACCTACCTACCTACCTTTCTGTATTTATCTATCTATCTACCTACCTATCTGTATCTATCTACCTACCTACCTATCTCTATCTATCTATCTACCTACCTACCTATCTGTATCTATCTATCTACCTACCTACCTACCTATCTGTATCTATCAATCTACCTATCTACCTATCTGTATCTATCAATCTACTTACCTACCTATCTGTAACTATCATTCTACATACATACCTATCTCTATCTATCTATCTACCTACCTACCTATCTGTATTTATCTATCTACCTACCTACCTATCTGTATCTATCTATCTACCTACCTACCTATCTGTATCTATCAATCTACCTACCTACCTATCTCTATCTATCTATCTACCTACCTACCTATCTCTATCTATCTACCTACCTACCTATCTGTATTTATCTATCTATCTACCTACCTATCTGTATCTATCTACCTACCTACCTATCTCTATCTATCTATCTACCTACCTACCTATCTGTATCTATCTATCTACCTACCTACCTATCTGTATCTGTCAATCTACCTACCTACCTATCTCTATCTATCAATCTACTTACCTACCTATCTGTATCTATCATTCTACATACCTACCTATCTCTATCTATCTACCTACCTACCTACCTATATGTATTTATCTATCTACCTACCTACCTATCTGTATCTATCTATCTACCTACCTACCTATCTGTATCTATCAATCTACCTACCTACCTATCTGTATCTATCAATCTACCTACCTACCTATCTGTATCTATCAATCTACATACCTACCTATCTCTATCTATCTATCTACCTACCTACCTATCTGTATCTATCAATCTACCTACCTACCTATCTCTATCTATCTATCTACCTACCTACCTATCTCTATCTATCTACCTACCTACCTACCTATCTGTATTTATCTATCTACCTACCTACCTATCTCTATCTATCTATCTACCTACCTACCTATCTGTATCTATCAATCTACCTACCTACCTATCTGTAGCTATCTACCTACCTACCTATCTGTATCTATCAATCTACCTACCTACCTATCTGTATCTGTCAATCTACTTACCTACCTATCTGTATCTATTATTCTACATACCTACCTATCTCTAGCTATCTATCTACCTACCTACCTATCTGTATTTATCTATCTACCTACCTACCTATCTGTATCTATCTATCTACCTACCTACCTATCTGTATCTATCTATCTACCTACCTACCTATCTCTATCTATCTATCTACCTACCTACCTATCTGTATCTATCTATCTACCTACCTACCTATCTGTATCTATCAATCTACCTACCTACCTATCTGTAGCTATCTACCTACCTACCTATCTGTATCTATCAATCTACCTACCTACCTATCTCTATCTATCTATCTACCTAGCTACCTATCTCTATCTATCTATCTACCTACCTACCTATCTGTATTTATCTATCTATCTACCTACCTATCTGTATCTATCTACCTACCTACCTATCTGTATCTATCTATCTACCTACCTACCTATCTGTATCTATCTATCTACCTACCTACCTATCTGTATCTATCAATCTACCTACCTACCTATCTGTATCTATCAATCTACTTACCTACCTATCTGTATCTATCATTCTACATACCTACCTATCTCTATCTATCTATCTACCTACCTACCTATCTCTATTTATCTATCTACCTACCTACCTATCTGTATCTATCTATCTACCTACCTACCTATCTGTATCTATCAATCTACCTACCTACCTATCTCTATCTATCTATCTACCTACCTTCCTATCTCTATCTATCTACCTACCTACCTACCTATCTGTATTTATCTATCTATCTACCTACCTATCTGTATCTATCTACCTACCTACCTATCTCTATCTATCTATCTACCTACCTACCTATCTGTATCTATCTATCAACCTACCTACCTATCTGTATCTATCAATCTACCTACCTACCTATCTTTATCTATCAATCTACTTACCTACCTATCTGTATCTATCATTCTACATACCTACCTATCTCTATCTATCTATCTACCTACCTACCTATCTGTATTTATCTATCTACCTACCTACCTATCTGTACCTATCTATCTACCTACCTACCTATATGTATCTATCAATCTACCTACCTACCTATCTCTATCTATCTATCTACCTACCTACCTATCTCTATCTATCTACCTACCTACCTACCTATCTGTATTTATCTATCTATCTACCTACCTATCTGTATCTATCTACCTACCTACCTATCTCTATCTATCTATCTACCTACCTACCTATCTGTATCTATCTATCTACCTACCTATCTATCTGTATCTATCAATCTACCTACCTACCTATCTGTATCTATCAATCTACTTACCTACCTATCTGTATCTATCATTCTACATACCTACCTATCTCTATCTATCTATCTACCTACCTACCTATCTCTATTTATCTATCTACCTACCTACCTATCTGTTTCTATCTATCTACCTACCTACCTGTCTATATCTATCAATCTACCTACCTACCTATCTCTATCTATCTATCTACCTACCTACCTATCTCTATCTATCTACCTACCTACCTACCTATCTGTATTTATCTATCTACCTACCTATCTGTATCTATCTACCTACCTACCTATCTCTATCTATCTATCTACCTACCTACCTATCTGTATCTATCTATCTACCTACCTACCTATCTGTATCTATCAATCTACCTACCTACCTATCTGTATCTATCAATCTACTTACCTACCTATCTGTATCTATCATTCTACATACCTACCTATCTCTATCTATCTATCTACCAACCTACCTATCTCTATTTATCTATCTACCTACCTACCTATCTGTATCTATCTATCTACCTACCTACCTATCTGTATCTATCAATCTACCTACCTACCTATCTCTATCTATCTATCTACCTACCTACCTATCTCTATCTATCTACCTACCTACCTACCTATCTGTATTTATCTATCTATCTACCTACCTATCTGTATCTATCTACCTACCTACCTATCTCTATCTATCTATCTACCTACCTACCTATCTGTATCTATCTATCTACATACCTACCTATCTCTATCTATCTACCTACCTACCTATCTCTATTTATCTATCTACCTACCTACCTATCTCTATCTATCTATCTACCTACCTACCTATCTGTATCTATCAATCTACCTACCTACCTATCTCTATCTATCTATCTACCTACCTACCTATCTCTATCTATCTACCTACCTACCTACCTTTCTGTATTTATCTATCTATCTACCTACCTATCTGTATCTATCTACCTACCTACCTATCTCTATCTATCTATCTACCTACCTACCTATCTGTATCTATCTATCTACCTACCTACCTACCTATCTGTATCTATCAATCTACCTATCTACCTATCTGTATCTATCAATATACTTACCTACCTATCTGTAACTATCATTCTACATACCTACCTATCTCTATCTATCTATCTACCTACCTACCTATCTGTATTTATCTATCTACCTACCTACCTATCTGTATCTATCTATCTACCTACCTACCTATCTGTATCTATCAATCTACCTACCTACCTATCTCTATCTATCTATCTACCTACCTACCTATCTCTATCTATCTACCTACCTACCTACCTATCTGTATTTATCTATCTATCTACCTACCTATCTGTATCTATCTACCTACCTACCTATCTCTATCTATCTATCTACCTACCTACCTATCTGTATCTATCTATCTACCTACCTACCTATCTGTATCTGTCAATCTACCTAGCTACCTATCTCTATCTATCAATCTACTTACCTACCTATCTGTATCGATCATTCTACCTACCTACCTATCTGTATCTATCAATCTACCTACCTACTTATCTCTATCTATCTATCTACCTACCTACCTATCTGTTTCTATCTATCTACCTACCTACCTATCTATATCTATCAATCTACCTACCTACCTATCTCTATCTATCTATCTACCTACCTACCTATCTCTATCTATCTACCTACCTACCTATCTGTATTTATCTATCTATCTACCTACCTATCTGTATCTATCTACCTACCTACCTATCTCTATCTATCTATCTACCTACCTACCTATCTGTATCTATCTATCTACCTACCTACCTATCTGTATCTATCAATCTACCTACCTACCTATCTGTATCTATCAATCTACTTACCTGCCTATCTGTATCTATCATTCTACATACCTACCTATCTCTATCTATCTATCTACCTACCTACCTATCTCTATTTATCTATCTACCTACCTACCTATCTGTATCTATCTATCTACCTACCTACCTATCTGTATCTATCAATCTACCTACCTACCTATCTCTATCTATCTATCTACCTACCTACCTATCTCTATCTATCTACCTACCTACCTACCTATCTGTATTTATCTATCTATCTACCTACCTATCTGTATCTATCTACCTACCTACCTATCTCTATCTATCTATCTACCTACCTACCAATCTGTATCTATCTATCTACATACCTACCTATCTGTATCTATCTATCTACATACCTACCTATCTCTATCTATCTACCTACCTACCTATCTCTATTTATCTATCAACCTACCTACCTATCTCTATCTATCTACCTACCTACCTACCTATCTGTATCTATCAATCTACCTACCTACCTATCTCTATCTATCTATCTACCTACCTACCTATCTCTATCTATCTACTTACCTACCTACCTATCTGTATTTATCTATCTATCTACCTACCTATCTGTATCTATCTACCTACCTACCTATCTCTATCTATCTACCTACCTACCTACCTATCTGTATCTATCTATCTACCTACCTACCTACCTATCTGTATCTATCAATCTACCTATCTACCTATCTGTATCTATCAATCTACTTACCTACCTATCTGTAACTATCATTCTACATACCTACCTATCTCTATCTATCTATCTACCTACCTACCTATCTGTATTTATCTATCTACCTACCTACCTATCTGTATCTATCTATCTACCTACCTACCTATCTGTATCTATCAATCTACCTACCTACCTATCTCTATCTATCTATCTACCTACCTACCTATCTCTATCTATCTACCTACCTACCTACCTATCTGTATTTATCTATCTATCTACCTACCTATCTGTATCTATCTACCTACCTACCTATCTCTATCTATCTATCTACCTACCTACCTATCTGTATCTATCTATCTACCTACCTACCTATCTGTATCTGTCAATCTACCTAGCTACCTATCTCTATCTATCAATCTACTTACCTACCTATCTGTATCTATCATTCTACCTACCTACCTACCTATCTGTATCTATCAATCTACCTACCTACTTATCTCTATCTATCTATCTACCTACCTACCTATCTGTATCTATCTACCTACCTACCTATCTCTATCTATGTATCTACCTACCTACCTATCTGTATCTATCTATCTACCTACCTACCTATCTGTATCTATCAATCTACCTACCTACCTATCTGTATCTATCAATCTACTTACCTACCTATCTGTATCTATCATTCTACATACCTACCTATCTCTATCTATCTACCTACCTACCTATCTCTATTTATCTATCTACCTACCTACCTATCTGTATCTATCTACCTACCTACCTATCTGTATCTATCTACCTACCTACCTATCTCTATCTATCTACCTACCTACCTATCTCTATCTATCTATCTACCTACCTACCTATCTGTATTTATCTATCTATCTACCTACCTATCTGTATCTATCTACCTACCTACCTATCTCTATCTATCTATCTACCTACCTACCTATCTGTATCTATCTATCTACCTACCTACCTATCTGTATCTATCTATCTACATACCTACCTATCTGTATCTAATCTATCTACCTACCTATCTATCTGTATCTATCAATCTACCTACCTACCTATCTGTATCTATCAATCTACTTACCTACCTATCTGTATCTATCATTCTACATACCTACCTATCTCTATCTATCTATCTACCTACCTACCTATCTCTATTTATCTATCTACCTACCTACCTATCTGTTTCTATCTATCTACCTACCTACCTATCTATATCTATCAATCTACCTACCTACCTATCTCTATCTATCTATCTACCTACCTACCTATCTCTATCTATCTACCTACCTACCTACCTATCTGTATTTATCTATCTACCTACCTATCTGTATCTATCTACCTACCTACATATCTCTATCTATCTATCTACCTACCTACCTATCTGTATCTATCTATCTACCTACCTACCTATCTGTATCTATCAATCTACCTACCTACCTATCTGTATCTATCAATCTACTTACCTACCTATCTGTATCTATCATTCTACATACCTACCTATCTCTATCTATCTATCTACCTACCTACCTATCTCTATTTATCTATCTACCTACCAATCTGTATCTATCTATCTACCTACCTACCTATCTGTATCTATCAATCTACCTACCTACCTATCTCTATCTATCTATCTATCTACCTACCTACCTATCTCTATCTATCTACCTACCTACCTACCTATCTGTATTTATCTATCTATCTACCTACCTATCTGTATCTATCTACCTACCTACCTATCTCTATCTATCTATCTACCTACCTACCTATCTGTATCTATCTATCTACCTACCTACCTATCTGTATCTATCTATCTACATACCTACCTATCTCTATCTATCTACCTACCTATCTCTATTTATCTATCTACCTACCTACCTATCTCTATCTATCTACCTACCTACCTACCTATCTGTATCTATCAATCTACCTACCTACCTATCTCTATCTATCTATCTACCTACCTACCTATCTCTATCTATCTACCTACCTACCTACCTTTCTGTATTTATCTATCTATCTACCTACCTATCTGTATCTATCTACCTACCTACCTATCTCTATCTATCTATCTACCTACCTACCTATCTGTATCTATCTATCTACCTACCTACCTACCTATCTGTATCTATCAATCTACCTATCTACCTATCTGTATCTATCAATCTACTTACCTACCTATCTGTAACTATCATTCTACATACCTACCTATCTCTATCTATCTATCTACCTACCTACCTATCTGTATTTATCTATCTACCTACCTACCTATCTGTATCTATCTATCTACCTACCTACCTATCTGTATCTATCAATCTACCTACCTACCTATCTCTATCTATCTATCTACCTACCTACCTATCTCTATCTATCTACCTACCTACCTACCTATCTGTATTTATCTATCTATCTACCTACCTATCTGTATCTATCTACCTACCTACCTATCTCTATCTATCTATCTACCTACCTACCTATCTGTATCTATCTATCTACCTACCTACCTATCTGTATCTGTCAATCTACCTACCTACCTATCTCTATCTATCAATCTACTTACCTACCTATCTGTATCTATCATTCTACATACCTACCTATCTCTATCTATCTACCTACCTACCTACCTATATGTATTTATCTATCTACCTACCTACCTATCTGTATCTATCTATCTACCTACCTACCTATCTGTATCTATCAATCTACCTACCTACCTATCTGTATCTATCAATCTACCTACCTACCTATCTGTATCTATCAATCTACATACCTACCTATCTCTATCTATCTATCTACCTACCTACCTATCTGTATCTATCAATCTACCTACCTACCTATCTCTATCTATCTATCTACCTACCTACCTATCTCTATCTATCTACCTACCTACCTACCTATCTGTATTTATCTATCTACCTACCTACCTATCTCTATCTATCTATCTACCTACCTACCTATCTGTATCTATCAATCTACCTACCTACCTATCTGTAGCTATCTACCTACCTACCTATCTGTATCTATCAATCTACCTACCTACCTATCTGTATCTGTCAATCTACTTACCTACCTATCTGTATCTATCATTCTACATACCTACCTATCTCTAGCTATCTATCTACCTACCTACCTATCTGTATTTATCTATCTACCAACCTACCTATCTGTATCTATCTATCTACCTACCTACCTATCTGTATCTATCAATCTACCTACCTACCTATCTATATCTATCTATCTACCTACCTACCTATCTCTATTTATCTACCTACCTACCTACCTACCTGTATTTATCTATCTATCTACCTACCTATCTGTATCTATCTACCTACCTACCTATCTGTATCTATCTATCTACCTACCTACCTATCTGTATCTATCAATCTACCTACCTACCTATCTGTATCTATCAATCTACTTACCTACCTATCTGTATCTATCATTCTACATACCTACCTATCTGTATCTATCTATCTACCTACCTACTTATCTGTATTTATCTATCTACCTACCTACCTATCTGTACCTATCTATCTACCTACCTACCTATCTGTATCTATCAATCTACCTACCTACCTATCTCTATCTATCTATCTACCTACCTACCTATCTCTATCTATCTACCTACCTACCTACCTATCTCTATCTATCTATCTATCTACCTACCTATCTGTATCTATCTACCTACCTACCTATCTCTATTTATCTATCTACCTACCTACCTTTCTGTATCTATCTATCTACCTACCTACCTATCTGTATCTATCAATCTACTTACCTACCTATCTGTATCTATCATTCTACATACCTACCTATCTCTATCTATCTATCTACCTACCTTCCTATCTGTATTTATCTATCTACCTACCTACCTATCTGTATCTATCTATCTACCTACCTACCTATGTGTATCTATCAATCTACCTACCTACCTATCTCTATCTATCTATCTACCTACCTACCTATCTCTATCTATCTACCTACCTACCTATCTGTATTTATCTATCTATCTACCTACCTATCTGTATCTATCTACCTACCTATCTATCTCTATCTATCTATCTACCTACCTACCTATCTCTATCTATCTATCTGCCTACCTACCTATCTGTATTTATCTATCTACCTACCTACCTTTCTCTATCTATCTATCTACCTACCTACCTATCTGTATTTATCTATCTACCTACCTACCTATATGTATCTATCTATCTACCTACCTACCTACCTATCTGTATCTATCAATCTACCTACCTACCTATCTCTATCTATCTATCTACCTACCTACCTATCTCTATCTATCTACCTACCTACCTACCTATCTGTATTTATCTATCTATCTACCTACCTATCTGTATCTATCTACCTACCTACCTATCTCTATCTATCTATCTACTTACCTACCTATCTGTATCTATCTACCTACCTACCTATCTGTATCTATCAATCTACCTACCTACCTATCTGTATCTATCAATCTACCTACCTACCTATCTGTATCTATCAATCAACTTACCTACCTATCTGTATCTATCATTCTACATATCTGTATCTATCTACCTACCTACCTATCTCTATCTATCTATCTACCTACCTACCTATCTGTATCTATCTATCTACCTACCTACATATCTGTATCTATCAATCTACCTACCTACCTATCTGTATCTATCAATCTACCTACCTACCTATCTGTATCTATCAATCAACTTACCTACCTATCTGTATCTATCATTCTACATATCTGTATCTATCTACCTACCTACCTATCTCTATCTATCTATCTACCTACCTACCTATCTGTATCTATCTATCTACCTACCTACCTATCTGTATCTATCAATCTACCTACCTACCTATCTCTATCTATCTACCTACCTACCTACCTATCTGTATTTATCTATCTATCTACCTACCTATCTGTATCTATCTACCTACCTACCTATCTCTATCTATCTATCTACCTACCTACCTATCTGTATCTATCTATCTACCTACCTACCTATCTGTATCTATCAATCTACCTACCTACCTATCTGTATCTATCAATCTACTTACCTACCTATCTGTATCTATCATTCTACATACCTACCTATCTCTATCTATCTATCTACCTACCTACCTTTCTCTATTTATCTATCTACCTACCTACCTATCTGTATCTATCTATCTACCTACCTACCTATCTGTATCTATCTATCTACCTACCTATCTGTATCTATCTACCTACCTACCTATCTCTATCTATCTATCTACCTACCTACCTATCTCTATTTATCTATCTACCTACCTACCTACCTATCTGTATCTATCAATCTACTTACCTACCTGTGACTATCATTCTACATACCTACCTATCTCTATCTATCTATCTACCTACCTACCTATCTGTATTTATCTATCTACCTACCTACCTATCTGTATCAATCTATCTACCTACCTACCTATCTGTATCTATCAATCTACCTACCTACCTATCTGTATCTATCATTCTACATATCTGTATCTATCTACCTACCTACCTATCTCTATCTATCTATCTACCTACCTACCTATCTGTATCTATCTATCTACCTACCTACATATCTGTATCTATCAATCTACCTACCTACCTATCTGTATCTATCAATCTACCTACCTACCTATCTGTATCTATCAATCAACTTACCTACCTATCTGTATCTATCATTCTACATATCTGTATCTATCTACCTACCTACCTATCTCTATCTATCTATCTACCTACCTACCTATCTGTATCTATCTATCTACCTACCTACCTATCTGTATCTATCAATCTACCTACCTACCTATCTGTATCTATCAATCTACTTACCTACCTATCTGTATCTATCATTCTACATACCTACCTATCTCTATCTATCTACCTACCTACCTACCTATCTGTATTTATCTATCTATCTACCTACCTATCTGTATCTATCTACCTACCTACCTATCTCTATCTATCTATCTACCTACCTACCTATCTGTATCTATCTATCTACCTACCTACCTATCTGTATCTATCAATCTACCTACCTACCTATCTGTATCTATCAATCTACTTACCTACCTATCTGTATCTATCATTCTACATACCTACCTATCTCTATCTATCTATCTACCTACCTACCTTTCTCTATTTATCTATCTACCTACCTACCTATCTGTATCTATCTATCTACCTACCTACCTATCTGTATCTATCTATCTACCTACCTATCTGTATCTATCTACCTACCTACCTATCTCTATCTATCTATCTACCTACCTACCTATCTCTATTTATCTATCTACCTACCTACCTACCTATCTGTATCTATCAATCTACTTACCTACCTGTGACTATCATTCTACATACCTACCTATCTCTATCTATCTATCTACCTACCTACCTATCTGTATTTATCTATCTACCTACCTACCTATCTGTATCAATCTATCTACCTACCTACCTATCTGTATCTATCAATCTACCTACCTACCTATCTCTATCTATCTATCTACCTACCTAACTATCTCTATCTATCTACCTACCTACCTACCTATCTGTATTTATCTATCTATCTACCTACCTATCTGTATCTATCTACCTACCTACCTATCTCTATCTATCTATCTACCTACCTACCTATCTGTATCTATCTATCTACCTACCTACCTATCTGTATCTTTCAATCTACCTACCTACCTATCTGTATCTATCAATCTACTTACCTACCTATCTGTATCTATCATTCTACATACCTACCTATCTCTGTCTATCTATCTACCTACCTACCTATCTGTATTTATCTATCTACCTACCTACCTATCTGTATCTATCTATCTACCTACCTACCTATCTGTATCTATCAATCTTCCTACCTACCTATCTCTATCTATCTATCTATCTATCTACCTACCTACCTATCTCTATCTATCTACTTACCTACCTACCTATCTGTATTTATCTATCTACCTACCTACCTATCTCTATCTATCTATCTACCTACCTACCTATCTGTATCTATCTATCTACCTACCTACCTATCTGTATCTATCAATATACCTACCTACCTATCTCTATCTATCTATCTACCTACCTACCTATCTCTATCTATCTACCTAACTACCTACCTATCTGTATTTATCTATCTACCTACCTACCTATCTCTATCTATCTATCTACCTACCTACCTATCTGTATCTATCTATCTACCTACCTACCTATCTGTATCTATCAATCGACCTACCTACCTATCTGTAGCTATCTACCTACCTACCTATCTGTATCTAACAATCTACCTACCTACCTATCTGTATCTATCAATCTACCTACCTACCTATCTGTATCTATCTATCTACCTACCTACCTATCTGTATCTATCAATCTACATACCTACCTATCTCTATCTATATATCTACATACCTATCTATCTCTATCTATCTATCTACCTACCTACCTATCTGTATCTATCAATCTACATACCTACCTATCTCTATCTATCTATCTATCTATCTATCTATCTATCTATCTATCTATCTATCTACTACCTACCTATCTGTATTTATCTATCTACCTACCTACCTTTCTGTATCTATCTACCTACCTACCTATCTGTATCTATCAATCTACCTACCTACCTATCTCTATCTATCTACCTACCTACCTACCTATCTGTATTTATCTATCTACCTACCTACCTATCTGTATCTATCTATCTATCTACCTACCTATCTGTATCTATCTATCTACCTACCTACCTATCTGTATCTATCAATCTACCTAACTAACTATCTGTAGATATCTACCTACCTACCTATCTGTATCTATCTATCTACCTACCTACCTATCTGTATCTATCAATCTACCTACCTACCTATCTCTATCTATCTATCTACCTACCTACCTTTCTCTATCTATCTACCTACCTACCTACCTATCTGTATTTATCTATCTACCTACCTACCTATCTGTATCTATCTATCTACCTACCTACCTATCTGTATCTATCAATCTACCTACCTACCTATCTGTAGCTATCTACCTACCTACCTATCTGTATCTATCAATCTACCTACCTACCTATCTGTATCTATCAATCTACTTACCTACCTATCTGTATCTATCCTTCTACATACCTACCTATCTGTATCTATCTATCTACCTACCTACCTATCTGTATTGATATATCTACCTACCTACCTATCTGTATCTCTCTATCTACCTACCTACCTATCTGTATCTATCTACCTACCTACCTACCTATCTGTATTTATCTATCTACCTACCTACCTATCTCTATCTATCTATCTACCTACCTACCTATCTGTATCTATCTATCTACCTACCTACCTATCTGTATCTATCAATCTACCTACCTAACTATCTGTAGCTATCTACCTACCTACCTATCTGTATCTATCAATCTACCTACCTACCTATCTGTATCTATCAATCTACTTACCTACCTATCTGTATCTATCATTCTACATACCTACTTATCTCTATCTATCTACCTACCTACCTATCTATATTTATCTATCTACCTACCTACCTATCTGTATCTATCTATCTACCTACCTACCTATCTGTATCTATCAATCTACCTACCTACCTATCTCTATCTATCTACCTACCTACCTACCTATCTATATTTATCTATCTACCTACCTACCTATCTGTATCTATCTATCTATCTACCTACCTATATGTATCTATCTATCTACCTACCTACCTATCTGTATCTATCAATCTACCTACCTAACTATCTGTAGATATCTACCTACCTACCTACCTATCTCTATCTATCTACCTACCTACCTACCTATCTGTATTTATCTATCTACCTACCTACCTATCTGTATCTATCTATCTATCTACCTACCTATCTGTATCTATCTATCTACCTACCTACCTATCTGTATCTATCAATCTACCTACCTACCTATCTCTATCTATCTATCTACCTACCTACCTATCTCTATCTATCTACCTACCTACCTACCTATCTGTATTTATCTATCTACCTACCTACCTATCTGTATCTATCTATCTACCTACCTACCTATCTGTATCTATCAATCTACCTACCTACCTATCTGTAGCTATCAATCTACTTACCTACCTATCTGTATCTATCATTCTACATACCTACTTATCTCTATCTATCTACCTACCTACCTATCTATATTTATCTATCTACCTACCTACCTATCTGTATCTATCTATCTACCTACCTACCTATCTGTATCTATCAATCTACCTACCTACCTATCTCTATCTATCTATCTACCTACCTACCTATCTCTATCTATCTACCTACCTACCTACCTATCTGTATTTATCTATCTACCTACCTACCTATCTGTATCTATCTATCTACCTACCTACCTATCTGTATCTATCAATCTACCTACCTACCTATCTGTAGCTATCAATCTACTTACCTACCTATCTGTATCTATCATTCTACATACCTACCTATCTGTATCTATCTATCTACCTACCTACCTATCTGTATTTATATATCTACCTACCTACCTATCTGTATCTATCTATCTACCTACCTAACTATCTGTATCTATCTACCTACCTACCTACCTATCTGTATTTATCTATCTACCTACCTACCTATCTCTATCTATCTATCTACCTATCTACCTATCTGTATCTATCTATCTACCTACCTACCTATCTGTATCTATCAATCTACCTACCTACCTATCTGTATCTATCAATCTACTTACCTACCTATCTGTATCTATCATTCTACATACCTACCTATCTCTATCTATCTACCTACCTACCTACCTATCTGTATTTATCTATCTACCTACCTACCTATCTGTATCTATCTATCTACCTACCTACCTATCTGTATCTATCAATCTACTTACCTACCTATCTGTATCTATCTATCTACCTACCTACCTATCTGTATCTATCAATCTACATACCTACCTATCTCTATCTATATATCTACCTACCTACCTATCTCTATTTATCTATCTACCTACCTACCTATCTGTATCTATCTACCTACCTACCTATCTCTATCTATCAATCTACCTACCTACCTATCTCTATCTATCTACCTACCTACCTATCTCTATCTATCTACCTACCTACCTATCTGTATCTATCAATCTACCTACCTACCTATCTGTAGCTATCTACCTACCTACCTATCTGTATCTATCAATCTACCTACCTACCTATCTGTAGCTATCTACCTACCTACCTATCTGTATCTAACAATCTACCTACCTACCTATCTGTATCTATCAATCTACTTACCTACCTATCTGTATCTATCATTCTACATACCTACCTATCTCTATCTATCTACCTACCTACCTACCTTTCTGTATTTATCTATCTACCTACCTACCTATCTGTATCTATCTATCTACCTACCTACCTATCTGTATCTATCAATCTACCTACCTACCTATCTGTATCTATCTATCTACCTACCTACCTACCTATCTGTATCTATCAATCTACATACCTACCTATCTCTATCTATCTATCTACCTACCTACCTATCTCTATCTATCTACTTACCTACCTACCTATCTCTATCAATCTATCTACCTACCTACCTATCTGTATCTATCTATCTACCTACCTACCTATCTGTATCTATCAATCTACCTACCTACCTATCTGTAGCTATCTACCTACCTACCTATCTGTATCTATCAATCTACCTACCTACCTATCTGTAGCTATCTACCTACCTACCTATCTCTATCTATCTACCTACCTACCTACCTATCTGTATTTATCTATCTACCTACCTACCTATCTGTATCTATCTATCTACCTACCTACCTATCTGTATCTATCAATCTACCTACCTACCTATCTGTAGCTATCAATCTACTTACCTACCTATCTGTATCTATCATTCTACATACCTACCTATCTGTATCTATCTATCTACCTACCTACCTATCTGTATTTATATATCTACCTACCTACCTATCTGTATCTATCTATCTACCTACCTAACTATCTGTATCTATCTACCTACCTACCTACCTATCTGTATTTATCTATCTACCTACCTACCTATCTCTATCTATCTATCTACCTATCTACCTATCTGTATCTATCTATCTACCTACCTACCTATCTGTATCTATCAATCTACCTACCTACCTATCTGTATCTATCAATCTACTTACCTACCTATCTGTATCTATCATTCTACATACCTACCTATCTCTATCTATCTACCTACCTACCTACCTATCTGTATTTATCTATCTACCTACCTACCTATCTGTATCTATCTATCTACCTACCTACCTATCTGTATCTATCAATCTACTTACCTACCTATCTGTATCTATCTATCTACCTACCTACCTATCTGTATCTATCAATCTACATACCTACCTATCTCTATCTATATATCTACCTACCTACCTATCTCTATTTATCTATCTACCTACCTACCTATCTGTATCTATCTACCTACCTACCTATCTGTATCTATCAATCTACCTACCTACCTATCTCTATCTATCTACCTACCTACCTATCTCTATCTATCTACCTACCTACCTACCTATCTGTATTTATCTATCTACCTACCTACCTATCTCTATCAATCTATCTACCTACCTACCTATCTGTATCTATCTATCTACCTACCTACCTATCTGTATCTATCAATCTACCTACCTACCTATCTGTAGCTATCTACCTACCTACCTATCTGTATCTATCAATCTACCTACCTACCTATCTGTAGCTATCTACCTACCTACCTATCTGTATCTAACAATCTACCTACCTACCTATCTGTATCTATCAATCTACTTACCTACCTATCTGTATCTATCATTCTACATACCTACCTATCTCTATCTATCTACCTACCTACCTACCTTTCTGTATTTATCTATCTACCTACCTACCTATCTGTATCTATCTATCTACCTACCTACCTATCTGTATCTATCAATCTACCTACCTACCTATCTGTATCTATCTATCTACCTACCTACCTATCTGTATCTATCAATCTACATACCTACCTATCTCTATCTATATATCTACCTACCTACCTATCTCTATTTATCTATCTACCTACCTACCTATCTGTATCTATCTACCTACCTACCTATCTGTATCTATCAATCTACCTACCTACCTATCTCTATCTATCTACCTACCTACCTACCTATCTGTATTTATCTATCTACCTACCTACCTATCTCTATCAATCTATCTACCTACCTACCTATCAGTATCTATCTATCTACCTACCTACCTATCTGTATCTATCAATCTACCTACCTACCTATCTGTAGCTATCTACCTACCTACCTATCTGTATCTATCAATCTACCTACCTACCTATCTGTATCTATCAATCTACATACCTACCTATCTGTATCTATCAATCTACCTACCTACCTATCTGTATCTATCAATCTACCTACCTACCTATCTGTATCTATCTATCTACCTACCTACCTATCTGTATCTATCTATCTACCTACCTACCTATCTGTATCTATCTATCTACCTACCTACATATCTGTATCTATCAATCTATCTACCTACCTACCTATCAGTATCTATCTATCTACCTACCTACCTATCTGTATCTATCAATCTACCTACCTACCTATCTGTAGCTATCTACCTACCTACCTATCTATATCTATCAATCTACCTACCTACCTATCTGTATCTATCATTCTACATACCTACCTATCTCTATCTATCTACCTACCTACCTACCTTTCTGTATTTATCTATCTACCTACCTACCTATCTGTATCTATCTATCTACCTACCTACCTATCTGTATCTATCAATCTACCTACCTACCTATCTGTATCTATCTATCTACCTACCTACCTATCTGTATCTATCAATCTACATACCTACCTATCTCTATCTATATATCTACCTACCTACCTATCTCTATTTATCTATCTACCTACCTACCTATCTGTATCTATCTACCTACCTACCTATCTGTATCTATCAATCTACCTACCTACCTATCTCTATCTATCTATCTACCTACCTACCTATCTCTATCTATCTACCTACCTACCTACCTATCTGTATTTATCTATCTACCTACCTACCTATCTCTATCAATCTATCTACCTACCTACCTATCAGTATCTATCTATCTACCTACCTACCTATCTGTATCTATCAATCTACCTACCTACCTATCTGTAGCTATCTACCTACCTACCTATCTGTATCTATCTACCTACCTACCTATCTCTATCTATCTACCTACCTACCTACCTATCTGTATTTATCTATCTATCTACCTACCTATCTGTATCTATCTACCTACCTACCTATCTCTATCTATCTATCTACCTACCTACATATCTGTATCTATCTATCTATCTACCTACCTACCTATCTGTTTCTATCTACCTACCTACCTATCTGTATCTATCAATCTACCTACCTACCTATCTGTATCTATCAATCTACTTACCTACCTATCTTTATCTATCATTCTACATACCTACCTATCTCTATCTATCTATCTACCTACCTACCTATCTATATTTATCTATCTACCTACCTACCTATCTGTATCTATCTATCTACCTACCTACCTATCTGTATCTATCAATCTACCTACCTACCTATCTCTATCTATCTACCTACCTACCTATCTGTATCTATCAATCTACCTACCTACCTATCTGTAGCTATCTACCTACCTACCTATCTGGATCTATCAATCTACCTACCTACCTATCTGTATCTATCAATCTACTTACCTACCTATCTGTATCTATCATTCTACATACCTACTTATCTCTATCTATCTACCTACCTACCTATCTATATTTATCTATCTACCTACCTACCTATCTGTATCTATCTATCTACCTACCTACCTATCTGTATCTATCAATCTACCTACCTACCTATCTCTATCTATCTACCTACCTACCTACCTATCTATATTTATCTATCTACCTACCTACCTATCTGTATCTATCTATCTATCTACCTACCTATCTGTATCTATCTATCTACCTACCTACCTATCTGTATCTATCAATCTACCTACCTAACTATCTGTAGATATCTACCTACCTACCTATCTGTATCTATCTATCTACCTACCTACCTATCTGTATCTATCAATCTACTTACCTACCTATCTGTATCTATCATTCTACATACCTACCTATCTCTATCTATCTACCTACCTACCTACCTTTCTGTATTTATCTATCTACCTACCTACCTATCTGTATCTATCTATCTACCTACCTACCTATCTGTATCTATCAATCTACCTACCTACCTATCTGTATCTATCTATCTACCTACCTACCTATCTGTATCTATCAATCTACATACCTACCTATCTCTATCTATATATCTACCTACCTACCTATCTCTATTTATCTATCTACCTACCTACCTATCTGTATCTATCTACCTACCTACCTATCTGTATCTATCAATCTACCTACCTACCTATCTCTATCTATCTACCTACCTACCTACCTATCTGTATTTATCTATCTACCTACCTACCTATCTCTATCAATCTATCTACCTACCTACCTATCAGTATCTATCTATCTACCTACCTACCTATCTGTATCTATAAATCTACCTACCTACCTATCTGTAGCTATCTACCTACCTACCTATCTGTACCTATCAATCTACCTACCTACCTATCTGTATCTATCAATCTACATACCTACCTATCTGTATCTATCAATCTACCTACCTACCTATCTGTATCTATCAATCTACCTACCTACCTATCTGTATCTATCTATCTACCTACCTACCTATCTGTATCTATCTATCTACCTACCTACCTATCTGTATCTATCTATCTACCTACCTACATATCTGTATCTATCAATCTATCTACCTACCTACCTATCAGTATCTATCTATCTACCTACCTACCTATCTGTATCTATCAATCTACCTACCTACCTATCTGTAGCTATCTACCTACCTACCTATCTATATCTATCAATCTACCTACCTACCTATCTGTATCTATCATTCTACATACCTACCTATCTCTATCTATCTACCTACCTACCTACCTTTCTGTATTTATCTATCTACCTACCTACCTATCTGTATCTATCTATCTACCTACCTACCTATCTGTATCTATCAATCTACCTACCTACCTATCTGTATCTATCTATCTACCTACCTACCTATCTGTATCTATCAATCTACATACCTACCTATCTCTATCTATATATCTACCTACCTACCTATCTCTATTTATCTATCTACCTACCTACCTATCTGTATCTATCTACCTACCTACCTATCTGTATCTATCAATCTACCTACCTACCTATCTCTATCTATCTATCTACCTACCTACCTATCTCTATCTATCTACCTACCTACCTACCTATCTGTATTTATCTATCTACCTACCTACCTATCTCTATCAATCTATCTACCTACCTACCTATCAGTATCTATCTATCTACCTACCTACCTATCTGTATCTATCAATCTACCTACCTACCTATCTGTAGCTATCTACCTACCTACCTATCTGTATCTATCTACCTACCTACCTATCTCTATCTATCTACCTACCTACCTACCTATCTGTATTTATCTATCTATCTACCTACCTATCTGTATCTATCTACCTACCTACCTATCTCTATCTATCTATCTACCTACCTACCTATCTGTATCTATCTATCTATCTACCTACCTACCTATCTGTTTCTATCTACCTACCTACCTATCTGTATCTATCAATCTACCTACCTACCTATCTGTATCTATCAATCTACTTACCTACCTATCTTTATCTATCATTCTACATACCTACCTATCTCTATCTATCTATCTACCTACCTACCTATCTATATTTATCTATCTACCTACCTACCTATCTGTATCTATCTATCTACCTACCTACCTATCTGTATCTATCAATCTACCTACCTACCTATCTCTATCTATCTACCTACCTACCTATCTGTATCTATCAATCTACCTACCTACCTATCTGTAGCTATCTACCTACCTACCTATCTGGATCTATCAATCTACCTACCTACCTATCTGTATCTATCAATCTACTTACCTACCTATCTGTATCTATCATTCTACATACCTACTTATCTCTATCTATCTACCTACCTACCTATCTATATTTATCTATCTACCTACCTACCTATCTGTATCTATCTATCTACCTACCTACCTATCTGTATCTATCAATCTACCTACCTACCTATCTCTATCTATCTACCTACCTACCTACCTATCTATATTTATCTATCTACCTACCTACCTATCTGTATCTATCTATCTATCTACCTACCTATCTGTATCTATCTATCTACCTACCTACCTATCTGTATCTATCAATCTACCTACCTAACTATCTGTAGATATCTACCTACCTACCTATCTGTATCTATCTATCTACCTACCTACCTATCTGTATCTATCAATCTACCTACCTACCTATCTCTATCTATCTATCTACCTACCTACCTATCTCTATCTATCTACCTACCTACCTACCTATCTGTATTTATCTATCTACCTACCTACCTATCTGTATCTATCTATCTACCTACCTACCTATCTGTATCTATCAATCTACCTACCTACCTATCTGTATCTATCTATCTACCTACCTACCTATCTGTATCTATCAATCTACATACCTACCTATCTCTATCTATATATCTACCTACCTACCTATCTCTATTTATCTATCTACCTACCTACCTATCTGTATCTATCTACCTACCTACCTATCTGTATCTATCAATCTACCTACCTACCTATCTCTATCTATCTATCTACCTACCTACCTATCTCTATCTATCTACCTACCTACCTACCTATCTGTATTTATCTATCTACCTACCTACCTATCTCTATCAATCTATCTACCTACCTACCTATCAGTATCTATCTATCTACCTACCTACCTATCTGTATCTATCAATCTACCTACCTACCTATCTGTAGCTATCTACCTACCTACCTATCTGTATCTATCTACCTACCTACCTATCTCTATCTATCTACCTACCTACCTACCTATCTGTATTTATCTATCTATCTACCTACCTATCTGTATCTATCTACCTACCTACCTATCTCTATCTATCTATCTACCTACCTACCTATCTGTATCTATCTATCTATCTACCTACCTACCTATCTGTTTCTATCTACCTACCTACCTATCTGTATCTATCAATCTACCTACCTACCTATCTGTATCTATCAATCTACTTACCTACCTATCTTTATCTATCATTCTACATACCTACCTATCTCTATCTATCTATCTACCTACCTACCTATCTATATTTATCTATCTACCTACCTACCTATCTGTATCTATCTATCTACCTACCTACCTATCTGTATCTATCAATCTACCTACCTACCTATCTCTATCTATCTACCTACCTACCTATCTGTATCTATCAATCTACCTACCTACCTATCTGTAGCTATCTACCTACCTACCTATCTGGATCTATCAATCTACCTACCTACCTATCTGTATCTATCAATCTACTTACCTACCTATCTGTATCTATCATTCTACATACCTACTTATCTCTATCTATCTACCTACCTACCTATCTATATTTATCTATCTACCTACCTACCTATCTGTATCTATCTATCTACCTACCTACCTATCTGTATCTATCAATCTACCTACCTACCTATCTCTATCTATCTACCTACCTACCTACCTATCTATATTTATCTATCTACCTACCTACCTATCTGTATCTATCTATCTATCTACCTACCTATCTGTATCTATCTATCTACCTACCTACCTATCTGTATCTATCAATCTACCTACCTAACTATCTGTAGATATCTACCTACCTACCTATCTGTATCTATCTATCTACCTACCTACCTATCTGTATCTATCAATCTACCTACCTACCTATCTCTATCTATCTATCTACCTACCTACCTATCTCTATCTATCTACCTACCTACCTACCTATCTGTATTTATCTATCTACCTACCTACCTATCTGTATCTATCTATCTACCTACCTACCTATCTGTATCTATCAATCTACCTACCTACCTATCTGTAGCTATCAATCTACTTACCTACCTATCTGTATCTATCATTCTACATACCTACCTATCTGTATCTATCTATCTACCTACCTACCTATCTGTATTTATATATCTACCTACCTACCTATCTGTATCTATCTATCTACCTACCTACCTATCTGTATCTATCTACCTACCTACCTACCTATCTGTATTTATCTATCTACCTACCTACCTATCTCTATCTATCTATCTACCTATCTACCTATCTGTATCTATCTATCTACCTACCTACCTATCTGTATCTATCAATCTACCTACCTACCTATCGGTAGCTATCTACCTACCTACCTATCTGTATCTATCTATCTACCTACCTACCTATCTGTATCTATCTATCTACCTACCTACCTATCTCTATCTATCTATCTACCTACCTACCTATCTGTATCTATCTATCTACCTACCTACCTATCTGTATCTATCAATCTATCTACCTACCTACCTATCAGTATCTATCTATCTACCTACCTACCTATCTGTATCTATCTATCTACCTACCTACCTATCTGTAGCTATCTACCTACCTACCTATCTTTATCTATCAATATACCTACCTACCTATCTGTATCTATCAATCTACCTACCTACCTATCTGTATCTATCTATCTACCTACCTACCTATCTGTATCTATCTATCTACCTACCTACCTATCTCTATCTATCTATCTACCTACCTACCTATCTGTATCTATCTATCTACCTACCTACCTATCTGTATCTATCAATCTATCTACCTACCTACCTATCAGTATCTATCTATCTACCTACCTACCTATCTGTATCTATCAATCTACCTACCTACCTATCTGTAGCTACCTACCTACCTACCTATCTGTATCTATCTACCTACCTACCTATCTCTATCTATCTACCTACCTACCTACCTATCTGTATTTATCTATCTATCTACCTACCTATCTGTATCTATCTACCTACCTACCTATCTCTATCTATCTATCTATCTACCTACCTACCTATCTGTATCTATCTATCTATCTACCTACCTACCTATCTGTTTCTATCTACCTACCTACCTATCTGTATCTATCAATCTACCTACCTACCTATCTGTATCTATCAATCTACTTACCTACCTATCTGTATCTATCATTCTACATACCTACCTATCTCTATCTATCTATCTACCTACCTATCTATCTATATTTATCTATCTACCTACCTACCTATCTGTATCTATCTATCTACCTACCTACCTGTCTGTATCTATCAATCTACCTACCTACCTATCTCTATCTATCTACCTACCTACCTACCTATCTATATTTATCTATCTACCTACCTACCTATCTGTATCTATCTATCTACCTACCTATCTGTATCTATCTATCTACCTACTTACCTATCTGTATCTATCAATCTACCTACCTAACTATCTGTAGATATCTACCTACCTACCTATCTGTATCTATCTATCTACCTACCTACCTATCTGTATGTATCAATCTACCTACCTACCTATCTCTATCTATCTATCTACCTACCTACCTATCTCTATCTATCTACCTACCTAGCTACCTATCTGTATTTATCTATCTACCTACCTACCTATCTGTATCTATCTATCTACCTACCTACCTATCTGTATCTATCAATCTACCTACCTACCTATCTGTAGCTATCAATCTACTTACCTACCTATCTGTATCTATCATTCTACATACCTACCTATCTCTATCTATCTACCTACCTACCTACCTATCTGTATTTATCTATCTACCTACCTACCTATCTCTATCTATCTATCTACCTACCTACCTATCTGTATCTATCAATCTACTTACCTACCTATCTGTATCTATCTATCTACCTACCTACCTATCTGTATCTATCAATCTACATACCTACCTATCTCTATCTATATATCTACCTACCTACCTATCTCTATTTATCTATCTACCTACCTACCTATCTGTATCTATCTACCTACCTACCTATCTGTATCTATCAATCTACCTACCTACCTATCTCTATCTATCTATCTACCTACCTACCTATCTCTATCTATCTACCTACCTACCTATCTGTATTTATCTATCTACCTACCTACCTATCTCTATCAATCTATCTACCTACCTACCTATCTGTATCTATCTATCTACCTACCTATCTGTATCTATCAATCTACCTACCTACCTATCTGTAGCTATCTACCTACCTACCTATCTGTATCTATCAATCTACCTACCTACCTATCTGTATCTATCAATCTACATACCTACCTATCTGTATCTATCAATCTACCTACCTACCTATCTGTATCTATCAATCTACCTACCTACCTATCTGTATCTATCTATCTACCTACCTACCTATCTGTATCTATCAATCTACCTACCTACCTATCTCTATCTATCTACCTACCTACCTATCTCTATCTATCTACCTACCTACCTACCTATCTGTATTTATCTATCTATCTACCTACCTATCTGTATCTATCTACTTACCTACCTATCTCTATCTATCTATCTACCTACCTACCTATCTGTATCTATCTATCTATCTACCTACCTACCTATCTGTATCTATCTACCTACCTACCTATCTGTATCTATCAATCTACCTACCTATCTATCTCTATCTATCTATCTACCTACCTACCTATCTCTATCTATCTACCTACCTACCTACCTATCTGTATTTATCTATCTACCTACCTAGCTATCTCTATCAATCTATCTACCTACCTACCTATTTGTATCTATCTATCGACCTACCTACCTATCTGTATCTATCAATCTACCTACCTACCTATCTGTAGCTATCTACCTACCTACCTATCTGTATCTATCAATCTACCTACCTACCTATCTCTATCTATCAATCTACATACCTACCTATCTGTATCTATCATTCTACATACCTATCTATCTCTATCTATCTATCTACCTACCTACCTATCTGTATTTATCTATCTACCTACCTACCTATCTGTATCTATCTATCTACCTACCTACCTACCTATCTGTATCTATCAATCTACCTACCTACCTATCTCTTTCTATCTATCTACCTACCTACCTATCTCTATCTATCTACCTACCTACCTACCTATCTGTATTTATCTATCTATCTACCTACCTATCTGTATCTATCTACCTACCTACCTATCTCTATCTATCTATCTACCTACCTACCTATCTGTATCTATCTATCTACCTACCTACCTACCTATCTGTATCTATCAATCTACTTACCTACCTATCTGTAACTATCATTCTACATACCTACCTATCTCTATCTATCTATCTACCTACCTACCTATCTGTATCTATCTATCTACCTACCTACCTATCTGTATCTATCAATCTACCTTCCTACCTATCTCTATCTATCTATCTACCTACCTAACTATCTCTATCTATCTACCTACCTACCTACCTATCTGTATTTATCTATCTATCTACCTACCTACCTGTATCTATCTACCTACCTACCTATCTGTATCTATCTATCTACCTACCTACCTATCTGTATCTGTCAATCTACCTACCTACCTATCTGTATCTATCAATCTACTTACCTACCTATCTGTATCTATCATTCTACATACCTACCTATCTCTATCTATCTACCTACCTACCTACCTATCTGTATTTATCTATCTACCTACCTACCTATCTGTATCTATCTATCTACCTACCTACCTATCTGTATCTATCAATCTACCTACCTACCTATCTGTATCTATCAATCTACCTACCTACCTATCTGTATCTATCAATCTACCTACCTACCTATCTGTATCTATCTATCTACCTACCTACCTATCTGTATCTATCTATCTACCTACCTACCTATCTCTATCTATCTATCTACCTACCTACCTATCTGTATCTATCTATCTACCTACCTACCTATCTGTATCTTTCAATCTACCTACCTACCTATCTCTATCTATCTACCTACCTACCTATCTCTATCTATCTATCTACCTACCTACCTATCTCTATCTATCTACTTACCTACCTACCTATCTCTATCTATCTATCTACCTACCTACCTATCTGTATCTATCAATCTACCTACCTACCTATCTGTAGCTATCTACCTACCTAACTATCTGTATCTATCAATCTACCTACCTACCTATCTGTATCTATCAATCTACATACCTACCTATCTGTATCTATCAATCTACATACCTACCTATCTGTATCTATCAATCTACCTACCTACCTATCTGTATTTATCTATCTACCTACCTACCTATCTGTATCTATCAATCTACCTACCTACCTATCTCTATCTATCTACCTACCTACCTATCTCTATCTATCTACCTACCTACCTACCTATCTGTATTTATCTATCTATGTACCTACCTATCTGTATCTATCTACCTACCTACCTATCTCTATCTATCTATCTACCTACCTACCTATCTGTATCTATCTATCTACCTACCTACCTATCTGTATCTATCTACCTACCTACCTATCTGTATCTATCAATCTACCTACCTACCTATCTGTATCTATCAATCTACCTACCTACCTATCTCTATCTATCTACCTACCTACCTACCTATCTGTATTTATCTATCTACCTACCTACCTATCTCTATCAATCTATCTACCTACCTACCTATCTGTATCTATCTATCTACCTACCTACCTATCTGTATCTATCAATCTACCTACCTACCTATCTGTAGCTATCTACCTACCTACCTATCTGTATCTATCAATCTACCTACCTACCTATCTCTATCTATCAATCTACATACCTACCTATCTGTATCTATCATTCTACATACCTATCTATCTCTATCTATCTATCTATCTACCTACCTACCTATCTGTATTTATCTATCTACCTACCTACCTATCTGTATCTATCTATCTACCTACCTACCTATCTGTATCTATCAATCTACCTACCTACCTATCTCTATCTATCTATCTACCTACCTACCTATCTCTATCTATCTACCTACCTACCTACCTATCTCTATCTATCTATCTACCTACCTACCTATCTGTATCTATCTATCTACCTACCTACCTACCTATCTGTATCTATCAATCTACCTACCTACCTATCTGTATCTATCAATCTACTTACCTACCTATCTGTAACTATCATTCTACATCTATCTTACCTACCTATCTCTATCTATCTATCTACCTACCTACCTATCTGTATCTATCTATCTACCTACCTACCTATCTGTATCTATCAATCTACCTACCTACCTATCTCTATCTATCTATCTACCTACCTACCTACCTATCTGTATCTATCTATCTACCTACCTACCTATCTGTATCTATCAATCTACCTACCTACCTATCTCTATCTATCTATCTACCTACCTATCTATCTCTATCTATCTACCTACCTACCTACCTATCTGTATTTATCTATCTATCTACCTACCTACCTGTATCTATATACCTACCTACCTATCTCTATCTATCTATCTACCTACCTACCTATCTGTATCTATCTATCTACCTACCTACCTATCTGTATCTGTCAATCTACCTACCTACCTATCTTTATCTATCAATCTACTTACCTACCTATCTGTATCTATCATTCTACATACCTACCTATCTCTATCTACCTACCTACCTACCTATCTGTATTTATCTATCTACCTACCTACCTATCTGTATCTATCTATCTACCTACCTACCTATCTGTATCTATCAATCTACCTACCTACCTATCTGTATCTATCAATCTACCTACCTACCTATCTGTATCTATCAATCTACCTACCTACCTATCTGTATCTATCTATCTACCTACCTACATATCTGTATCTATCTATCTACCTACCTACCTATCTCTATCTATCTATCTACCTACCTACCTATCTGTATCTATCTATCTACCTACCTACCTATCTGTATCTTTCAATCTACCTACCTACCTATCTCTATCCATCTACCTACCTACCTATCTCTATCTATCTATCTACCTACCTACCTATCTCTATCTATCTACTTACCTACCTACCTATCTCTATCTATCTATCTACCTACCTACCTATCTGTATCTATCTCTCTACCTACCTACCTATCTGTATCTATCAATCTACCTACCTACCTATCTCTATCTATCTATCTACCTACCTACCTATCTCTATCTATCTACCTACCTACCTACCTATCTGTATTTATCTATCTACCTACCTACCTATCTCTATCAATCTACCTACCTACCTATCTGTATCTATCTATCTACCTACCTACCTATCTGTATCTATCAATCTACTTACCTACCTATCTGTATCTATCATTCTACATACCTACCTATCTGTATCTATCTATCTACCTACCTACCTATCTGTATTTATCTATCTACCTACCTACCTATCTGTATCTATCTATCTACCTACCTACCTATCTGTATCTATCAGTCTACCTACCTACCTATCTGTATTTATCTATCTACCTACCTACCTATCTCTATCTATCTATCTACCTACCTACCTATCTCTATCTATCTATCTACCTACCTACCTATCTGTATCTATCAATCTACCTACCTAACTATGTCTATCTATCTACCTACCTACCTATCTCTATCTATCTATCTACCTACCTACCTATCTGTATCTATCAATCTACATACCTACCTATCTCTATCTATCTATCTATCTATCTATCTATCTACTACCTACCTATCTGTATTTATCTACCTACCTACCTACCTATCTGTATCTATCTATCTACCTACCTACCTATCTGTATCTATCAATCTACCTACCTACCTATCTCTATCTATCTACCTACCTACCTATCTGTATCTATCTATCTATCTAAATACCTATCTGTATCTATCTACCTACCTACCTATCTGTATCTATCAATCTTCCTACCTAACTATCTGTAGATATCTACCTACCTACCTATCTGTATCTATCTATCTACCTACCTACCTATCTGTATCTATCAATCTACCTACCTACCTATCTCTATCTATCTATCTACCTACCTACCTATCTCTATCTATCTACCTACCTACCTACCTATCTATATTTATCTATCTAGCTACCTACCTATCTGTATCTATCTATCTACCTACCTACCTATCTGTATCTATCAATCTACCTTCCTACCTATCTGTAGCTATCTACCTACCTACCTATCTGTATCTATCAATCTACCTACCTACCTATCTGTATCTATCAATCTACTTACCTACCTATCTGTATCTATCATTCTACATACCTACCTATCTGTATCTATCTATCTACCTACCTACCTATCTGTATTTATCTATCTACCTACCTACCTATCTGTATCTATCTATCTACCTACCTACCTATCTGTATCTATCTACCTACCTACCTACCTATCTGTATTTATCTATCTACCTACCTACCTATCTCTATCTATCTATCTACCTACCTACATATCTGTATCTATCAATCTACTTACCTACCTATCTGTATCTATCATTCTACATACCTACCTATCTCTATCTATCTATCTACCTACCTACCTATCTGTATTTATCTATCTACCTACCTACCTATCTGTATCTATCTATCTACCTACCTACCTATCTGTATCTATCAATCTACCTACCTACCTATCTCTATCTATCTATCTACCTACCTACCTATCTCTATCTATCTACTTACCTACCTACCTATCTTTATTTATCTATCTACCTACCTACCTATCTCTATCTATCTATCTACCTACCTACCTATCTCTATCTATCTATCTACCTACCTACCTATCTCTATCTATCTATCTACCTACCTACCTATCTGTATCTATCATTCTACATACCTACCTATCTCTATCTATCTATCTACCTACCTACCTATCTGTATTTATCTATCTACCTACCTACCTATCTGTATCTATCTATCTACCTACCTACCTATCTGTATCTATCAATCTACCTACCTACCTATCTCTATCTATCTATCTACCTACCTACCTATCTCTATCTATCTACTTACCTACCTACCTATCTGTATTTATCTATCTACCTACCTACCTATCTCTATCTATCTATCTACCTACCTACCTATCTCTATCTATCTACCTTCCTACCTACCTATCTGTATTTATCTATCTATCTACCTACCTATCTGTATCTATCTACCTACCTACCTATCTCTATCTATCTATCTACCTACCTACCTATCTGTATCTATCTATCTATCTATCTATCTATCTACCTACCTACCTATCTGTATCTATCTACCTACCTACCTATCTCTATCTATCTACCTACCTACCTACCTATCTGTATTTATCTATCTACATCCCTACCTATCTCTATCAATCTATCTACCTACCTACCTATCTGTATCTATCTATCTACCTACCTACCTATCTGTATCTCTCAATCTACCTACCTACCTATCTGTAGCTATCTACCTACCTACCTATCTGTATCTAACAATCTACCTACCTACCTATCTGTATCTATCAATCTACTTACCTACCTATCTGTATCTATCATTCTACATACCTACCTATCACTATCTACCTACCTACCTACCTATCTGTATATATCTATCTACCTACCTACCTATCTGTATCTATCAATCTACTTACCTACCTATCTGTATCTATCTATCTACCTACCTACCTATCTCTATTTATCTATCTACCTACCTAGCTATCTGTATCTATCTACCTACCTACCTATCTGTATCTATCAATCTACCTACCTACCTATCTCTATCTATCTATCTACCTACCTACCTATCTCTATCTATCTACATACCTACCTACCTATCTGTATTTATCTATCTACCTACCTACCTATCTCTATCAATCTATCTACCCACCTACCTATCTCTATCTATCTATCTACCTACCTACCTATCTGTATCTATCAATCTACCTACCTACCTATCTGTACCTATCTACCTACCTACCTATCTGTATCTATCTATCTACCTACCTACCTATCTGTATCTATCAATCTACATACCTACCTATCTGTATCTATCAATCTACCTACCTACCTATCTGTATCTATCAATCTACCTACGTACCTATCTGTATTTATCTATCTACCTACCTACCTATCTGTATCTATCTATCTACCTACCTACCTATCTCTATCTATCTATCTACCTACCTACCTATCTGTATCTATCTATCTACCTACCTACCTATCTGTATCTATCTACCTACCTACCTATCTCTATCTATCTACCTACCTACCTACCTATCTGTAATTATCTATCTATCTACCTACCTATCTGTATCTATCTACCTACCTACCTATCTCTATCTATCTATCTACCTACCTACCTATCTGTATCTATCTATCTATCTACCTACCTACCTATCTGTATCTATCTACCTACCTACCTATCTGTATCTATCAATCTACCTACCTACCTATCTCTATCTATCTACCTACCTACCTACCTATCTCTATCTATCTACCTACCTACCTACCTATCTGTATTCATCTATCTACCTAACTACCTATCTCTATCTATCTATCTACCTACCTACCTATCTCTATCTATCTACCTACCTACCTACCTATCTGTATTTATCTATCTACCTACCTACCTATCTCTATCAATCTATCTACCTACCTACCTATCTCTATCTATCTATCTACCTACCTACCTATCTGTATCTATCAATCTACCTACCTACCTATCTGTAGCTATCTACCTACCTACCTATCTGTATCTATCTATCTACCTACCTACCTATCTGTAAATATCAATCTACCTACCTACCTATCTGTATCTATCTATCTACCTACCTACATATCTGTATCTATCTATCTACCTACCTACCTATCTCTATCTATCTATCTACCTACCTACCTATCTGTATCTATCTATCTACCTACCTACCTATCTGTACTATCAATCTTCCTACCTACCTATCTCTATCTATCTACCTACCTACCTATCTCTATCTATCTATCTACCTACCTACCTATCTCTATCTATCTATTTACCTACCTACCTATCTCTATCTATCTATCTACCTACCTACCTATCTGTATCTATCTACCTAACTACCTACCTATCTGTATCTATCAATCTACCTACCTACCTATCTCTATCAATCTATCTACCTACCTACCTATCTCTATCTATCTACCTACCTACCTACCTATCTGTAAATATCAATCTACATACCTACCTATCTGTATCTATCAATCTACCTACCTACCTATCTGTATCTATCAATCTACCTACCTACCTATCTGTATCTATCAATCTACCTACCTACCTATCTGTATCTATCTATCTACCTACCTACCTATCTGTATCTATCTATCTACCTACCTACCTATCTCTATATATCTATCTACCTACTTACCTATCTGTATCTATCTATCTACCTACCTACCTATCTGTATCTATCAATCTACCTACCTACCTATCTGTATCTATCAATCTACCTACCTACCTATCTGTATCTATCTATCTACCTACCTACATATCTGTATCTATCTATCTACCTACCTACCTATCTCTATCTATCTATCTACCTACCTACCTATCTGTATCTATCTATCTACCTACCTACCTATCTGTACTATCAATCTTCCTACCTACCTATCTCTATCTATCTACCTACCTACCTATCTCTATCTATCTATCTACCTACCTACCTATCTCTATCTATCTATTTACCTACCTACCTATCTCTATCTATCTATCTACCTACCTACCTATCTGTATCTATCTATCTAACTACCTACCTATCTGTATCTATCAATCTACCTACCTACCTATCTCTATCAATCTATCTACCTACCTACCTATCTCTATCTATCTACCTACCTACCTACCTATCTGTATTTATCTATCTACCTACCTACCTATCTCTATCAATCTATCTACCTACCTACCTATCTGTATCTATCAATCTACCTACCTAACTATGTCTATCTATCTACCTACCTACCTATTTCTATCTATCTATCTACCTACCTACCTATCTGTATCTATCAATCTACATACCTACCTATATCAATCTATCTATCTATCTATCTATCTATCTATCTATCTATCTATCTATCTATCTATCTATCTATCTATCTACTACCTACCTATCTGTATTTATCTATCTACCTACCTACATATCTGTATCTATCTATCTACCTACCTACCTATCTGTATCTATCAATCTACCTACCTACCTATCTGTAGCTATCTACCTACCTACCTATCTGTATCTATCTATCTACCTACCTACCTATCTGTATCTATCAATCTACATACCTACCTATCTGTATCTATCAATCTACCTACCTACCTATCTGTATCTATCAATCTACCTACCTACCTATCTGTATCTATCAATCTACCTACCTACCTATCTGTATCTATCTATCTACCTACCTACCTATCTGTATCTATCTATCTACCTACCTACCTATCTCTATATATCTATCTACCTACCTACCTATCTGTATCTATCTATCTACCTACCTACCTATCTGTATCTATCAATCTACCTACCTACCTATCTGTATCTATCAATCTACCTACCTACCTATCTGTATCTATCTATCTACCTACCTACATATCTGTATCTATCTATCTACCTACCTACCTATCTCTATCTATCTATCTACCTACCTACCTATCTGTATCTATCTATCTACCTACCTACCTATCTGTACTATCAATCTTCCTACCTACCTATCTCTATCTATCTACCTACCTACCTATCTCTATCTATCTATCTACCTACCTACCTATCTCTATCTATCTATTTACCTACCTACCTATCTCTATCTATCTATCTACCTACCTACCTATCTGTATCTATCTATCTAACTACCTACCTATCTGTATCTATCAATCTACCTACCTACCTATCTCTATCTATCTATCTACCTACCTACCTATCTCTATCTATCTACCTACCTACCTACCTATCTGTATTTATCTATCTACCTACCTACCTATCTCTATCTATCTATCTACCTACCTACCTATCTGTATCTATCTATCTAACTACCTACCTATCTGTATCTATCAATCTACCTACCTACCTATCTCTATCAATCTATCTACCTACCTACCTATCTCTATCTATCTACCTACCTACCTACCTATCTGTATTTATCTATCTACCTACCTACCTATCTCTATCAATCTATCTACCTACCTACCTATCTGTATCTATCAATCTACCTACCTAACTATGTCTATCTATCTACCTACCTACCTATTTCTATCTATCTATCTACCTACCTACCTATCTGTATCTATCAATCTACATACCTACCTATATCAATCTATCTATCTATCTATCTATCTATCTATCTATCTATCTATCTATCTATCTATCTATCTATCTATCTATCTATCTATCTACTACCTACCTATCTGTATTTATCTATCTACCTACCTACATATCTGTATCTATCTATCTACCTACCTACCTATCTGTATCTATCAATCTACCTACCTACCTATCTGTAGCTATCTACCTACCTACCTATCTGTATCTATCTATCTACCTACCTACCTATCTGTATCTATCAATCTACATACCTACCTATCTGTATCTATCAATCTACCTACCTACCTATCTGTATCTATCAATCTACCTACCTACCTATCTGTATCTATCAATCTACCTACCTACCTATCTGTATCTATCTATCTACCTACCTACCTATCTGTATCTATCTATCTACCTACCTACCTATCTCTATATATCTATCTACCTACCTACCTATCTGTATCTATCTATCTACCTACCTACCTATCTGTATCTATCAATCTACCTACCTACCTATCTGTATCTATCAATCTACCTACCTACCTATCTGTATCTATCTATCTACCTACCTACATATCTGTATCTATCTATCTACCTACCTACCTATCTCTATCTATCTATCTACCTACCTACCTATCTGTATCTATCTATCTACCTACCTACCTATCTGTACTATCAATCTTCCTACCTACCTATCTCTATCTATCTACCTACCTACCTATCTCTATCTATCTATCTACCTACCTACCTATCTCTATCTATCTATTTACCTACCTACCTATCTCTATCTATCTATCTACCTACCTACCTATCTGTATCTATCTATCTAACTACCTACCTATCTGTATCTATCAATCTACCTACCTACCTATCTCTATCTATCTACCTACCTACCTACCTATCTGTATTTATCTATCTACCTACCTACCTATCTCTATCAATCTATCTACCTACCTACCTATCTGTATCTATCAATCTACCTACCTAACTATGTCTATCTATCTACCTACCTACCTATCTCTATCTATCTATCTACCTACCTACCTATCTGTATCTATCAATCTACATACCTACCTATATCTATCTATCTATCTATCTATCTATCTATCTATCTATCTATCTATCTATCTATCTATCTATCTATCTATCTATCTATCTATCTATCTATCTATCTATCTACTACCTACCTATCTGTATTTATCTATCTACCTACCTACATATCTGTATCTATCTATCTACCTACCTACCTATCTGTATCTATCAATCTACCTACCTACCTATGTCTATCTATCTACCTACCTACCTACCTATCTGTATTTATCTATCTACCTACCTACCTATCTGTATCTATCTATCTATCTACCTACCTATCTGTATCTATCTATCTACCTACCTACCTACCTATCTGTATCTATCAATTTCCTACCTAACTATCTGTAGATATCTACCTACCTACCTATCTGTATCTATCTATCTACCTACCTACCTACCTATCTGTATCTATCAATCTACCTACCTACCTATCTCTATCTATCTATCTACCTACCTACCTATCTCTATCTATCTACCTACCTACCTACCTATCTATATTTATCTATCTACCTACCTACCTATCTGTATCTATCTGTCTACCTACCTACCTATCTGTATCTATCAATCTACCTTCCTACCTATCTGTAGCTATCTACCTACCTACCTATCTGTATCTATCAATCTACCTACCTACCTATCTGTATCTATCAATCTACTTACCTACCTATCTGTATCTATCATTCTACATACCTACCTATCTGTATCTATCTATCTACCTACCTACCTATCTGTATTTATCTATCTACCTACCTACCTATCTGTATCTATCTATCTACCTACCTACCTATCTGTATCTATCTACGTACCTACCTACCTATCTGTATTTATCTATCTACCTACCTACCTATCTCTATCTATCTATCTACCTACCTACCTATCTGTATCTATCTATCTACCTACCTACCTATCTGTATCTGTCAATCTACCTACCTACCTATCTGCATCTATCAATCTACTTACCTACCTATCTGTATCTATCATTCTACATACCTACCTCTCTATCTATCTACCTACCTACCTACCTATCTGTATTTATCTATCTACCTACCTACCTATCTGTATCTATCAATCTACCTACCTACCTATCTGTATCTATCAATCTACCTACCTACCTATCTGTATCTATCAATCTACCTACCTACCTATCTGTATCTATCTATCTACCTACCTACATATCTGTATCTATCTATCTACCTACCTACCTATCTCTATCTATCTATCTACCTACCTACCTATCTGTATCTATCTATCTACCTACCTACCTATCTGTACTATCAATCTTCCTACCTACCTATCTCTATCTATCTACCTACCTACCTATCTCTATCTATCTATCTACCTACCTACCTATCTCTATCTATCTATTTACCTACCTACCTATCTCTATCTATCTATCTACCTACCTACCTATCTGTATCTATCTATCTAACTACCTACCTATCTGTATCTATCAATCTACCTACCTACCTATCTCTATCTATCTATCTACCTACCTACCTATCTCTATCTATCTACCTACCTACCTACCTATCTGTATTTATCTATCTACCTACCTACCTATCTCTATCAATCTATCTACCTACCTACCTATCTGTATCTATCTATCTACCTACCTACCTATCTGTATCTATCAATCTACCTACCTACCTATCTGTAGCTATCTACCTACCTACCTATCTGTATCTATCAATCTACCTACCTACCTATCTGTATCTATCAATTTACTTACCTACCTATCTGTATCTATCATTCTACATACCTACCTATCTGTATCTATCTATCTACCTACCTACCTATCTGTATCTATCTATCTACCTACCTACCTATCTGTATCTATCAGTCTACCTACCTACCTATCTGTATTTATCTATCTACCTACCTACCTATCTCTATCTATCTATCTACCTACCTACCTATCTCTATCTATCTATCTACCTACCTACCTATCTGTATCTATCAATCTACCTACCTAACTATGTCTATCTATCTACCTACCTACCTATCTCTATCTATCTATCTACCTACCTACCTATCTGTATCTATCAATCTACATACCTACCTATATCTATCTATCTATCTATCTATCTATCTATCTATCTATCTATCTATCTATCTATCTATCTATCTACTACCTACCTATCTGTATTTATCTATCTACCTACCTACATATCTGTATCTATCTACCTACCTACCTACCTATCTGAATTTATCTATCTACCTACCTACCTATCTGTATCTATCTATCTATCTACCTACCTATCTGTATCTATCTATCTACCTACCTACCTATCTGTATCTATCAATTTCCTACCTAACTATCTGTAGATATCTACCTACCTACCTATCTGTATCTATCTATCTACCTACCTACCTATCTGTATCTATCAATCTACCTACCTACCTATCTCTATCTATCTATCTATCTAACTACCTATCTCTATCTATCTACCTACCTACCTACCTATCTATATTTATCTATATACCTACCTACCTATCTGTATCTATCTGTCTACCTACCTACCTATCTGTATCTATCAATCTACCTTCCTACCTATCTGTAGCTATCTACCTACCTACCTATCTGTATCTATCAATCTACCTACCTACCTATCTGTATCTATCAATCTACTTACCTACCTATCTGTATCTATCATTCTACATACCTACCTATCTGTATCTATCTATCTACCTACCTACCTATCTGTATTTATCTATCTACCTACCTACCTATCTGTATCTATCTATCTACCTACCTACCTATCTGTATCTATCTACCTACCTACCTACCTATCTGTATTTATCTATCTACCTACCTACCTATCTCTATCTATCTATCTACCTACCTACCTATCTTTATCTATCAATCTACTTACCTCCCTATCTGTATCTATCAATCTACCTACCTACCTATCTCTATCTATCTATCTATCTACCTACCTACCTACCTATCTGTATTTATCTATCTATCTACCTACCTATCTGTATCTATCTACCTACCTACCTCTATCTATCTATCTACCTACCTACCTATCTGTATCTATCAATCTACATACCTACCTATCTCTATCTATCTATCTATCTACCTACCTACCTATCTGTATTTATCTATCTACCTACCTACCTATCTGTATCTATCTATCTACCTACCTACCTATCTGTATCTATCAATCTACATACCTACCTATCTCTATCTATCTATCTACCTACCTACCTATCTGTATTTATCTATCTACCTACCTACCTATCTGTATCTATCTATCTACCTACCTACCTATCTGTATCTATCAATCTACCTACCTACCTATCTCTATCTATCTATCTACCTACCTACCTACCTCTATCTATCTACTTACCTACCTACCTATCTGTATTTATCTATCTACCTACCTACCTATCTCTATCTATCTATCTACCTACCTACCTATCTGTATCTATCTATCTACCTACCTACCTATCTGTATCTATCAATCTACCTACCTACCTATCTCTATCTATCTATCTACCTACCTACCTATCTCTATCTATCTACCTACCTACCTACCTATCTGTATTTATCTATCTACCTACCTACCTATCTGTATCTATCTATCTACCTACCTACCTATCTGTATCTATCAATCTACCTACCTACCTATCTGTAGCTATCTACCTACCTACCTATCTGTATCTATCAATCTACCTACCTACCTATCTGTATCTATCAATCTACTTACCTACCTATCTGAATCTATCATTCTACATACCTACCTATCTCTATCTATCTATCTACCTACCTACCTATCTTATTTATCTATCTACCTACCTACCTATCTGTATCTATCTACCTACCTACCTACCTATCTCTATCTATCTATCTACCTACCTACCTATCTGTATCTATCTATCTACCTCCCTACCTACCTATCTCTATCTATCTATCTACCTACCTACCTATCTGTATTTATCTATCTACCTACCTACCTATCTGTATCTATCTATCTACCTACCTACCTATCTGTATCTATCAATCTACCTACCTACCTATCTCTATCTATCTACCTACCTACCTATCTGTATTTATCTATCTATCTACCTACCTATCTGTATCTATCTACCTACCTACCTATCTCTATCTATCTATCTACCTACCTACCTATCTGTATCTATCAATCTACATACCTACCTATCTCTATCTATCTATCTACCTACCTACCTATCTGTATTTATCTATCTACCTACCTACCTATCTGTATCTATCTATCTACCTACCTACCTATCTGTATCTATCAATCTACATACCTACCTATCTCTATCTATCTATCTACCTACCTACCTATCTGTATTTATCTATCTACCTACCTACCTATCTGTATATATCTATCTACCTACCTACCTATCTGTATCTATCAATCTACCTACCTACCTATCTCTATCTATCTATCTACCTACCTACCTATCTCTATCTATCTACTTACCTACCTACCTATCTGTATTTATCTATCTACCTACCTACCTATCTCTATCTATCTATCTACCTACCTACCTATCTGTATCTATCTACCTACCTACCTATCTCTATCTATCTACCTACCTACCTACCTATCTCTATCTATCTATCTACCTACCTACCTATCTCTATCTATCTACCTACATACCTACCTATCTGTATTTATCTATCTACCTACCTACCTATCTGTATCTATCTATCTACCTACCTACATATCTGTATCTATCTATCTACCTACCTACCTATCTCTATCTATCTACTTACCTACCTACCTATCTGTATTTATCTATCTACCTACCTACCTATCTGTATCTATCTATCTACCTACCTACATATCTGTATCTATCTATCTACCTACCTACCTATCTCTATCTATCTATCTACCTACCTACCTATCTGTATCTATCTATCTACCTACCTACCTATCTGTACTATCAATCTTCCTACCTACCTATCTCTATCTATCTACCTACCTACCTATCTCTATCTATCTATCTACCTACCTACCTATCTCTATCTATCTATTTACCTACCTACCTATCTCTATCTATCTATCTACCTACCTACCTATCTGTATCTATCTATCTAACTACCTACCTATCTGTATCTATCAATCTACCTACCTACCTATCTCTATCTATCTATCTACCTACCTACATATCTGTATTTATCTATCTACCTACCTACCTATCTGTATCTATCTATCTACCTACCTACCTATCTGTATCTATCAATCTACATACCTACCTATCTCTATCTATCTACCTACCTACCTACCTATCTGTATTTATCTATCTACCTACCTACCTATCTGTATATATCTATCTACCTACCTACCTATCTGTATCTATCAATCTACCTACCTACCTATCTCTATCTATCTATCTACCTACCTACCTATCTCTATCTATCTACTTACCTACCTACCTATCTGTATTTATCTATCTACCTACCTACCTATCTCTATCTATCTATCTACCTACCTACCTATCTGTATCTATCTACCTACCTACCTATCTCTATCTATCTACCTACCTACCTACCTATCTCTATCTATCTATCTACCTACCTACCTATCTCTATCTATCTACCTACATACCTACCTATCTGTATTTATCTATCTACCTACCTACCTATCTGTATCTATCTATCTACCTACCTACCTATCTGTATCTATCTATCTACCTACCTACCTACCTCTATCTATCTACTTACCTACCTACCTATCTGTATTTATCTATCTACCTACCTACCTATCTCTATCTATCTATCTACCTACCTACCTATCTGTATCTATCTATCTACCTACCTACCTATCTGTATCTATCAATCTACCTACCTACCTATCTCTATCAATCTATATACCTACCTACCTATCTCTATATATCTACCTACCTACCTACCTATCTGTATTTATCTATCTACCTACCTACCTATCTGTATCTATCTATCTACCTACCTACCTATCTGTATCTATCAATCTACCTACCTACCTATCTGTAGCTATCTACCTACCTACCTATCTGAATCTATCAATCTACCTACCTACCTTTCTGTATCTATCAATCTACTTACCTACCTATCTGAATCTATCATTCTACATACCTACCTATCTCTATCTATCTATCTACCTACCTACCTATCTGTATTTATCTATCTACCTACCTACCTATCTGTATCTATCTACCTACCTACCTACCTATCTGTATCTATCTACCTACCTACCTACCTATCTGTATTTATCTATCTACCTACCTACCTATCTCTATCTATCTATCTACCTACCTACCTATCTGTATCTATCTATCTACCTACCTACCTATCTGTATCTATCTACCTACCTATCTCTATCTATCTATCTACCTACCTACCTATCTGTATCTATCTATCTACCTACCTACCTACCTATCTCTATCTATCTATCTACCTACCTACCTATCTGTATTTATCTATCTACCTACCTACCTATCTGTATCTATCTATCTACCTACCTACCTATCTGTATCTATCAATCTACCTACCTACCTATCTCTATCTATCTACCTACCTACCTACCTATCTGTATTTATCTATCTATCTACCTACCTATCTGTATCTATCTACCTACCTACCTATCTCTATCTATCTACCTACCTACCTACCTATCTGTATCTATCAATCTACATACCTACCTATCTCTATCTATCTATCTACCTACCTACCTATCCGTATTTATCTATCTACCTACCTACCTATCTGTATCTATCTACCTACCTACCTACCTATCTCTATCTATCAATCTACATACCTACCTATCTCTATCTACCTATCTACCTACCTACCTATCTGTATTTATCTATCTACCTACCTACCTATCTGTATCTATCTATCTACCTACCTACCTATCTGTATCTATCAATCTACCTACCTACCTATCTCTATCTATCTATCTACCTACCTACCTATCTCTATCTATCTACTTACCTACCTACCTATCTGTATTTATCTATCTACCTACCTACCTATCTGTATCTATCTATCTACCTACCTACCTATCTGTATCTATCTACCTACCTACCTACCTATCTGTATTTATCTATCTACCTACCTACCTATCTCTATCTATCTATCTACCTACCTACCTATCTGTATCTATCTATCTACCTACCTACCTATCTGTATCTATCTACCTACCTACCTATCTCTATCTATCTACCTACCTACCTACCTATCTCTATCTATCTATCTACCTACCTACCTATCTGTATCTATCAATCTACCTACCTACCTATCTCTATCTATCTATCTACCTACCTACCTATCTCTATCTATCTACCTACCTACCTACCTATCTATATTTATCTATCTACCTACCTACCTATCTGTATCTATCTGTCTACCTACCTACCTATCTGTATCTATCAATCTACCTTCCTACCTATCTGTAGCTATCTACCTACCTACCTATCTGTATCTATCAATCTACCTACCTACCTATCTGTATCTATCAATCTACTTACCTACCTATCTGTATCTATCATTCTACATACCTACCTATCTGTATCTATCTATCTACCTACCTACCTATCTGTATTTATCTATCTACCTACCTACCTATCTGTATCTATCTATCTACCTACCTACCTATCTGTATCTATCTACCTACCTACCTACCTATCTGTATTTATCTATCTACCTACCTACCTATCTCTATCTATCTATCTACCTACCTACCTATCTGTATCTATCAATCTACTTACCTACCTATCTGTATCTATCATTCTACATACCTACCTATGTCTATCTCTCTATCTACCTACCTACCTATCTGTATTTATCTATCTACCTACCTACCTATCTGTATCTATCTATCTACCTACCTACCTATCTGTATCTATCAATCTACCTACCTACCTATCTCTATCTATCTATCTACCTACCTACCTATCTGTATCTATCTACCTACCTACCTCTATCTATCTATCTACCTACCTACCTATCTGTATCTATCAATCTACATACCTACCTATCTCTATCTATCTATCTATCTACCTACCTACCTATCTGTATTTATCTATCTACCTACCTACCTATCTGTATCTATCTATCTACCTACCTACCTATCTGTATCTATCAATCTACATACCTACCTATCTCTATCTATCTACCTACCTACCTATCTGTATCTATCTATCTACCTACCTACCTATCTCTATCTATCAATCTACCTACCTACCTATCTCTATCTATCTATCTACCTACCTACCTACCTCTATCTATCTACTTACCTACCTACCTATCTGTATTTATCTATCTACCTACCTACCTATCTCTATCTATCTATCTATCTACCTACCTATCTGTATCTATCTATCTACCTACCTACCTATCTGTATCTATCAATCTACCTACCTACCTATCTCTATCTATCTATCTACCTACCTACCTATCTCTATCTATCTACCTACCTACCTACCTATCTGTATTTATCTATCTACCTATCTACCTATCTGTATCTATCTATCTACCTACCTACCTATCTGTATCTATCAATCTACCTACCTACCTATCTGTAGCTATCTACCTACCTACCTATCTGTATCTATCAATCTACCTACCTACCTATCTGTATCTATCAATCTACTTACCTACCTATCTGAATCTATCATTCTACATACCTACCTATCTCTATCTATCTATCTACCTACCTACCTATCTGTATTTATCTATCTACCTACCTACCTATCTGTATCTATCTACCTACCTACCTACCTACCTATCTGTATCTATCTACCTACCTACCTACCTATCTGTATTTATCTATCTACCTACCTACCTATCTCTATCTATCTATCTACCTACCTACCTATCTGTATCTATCTATCTACCTACCTACCTATCTGTATCTATCTACCTACCTACCTATCTCTATCTATCTATCTACCTACCTACCTATCTGTATCTATCTATCTACCTACCTACCTATCTCTATCTATCTACCTACCTACCTACCTATCTGTATTTATCTATCTATCTACCTACCTATCTGTATCTATCTACCTACCTACCTATCTCTATCTATCTATCTACCTACCTACCTATCTGTATCTATCAACCTACATACCTACCTATCTCTATCTATCTATCTATCTACCTACCTACCTATCTGTATTTATCTATCTACCTACCTACCTATCTGTAACTATCTATCTACCTACCTACCTATCTGTATCTATCAATCTACATACCTACCTATCTCTATCTATCTATCTACCTACCTACCTATCTGTATTTATCTATCTACCTACCTACCTATCTGTATCTATCTATCTACCTACCTACCTATCTGTATCTATCAATCTACCTACCTACCTATCTCTATCTATCTATCTACCTACCTAGCTATCTCTATCTATCTACTTACCTACCTACCTATCTGTATTTATCTATCTACCTACCTACCAATCTCTATCTATCTATCTACCTACCTACCTATCTGTATCTATCTATCTACCTACCTACCTATCTGTATCTATCTACCTACCTACCTACCTATCTGTATTTATCTATCTACCTACCTACCTATCTCTATCTATCTATCTACCTACCTACCTATCTGTATCTATCTATCTACCTACCTACCTATCTGTATCTATCTACCTACCTACCTATCTCTATCTATCTACCTACCTACCTACCTATCTCTATCTATCTATCTACCTACCTACCTATCTCTATCTATCTACCTACATACCTACCTATCTGTATTTATCTATCTACCTACCTACCTATCTCTATCTATCTATCTACCTACCTACCTATCTGTATCTATCTATCTACCTACCTACTATCTACCTACCTACCTATCTGTATCTATCAATCTACCTACTAACCTATCTGTATCTATCAATCTACTTACCTACCTATCTGTATCTATCAATCTACCTACCTACCTATCTCTATCTATCTATCTACCTACCTACCTATCTCTATCTATCTACCTACCTACCTATCTCTATCTATCTACCTACCTACCTACCTATATGTATTTATCTATCTATCTACCTACCTATCTGTATCTATCTACCTACCTACCTATCTCTATCTATCTATCTACCTACCTACCTATCTCTATCTATCTATCTACCTACCTACCTATCTGTATTTATCTATCTACCTACCTACCTTTCTCTATCTATCTATCTACCTACCTACCTATCTGTATCTATCTATCTACCTACCTACCTATCTGTATCTATCAATCTACCTACCTACCTATGTCTATCTATCTACCTACCTACCTATCTCTATCTATCTATCTACCTACCTACCTATCTGTATCTATCAATCTACATACCTACCTATCTCTATCTATCTATCTACCTACCTACCTATCTGCATTTATCTATCTACCTACCTACCTATCTGTATCTATCTATCTACCTACCTACCTATCTGTATCTATCAATCTACCTACCTACCTATCTCTATCTATATATCTACCTACCTACCTATCTCTATCTATCTACCTACCTACCTACCTATCTGTATTTATCTATCTATCTACCTAACTATCTGTATCTATCTACCTACCTACCTATCTCTATCTATCTACCTACCTACCAACCTATCTGTATTTATCTATCTACCTACCTACCTTTCTCTATCTATCTACCTACCTACCTATCTGTATCTATCTATCTACCTACCTACCTATCTGTATCTATCAATCTACCTACCTAACTATGTCTATCTATCTACCTACCTACCTATCTCTATCTATCTATCTACCTACCTACCTATCTGTATCTATCAATCTACATACCTACCTATCTCTATCTATCTATCTATCTATCTATCTATCTATCTATCTATCTATCTATCTATCTATCTATCTATCTATCTATCTATCTATCTATCTATCTATCTATCTATCTATCTATCTATCTATCTATATATCTACCTACCTACCTATCTCTATCTATCTACCTACCTACCTACCTATCTGTATTTATCTATCTATCTACCTAACTATCTGTATCTATCTACCTACCTACCTATCTCTATCTATCTACCTACCTACCAACCTATCTCTATCTATCTACCTACCAACCTATCTGTATTTATCTATCTACCTACCTACCTTTCTCTATCTATCTACCTACCTACCTATCTGTATCTATCTATCTACCTACCTACCTATCTGTATCTATCAATCTACCTACCTAACTATGTCTATCTATCTACCTACCTACCTATCTCTATCTATCTATCTACCTACCTACCTATCTGTATCTATCAATCTACATACCTACCTATCTCTATCTATCTATCTATCTATCTATATATCTATCTATCTATCTATCTATCTATCTATCTATCTATCTATCTATCTATCTATCTATCTATCTATCTATCTATCTACCTACCTACCTATCTGTATTTATCTATCTATCTACCTACCTATCTGCATCTATCTACCTACCTACCTATCTGTATCTATCAATCTACCTACCTACCTATCTGTATCTATCAATCTACTTACCTACCTATCTGTATCTATCATTCTACATACCTACCTATCTCTATCTATCTATCTACCTACCTACCTATCTGTATTTATCTATCTACCTACCTACCTATCTGTATCTATCTATCTACCTACCTACCTATCTGTATCTATCAATCTACCTACCTACCTATCTCTATCTATCTACCTACCTACCTACCTATCTGTATTTATCTATCTATCTACCTACCTATCTGTATCTATCTACCTACCTACCTATCTCTATCTATCTATCTACCTACCTACCTATCTCTATCTATCTATCTACCTACCTACCTATCTCTATCTATCTATCTATCTATCTACCTACCTACCTATCTGTATTTATCTATCTACCTACCTACCTATCTCTATCCATCTACCTACCTACCTACCTATCTGTTTTATCTATCTACCTACCTACCTATCTCTATCTATCTATCTACCTACCTACCTATCTGTATCTATCTATCTACCTACCTACCTATCTGTATCTATCAATCTACCTACCTACCTATCTGTAGCTATCTACCTACTTACCTATCTGTATCTATCAATCTACCTACCTACCTATCTGTATCTGTCAATCTACTTACCTACCTATCTGTATCTATCATTCTACATACCTACCTATCTCTATCTATCTATCTACCTACCTACCTATCTGTATTTATCTATCTACCAACCTACCTATCTGTATCTATCTATCTACCTACCTACCTATCTGTATCTATCAATCTACCTACCTACCTATCTCTATCTATCTATCTACCTACCTACCTATCTCTATCTATCTACCTACCTACCTACCTATCTGTATTTATCTATCTATCTACCTACCTATCTGTATCTATCTACCTACCTACCTATCTCTATCTATCTACCTACCTACCTATCTGTATCTATCTACCTACCTACTTACCTATCTGTATCTATCAATCTACCTACCTACCTATCTGTATCTATCAATCTACTTACCTACCTATCTGTATCTATCATTCTACATACCTACCTATCTCTATCTATCTACCCACCTACCTATCTGTATTTATCTATCTACCTACCTACCTATCTGTACCTATCTATCTACCTACCTACCTATCTGTATCTATCAATCTACCTACCTACCTATCTCTATCTATCTATCTACCTACCTACCTATCTCTATCTATCTACCTACCTACCTGTCTGGATTTATCTATCTATCTACCTACCTATCTGTATCTATCTACCTATCTACCTATCTCTATCTATCTATCTACCTACCTACCTATCTGTATCTATCTACCTACCTACCTACCTATCTGTATTTATCTATCTATCTACCTACCTATCTGTATCTATCTACCTACCTACCTATCTCTATCTATCTATCTACCTACCTACCTATCTGTATTTATCTATCTACCTACCTACCTATCTCTATCCATCTACCTACCTACCTACCTATCTGTTTTATCTATCTACCTACCTACCTATCTCTATCTATCTATCTACCTACCTACCTATCTGTATCTATCTATCTACCTACCTACCTATCTGTATCTATCAATCTACCTACCTACCTATCTGTAGCTATCTACCTACTTACCTATCTGTATCTATCAATCTACCTACCTACCTATCTGTATCTGTCAATCTACTTACCTACCTATCTGTATCTATCATTCTACATACCTACCTATCTCTATCTATCTATCTACCTACCTACCTATCTGTATTTATCTATCTACCAACCTACCTATCTGTATCTATCTATCTACCTACCTACCTATCTGTATCTATCAATCTACCTACCTACCTATCTCTATCTATCTATCTACCTACCTACCTATCTCTATCTATCTACCTACCTACCTACCTATCTGTATTTATCTATCTATCTACCTACCTATCTGTATCTATCTACCTACCTACCTATCTCTATCTATCTACCTACCTACCTATCTGTATCTATCTACCTACCTACTTACCTATCTGTATCTATCAATCTACCTACCTACCTATCTGTATCTATCAATCTACTTACCTACCTATCTGTATCTATCATTCTACATACCTACCTATCTCTATCTATCTACCCACCTACCTATCTGTATTTATCTATCTACCTACCTACCTATCTGTACCTATCTATCTACCTACCTACCTATCTGTATCTATCAATCTACCTACCTACCTATCTCTATCTATCTATCTACCTACCTACCTATCTCTATCTATCTACCTACCTACCTGTCTGGATTTATCTATCTATCTACCTACCTATCTGTATCTATCTACCTATCTACCTATCTCTATCTATCTATCTACCTACCTACCTATCTGTATCTATCTACCTACCTACCTACCTATCTGTATTTATCTATCTATCTACCTACCTATCTGTATCTATCTACCTACCTACCTATCTCTATCTATCTATCTACCTACCTACCTATCTCTAACTATCTACCTACTTACCTACCTATCTGTATTTATCTATCTATCTACCTACCTATCTGTATCTATCTACCTACCTACCTATCTCTATTAATCTATCTACCTACCTACCTATCTGTATCTATCAATCTACCTACCTACCTATCTCTATCTATCAATCTACCTACCTACCTATCTCTATCTATCTATCTACCTACCTACCTATCTCTATCTATCTACCTACCTACCTACCTATCTGTATTTATCTATCTATCTACCTACCTATCTGTATCTATCTACCTACCTACCTATCTCTATCTATCTATCTACCTACCTATCTGTATCTATCAATCTACCCACCTACCTATCTGTATCTATCAATCTACTTACCTACCTATCTGTATCTATCATTCTACATACCTACCTATCTCTATCTATCTATCTACCTACCTACCTATCTGTATTTATCTATCTACCTACCTACCTATCTGTATCTATCTATCTATCTACCTACCTATGTGTATCTATCAATCGACCTACCTACCTATCTCTATCTATCTATCTACCTACCTACCTATCTCTATCTATCTACCTACCTACCTACCTATCTGTATTTATCTATCTATCTACCTACCTATCTGTATCTATCTACCTACCTACCTCTCTATCTATCTATCTACCTACCTACCTATATCTATCTATCTATCTACCTACCTACCTATCTGTATTTATCTATCTACCTACCTACCTTTCTCTATCTATCTATCTACCTACCTACCTATCTCTAACTATCTACCTACTTACCTACCTATCTGTATTTATCTATCTATCTACCTACCTATCTGTATCTATCTACCTACCTACCTATCTCTATCTATCTATCTACCTACCTACCTATCTGTATTTATCTATCTACCTACCTACCTATCTCTATCCATCTACCTACCTACCTACCTATCTGTTTTATCTATCTACCTACCTACCTATCTCTATCTATCTATCTACCTACCTACCTATCTGTATCTATCTATCTACCTACCTACCTATCTGTATCTATCAATCTACCTACCTACCTATCTGTAGCTATCTACCTACTTACCTATCTGTATCTATCAATCTACCTACCTACCTATCTGTATCTGTCAATCTACTTACCTACCTATCTGTATCTATCATTCTACATACCTACCTATCTCTATCTATCTATCTACCTACCTACCTATCTGTATTTATCTATCTACCAACCTACCTATCTGTATCTATCTATCTACCTACCTACCTATCTGTATCTATCAATCTACCTACCTACCTATCTCTATCTATCTATCTACCTACCTACCTATCTCTATCTATCTACCTACCTACCTACCTATCTGTATTTATCTATCTATCTACCTACCTATCTGTATCTATCTACCTACCTACCTATCTCTATCTATCTACCTACCTACCTATCTGTATCTATCTACCTACCTACTTACCTATCTGTATCTATCAATCTACCTACCTACCTATCTGTATCTATCAATCTACTTACCTACCTATCTGTATCTATCATTCTACATACCTACCTATCTCTATCTATCTACCCACCTACCTATCTGTATTTATCTATCTACCTACCTACCTATCTGTACCTATCTATCTACCTACCTACCTATCTGTATCTATCAATCTACCTACCTACCTATCTCTATCTATCTATCTACCTACCTACCTATCTCTATCTATCTACCTACCTACCTGTCTGGATTTATCTATCTATCTACCTACCTATCTGTATCTATCTACCTATCTACCTATCTCTATCTATCTATCTACCTACCTACCTATCTGTATCTATCTACCTACCTACCTACCTATCTGTATTTATCTATCTATCTACCTACCTATCTGTATCTATCTACCTACCTACCTATCTCTATCTATCTATCTACCTACCTACCTATCTCTAACTATCTACCTACTTACCTACCTATCTGTATTTATCTATCTATCTACCTACCTATCTGTATCTATCTACCTACCTACCTATCTCTATTAATCTATCTACCTACCTACCTATCTGTATCTATCAATCTACCTACCTACCTATCTCTATCTATCAATCTACCTACCTACCTATCTCTATCTATCTATCTACCTACCTACCTATCTCTATCTATCTACCTACCTACCTACCTATCTGTATTTATCTATCTATCTACCTACCTATCTGTATCTATCTACCTACCTACCTATCTCTATCTATCTATCTACCTACCTATCTGTATCTATCAATCTACCCACCTACCTATCTGTATCTATCAATCTACTTACCTACCTATCTGTATCTATCATTCTACATACCTACCTATCTCTATCTATCTATCTACCTACCTACCTATCTGTATTTATCTATCTACCTACCTACCTATCTGTATCTATCTATCTATCTACCTACCTATGTGTATCTATCAATCGACCTACCTACCTATCTCTATCTATCTATCTACCTACCTACCTATCTCTATCTATCTACCTACCTACCTACCTATCTGTATTTATCTATCTATCTACCTACCTATCTGTATCTATCTACCTACCTACCTCTCTATCTATCTATCTACCTACCTACCTATATCTATCTATCTATCTACCTACCTACCTATCTGTATTTATCTATCTACCTACCTACCTTTCTCTATCTATCTATCTACCTACCTACCTATCTCTAACTATCTACCTACTTACCTACCTATCTGTATTTATCTATCTATCTACCTACCTATCTGTATCTATCTACCTACCTACCTATCTCTATCTATCTATCTACCTACCTACCTATCTGTATTTATCTATCTACCTACCTACCTATCTCTATCCATCTACCTACCTACCTACCTATCTGTTTTATCTATCTACCTACCTACCTATCTCTATCTATCTATCTACCTACCTACCTATCTGTATCTATCTATCTACCTACCTACCTATCTGTATCTATCAATCTACCTACCTACCTATCTGTAGCTATCTACCTACTTACCTATCTGTATCTATCAATCTACCTACCTACCTATCTGTATCTGTCAATCTACTTACCTACCTATCTGTATCTATCATTCTACATACCTACCTATCTCTATCTATCTATCTACCTACCTACCTATCTGTATTTATCTATCTACCAACCTACCTATCTGTATCTATCTATCTACCTACCTACCTATCTGTATCTATCAATCTACCTACCTACCTATCTCTATCTATCTATCTACCTACCTACCTATCTCTATCTATCTACCTACCTACCTACCTATCTGTATTTATCTATCTATCTACCTACCTATCTGTATCTATCTACCTACCTACCTATCTCTATCTATCTACCTACCTACCTATCTGTATCTATCTACCTACCTACTTACCTATCTGTATCTATCAATCTACCTACCTACCTATCTGTATCTATCAATCTACTTACCTACCTATCTGTATCTATCATTCTACATACCTACCTATCTCTATCTGTCTACCCACCTACCTATCTGTATTTATCTATCTACCTACCTACCTATCTGTACCTATCTATCTACCTACCTACCTATCTGTATCTATCAATCTACCTACCTACCTATCTCTATCTATCTATCTACCTACCTACCTATCTCTATCTATCTACCTACCTACCCCTGTCTGGATTTATCTATCTATCTACCTACCTACATATCTGTATTTATCTATCTACCTACCTACGTATCTGTATCTATCTATCTACCTACCTACCTATCTGTATCTATCAATCTACCTACCTACCTATCTCTATCTATCTACCTACCTACCTACCTATCTGTATTTATCTATCTATCTACCTACCTATCTGTATCTATCTACCTACCTACCTATCTCTATCTATCTATCTACCTACCTACCTATCTCTATCTATCTATCTACCTACCTACCTATCTGTATTTATCTATCTACCTACCTACCTTTCTCTATCTATCTATCTACCTACCTACCTATCTGTATCTATCTATCTACCTACCTACCTATCTGTATCTATCAATCTACCTACCTACCTTTGTCTATCTATCTACCTACCTATCTCTATCTATCTATCTACCTACCTACCTATCTGTATCTATCAATCTACATACCTACCTACCTATCTCTATCTATCTATCTACCTACCTACCTATCTGTATTTATCTATCTACCTACCTATCTGTATCTATCTATCTACCTACCTACCTATCTGTATCTATCAATCTACCTACCTACCTATCTCTATCTATCTATCTACCTACCTACCTATCTCTATCTATCTACCTACCTACCTACCTATCTGTATTTATCTATCTATCGACCTACCTATCTGTATCTATCTACCTACCTACCTATCTCTATCTATCTATCTACCTACCTACCTATCTCTATCTATCTATCTACCTACCTACCTATCTCTATCTATCTATCCACCTACCTACCTATCTGTATCTATCAATCTACCTACCTACCTATGTCTATCTATCTACCTACCTACCTATCTCTATCTATCTATCTACCTACCTACCTATCTGTATCTATCAATCTACATACTTACCTATCTCTATCTATCTATCTACCTACCTACCTACCTGTATCTATCTATCTATCTACCTACCTATCTGTATCTATCTATCTACCTACCTACCTATCTGTATCTATCAATCTACCTACCTAACTATCTGTAGATATCTACCTACCTACCTATCTGTATCTATCAATCTACCTACCTACCTATCTCTATCTATCTATCTACCTACCTACCTATCTCTATCTACCTACCTACCTACCGACCTATCTGTATTTATCTATCTATCTACCTACCTATCTCTATCTATCTACCTACCTACCTATCTCTATCTATCTACCTACCTACCTACCTATATGTATTTATCTATCTATCTACCTACCTATCTGTATCTATCTACCTACCTACCTATCTCTATCTATCTATCTATCTACCTACCTACCTATCTGTATCTATCAATCTACCTACCTACCTATCTCTATCTATCTATCTACCTACCTACCTATCAGTATTTATCTACCTACCTACCTACCTATCTGTATCTATCTATCTACCTACCTACCTATCTGTATCTATCAATCTACCTACCTACCTATCTCTATCTATCTATCTACCTACCTACCTATCTCTATCTATCTACCAACCTACCGACCTATATGTATTTATCTATCTATCTACATACCTATCTGTATCTATCTACCTACCTACCTATCTCTATCTATCTATCTACCTACCTACCTATCTGTTTCTATCTATCTACCTACCTACCTATCTGTATCTATCAATCTACCTACCTACCTATCTGTATCTATCAATCTACTTACCTACCTATATGCATCTATCATTCTATATACCTACCTATCTCTATCTATCTATCTACCTACCTACCTATCTGTATTTATCTATCTACCTACCTACGTATCTGTATCTATCTATCTACCTACCTACCTATCTGTATCTATCAATCTACCTACCTACCTATCTGTATCTATCTACCTACCTACCTATCTCTATCTATCTATCTACCTACCTACCTATCTCTATCTATCTATCTACCTACCTACCTATCTCTATCTATCTACCTACCTACCTATCTGTATTTATCTATCTACCTACCTACCTTTCTCTATCTATCTATCTACCTACCTACCTATCTGTATCTATCTATCTACCTACCTACCTATCTGTATCTATCAATCTACCTACCTACCTATGTCTATCTATCTACCTACCTACCTATCTCTATCTATCTATCTACCTACCTACCTATCTGTATCTATCAATCTACATACCTACCTATCTCTATCTATCTATCTACCTACCTACCTATCTGTATTTATCTATCTACCTACCTACGTATCTGTATCTATCTATCTACCTACCTACCTATCTGTATCTATCAATCTACCTACCTACCTATCTCTATCTATCTACCTACCTACCTACCTATCTGTATTTATCTATCTATCTACCTACCTATCTGTATCTATCTACCTACCTACCTATCTCTATCTATCTATCTACCTACCTACCTATCTCTATCTATCTATCTACCTACCTACCTATCTCTATCTATCTACCTACCTACCTATCTGTATTTATCTATCTACCTACCTACCTTTCTCTATCTATCTATCTACCTACCTACCTATCTGTATCTATCTATCTACCTACCTACCTATCTGTATCTATCAATCTACCTACCTACCTATGTCTATCTATCTACCTACCTACCTATCTCTATCTATCTATCTACCTACCTACCTATCTGTATCTATCAATCTACATACCTAACTATCTCTATCTATCTATCTACCTACCTGTCTGGATTTATCTATCTATCTACCTACCTACATATCTGTATTTATCTATCTACCTACCTACGTATCTGTATCTATCTATCTACCTACCTACCTATCTGTATCTATCAATCTACCTACCTACCTATCTCTATCTATCTACCTACCTACCTACCTATCTGTATTTATCTATCTATCTACCTACCTATCTGTATCTATCTACCTACCTACCTATCTCTATCTATCTATCTACCTACCTACCTATCTCTATCTATCTATCTACCTACCTACCTATCTGTATTTATCTATCTACCTACCTACCTTTCTCTATCTATCTATCTACCTACCTACCTATCTGTATCTATCTATCTACCTACCTACCTATCTGTATCTATCAATCTACCTACCTACCTTTGTCTATCTATCTACCTACCTATCTCTATCTATCTATCTATCTACCTACCTACCTATCTGTATCTATCAATCTACATACCTACCTACCTATCTCTATCTATCTATCTACCTACCTACCTATCTGTATTTATCTATCTACCTACCTATCTGTATCTATCTATCTACCTACCTACCTATCTGTATCTATCAATCTACCTACCTACCTTTGTCTATCTATCTACCTACCTATCTCTATCTATCTATCTACCTACCTACCTATCTGTATCTATCAATCTACATACCTACCTACCTATCTCTATCTATCTATCTACCTACCTACCTATCTGTATTTATCTATCTACCTACCTATCTGTATCTATCTATCTACCTACCTACCTATCTGTATCTATCAATCTACCTACCTACCTATCTCTATCTATCTATCTACCTACCTACCTATCTCTATCTATCTATCTACCTACCTACCTATCTGTATTTATCTATCTACCTACCTACCTTTCTCTATCTATCTATCTACCTACCTACCTATCTGTATCTATCTATCTACCTACCTACCTATCTGTATCTATCAATCTACCTACCTACCTTTGTCTATCTATCTACCTACCTATCTCTATCTATCTATCTACCTACCTACCTATCTGTATCTATCAATCTACATACCTACCTACCTATCTCTATCTATCTATCTACCTACCTACCTATCTGTATTTATCTATCTACCTACCTATCTGTATCTATCTATCTACCTACCTACCTATCTGTATCTATCAATCTACCTACCTACCTATCTCTATCTATCTATCTACCTACCTACCTATCTCTATCTATCTACCTACCTACCTACCTATCTGTATTTATCTATCTATCGACCTACCTATCTGTATCTACCTACCTACCTACCTATCTCTATCTATCTATCTACCTACCTACCTATCTCTATCTATCTATCTACCTACCTACCTATCTCTATCTATCTATCCACCTACCTACCTATCTGTATCTATCAATCTACCTACCTACCTATGTCTATCTATCTACCTACCTACCTATCTCTATCTATCTATCTATCTACCTACCTACCTATCTGTATCTATCAATCTACATACCTACCTATCTCTATCTATCTATCTACCTACCTACCTACCTGTATCTATCTATCTATCTACCTACCTATCTGTATCTATCTATCTACCTACCTACCTATCTGTATCTATCAATCTACCTACCTAACTATCTGTAGATATCTACCTACCTACCTATCTGTATCTATCAATCTACCTACCTACCTATCTCTATCTATCTATCTACCTACCTACCTATCTCTATCTACCTACCTACCTACCGACCTATCTGTATTTATCTATCTATCTACCTACCTATCTCTATCTATCTACCTACCTACCTATCTCTATCTATCTACCTACCTACCTACCTATATGTATTTATCTATATATCTACCTACCTATCTGTATCTATCTACCTACCTACCTATCTCTATCTATCTATCTATCTACCTACCTACCTATCTGTATCTATCAATCTACCTACCTACCTATCTCTATCTATCTATCTACCTACCTACCTATCAGTATTTATCTACCTACCTACCTACCTATCTGTATCTATCTATCTACCTACCTACCTATCTGTATCTATCAATCTACCTACCTACCTATCTCTATCTATCTATCTACCTACCTACCTATCTCTATCTATCTACCAACCTACCGACCTATATGTATTTATCTATCTATCTACATACCTATCTGTATCTATCTACCTACCTACCTATCTCTATCTATCTATCTACCTACCTACCTATCTGTTTCTATCTATCTACCTACCTACCTATCTGTATCTATCAATCTACCTACCTACCTATCTGTATCTATCAATCTACTTACCTACCTATATGCATCTATCATTCTATATACCTACCTATCTCTATCTATCTATCTACCTACCTACCTATCTGTATTTATCTATCTACCTACCTACGTATCTGTATCTATCTATCTACCTACCTACCTATCTGTATCTATCAATCTACCTACCTACCTATCTCTATCTATCTACCTACCTACCTACCTATCTGTATTTATCTATCTATCTTCCTACCTATCTGTATCTATCTACCTACCTACCTATCTCTATCTATCTATCTACCTACCTACCTATCTCTATCTATCTATCTACCTACCTACCTATCTCTATCTATCTACCTACCTACCTATCTGTATTTATCTATCTACCTACCTACCTTTCTCTATCTATCTATCTACCTACCTACCTATCTGTATCTATCTATCTACCTACCTACCTATCTGTATCTATCAATCTACCTACCTACCTATCTCTATCTATCTACCTACCTACCTATCTCTATCTATCTATCTACCTACCTACCTATCTGTATCTATCAATCTACATACCTACCTATCTCTATCTATCTATCTACCTACCTACCTATCTGTATTTATCTATCTACCTACCTACGTATCTGTATCTATCTATCTACCTACCTACCTATCTGTATCTATCAATCTACCTACCTACCTATCTCTATCTATCTACCTACCTACCTACCTATCTGTATTTATCTATCTATCTACCTACCTATCTGTATCTATCTACCTACCTACCTATCTCTATCTATCTATCTACCTACCTACCTATCTCTATCTATCTATCTACCTACCTACCTATCTCTATCTATCTACCTACCTACCTATCTGTATTTATCTATCTACCTACCTACCTTTCTCTATCTATCTATCTACCTACCTACCTATCTGTATCTATCTATCTACCTACCTACCTATCTGTATCTATCAATCTACCTACCTACCTATGTCTATCTATCTACCTACCTACCTATCTCTATCTATCTATCTACCTACCTACCTATCTGTATCTATCAATCTACATACCTACCTATCTCTATCTATCTATCTACCTACCTACCTATCTGTATCTATCAATCTACCTACCTACCTATGTCTATCTATCTACCTACCTACCTATCTCTATCTATCTATCTACCTACCTACCTATCTGTATCTATCAATCTACATACCTACATATCTCTATCTATCTATCTACCTACCTACCTATCTGTATTTATCTATCTACCTACCTACCTATCTGTATCTATCTATCTACCTACCTACCTATCTGTATCTATCAATCTACCTACCTATCTATCTCTATCTATATATCTACCTACCTACCTTTCTCTATCTATCTACCTACCTACCTATCTGTATCTATCTATCTACCTACCTACCTATCTGTATCTATCAATCTACCTACCTACCTATCTGTATCTATCAATCTACTTACCTACCTATCTGTATCTATCATTCTACATACCTACCTATCTCTATCTATCTATCTACCTACCTACCTATCTGTATTTATCTACCTACCTACCTACCTATCTGTATCTATCTATCTACCTACCTACCTATCTGTATCTATCAATCTACCTACCTACCTATCTCTATCTATCTACCTACCTACCTACCTATCTCTATCTATCTACCAACCTACCGACCTATCTGTATTTATCTATCTATCTACCTACCTATCTGTATCTATCTACCTACCTACCTATCTCTATCTATCTATCTACCTACCTACCTATCTGTATCTATCTATCTACCTACCTACCTATCTGTATCTATCAATCTACCTACCTACCTATCTGTATCTATCAATCTACTTACCTACCTATCTGTATCTATCATTCTACATACCTACCTATCTCTATCTATCTAACTACCTACCTACCTATCTGTATTTATCTATCTACCTACCTACGTATCTGTATCTATCTATCTACCTACCTACCTATCTGTATTTATCTATCTATCTACCTACCTATCTGTATCTATCTACCTACCTACCTATCTCTATCTATCTACCTACCTACCTACCTATCTGTATTTATCTATCTATCTACCTACCTATCTGTATCTATCTACCTACCTACCTATCTCTATCTATCTATCTACCTACCTACCTATCTCTATCTATCTATCTACCTACCTACCTATCTGTATTTATCTATCTACCTACCTACCATTCTCTATCTATCTATCTACCTACCTACCTATCTGTATCTATCTATCTATCTACCTACCTATCTGTATCTATCAATCTACCTACCTACCTATGTCTATCTATCTACCTACCTACCTATCTCTATCTATCTATCTACCTACCTACCTATCTGTATCTATCAATCTACATACCTACCTATCTCTATCTATCTATCTACCTACCTACCTATCTGTATCTATCAATCTACCTACCTACCTATGTCTATCTATCTACCTACCTACCTATCTCTATCTATCTATCTACCTACCTACCTATCTGTATCTATCAATCTACATACCTACCTATCTCTATCTATCTATCTACCTACCTACCTATCTGTATTTATCTATCTACCTACCTACCTATCTGTATCTATCTATCTACCTACCTACCTATCTGTATCTATCAATCTACCTACCTACCTATCTCTATCTATATATCTACCTACCTACCTTTCTTTATCTATCTACCTACCTACCTATCTGTATCTATCTATCTACCTACCTACCTATCTGTATCTATCAATCTACCTACCTACCTATCTGTATCTATCAATCTACTTACCTACCTATCTGTATCTATCATTCTACATACCTACCTATCTCTATCTATCTATCTACCTACCTACCTATCTGTATTTATCTACCTACCTACCTACCTATCTGTATCTATCTATCTACCTACCTACCTATCTGTATCTATCAATCTACCTACCTACCTATCTCTATCTATCTACCTACCTACCTACCTATCTCTATCTATCTACCAACCTACCGACCTATCTGTATTTATCTATCTATCTACCTACCTATCTGTATCTATCTACCTACCTACCTATCTCTATCTATCTATCTACCTACCTACCTATCTGTATTTATCTATCTACCTACCTACCTTTCTCTATCTATCTATCTACCTACCTACCTATCTGTATCTATCAATCTACCTACCTACCTATCTCTATCTATATATCTACCTACCTACCTTTCTTTATCTATCTACCTACCTACCTATCTGTATCTATCTATCTACCTACCTACCTATCTGTATCTATCTATCTACCTACCTACCTATCTGTATATATCAATCTACTTACCTACCTATCTGTATCTATCATTCTACATACCTACCTATCTCTATCTATCTATCTACCTACCTACATATCTGTATTTATCTATCTACCTACCTACGTATCTGTATCTATCTATCTAGCTACCTACCTATCTGTATCTATCAATCTACCTACCTACCTATCTCTATCTATCTATCTACCTACCTACCTATCTGTATTTATCTATCTATCTACCTACCTATCTGTATCTATCTACCTACCTACCTATCTCTATCTATCTATCTACCTACCTACCTATCTGTATTTATCTATCTACCTACCTACCTTTCTCTATCTATCTATCTACCTACCTACCTATCTGTATCTATCTATCTACCTACCTACCTATCTGTATCTATCAATCTACCTACCTACCTTTGTCTATCTATCTACCTACCTATCTCTATCTATCTATCTACCTACCTACCTATCTGTATCTATCAATCTACATACCTACCTACCTATCTCTATCTATCTATCTACCTACCTACCTATCTGTATTTATCTATCTACCTACCTATCTGTATCTATCTATCTACCTACCTACCTATCTGTATCTATCAATCTACCTACCTACCTATCTCTATCTATCTATCTACCTACCTACCTATCTCTATCTATCTACCTACCTACCTACCTATCTGTATTTATCTATCTATCTATCTACCTACCTATCTGTATCTATCTACCTACCTACCTATCTCTATCTATCTATCTACCTACCTACCTATCTGTATCTATCTACCTACCTACCTACCTATCTGTATCTATCAATCTACCTACCTACCTATCTGTATCTATCAATCTACTTACCTACCTATCTCTATCTATCTATCTACCTATCTACCTATCTCTATCTATCTATCTACCTACCTACCTATCTGTATTTATCAATCTACCTACCTACCTATCTGTACCTATCTATCTACCTACCTAGCTATATGTATTTATCAATCTACCTACCTACCTATCTCTATCTATCTATCTACCTACCTACCTATCTCTATCTATCTACCTACCTACTTACCTATCTGTATTTATCTATCTATCTACCTACCTATCTGTATCTATCTACCTACCTACCTATCTCTATCTATCTATCTACCTACCTACCTATCTGTATCTATCTATCTACCTACCTACCTATCTGTATCTATCAATATACCTACCTACGTATCTGTATCTATCAATCTACTTACCTACCTATCTGTATCTATCATTCTACATACCTACCTATCTCTATCTATCCATCTACCTACCTACCTATCTCTATTTATCTATCTACCTACCTACCTATCTGTTTCTATCTATCTACCTACCTACCTATCTGTATCTATCAATCTACCTACCTACCTATCTCTATCTATCTATCTACCTACCTACCTATCTCTATTTATCTATCTACCTACCTACCTATCTGTTTCTATCTATCTACCTACCTACCTATCTATATCTATCAATCTACCTACCTACCTATCTCTATCTATCTATCTACCTACCTACCTATCTCTATCTATCTACCTACCTACCTACATATCTGTATTTATCTATTTACCTATCTATCTGTATCTATCTACCTACCTACCTATCTTTATCTATCTATCTACCTACCTACCTATCTGTATCTATCTATCTACCTACCTACCTATCTGTATCTATCAATCTACCTGCCTACCTATCTCTATCTATCTACCTACCTACCTACCTATCTGTATTTATCTATCTATCTACCTACCTATCTGTATCTATCTACCTACCTACCTATCTGTATCTATCTATCTACATACCTACCTATCTCTATCTATCTATCTACCTACCTACCTATCTCTATTTATCTATCTACCTACCTACCTATCTCTATCTATCTACCTACCTACCTACCTATCTGTATCTATCAATCTACCTACCTACCTATCTCTATCTATCTATCTACCTACCTACCTATCTCTATCTATCTACCTACCTACATATCTGTATTTATCTATCTACCTACCTATCTGTATCTATCTACCTACCTACCTATCTCTATCTATCTATCTACCTACCTACCTATCTGTATCTATCTATCTACCTACCTACCTATCTGTATCTATCAATCTACCTGCCTACCTATCTGTATCTATCAATCTACTTACCTACCTATCTGTATCTATCATTCTACATACCTACCTATCTCTATCTATCTATCTACCTACCTACCTATCTCTATTTATCTATCTACCTACCTACCTATCTGTATCTATCTACCTACCTACCTATCTGTATCTATCTATCTACATACCTACCTATCTCTATCTATCTATCTACCTACCTACCTATCTCTATTTATCTATCTACCTACCTACCTATCTCTATCTATCTACCTACCTACCTACCTATCTGTATCTATCAATCTACCTACCTACCTATCTCTATCTATCTATCTACCTACCTACCTATCTCTATCTATCTACCTACCTACATATCTGTATTTATCTATCTACCTACCTATCTGTATCTATCTACCTACCTACCTATCTCTATCTATCTATCTACCTACCTACCTATCTGTATCTATCTATCTACCTACCTACCTATCTGTATCTATCAATCTACCTGCCTACCTATCTGTATCTATCAATCTACTTACCTACCTATCTGTATCTATCATTCTACATACCTACCTATCTCTATCTATCTATCTATCTATCTACCTACCTACCTATCTCTATTTATCTATCTACCTACCTACCTATCTGTATCTATCTATCTACCTACCTACCTATCTGTATCTATCAATCTACCTACCTACCTATCTCTATCTATCTATCTACCTACCTACCTATCTCTATCTATCTACCTACCTACCTACCTATCTGTATTTATCTATCTATCTACCTACCTATCTGTATCTATCTACCTACCTACCTATCTCTATCTATCTACCTACCTACCTATCTGTATCTATCTATCTACCTACCTACCTATCTGTATCTATCTATCTACATACCTACCTATCTCTATCTATCTATCTACCTACCTACCTATCTCTATTTATCTATCTACCTACCTACCTATCTCTATCTATCTACCTACCTACCTACCTATCTGTATCTATCAATCTACCTACCTACCTATCTCTATCTATCTATCTACCTACCTACCTATCTCTATCTATCTACCTACCTACCTACCTATCTGTATTTATCTATCTATCTACCTACCTATCTGTATCTATCTACCTACCTACTTATCTCTATCTATCTATCTACCTACCTACCTATCTTTATCTATCTATCTACATACCTACCTACCTATCTGTATCTATCAATCTACCTACCTACCTATCTGTATCTATCAATCTACTTACCTACCTATCTGTATCTATCATTCTACATACCTACCTATTTCTATCTATCTATCTACCTACCTACCTATCTCTATTTATCTATCTACCTACCTACCTATCTGTATCTATCTATCTACCTACCTACCTATCTGTATCTATCAATCTACCTACCTACCTATCTCTATCTATCTATCTACCTACCTTCCTATCTCTATCTATCTACCTACCTACCTACCTATCTGTATTTATCTATCTATCTACCTACCTATCTGTATCTATCTACCTACCTACCTATCTCTATCTATCTATCTACCTACCTACCTATCTGTATCTATCTATCAACCTACCTACCTATCTGTATCTATCAATCTACCTACCTACCTATCTGTATCTATCAATCTACTTACCTACCTATCTGTATCTATCATTCTACATACCTACCTAACTCTATCTATCTATCTACCTACCTACCTATCTGTATTTATCTATCTACCTACCTACCTATCTGTACCTATCTATCTACCTACCTACCTATATGTATCTATCAATCTACCTACCTACCTATCTCTATCTATCTATCTACCTACCTACCTATCTCTATCTATCTACCTACCTACCTACCTATCTGTATTTATCTATCTATCTACCTACCTATCTGTATCTATCTACCTACCTACCTATCTGTATCTATCTATCTACATACCTACCTATCTCTATCTATCTATCTACCTACCTACCTATCTCTATTTATCTATCTACCTACCTACCTATCTCTATCTATCTACCTACCTACCTACCTATCTGTATCTATCAATCTACCTACCTACCTATCTCTATCTATCTATCTACCTACCTACCTATCTCTATCTATCTACCTACCTACATATCTGTATTTATCTATCTACCTACCTATCTGTATCTATCTACCTACCTACCTATCTCTATCTATCTATCTACCTACCTACCTATCTGTATCTATCTATCTACCTACCTACCTATCTGTATCTATCAATCTACCTGCCTACCTATCTGTATCTATCAATCTACTTACCTACCTATCTGTATCTATCATTCTACATACCTACCTATCTCTATCTATCTATCTATCTACCTACCTACCTATCTCTATTTATCTATCTACCTACCTACCTATCTGTATCTATCTATCTACCTACCTACCTATCTGTATCTATCAATCTACCTACCTACCTATCTCTATCTATCTATCTACCTACCTACCTATCTCTATCTATCTACCTACCTACCTACCTATCTGTATTTATCTATCTATCTACCTACCTATCTGTATCTATCTACCTACCTACCTATCTCTATCTATCTACCTACCTACCTATCTGTATCTATCTATCTACCTACCTACCTATCTGTATCTATCTATCTACATACCTACCTATCTCTATCTATCTATCTACCTACCTACCTATCTCTATTTATCTATCTACCTACCTACCTATCTCTATCTATCTACCTACCTACCTACCTATCTGTATCTATCAATCTACCTACCTACCTATCTCTATCTATCTATCTACCTACCTACCTATCTCTATCTATCTACCTACCTACCTACCTATCTGTATTTATCTATCTATCTACCTACCTATCTGTATCTATCTACCTACCTACTTATCTCTATCTATCTATCTACCTACCTACCTATCTGTATCTATCTATCTACATACCTACCTACCTATCTGTATCTATCAATCTACCTACCTACCTATCTGTATCTATCAATCTACTTACCTACCTATCTGTATCTATCATTCTACATACCTACCTATTTCTATCTATCTATCTACCTACCTACCTATCTCTATTTATCTATCTACCTACCTACCTATCTGTATCTATCTATCTACCTACCTACCTATCTGTATCTATCAATCTACCTACCTACCTATCTCTATCTATCTATCTACCTACCTTCCTATCTCTATCTATCTACCTACCTACCTACCTATCTGTATTTATCTATCTATCTACCTACCTATCTGTATCTATCTACCTACCTACCTATCTCTATCTATCTATCTACCTACCTACCTATCTGTATCTATCTATCAACCTACCTACCTATCTGTATCTATCAATCTACCTACCTACCTATCTGTATCTATCAATCTACTTACCTACCTATCTGTATCTATCATTCTACATACCTACCTAACTCTATCTATCTATCTACCTACCTACCTATCTGTATTTATCTATCTACCTACCTACCTATCTGTACCTATCTATCTACCTACCTACCTATATGTATCTATCAATCTACCTACCTACCTATCTCTATCTATCTATCTACCTACCTACCTATCTCTATCTATCTACCTACCTACCTACCTATCTGTATTTATCTATCTATCTACCTACCTATCTGTATCTATCTACCTACCTACCTATCTGTATCTATCTATCTACATACCTACCTATCTCTATCTATCTATCTACCTACCTACCTATCTCTATTTATCTATCTACCTACCTACCTATCTCTATCTATCTACCTACCTACCTACCTATCTGTATCTATCAATCTACCTACCTACCTATCTCTATCTATCTATCTACCTACCTACCTATCTCTATCTATCTACCTACCTACCTACATATCTGTATTTATCTATCTACCTACCTATCTGTATCTATCTACCTACCTACCTATCTCTATCTATCAATCTACCTACCTATCTGTATCTATCAATCTACCTACCTACCTATCTGTATCTATCAATCTACCTGCCTACCTATCTGTATCTATCAATCTACTTACCTACCTATCTGTATCTATCATTCTACATACCTACCTATCTCTATCTATCTATCTATCTACCTACCTACCTATCTCTATTTATCTATCTACCTACCTACCTATCTGTATCTATCAATCTACCTACCTACCTATCTGTATCTATCAATCTACCTACCTACCTATCTCTATCTATCTATCTACCTACCTACCTATCTCTATCTATCTACCTACCTACCTACCTATCTGTATTTATCTGTCTATCTACCTACCTATCTGTATCTATCTACCTACCTACCTATCTCTATCTATCTATCTACCTACCTACCTATCTGTATCTATCTATCTACCTACCTACCTATCTGTATCTATCTATCTACATACCTACCTATCTCTATCTATCTATCTACCTACCTACCTATCTCTATTTATCTATCTACCTACCTACCTATCTCTATCTATCTACCTACCTACCTACCTATCTGTATCTATCAATCTACCTACCTACCTATCTCTATCTATCTATCTACCTACCTACCTATCTCTATCTACCTACCTACCTACCTATCTGTATTTATCTATCTATCTACCTACCTATCTGTATCTATCTACCTACCTACTTATCTCTATCTATCTATCTACCTACCTACCTATCTGTATCTATCTATCTACATACCTACCTACCTATCTGTATCTATCAATCTACCTACCTACCTATCTGTATCTATCAATCTACTTACCTACCTATCTGTATCTATCATTCTACATACCTACCTATCTCTAGCTATCTATCTACCTACCTACCTATCTCTATTTATCTATCTACCTACCTACATATCTGTATCTATCTATCTACCTACCTACCTATCTGTATCTATCAATCTACCTACCTACCTATCTCTATCTATCTATCTACCTACCTTCCTATCTCTATCTATCTACCTACCTACCTACCTATCTGTATTTATCTATCTATCTACCTACCTATCTGTATCTATCTACCTACCTACCTATCTCTATCTATCTATCTACCTACCTACCTATCTGTATCTATCTATCAACCTACCTACCTATCTGTATCTATCAATCTACCTACCTACCTATCTGTATCTATCAATCTACTTACCTACCTATCTGTCTATCATTCTACATACCTACCTAACTCTATCTATCTATCTACCTACCTACCTATCTGTATTTATCTATCTACCTACCTACTTATCTGTACCTATCTATCTACCTACCTACCTATATGTATCTATCAATCTACCTACCTACCTATCTCTATCTATCTATCTACCTACCTACCTATCTCTATCTATCTACCTACCTACCTACCTATCTGTATTTATCTATCTATCTACCTACCTATCTTTATCTATCTACCTACCTACCTATCTCTATCTATCTATCTACCTACCTACCTATCTGTATCTATCTATCTATCTACCTACCTATCTGTATCTATCAATCTATCTACCTACCTATCTCTATCTATCTATCTACCTACCTACCTATCTCTATTTATCTATCTACCTACCTACCTATCTGTTTCTATCTATCTACCTACCTACCTATCTATATCTATCAATCTACCTACCTACCTATCTCTATCTATCTATCTACCTACCTACCTATCTGTATCTATCTATCTACATACCTACCTACCTATCTGTATCTATCAATCTACCTACCTACCTATCTGTATCTATCAATGTACTTACCTACCTATCTGTATCTATCATTCTACATACCTACCTATCTCTAGCTATCTATCTACCTACCTACCTATCTCTATTTATCTATCTACCTACCTACATATCTGTATCTATCTATCTACCTACCTACCTATCTGTATCTATCAATCTACCTACCTACCTATCTCTATCTATCTATCTACCTACCTTCCTATCTCTATCTATCTACCTACCTACCTACCTATCTGTATTTATCTATCTATCTACCTATCTATCTGTATCTATCTACCTACCTACCTATCTCTATCTATCTATCTACCTACCTACCTATCTGTATCTATCTATCAACCTACCTACCTATCTGTATCTATCAATCTACCTACCTACCTATCTGTATCTATCAATCTACTTACCTACCTATCTGTCTATCATTCTACATACCTACCTAACTCTATCTATCTATCTACCTACCTACCTATCTGTATTTATCTATCTACCTACCTACTTATCTGTACCTATCTATCTACCTACCTACCTATATGTATCTATCAATCTACCTACCTACCTATCTCTATCTATCTATCTACCTACCTACCTATCTCTATCTATCTACCTACCTACCTACCTATCTGTATCTATCAATCTATCTACCTACCTATCTCTATCTATCTATCTACCTACCTACCTATCTCTATTTATCTATCTACCTACCTACCTATCTGTTTCTATCTATCTACCTACCTACCTATCTATATCTATCAATCTACCTACCTACCTATCTCTATCTATCTATCTACCTACCTACCTATCTCTATCTATCTACCTACCTACCTACATATATGTATTTATCTATCTACCTACCTATCTGTATATATCTACCTACCTACCTATCTCTATTTATCTATCTACCTACCTACCTATCTCTATCTATCTACCTACCTACCTACCTATCTGTATCTATCAATCTACCTACCTACCTATCTCTATCTATCTATCTACCTACCTACCTATCTCTATCTATCTACCTACCTACCTACCTATCTGTATTTATCTATCTATCTACCTACCTATCTGTATCTATCTACCTACCTACTTATCTCTATCTATCTATCTACCTACCTACCTATCTGTATCTATCTATCTACATACCTACCTACCTATCTGTATCTATCAATCTACCTACCTACCTATCTGTATCTATCAATCTACTTACCTACCTATCTGTATCTATCATTCTACATACCTACCTATCTCTATCTATCTATCTACCTACCTACCTATCTCTATTTATCTATCTACATACCTACCTATCTGTATCTATCTATCTACCTACCTTCCTATCTCTATCTATCTACCTACCTACCTACCTATCTGTATTTATCTATCTATCTACCTACCTATCTGTATCTATCTACCTACCTACCTATCTCTATCTATCTATCTACCTACCTACCTATCTGTATCTATCTATCAACCTACCTACCTATCTGTATCTATCATTCTACATACATACCTATCTCTATCTATCTATCTACCTACCTACCTATCTGTATTTATCTATCTACCTACCTACCTATCTGTACCTATCTATCTACCTACCTACCTATATGTATCTATCAATCTACCTACCTACCTATCTCTATCTATCTATCTACCTACCTACCTATCTCTATCTATCTACCTACCTACCTACCTATCTGTATTTATCTATCTATCTACCTACCTATCTGTATCTATCTACCTACCTACCTATCTCTATCTATCTATCTACCTACCTACCTATCTGTATCTATCTATCTACCTACCTACCTATCTGTATCTATCAATCTACCTACCTACCTATCTCTATCTATCTATCTACCTACCTACCTATCTCTATTTATCTATCTACCTACCTACCTATCTGTTTCTATCTATCTACCTACCTACCTATCTATATCTATCAATCTACCTACCTACCTATCTCTATCTATCTATCTACCTACCTACCTATCTCTATCTATCTACCTACCTACCTACATATCTGTATTTATCTATTTACCTATCTATCTGTATCTATCTACCTACCTACCTATCTCTATCTATCTATCTACCTACCTACCTATCTGTATCTATCTATCTACCTACCTACCTATCTGTATCTATCAATCTACCTGCCTACCTATCTCTATCTATCTACCTACCTACCTACCTATCTGTATTTATCTATCTATCTACCTACCTATCTGTATCTATCTACCTACCTACCTATCTGTATCTATCTATCTACATACCTACCTATCTCTATCTATCTATCTACCTACCTACCTATCTCTATTTATCTATCTACCTACCTACCTATCTCTATCTATCTACCTACCTACCTACCTATCTGTATCTATCAATCTACCTACCTACCTATCTCTATCTATCTATCTACCTACCTACCTATCTCTATCTATCTACCTACCTACCTGCATATCTGTATTTATCTATCTACCTACCTATCTGTATCTATCTACCTACCTACCTATCTCTATCTATCTATCTTCCTACCTACCTATCTGTATCTATCTATCTACCTACCTATCTGTATATATCAATCTACCTGCCTACCTATCTGTATCTATCAATCTACTTACCTACCTATCTGTATCTATCATTCTACATACCTACCTATCTCTATCTATCTACCTACCTACCTACCTATCTCTATTTATCTATCTACCTACCTACCTATCTGTATCTATCTATCTACCTACCTACCTATCTGTATCTATCAATCTACCTACCTACCTATCTCTATCTATCTATCTACCTACCTACCTATCTCTATCTATCTACCTACCTACCTACCTATCTGTATTTATCTATCTATCTACCTACCTATCTGTATCTATCTACCTACCTACCTATCTCTATCTATCTATCTACCTACCTACCTATCTGTATCTATCTATCTACCTACCTACCTATCTGTATCTATCTATCTACATACCTACCTATCTCTATCTATCTATCTACCTACCTACCTATCTCTATTTATCTATCTACCTACCTACCTATCTCTATCTATCTACCTACCTACCTACCTATCTGTATCTATCAATCTACCTACCTACCTATCTCTATCTATCTATCTACCTACCTACCTATCTCTATCTATCTACCTACCTACCTACCTATCTGTATTTATCTATCTATCTACCTACATATCTGTATCTATCTACCTACCTACTTATCTCTATCTATCTATCTACCTACCTACCTATCTGTATCTATCTATCTACATACCTACCTACCTATCTGTATCTATCAATCTACCTACCTACCTATCTGTATCCTTCAATCTACTTACCTACCTATCTGTATCTATCATTCTACATACCTACCTATTTCTATCTATCTATCTACCTACCTACCTATCTCTATTTATCTATCTACCTACCTACCTATCTGTATCTATCTATCTACCTACCTACCTATCTGTATCTATCAATCTACCTACCTACCTATCTCTATCTATCTATCTACCTACCTTCCTATCTCTATCTATCTACCTACCTACCTACCTATTTGTATTTATCTATCTATCTACCTACCTATCTGTATCTATCTACCTACCTACCTATCTCTATCTATCTATCTACCTACCTACCTATCTGTATCTATCTACCTACCTACCTATCTCTATCTATCTATCTACCCACCTACCTATCTGTATCTATCTATCTACCTACCTACCTATCTGTATCTATCAATCTACCTACCTACCTATCTCTATCTATCTATCTACCTACCTACCTATCTCTATTTATCTATCTACCTACCTACCTATCTGTTTCTATCTATCTACCTACCTACCTATCTATATCTATCAATCTACCTACCTACCTATCTCTATCTATCTATCTACCTACCTACCTATCTCTATCTATCTACCTACCTACCTACATATCTGTATTTATCTATTTACCTATCTATCTGTATCTATCTACCTACCTACCTATCTCTATCTATCTCTCTACCTACCTACCTATCTGTATCTATCTATCTACCTACCTACCTATCTGTATCTATCAATCTACCTGCCTACCTATCTCTATCTATCTACCTACCTACCTACCTATCTGTATTTATCTATCTATCTACCTACCTATCTGTATCTATCTACCTATCTACCTATCTGTATCTATCTATCTACATACCTACCTATCTCTATCTATCTATCTACCTACCTACCTATCTCTATTTATCTATCTGCCTACCTACCTATCTCTATCTATCTACCTACCTACCTACCTATCTGTATCTATCAATCTACCTACCTACCTATCTCTATCTATCTATCTACCTACCTACCTATCTCTATCTATCTACCTACCTACCTACATATCTGTATTTATCTATCTACCTACCTATCTGTATCTATCTACCTACCTACCTATCTCTATCTATCTATCTACCTACCTACCTATCTGTATCTATCTATCTAACTACCTACCTATCTGTATATATCAATCTACCTGCCTACCTATCTGTATCTATCAATCTACTTACCTACCTATCTGTATCTATCATTCTACATACCTACCTATCTCTATCTATCTATCTACCTACCTACCTATCTCTATTTATCTATCTACCTACCTACCTATCTGTATCTATCTACCTACCTACCTATCTGTATCTATCAATCTACCTACCTACCTATCTCTATCTATCTATCTACCTACCTACCTATCTCTATCTATCTACCTACCTACCTACCTATCTGTATTTATCTATCTACCTACCTATCTGTATCTATCTACCTACCTACCTATCTCTATCTATCTATCTACCTACCTACCTATCTGTATCTATCTATCTACCTACCTACCTATCTGTATCTATCTATCTACATACCTACCTATCTCTATCTATCTATCTACCTACCTACCTATCTCTATTTATCTATCTACCTACCTACCTATCTCTATCTATCTACCTACCTACCTACCTATCTGTATCTATCAATCTACCTACTTACCTATCTCTATCTATCTATCTACCTACCTACCTATCTCTATCTATCTACCTACCTACCTACCTATCTGTATTTATCTATCTATCTACCTACCTATCTGTATCTATCTACCTACCTACTTATCTCTATCTATCTATCTACCTACCTACCTATCTGTATCTATCTATCTACATACCTACCTACCTATCTGTATCTATCAATCTACCTACCTACCTATCTGTATCTATCAATCTACTTACCTACCTATCTGTATCTATCATTCTACATACCTACCTATTTCTATCTATCTATCTACCTACCTACCTATCTCTATTTATCTATCTACCTACCTACCTATCTGTATCTATCTATCTACCTACCTACCTATCTGTATCTATCAATCTACCTACCTACCTATCTCTATCTATCTATCTACCTACCTTCCTATCTCTATCTATCTACCTACCTACCTACCTATTTGTATTTATCTATCTATCTACCTACCTATCTGTATCTATCTACCTACCTACCTATCTCTATCTATCTATCTACCTACCTACCTATCTGTATCTATCTATCAACCTACCTACCTATCTGTATCTATCAATCTACCTACCTACCTATCTGTATCTATCAATCTACTTACCTACCTATCTGTATCTATCATTCTACATACCTACCTAACTCTATCTATCTATCTACCTACCTACCTATCTGTATTTATCTATCTACCTACCTACCTATCTGTACCTATCTATCTACCTACCTACCTATATGTATCTATCAATCTACCTACCTACCTATCTCTATCTATCTATCTACCTACCTACCTATCTCTATCTATCTACCTACCTACCTACCTATCTGTATTTATCTATCTATCTACCTACCTATCTGTATCTATCTACCTACCTACCTATCTCTATCTAAATATCTACCTACCTACCTATCTGTATCTATCTATCTACCTACCTACCTATCTGTATCTATCAATCTATCTACCTACCTATCTCTATCTATCTATCTACCTACCTACCTATCTCTATTTATCTATCTACCTACCTACCTATCTGTTTCTATCTATCTACCTACCTACCTATCTATATCTATCAATCTACCTACCTACCTATCTCTATCTATCTATCTACCTACCTACCTATCTCTATCTATCTACCTACCTACCTACATATCTGTATTTATCTATCTACCTACCTATCTGTATCTATCTACCTACCTACCTATCTCTATTTATCTATCTACCTACCTACCTATCTCTATCTATCTACCTACCTACCTACCTATCTGTATCTATCAATCTACCTACCTACCTACCTCTATCTATCTACCTACCTACCTATCTCTATCTATCTACCTACCTACCTACCTATCTGTATTTATCTATCTATCTACCTACCTATCTGTATCTATCTACCTACCTACTTATCTCTATCTATCTATCTACCTACCTACATATCTGTATCTATCTATCTACATACCTACCTACCTATCTGTATCTATCAATCTACCTACCTACCTATCTGTATCTATCAATCTACTTACCTACCTATCTGTATCTATCATTCTACATACCTACCTATCTCTATCTATCTATCTACCTACCTACCTATCTCTATTTATCTATCTACCTACCTACCTATCTGTATCTATCTATCTACCTACCTACCTATCTCTATCTATCAATCTACCTACCTACCTATCTCTATCTATCTATCTACCTACCTTCCTATCTCTATCTATCTACCTACCTACCTACCTATCTGTATTTATCTATCTATCTACCTACCTATCTGTATCTATCTACCTACCTACCTATCTCTATCTATCTATCTACCTACCTACCTATCTGTATCTATCTATCAACCTACCTACCTATCTGTATCTATCAATCTACCTACCTACCTATCTGTATCTATCAATCTACTTACCTACCTATCTGTATCTATCATTCTACATACCTACCTATCTCTATCTATCTATCTACCTACCTACCTATCTGTATTTATCTATCTACCTACCTACCTATCTGTACCTATCTATCTACCTACCTACCTATATGTATCTATCAATCTACCTACCTACCTATCTCTATCTATCTACCTACCTACCTACCTATCTGTATTTAACTATCTATCTACCTACCTATCTGTATCTATCTACCTACCTACCTATCTCTATCTATCTATCTACCTACCTACATATCTGTATCTATCTATCTACCTACCTACCTATCTGTATCTATCAATCTACCTACCTACCTATCTCTATCTATCTATCTACCTACCTACCTATCTCTATTTATCTATCTACCTACCTACCTATCTGTTTCTATCTATCTACCTACCTACCTATCTATATCTATCAATCTACCTACCTACCTATCTCTATCTATCTATCTACCTACCTACCTATCTCTATCTATCTACCTACCTACCTACATATCTGTATTTATCTATTTACCTATCTATCTGTATCTATCTACCTACCTACCTATCTCTATCTATCTATCTACCTACCTACCTATCTGTATCTATCTATCTATCTACCTACCTATCTGTATCTATCAATCTACCTGCCTACCTATCTCTATCTATCTATCTACCTACCTACCTATCTGTATCTATCTATCAACCTACCTACCTATCTGTATCTATCAATCTACCTACCTACCTATCTGTATCTATCAATCTACTTACCTACCTATCTGTATCTATCATTCTACATACCTACCTAACTCTATCTATCTATCTACCTACCTACCTATCTGTATTTATCTATCTACCTACCTACCTATCTGTACCTATCTATCTACCTACCTACCTATATGTATCTATCAATCTACCTACCTACCTATCTCTATCTATCTATCTACCTACCTACCTATCTCTATCTATCTACCTACCTACCTACCTATCTGTATTTATCTATCTATCTACCTACCTATCTGTATCTATCTACCTACCTACCTATCTCTATCTATCTATCTACCTACCTACCTATCTGTATCTATCTATCTACCTACCTACCTATCTGTATCTATCAATCTATCTACCTACATATCTCTATCTATCTACCTACCTACCTATCTCTATTTATCTACCTACCTACCTACCTATCTGTTTCTATCTATCTACCTACCTACCTATCTATATCTATCAATCTACCTACCTACCTATCTCTATCTATCTATCTACCTACCTACCTATCTCTATCTATCTACCTACCTACCTACATATCTGTATTTATCTATCTACCTACCTATCTGTATCTATCTACCTACCTACCTATCTCTATCTATCTATCTACCTACCTACCTATCTGTATCTATCTATCTACCTACCTACCTATCTGTATCTATCAATCTACCTGCCTACCTATCTGTATCTATCAATCTACTTACCTACCTATCTGTATCTATCATTCTACATACCTACCTATCTCTATCTATCTATCTACCTACCTACCTATCTCTATTTATCTATCTACCTACCTACCTATCTGTATCTATCTATCTACCTACCTACCTATCTGTATCTATCAATCTAAATACCTACATATCTCTATCTATCTATCTATCTACCTACCTATCTGTATCTATCTACCTACCTACCTATCTCTATCTATCTATCTACCTACCTACCTATCTGTATCTCTCTATCTACCTACCTACCTATCTGTATCTATCTATCTACATACCTACCTATCTCTATCTATCTATCTACCTACCTACCTATCTCTATTTATCTATCTACCTACCTACCTATCTCTATCTATCTACCTACCTACCTACCTATCTGTATCTATCAATCTACCTACCTACCTATCTCTATCTATCTACCTACCTACCTACCTATCTCTATCTATCTACCTACCTACCTACCTATCTGTATTTATCTATCTATCTACCTACCTATCTGTATCTATCTACCTACCTACTTATCTCTATCTATCTATCTACCTACATACCTATCTGTATCTATCTATCTACATACCTACCTACCTATCTGTATCTATCAATCTACCTACCTACCTATCTGTATCTATCAATCTACTTACCTACCTATCTGTATCTATCATTCTACATACCTACCTATCTCTATCTATCTATCTACCTCCCTACCTATCTCTATTTATCTATCTACCTACCTACCTATCTGTATCTATCTATCTACCTACCTACCTATCTGTATCTATCAATCTACCTACCTACCTATCTCTATCTATCTATCTACCTACCTTCCTATCTCTATCTATCTACCTACCTACCTACCTATCTGTATTTATCTATCTATCTACCTACCTATCTGTATCTATCTACCTACCTACCTATCTCTATCTATCTACCTACCTACCTATCTCTATCTATCTACCTACCTACCTACCTATCTGTATTTATCTATCTATCTACCTACCTATCTGTATCTATCTACCTACCTACCTATCTCTATCTATCTATCTACCTACCTACCTATCTGTATCTATCTATCTACATACCTACCTATCTCTATCTATCTACCTACCTACCTATCTCTATTTATCTATCTACCTACCTACCTATCTCTATCTATCTACCTACCTACCTACCTATCTGTATCTATCAATCTACCTACCTACCTATCTCTATCTATCTATCTACCTACCTACCTATCTCTATCTATCTACCTACCTACCTACCTATCTGTATTTATCTACCTATCTACCTACCTATCTGTATCTATCTACCTACCTACTTATCTCTATCTATCTACCTACCTACCTACCTATCTGTATCTATCTATCTATTAACCTACCTACCTATCTGTATCTATCAATCTACCTACCTACCTATCTGTATCTATCAATCTACTTACCTACCTATCTGTATCTATCATTCTACATACCTACCTATCTCTATCTATCTATCTACCTACCTACCTATCTGTATTTATCTATCTACCTACCTACCTATCTGTACCTATCTATCTACCTCCCTACCTATATGTATCTATCAATCTACCTACCTACCTATCTCTATCTATCTATCTACCTACCTACCTATCTCTATCTATCTACCTACCTACCTACCTATCTGTATTTATCTATCTATCTACCTACCTATCTGTATCTATCTACCTACCTACCTATCTCTATGTATCTATCTACCTACCTACCTATCTTTATCTATCTATCTACCTACCTACCTATCTGTATCTATCAATCTACCTACCTACCTATCTCTATCTATCTATCTGCCTACCTACCTATCTCTATTTATCTATCTACCTACCTACCTATCTGTTTCTATCTATCTACCTACCTACCTATCTATATTTATCAATCTACCTACCTACCTATCTGTTTCTATCTATCTACCTACCTACCTATCTCTATCTATCTACCTACCTACCTACATATCTGTATTTATCTATTTACCTATCTATCTGTATCTATCTACCTACCTACCTATCTCTATCTATCTACATACCTACCTATCTGTATCTATCTATCTACCTACCTACCTATCTGTATCTATCAATCTACCTGCCTACCTATCTGTATCTATCAATCTACATACCTACCTATCTGTATCTATCATTCTACATACCTACCTATCTCTATCTGTCTATCTACCTACCTACCTATCTCTATTTATCTATCTACCTACCTACCTATCTGTATCTATCTATCTACCTACCTACCTATCTGTATCTATCAATCTACCTACCTACTTATCTCTATCTATCTATCTACCTACCTACCTTTCTCTATCTATCTACCTACCTACCTACCTATCTGTATTTATCTATCTATCTACCTACCTATCTGTATCTATCTACCTACCTACCTATCTCTATCTATCTATCTACCTACCTACCTATCTGTATCTATCTATCTACCTACCTACCTATCTGTATCTATCTATCTACATACCTACCTATCTCTATCTATCTATCTACCTACCTACCTATCTCTATTTATCTATCTACCTACCTACCTATCTCTATCTATCTACCTACCTACCTACCTATCTGTATCTATCAATCTACCTACCTACCTATCTGTATCTATCTATCTACCTACCTACCTATCTCTATCTATCTACCTACCTACCTACCTATCTGTATTTATCTATCTATCTACCTACCTATCTGTATCTATCTACCTACCTACCTATCTCTATCTATCTATCTACCTACCTACCTATCTGTATCTATCTATCTACATACCTACCTACCTATCTGTATCTATCAATCTACCTACCTACCTATCTGTATCTATCAATCTACTTACCTACCTATCTGTAACTATCATTCTACATACCTACCTATCTCTATCTATCTATCTACCTACCTACCTATCTGTATTTATCTATCTACCTACCTACCTATCTGTATCTATCTATCTACCTACCTACCTATCTGTATCTATCAATCTACCTACCTACCTATCTCTATCTATGTATCTACCTACCTACCTATCTCTATCTATCTACCTACCTACCTACCTATCTGTATTTATCTATCTATCTACCTACCTATCTGTATCTATCTACCTACCTACCTATCTCTATTTATCTATCTACCTACCTACCTATCTCTATCTATCTACCTACCTACCTACCTATCTGTATCTATCAATCTACCTACCTACCTATCTCTATCTATCTACCTACCTACCTATCTCTATCTATCTACCTACCTACCTACCTATCTGTATTTATCTATCTATCTACCTACCTATCTGTATCTATCTACCTACCTACTTATCTCTATCTATCTATCTACCTACCTACCTATCTGTATCTATCTATCTACATACCTACCTACCTATCTGTATCTATCAATCTACCTACCTACCTATCTGTATCTATCAATCTACTTACCTACCTATCTGTATCTATCATTCTACATACCTACCTATCTCTATCTATCTATCTACCTACCTACCTATCTCTATTTATCTATCTACCTACCTACCTATCTGTATCTATCTATCTACCTACCTACCTATCTCTATCTATCAATCTACCTACCTACCTATCTCTATCTATCTATCTACCTACCTTCCTATCTCTATCTATCTACCTACCTACCTACCTATCTGTATTTATCTATCTATCTACCTACCTATCTGTATCTATCTACCTACCTACCTATCTCTATCTATCTATCTACCTACCTACCTATCTGTATCTATCTATCAACCTACCTACCTATCTGTATCTATCAATCTACCTACCTACCTATCTGTATCTATCAATCTACTTACCTACCTATCTGTATCTATCATTCTACATACCTACCTATCTCTATCTATCTATCTACCTACCTACCTATCTGTATTTATCTATCTACCTACCTACCTATCTGTACCTATCTATCTACCTACCTACCTATATGTATCTATCAATCTACCTACCTACCTATCTCTATCTATCTACCTACCTACCTATCTCTATCTATCTACCTACCTACCTACCTATCTGTATTTAACTATCTATCTACCTACCTATCTGTATCTATCTACCTACCTACCTATCTCTATCTATCTATCTACCTACCTACATATCTGTATCTATCTATCTACCTACCTACCTATCTGTATCTATCAATCTACCTACCTACCTATCTCTATCTATCTATCTACCTACCTACCTATCTCTATTTATCTATCTACCTACCTACCTATCTGTTTCTATCTATCTACCTACCTACCTATCTATATCTATCAATCTACCTACCTACCTATCTCTATCTATCTATCTACCTACCTACCTATCTCTATCTATCTACCTACCTACCTACATATCTGTATTTATCTATTTACCTATCTATCTGTATCTATCTACCTACCTACCTATCTCTATCTATCTATCTACCTACCTACCTATCTGTATCTATCTATCTACCTACCTACCTATCTGTATCTATCAATCTACCTGCCTACCTATCTCTATCTATCTATCTACCTACCTACCTATCTGTATCTATCTATCAACCTACCTACCTATCTGTATCTATCAATCTACCTACCTACCTATCTGTATCTATCAATCTACTTACCTACCTATCTGTATCTATCATTCTACATACCTACCTAACTCTATCTATCTATCTACCTACCTACCTATCTGTATTTATCTATCTACCTACCTACCTATCTGTACCTATCTATCTACCTACCTACCTATATGTATCTATCAATCTACCTACCTACCTATCTCTATCTATCTATCTACCTACCTACCTATCTCTATCTATCTACCTACCTACCTACCTATCTGTATTTATCTATCTATCTACCTACCTATCTGTATCTATCTACCTACCTACCTATCTCTATCTATCTATCTACCTACCTACCTATCTGTATCTATCTATCTACCTACCTACCTATCTGTATCTATCAATCTATCTACCTACATATCTCTATCTATCTACCTACCTACCTATCTCTATTTATCTATCTACCTACCTACCTATCTGTTTCTATCTATCTACCTACCTACCTATCTATATCTATCAATCTACCTACCTACCTATCTCTATCTATCTATCTACCTACCTACCTATCTCTATCTATCTACCTACCTACCTACATATCTGTATTTATCTATCTACCTACCTATCTGTATCTATCTACCTACCTACCTATCTCTATCTATCTATCTACCTACCTACCTATCTGTATCTATCTATCTACCTACCTACCTATCTGTATCTATCAATCTACCTGCCTACCTATCTGTATCTATCAATCTACTTACCTACCTATCTGTATCTATCATTCTACATACCTACCTATCTCTATCTATCTATCTACCTACCTACCTATCTCTATTTATCTATCTACCTACCTACCTATCTGTATCTATCTATCTACCTACCTACCTATCTGTATCTATCAATCTACCTACCTACCTATCTCTATCTATCTATCTACCTACCTACCTATCTCTATCTATCTACCTACCTACCTACCTATCTGTATTTATCTATCTATCTACCTACCTATCTGTATCTATCTACCTACCTACCTATCTCTATCTATCTATCTACCTACCTACCTATCTGTATCTCTCTATCTACCTACCTACCTATCTGTATCTATCTATCTACATACCTACCTATCTCTATCTATCTATCTACCTACCTACCTATCTCTATTTATCTATCTACCTACCTACCTATCTCTATCTATCTACCTACCTACCTACCTATCTGTATCTATCAATCTACCTACCTACCTATCTCTATCTATCTACCTACCTACCTACCTATCTCTATCTATCTTCCTACCTACCTACCTATCTGTATTTATCTATCTATCTACCTACCTATCTGTATCTATCTACCTACCTACTTATCTCTATCTATCTATCTACCTACCTACCTATCTGTATCTATCTATCTACATTCCTACCTACCTATCTGTATCTATCAATCTACCTACCTACCTATCTGTATCTATCAATCTACTTACCTACCTATCTGTATCTATCATTCTACATACCTACCTATCTCTATCTATCTATCTACCTCCCTACCTATCTCTATTTATCTATCTACCTACCTACCTATCTGTATCTATCTATCTACCTACCTACCTATCTCTATCTATCAATCTACCTACCTACCTATCTCTATCTATCTATCTACCTACCTTCCTATCTCTATCTATCTACCTACCTACCTACCTATCTGTATTTATCTATCTATCTACCTACCTATCTGTATCTATCTACCTACCTACCTATCTCTATCTATCTATCTACCTACCTACCTACCTATCTCTATCTATCTACCTACCTACCTATCTGTATTTATCTATCTATCTACCTACCTATCTGTATCTATCTACCTACCTACCTATCTCTATCTATCTATCTACCTACCTACCTATCTGTATCTATCTATCTACATACCTACCTATCTCTATCTATCTACCTACCTACCTATCTCTATTTATCTATCTACCTACCTACCTATCTCTATCTATCTACCTACCTACCTACCTATCTGTATCTATCAATCTACCTACCTACCTATCTCTATCTATCTATCTACCTACCTACCTATCTCTATCTATCTACCTACCTACCTACCTATCTGTATTTATCTACCTATCTACCTACCTATCTGTATCTATCTACCTACCTACTTATCTCTATCTATCTACCTACCTACCTACCTATCTGTATCTATCTATCTACATACCTACCTACCTATCTGTATCTATCAATCTACCTACCTACCTATCTGTATCTATCAATCTACCTACCTACCTATCTCTATCTATCTACCTACCTACCTACCTATCTGTATTTATCTACCTATCTACCTACCTATCTGTATCTATCTACCTACCTACTTATCTCTATCTATCTACCTACCTACCTACCTATCTGTATCTATCTATCTATTAACCTACCTACCTATCTGTATCTATCAATCTACCTACCTACCTATCTGTATCTATCAATCTACTTACCTACCTATCTGTATCTATCATTCTACATACCTACCTATCTCTATCTATCTATCTACCTACCTACCTATCTGTATTTATCTATCTACCTACCTACCTATCTGTACCTATCTATCTACCTCCCTACCTATATGTATCTATCAATCTACCTACCTACCTATCTCTATCTATCTATCTACCTACCTACCTATCTCTATCTATCTACCTACCTACCTACCTATCTGTATTTATCTATCTATCTACCTACCTATCTGAATCTATCTACCTACCTACCTATCTCTATGTATCTATCTACCTACCTACCTATCTTTATCTATCTATCTACCTACCTACCTATCTGTATCTATCAATCTACCTACCTACCTATCTCTATCTATCTATCTACCTACCTACCTATCTCTATTTATCTATCTACCTACCTACCTATCTGTTTCTATCTATCTACCTACCTACCTATCTATATTTATCAATCTACCTACCTACCTATCTGTTTCTATCTATCTACCTACCTACCTATCTCTATCTATCTACCTACCTACCTACATATCTGTATTTATCTATTTACCTATCTATCTGTATCTATCTACCTACCTACCTATCTCTATCTATCTATCTACCTACCTATCTGTATCTATCTACCTACCTACTTATCTCTATCTATCTACCTACCTACCTACCTATCTGTATCTATCTATCTACATACCTACCTACCTATCTGTATCTATCAATCTACCTACCTACCTATCTGTATCTATCAATCTACCTACCTACCTATCTCTATCTATCTACCTACCTACCTACCTATCTGTATTTATCTACCTATCTACCTACCTATCTGTATCTATCTACCTACCTACTTATCTCTATCTATCTACCTACCTACCTACCTATCTGTATCTATCTATCTATTAACCTACCTACCTATCTGTATCTATCAATCTACCTGCCTACCTATCTGTATCTATCAATCTACTTACCTACCTATCTGTATCTATCATTCTACATACCTACCTATCTCTATCTATCTATCTACCTACCTACCTATCTCTATTTATCTATCTACCTACCTACCTATCTGTATCTATCTATCTACCTACCTACCTATCTGTATCTATCAATCTACCTACCTACTTATCTCTATCTATCTATCTACCTACCTACCTATCTCTATCTATCTACCTACCTACCTACCTATCTGTATTTATCTATCTATCTACCTACCTATCTGTATCTATCTACCTACCTACCTATCTCTATCTATCTATCTACCTACCTACCTATCTGTATCTATCTATCTACCTACCTACCTATCTGTATCTATCTATCTACATACCTACCTATCTCTATCTATCTATCTACCTACCTACCTATCTCTATTTATCTATCTACCTACCTACCTATCTCTATCTATCTACCTACCTACCTACCTATCTGTATCTATCAATCTACCTACCTACCTATCTCTATCTATCTATCTATCTACCTACCTACCTATCTCTATCTATCTACCTACCTACCTACCTATCTGTATTTATCTATCTATCTACCTACCTATCTGTATCTATCTACCTACCTACCTATCTCTATCTATGTATCTACCTACCTACCTATCTGTATCTATCTATCTACATACCTACCTACCTATCTGTATCTATCAATCTACCTACCTACCTATCTGTATCTATCAATCTACTTACCTACCTATCTGTATCTATCATTCTACATACCCTATCTCTATCTATCTATCTACCTACCTACCTATCTCTATTTATCTATCTACCTACCTACCTATCTGTATCTATCTATCTACCTACCTACCTATCTCTATCTATCTACCTACCTACCTACCTATCTGTATTTATCTATCTATCTACCTACCTATCTGTATCTATCTACCTACCTACCTATCTCTATCTATCTATCTACCTACCTACCTATCTGTATCTATCTATCTACATACCTACCTACCTATCTGTATCTATCAATCTACCTACCTACCTATCTGTATCTATCTATCTACTTACCTACCTATCTGTAACTATCATTCTACATACCTACCTATCTCTATCTATCTATCTACCTACCTACCTATCTGTATTTATCTATCTACCTACCTACCTATCTGTATCTATCTATCTACCTACCTACCTATCTGTATCTATCAATCTACCTACCTACCTATCTCTATCTATGTATCTACCTACCTACCTATCTCTATCTATCTACCTACCTACCTACCTATCTGTATTTATCTATCTATCTACCTACCTATCTGTATCTATCTACCTACCTACCTATCTCTATCTATCTATCTACCTACCTACCTATCTGTATCTATCTATCTACCTACCTACCTATCTGTATCTGTCAATCTACCTAGCTACCTATCTCAATCTATCAATCTACTTACCTACCTATCTGTATCTATCATTCTACCTACCTACCTATCTGTATCTATCAATCTACCTACCTACCTATTTCTATCTATCTACCTACCTACCTACCTATCTCTATCTATCTACCTACCTACCTACCTATCTGTATTTATCTATCTATCTACCTACTTATCTGTATCTATCTACCTACCTACCTATCTCTATCTATCTATCTACCTACCTACGTATCTGTATTTATCTATCTATCTACCTACCTATCTGTATCTATCTACCTACCTACCTATCTCTATCTATCTATCTACCTACCTACCTATCTGTATCTATCTATCTACCTACCTACCTATCTGTATCTGTCAATCTACCTAGCTACCTATCTCTATCTATCAATCTACTTACCTACCTATCTGTATCTATCATTCTACCTACCTACCTATCTGTATCTATCAATCTACCTACCTACCTATCTCTATCTATCTATCTACCTACCTACCTATCTGTTTCTATCTATCTACCTACCTACCTATTTATATCTATCAATCTACCTACCTACCTATCTCTATCTATCTACCTACCTACCTATCTCTATCTATCTACCTACCTACCTACCTATCTGTATTTATCTATCTACCTACCTATCTGTATCTATCTACCTACCTACCTATCTCTATCTATCTATCTACCTACCTACCTATCTGTATCTATCAATCTACCTACCTACCTATCTGTATCTATCAATCTACTTACCTACCTATCTGTATCTATCATTCTACATTCCTACCTATCTCTATCTATCTATTTACCTACCTACCTATCTCTATTTATCTATCTACCTACCTACCTATCTGTATCTATCTATCTACCTACCTACCTATCTGTATCTATCAATCTACCTACCTACCTATCTGTATCTATATATCGACCTACCTACCTATCTCTATCTACCTACCTACCTACCTATCTGTATTTATCTATCTACCTACCTACCTATCTCTATCTCTTCCTACCTACCTACCTATCTGTATCTATCTATCTACCTACCTACCTATCTGTATCTATCAATCTACCTACCTACCTATCTCTATCTATCTATCTACCTACCTACCTATCTCTATCTATCTACCTACCTACCTACCTATCTGTATTTATCTATCTATCTACCTACCTATCTGTATCTATCTACCTACCTACCTATCTCTATCTATCTATCTACCTACCTACCTATCTGTATCTATCTATCTACCTACCTACCTATCTGTATCTATCTATCTACATACCTACCTATCTCTATCTATCTATCTACCTACCTACCTATCTCTATTTATCTATCTACCTACCTACCTATCTCTATCTATCTACCTACCTACCTATCTGTATCTATCAATCTACCTACCTACCTATCTCTATCTATCTATCTACCTACCTACCTATCTCTATCTATCTACCTACCTACCTATCTGTATTTATCTATCTATCTACCTACCTATCTGTATCTATCCACCTACCTACCTATCTCTATCTATCTACATACCTACCTACCTATCTGTATCTATCAATCTACCTACCTACCTATCTGTATCTATCAATCTACTTACCTACCTATCTGTAACTATCATTCTACATACCTACCTATCTCTATCTATCTATCTACCTACCTACCTATCTGTATTTATCTATCTACCTACCTACCTATCTGTATCTATCTATCTACCTACCTACCTATCTGTATCTATCAATCTACCTACCTACCTATCTCTATCTATGTATCTACCTACCTACCTATCTCTATCTACCTACCTACCTACCTATCTGTATTTATCTATCTATCTACCTACCTATCTGTATCTATCTACCTACCTACCTATCTGTATCTATCTATCTACCTACCTACCTATCTGTATCTGTCAATCTACCTAGCTACCTATCTCAATCTATCAATCTACTTACCTACCTATCTGTATCTATCATTCTACCTACCTACCTATCTGTATCTATCAATCTACCTACCTACCTATCTCTATCTATCTACCTACCTACCTACCTATCTCTATATATCTACCTACCTACCTACCTATCTGTATTTATCTATCTATCTACCTACTTATCTGTATCTATCTACCTACCTACCTATCTCTATCTATCTATCTACCTACCTACCTATCTGTATTTATCTATCTATCTACCTACCTATCTGTATCTATCTACCTACCTACCTATCTCTATCTATCTATCTACCTACCTACCTATCTGTATCTATCTATCTACCTACCTACCTATCTGTATCTGTCAATCTACCTAGCTACCTATCTCTATCTATCAATCTACTTACCTACCTATCTGTATCTATCATTCTACCTACCTACCTATCTGTATCTATCAATCTACCTACCTACCTATCTCTATCTATCTATCTACCTACCTACCTATCTGTTTCTATCTATCTACCTACCTACCTATCTATATCTATCAATCTACCTACCTACCTATCTCTATCTATCTATCTACCTACCTACCTATCTCTATCTATATACCTACCTACCTACCTATCTGTATTTATCTATCTATCTACCTACCTATCTGTATCTATCTACCTACCTACCTATCTCTATCTATCTATCTACCTACCTACCTATCTGTATCTATCTATCTACATACCTACCTACCTATCTGTATCTATCAATCTACCTACCTACCTATCTGTATCTATCAATCTACTTACCTACCTATCTGTATCTATCATTCTACATACCTACCTATCTCTATCTATCTAACTACCTACCTATCTGTATTTATCTATCTACCTACCTACCTATCTGTGTCTATCTATCTACCTACCTACCTATCTGTATCTATCAATCTACCTACCTACCTATCTCTATCTATGTATCTACCTACCTACCTATCTCTATCTATCTACCTACCTACCTACCTATCTGTATTTATCTATCTATCTACCTACCTATCTGTATCTATCTACATACCTACCTATCTCTATCTATCTATCTACCTACCTACCTATCTGTATCTATCTATCTACCTACCTACCTATCTGTATCTGTCAATCTACCTAGCTACCTATCTCAATCTATCAATCTACTTACCTACCTATCTGTATCTATCATTCTACCTGCCTACCTATCTGTATCTATCAATCTACCTACCTACCTATCTCTATCTATCTACCTACCTACCTACCTATCTCTATCTATCTACCTACCTACCTACCTATCTGTATTTATCTATCTATCTACCTACTTATCTGTATCTATCTACCTACCTACCTATCTCTATCTATCTATCTATCTACCTACCTACCTATCTGTATTTATCTATCTATCTACCTACCTATCTGTATCTATCTACCTACCTACCTATCTCTATCTATCTATCTACCTACCTACCTATCTGTATCTATCTATCTACCTACCTACCTATCTGTATCTGTCAATCTACCTAGCTACCTATCTCTATCTATCAATCTACTTACCTACCTATCTGTATCTATCATTCTACCTACCTACCTATCTGTATCTATCAATCTACCTACCTACCTATCTCTATCTATCTATCTACCTACCTACCTATCTGTTTCTATCTATCTACCTACCTACCTATTTATATCTATCAATCTACCTACCTACCTATCTCTATCTATCTACCTACCTACCTATCTCTATCTATCTACCTACCTACCTACCTATCTGTATTTATCTATCTATCTACCTACATATCTGTATCTATCTACCTACCTACCTATCTCTATCTATCTATCTACCTACCTACCTATCTGTATCTATCTATCTACCTACCTACCTATCTGTATCTGTCAATCTACCTAGCTACCTATCTCAATCTATCAATCTACTTACCTACCTATCTGTATCTATCATTCTACCTACCTACCTATCTGTATCTATCAATCTACCTACCTACCTATTTCTATCTATCTACCTACCTACCTACCTATCTCTATCTATCTACCTACCTACCTACCTATCTGTATTTATCTATCTATCTACCTACTTATCTGTATCTATCTACCTACCTACCTATCTCTATCTATCTATCTACCTACCTACGTATCTGTATTTATCTATCTATCTACCTACCTATCTGTATCTATCTACCTACCTACCTATCTCTATCTATCTATCTACCTACCTACCTATCTGTATCTATCTATCTACCTACCTACCTATCTGTATCTGTCAATCTACCTAGCTACCTATCTCTATCTATCAATCTACTTACCTACCTATCTGTATCTATCATTCTACCTACCTACCTATCTGTATCTATCAATCTACCTACCTACCTATCTCTATCTATCTATCTACCTACCTACCTATCTGTTTCTATCTATCTACCTACCTACCTATTTATATCTATCAATCTACCTACCTACCTATCTCTATCTATCTACCTACCTACCTATCTCTATCTATCTACCTACCTACCTACCTATCTGTATTTATCTATCTACCTACCTATCTGTATCTATCTACCTACCTACCTATCTCTATCTATCTATCTACCTACCTACCTATCTGTATCTATCAATCTACCTACCTACCTATCTGTATCTATCAATCTACTTACCTACCTATCTGTATCTATCATTCTACATTCCTACCTATCTCTATCTATCTATTTACCTACCTACCTATCTCTATTTATCTATCTACCTACCTACCTATCTGTATCTATCTATCTACCTACCTACCTATCTGTATCTATCAATCTACCTACCTACCTATCTGTATCTATATATCGACCTACCTACCTATCTCTATCTACCTACCTACCTACCTATCTGTATTTATCTATCTACCTACCTACCTATCTCTATCTCTTCCTACCTACCTACCTATCTGTATCTATCTATCTACCTACCTACCTATCTGTATCTATCAATCTACCTACCTACCTATCTCTATCTATCTATCTACCTACCTACCTATCTCTATCTATCTACCTACCTACCTACCTATCTGTATTTATCTATCTATCTACCTACCTATCTGTATCTATCTACCTACCTACCTATCTCTATCTATCTATCTACCTACCTACCTATCTGTATCTATCTATCTACCTACCTACCTATCTGTATCTATCTATCTACATACCTACCTATCTCTATCTATCTATCTACCTACCTACCTATCTCTATTTATCTATCTACCTACCTACCTATCTCTATCTATCTACCTACCTACCTATCTGTATCTATCAATCTACCTACCTACCTATCTCTATCTATCTATCTACCTACCTACCTATCTCTATCTATCTACCTACCTACCTATCTGTATTTATCTATCTATCTACCTACCTATCTGTATCTATCCACCTACCTACCTATCTCTATCTATCTACATACCTACCTACCTATCTGTATCTATCAATCTACCTACCTACCTATCTGTATCTATCAATCTACTTACCTACCTATCTGTAACTATCATTCTACATACCTACCTATCTCTATCTATCTATCTACCTACCTACCTATCTGTATTTATCTATCTACCTACCTACCTATCTGTATCTATCTATCTACCTACCTACCTATCTCTATCTATCTATCTACCTACCTACCTATCTCTATTTATCTATCTACCTACCTACCTATCTCTATCTATCTACCTACCTACCTACCTATCTGTATCTATCAATCTACCTACCTACCTATCTCTATCTATCTATCTACCTACCTACCTATCTCTATCTATCTACCTACCTACCTACCTATCTGTATTTATCTATCTATCTACCTACCTATCTGTATCTATCTACCTACCTACTTATCTCTATCTATCTATCTACCTACCTACCTATCTGTATCTATCTATCTACATACCTACCTACCTATCTGTATCTATCAATCTACCTACCTACCTATCTGTATCTATCAATCTACTTACCTACCTATCTGTATCTATCATTCTACATACCTACCTATTTCTATCTATCTATCTACCTACCTACCTATCTCTATTTATCTATCTACCTACCTACCTATCTGTATCTATCTATCTACCTACCTACCTATCTGTATCTATCAATCTACCTACCTACCTATCTCTATCTATCTATCTACCTACCTTCCTATCTCTATCTATCTACCTACCTACCTACCTATTTGTATTTATCTATCTATCTACCTACCTATCTGTATCTATCTACCTACCTACCTATCTCTATCTATCTATCTACCTACCTACCTATCTGTATCTATCTATCAACCTACCTACCTATCTGTATCTATCAATCTACCTACCTACCTATCTGTATCTATCAATCTACTTACCTACCTATCTGTATCTATCATTCTACATACCTACCTAACTCTATCTATCTATCTACCTACCTACCTATCTGTATTTATCTATCTACCTACCTACCTATCTGTACCTATCTATCTACCTACCTACCTATATGTATCTATCAATCTACCTACCTACCTATCTCTATCTATCTATCTACCTACCTACCTATCTCTATCTATCTACCTACCTACCTACCTATCTGTATTTATCTATCTATCTACCTACCTATCTGTATCTATCTACCTACCTACCTATCTCTATCTAAATATCTACCTACCTACCTATCTGTATCTATCTATCTACCTACCTACCTATCTGTATCTATCAATCTATCTACCTACCTATCTCTATCTATCTATCTACCTACCTACCTATCTCTATTTATCTATCTACCTACCTACCTATCTGTTTCTATCTATCTACCTACCTACCTATCTATATCTATCAATCTACCTACCTACCTATCTCTATCTATCTATCTACCTACCTACCTATCTCTATCTATCTACCTACCTACCTACATATCTGTATTTATCTATCTACCTACCTATCTGTATCTATCTACCTACCTACCTATCTCTATTTATCTATCTACCTACCTACCTATCTCTATCTATCTACCTACCTACCTACCTATCTGTATCTATCAATCTACCTACCTACCTACCTCTATCTATCTACCTACCTACCTATCTCTATCTATCTACCTACCTACCTACCTATCTGTATTTATCTATCTATCTACCTACCTATCTGTATCTATCTACCTACCTACTTATCTCTATCTATCTATCTACCTACCTACATATCTGTATCTATCTATCTACATACCTACCTACCTATCTGTATCTATCAATCTACCTACCTACCTATCTGTATCTATCAATCTACTTACCTACCTATCTGTATCTATCATTCTACATACCTACCTATCTCTATCTATCTATCTACCTACCTACCTATCTCTATTTATCTATCTACCTACCTACCTATCTGTATCTATCTATCTACCTACCTACCTATCTCTATCTATCAATCTACCTACCTACCTATCTCTATCTATCTATCTACCTACCTTCCTATCTCTATCTATCTATCTACCTACCTACCTATCTGTATTTATCTATCTATCTACCTACCTATCTGTATCTATCTACCTACCTACCTATCTCTATCTATCTATCTACCTACCTACCTATCTGTGTCTATCTATCAACCTACCTACCTATCTGTATCTATCAATCTACCTACCTACCTATCTGTATCTATCAATCTACTTACCTACCTATCTGTATCTATCATTCTACATACCTACCTATCTCTATCTATCTATCTACCTACCTACCTATCTGTATTTATCTATCTACCTACCTACCTATCTGTACCTATCTATCTACCTACCTACCTATATGTATCTATCAATCTACCTACCTACCTATCTCTATCTATCTACCTACCTACCTACCTATCTGTATTTAACTATCTATCTACCTACCTATCTGTATCTATCTACCTACCTACCTATCTCTATCTATCTATCTACCTACCTACATATCTGTATCTATCTATCTACCTACCTACCTATCTGTATCTATCAATCTACCTACCTACCTATCTCTATCTATCTATCTACCTACCTACCTATCTCTATTTATCTATCTACCTACCTACCTATCTGTTTCTATCTATCTACCTACCTACCTATCTATATCTATCAATCTACCTACCTACCTATCTCTATCTATCTATCTACCTACCTACCTATCTCTATCTATCTACCTACCTACCTACATATCTGTATTTATCTATTTACCTATCTATCTGTATCTATCTACCTACCTACCTATCTCTATCTATCTATCTACCTACCTACCTATCTGTATCTATCTATCTACCTACCTACCTATCTGTATCTATCAATCTACCTGCCTACCTATCTCTATCTATCTATCTACCTACCTACCTATCTGTATCTATCTATCAACCTACCTACCTATCTGTATCTATCAATCTACCTACCTACCTATCTGTATCTATCAATCTACTTACCTACCTATCTGTATCTATCATTCTACATACCTACCTAACTCTATCTATCTATCTACCTACCTACCTATCTGTATTTATCTATCTACCTACCTACCTATCTGTACCTATCTATCTACCTACCTACCTATATGTATCTATCAATCTACCTACCTACCTATCTCTATCTATCTATCTACCTACCTACCTATCTCTATCTATCTACCTACCTACCTACCTATCTGTATTTATCTATCTATCTACCTACCTATCTGTATCTATCTACCTACCTACCTATCTCTATCTATCTATCTACCTACCTACCTATCTGTATCTATCTATCTACCTACCTACCTATCTGTATCTATCAATCTATCTACCTACATATCTCTATCTATCTACCTACCTACCTATCTCTATTTATCTATCTACCTACCTACCTATCTGTTTCTATCTATCTACCTACCTACCTATCTATATCTATCAATCTACCTACCTACCTATCTCTATCTATCTATCTACCTACCTACCTATCTCTATCTATCTACCTACCTACCTACATATCTGTATTTATCTATCTACCTACCTATCTGTATCTATCTACCTACCTACCTATCTCTATCTATCTATCTACCTACCTACCTATCTGTATCTATCTATCTACCTACCTACCTATCTGTATCTATCAATCTACCTGCCTACCTATCTGTATCTATCAATCTACTTACCTACCTATCTGTATCTATCATTCTACATACCTACCTATCTCTATCTATCTATCTACCTACCTACCTATCTCTATTTATCTATCTACCTACCTACCTATCTGTATCTATCTATCTACCTACCTACCTATCTGTATCTATCAATCTAAATACCTACATATCTCTATCTATCTATCTACCTACCTACCTATCTCTATCTATCTACCTACCTACCTACCTATCTGTATTTATCTATCTATCTACCTACCTATCTGTATCTATCTACCTACCTACCTATCTCTATCTATCTATCTACCTACCTACCTATCTGTATCTCTCTATCTACCTACCTACCTATCTGTATCTATCTATCTACATACCTACCTATCTCTATCTATCTATCTACCTACCTACCTATCTCTATTTATCTATCTACCTACCTACCTATCTCTATCTATCTACCTACCTACCTACCTATCTGTATCTATCAATCTACCTACCTACCTATCTCTATCTACCTACCTACCTACCTACCTATCTCTATCTATCTACCTACCTACCTACCTATCTGTATTTATCTATCTATCTACCTACCTATCTGTATCTATCTACCTACCTACTTATCTCTATCTATCTATCTACCTACATACCTATCTGTATCTATCTATCTACATACCTACCTACCTATCTGTATCTATCAATCTACCTACCTACCTATCTGTATCTATCAATCTACTTACCTACCTATCTGTATCTATCATTCTACATACCTACCTATCTCTATCTATCTATCTACCTCCCTACCTATCTCTATTTATCTATCTACCTACCTACCTATCTGTATCTATCTATCTACCTACCTACCTATCTGTATCTATCAATCTACCTACCTACCTATCTCTATCTATCTATCTACCTACCTTCCTATCTCTATCTATCTACCTACCTACCTACCTATCTGTATTTATCTATCTATCTACCTACCTATCTGTATCTATCTACCTACCTACCTATCTCTATCTATCTACCTACCTACCTATCTCTATCTATCTACCTACCTACCTACCTATCTGTATTTATCTATCTATCTACCTACCTATCTGTATCTATCTACCTACCTACCTATCTCTATCTATCTATCTACCTACCTACCTATCTGTATCTATCTATCTACATACCTACCTATCTCTATCTATCTACCTACCTACCTATCTCTATTTATCTATCTACCTACCTACCTATCTCTATCTATCTACCTACCTACCTACCTATCTGTATCTATCAATCTACCTACCTACCTATCTCTATCTATCTATCTACCTACCTACCTATCTCTATCTATCTACCTACCTACCTACCTATCTGTATTTATCTACCTATCTACCTACCTATCTGTATCTATCTACCTACCTACTTATCTCTATCTATCTACCTACCTACCTACCTATCTGTATCTATCTATCTATTAACCTACCTACCTATCTGTATCTATCAATCTACCTACCTACCTATCTGTATCTATCAATCTACTTACCTACCTATCTGTATCTATCATTCTACATACCTACCTATCTCTATCTATCTATCTACCTACCTACCTATCTGTATTTATCTATCTACCTACCTACCTATCTGTACCTATCTATCTACCTCCCTACCTATATGTATCTATCAATCTACCTACCTACCTATCTCTATCTATCTATCTACCTACCTACCTATCTCTATCTATCTACCTACCTACCTACCTATCTGTATTTATCTATCTATCTACCTACCTATCTGTATCTATCTACCTACCTACCTATCTCTATGTATCTATCTACCTACCTACCTATCTTTATCTATCTATCTACCTACCTACCTATCTGTATCTATCAATCTACCTACCTACCTATCTCTATCTATCTATCTGCCTACCTACCTATCTCTATTTATCTATCTACCTACCTACCTATCTGTTTCTATCTATCTACCTACCTACCTATCTATATTTATCAATCTACCTACCTACCTATCTGTTTCTATCTATCTACCTACCTACCTATCTCTATCTATCTACCTACCTACCTACATATCTGTATTTATCTATTTACCTATCTATCTGTATCTATCTACCTACCTACCTATCTCTATCTATCTACATACCTACCTATCTGTATCTATCTATCTACCTACCTACCTATCTGTATCTATCAATCTACCTGCCTACCTATCTGTATCTATCAATCTACATACCTACCTATCTGTATCTATCATTCTACATACCTACCTATCTCTATCTATCTATCTACCTACCTACCTATCTCTATTTATCTATCTACCTACCTACCTATCTGTATCTATCTATCTACCTACCTACCTATCTGTATCTATCAATCTACCTACCTACTTATCTCTATCTATCTATCTACCTACCTACCTTTCTCTATCTATCTACCTACCTACCTACCTATCTGTATTTATCTATCTATCTACCTACCTATCTGTATCTATCTACCTACCTACCTATCTCTATCTATCTATCTACCTACCTACCTATCTGTATCTATCTATCTACCTACCTACCTATCTGTATCTATCTATCTACATACCTACCTATCTCTATCTATCTATCTACCTACCTACCTATCTCTATTTATCTATCTACCTACCTACCTATCTCTATCTATCTACCTACCTACCTACCTATCTGTATCTATCAATCTACCTACCTACCTATCTGTATCTATCTATCTACCTACCTACCTATCTCTATCTATCTACCTACCTACCTACCTATCTGTATTTATCTATCTATCTACCTACCTATCTGTATCTATCTACCTACCTACCTATCTCTATCTATCTATCTACCTACCTACCTATCTGTATCTATCTATCTACATACCTACCTACCTATCTGTATCTATCAATCTACCTACCTACCTATCTGTATCTATCAATCTACTTACCTACCTATCTGTAACTATCATTCTACATACCTACCTATCTCTATCTATCTATCTACCTACCTACCTATCTGTATTTATCTATCTACCTACCTACCTATCTGTATCTATCTATCTACCTACCTACCTATCTGTATCTATCAATCTACCTACCTACCTATCTCTATCTATGTATCTACCTACCTACCTATCTCTATCTATCTACCTACCTACCTACCTATCTGTATTTATCTATCTATCTACCTACCTATCTGTATCTATCTACCTACCTACCTATCTCTATTTATCTATCTACCTACCTACCTATCTCTATCTATCTACCTACCTACCTACCTATCTGTATCTATCAATCTACCTACCTACCTATCTCTATCTATCTACCTACCTACCTATCTCTATCTATCTACCTACCTACCTACCTATCTGTATTTATCTATCTATCTACCTACCTATCTGTATCTATCTACCTACCTACTTATCTCTATCTATCTATCTACCTACCTACCTATCTGTATCTATCTATCTACATACCTACCTACCTATCTGTATCTATCAATCTACCTACCTACCTATCTGTATCTATCAATCTACTTACCTACCTATCTGTATCTATCATTCTACATACCTACCTATCTCTATCTATCTATCTACCTACCTACCTATCTCTATTTATCTATCTACCTACCTACCTATCTGTATCTATCTATCTACCTACCTACCTATCTCTATCTATCAATCTACCTACCTACCTATCTCTATCTATCTATCTACCTACCTTCCTATCTCTATCTACCTACCTACCTACCTATCTGTATTTATCTATCTATCTACCTACCTATCTGTATCTATCTACCTACCTACCTATCTCTATCTATCTATCTACCTACCTACCTATCTGTATCTATCTATCAACCTACCTACCTATCTGTATCTATCAATCTACCTACCTACCTATCTGTATCTATCAATCTACTTACCTACCTATCTGTATCTATCATTCTACATACCTACCTATCTCTATCTATCTATCTACCTACCTACCTATCTGTATTTATCTATCTACCTACCTACCTATCTGTACCTATCTATCTACCTACCTACCTATATGTATCTATCAATCTACCTACCTACCTATCTCTATCTATCTACCTACCTACCTATCTCTATCTATCTACCTACCTACCTACCTATCTGTATTTAACTATCTATCTACCTACCTATCTGTATCTATCTACCTACCTACCTATCTCTATCTATCTATCTACCTACCTACATATCTGTATCTATCTATCTACCTACCTACCTATCTGTATCTATCAATCTACCTACCTACCTATCTCTATCTATCTATCTACCTACCTACCTATCTCTATTTATCTATCTACCTACCTACCTATCTGTTTCTATCTATCAACCTACCTACCTATCTATATCTATCAATCTACCTACCTACCTATCTCTATCTATCTATCTACCTACCTACCTATCTCTATCTATCTACCTACCTACCTACATATCTGTATTTATCTATTTACCTATCTATCTGTATCTATCTACCTACCTACCTATCTCTATCTATCTATCTACCTACCTACCTATCTGTATCTATCTATCTACCTACCTACCTATCTGTATCTATCAATCTACCTGCCTACCTATCTCTATCTATCTATCTACCTACCTACCTATCTGTATCTATCTATCAACCTACCTACCTATCTGTATCTATCAATCTACCTACCTACCTATCTGTATCTATCAATCTACTTACCTACCTATCTGTATCTATCATTCTACATACCTACCTAACTCTATCTATCTATCTACCTACCTACCTATCTGTATTTATCTATCTACCTACCTACCTATCTGTACCTATCTATCTACCTACCTACCTATATGTATCTATCAATCTACCTACCTACCTATCTCTATCTATCTATCTACCTACCTACCTATCTCTATCTATCTACCTACCTACCTACCTATCTGTATTTATCTATCTATCTACCTACCTATCTGTATCTATCTACCTACCTACCTATCTCTATCTATCTATCTACCTACCTACCTATCTGTATCTATCTATCTACCTACCTACCTATCTGTATCTATCAATCTATCTACCTACATATCTCTATCTATCTACCTACCTACCTATCTCTATTTATCTATCTACCTACCTACCTATCTGTTTCTATCTATCTACCTACCTACCTATCTATATCTATCAATCTACCTACCTACCTATCTCTATCTATCTATCTACCTACCTACCTATCTCTATCTATCTACCTACCTACCTACATATCTGTATTTATCTATCTACCTACCTATCTGTATCTATCTACCTACCTACCTATCTCTATCTATCTATCTACCTACCTACCTATCTGTATCTATCTATCTACCTACCTACCTATCTGTATCTATCAATCTACCTGCCTACCTATCTGTATCTATCAATCTACTTACCTACCTATCTGTATCTATCATTCTACATACCTACCTATCTCTATCTATCTATCTACCTACCTACCTATCTCTATTTATCTATCTACCTACCTACCTATCTGTATCTATCTATCTACCTACCTACCTATCTGTATCTATCAATCTACCTACCTACCTATCTCTATCTATCTATCTACCTACCTACCTATCTCTATCTATCTACCTACCTACCTACCTATCTGTATTTATCTATCTATCTACCTACCTATCTGTATCTATCTACCTACCTACCTATCTCTATCTATCTATCTACCTACCTACCTATCTGTATCTCTCTATCTACCTACCTACCTATCTGTATCTATCTATCTACATACCTACCTATCTCTATCTATCTATCTACCTACCTACCTATCTCTATTTATCTATCTACCTACCTACCTATCTCTATCTATCTACCTACCTACCTACCTATCTGTATCTATCAATCTACCTACCTACCTATCTCTATCTATCTACCTACCTACCTACCTATCTCTATCTATCTTCCTACCTACCTACCTATCTGTATTTATCTATCTATCTACCTACCTATCTGTATCTATCTACCTACCTACTTATCTCTATCTATCTATCTACCTACCTACCTATCTGTATCTATCTATCTACATTCCTACCTACCTATCTGTATCTATCAATCTACCTACCTACCTATCTGTATCTATCAATCTACTTACCTACCTATCTGTATCTATCATTCTACATACCTACCTATCTCTATCTATCTATCTACCTCCCTACCTATCTCTATTTATCTATCTACCTACCTACCTATCTGTATCTATCTATCTACCTACCTACCTATCTCTATCTATCAATCTACCTACCTACCTATCTCTATCTATCTATCTACCTACCTTCCTATCTCTATCTATCTACCTACCTACCTACCTATCTGTATTTATCTATCTATCTACCTACCTATCTGTATCTATCTACCTACCTACCTATCTCTATCTATCTATCTACCTACCTACCTATCTCTATCTATCTACCTACCTACCTATCTGTATTTATCTATCTATCTACCTACCTATCTGTATCTATCTACCTACCTACCTATCTCTATCTATCTATCTACCTACCTACCTATCTGTATCTATCTATCTACATACCTACCTATCTCTATCTATCTACCTACCTACCTATCTCTATTTATCTATCTACCTACCTACCTATCTCTATCTATCTACCTACCTACCTACCTATCTGTATCTATCAATCTACCTACCTACCTATCTCTATCTATCTATCTACCTACCTACCTATCTCTATCTATCTACCTACCTACCTACCTATCTGTATTTATCTACCTATCTACCTACCTATCTGTATCTATCTACCTACCTACTTATCTCTATCTATCTACCTACCTACCTACCTATCTGTATCTATCTATCTACATACCTACCTACCTATCTGTATCTATCAATCTACCTACCTACCTATCTGTATCTATCAATCTACCTACCTACCTATCTCTATCTATCTACCTACCTACCTACCTATCTGTATTTATCTACCTATCTACCTACCTATCTGTATCTATCTACCTACCTACTTATCTCTATCTATCTACCTACCTACCTACCTATCTGTATCTATCTATCTATTAACCTACCTACCTATCTGTATCTATCAATCTACCTACCTACCTATCTGTATCTATCAATCTACTTACCTACCTATCTGTATCTATCATTCTACATACCTACCTATCTCTATCTATCTATCTACCTACCTACCTATCTGTATTTATCTATCTACCTACCTACCTATCTGTACCTATCTATCTACCTCCCTACCTATATGTATCTATCAATCTACCTACCTACCTATCTCTATCTATCTATCTACCTACCTACCTATCTCTATCTATCTACCTACCTACCTACCTATCTGTATTTATCTATCTATCTACCTACCTATCTGAATCTATCTACCTACCTACCTATCTCTATGTATCTATCTACCTACCTACCTATCTTTATCTATCTATCTACCTACCTACCTATCTGTATCTATCAATCTACCTACCTACCTATCTCTATCTATCTATCTACCTACCTACCTATCTCTATTTATCTATCTACCTACCTACCTATCTGTTTCTATCTATCTACCTACCTACCTATCTATATTTATCAATCTACCTACCTACCTATCTGTTTCTATCTATCTACCTACCTACCTATCTCTATCTATCTACCTACCTACCTACATATCTGTATTTATCTATTTACCTATCTATCTGTATCTATCTACCTACCTACCTATCTCTATCTATCTACCTACCTACCTACCTATCTGTATCTATCTATCTACCTACCTACCTATCTGTATCTATCTATCTACATACCTACCTATCTCTATCTATCTATCTACCTACCTACCTATCTCTATCTATCTATCTACCTACCTACCTATCTCTATCTATCTATCTACCTACCTACCTATCTCTATCTATCTACCTACCTACCTACCTATCTGTATTTATCTATCTATCTACCTACCTATCTGAATCTATCTACCTACCTACCTATCTGTATCTATCAATCTACCTGCCTACCTATCTGTATCTATCAATCTACTTACCTACCTATCTGTATCTATCATTCTACATACCTACCTATCTCTATCTATCTATCTACCTACCTACCTATCTCTATTTATCTATCTACCTACCTACCTATCTGTATCTATCTATCTACCTACCTACCTATCTGTATCTATCAATCTACCTACCTACTTATCTCTATCTATCTATCTACCTACCTACCTATCTCTATCTATCTACCTACCTACCTACCTATCTGTATTTATCTATCTATCTACCTACCTATCTGTATCTATCTACCTACCTACCTATCTCTATCTATCTATCTACCTACCTACCTATCTGTATCTATCTATCTACCTACCTACCTATCTGTATCTATCTATCTACATACCTACCTATCTCTATCTATCTATCTACCTACCTACCTATCTCTATTTATCTATCTACCTACCTACCTATCTCTATCTATCTACCTACCTACCTACCTATCTGTATCTATCAATCTACCTACCTACCTATCTCTATCTATCTATCTATCTACCTACCTACCTATCTCTATCTATCTACCTACCTACCTACCTATCTGTATTTATCTATCTATCTACCTACCTATCTGTATCTATCTACCTACCTACCTATCTCTATCTATGTATCTACCTACCTACCTATCTGTATCTATCTATCTACATACCTACCTACCTATCTGTATCTATCAATCTACCTACCTACCTATCTGTATCTATCAATCTACTTACCTACCTATCTGTATCTATCATTCTACATACCCTATCTCTATCTATCTATCTACCTACCTACCTATCTCTATTTATCTATCTACCTACCTACCTATCTGTATCTATCTATCTACCTACCTACCTATCTCTATCTATCTACCTACCTACCTACCTATCTGTATTTATCTATCTATCTACCTACCTATCTGTATCTATCTACCTACCTACCTATCTCTATCTATCTATCTACCTACCTACCTATCTGTATCTATCTATCTACATACCTACCTACCTATCTGTATCTATCAATCTACCTACCTACCTATCTGTATCTATCTATCTACTTACCTACCTATCTGTAACTATCATTCTACATACCTACCTATCTCTATCTATCTATCTACCTACCTACCTATCTGTATTTATCTATCTACCTACCTACCTATCTGTATCTATCTATCTACCTACCTACCTATCTGTATCTATCAATCTACCTACCTACCTATCTCTATCTATGTATCTACCTACCTACCTATCTCTATCTATCTACCTACCTACCTACCTATCTGTATTTATCTATCTATCTACCTACCTATCTGTATCTATCTACCTACCTACCTATCTCTATCTATCTATCTACCTACCTACCTATCTGTATCTATCTATCTACCTACCTACCTATCTGTATCTGTCAATCTACCTAGCTACCTATCTCAATCTATCAATCTACTTACCTACCTATCTGTATCTATCATTCTACCTACCTACCTATCTGTATCTATCAATCTACCTACCTACCTATTTCTATCTATCTACCTACCTACCTACCTATCTCTATCTATCTACCTACCTACCTACCTATCTGTATTTATCTATCTATCTACCTACTTATCTGTATCTATCTACCTACCTACCTATCTCTATCTATCTATCTACCTACCTACGTATCTGTATTTATCTATCTATCTACCTACCTATCTGTATCTATCTACCTACCTACCTATCTCTATCTATCTATCTACCTACCTACCTATCTGTATCTATCTATCTACCTACCTACCTATCTGTATCTGTCAATCTACCTAGCTACCTATCTCTATCTATCAATCTACTTACCTACCTATCTGTATCTATCATTCTACCTACCTACCTATCTGTATCTATCAATCTACCTACCTACCTATCTCTATCTATCTATCTACCTACCTACCTATCTGTTTCTATCTATCTACCTACCTACCTATTTATATCTATCAATCTACCTACCTACCTATCTCTATCTATCTACCTACCTACCTATCTCTATCTATCTACCTACCTACCTACCTATCTGTATTTATCTATCTACCTACCTATCTGTATCTATCTACCTACCTACCTATCTCTATCTATCTATCTACCTACCTACCTATCTGTATCTATCAATCTACCTACCTACCTATCTGTATCTATCAATCTACTTACCTACCTATCTGTATCTATCATTCTACATTCCTACCTATCTCTATCTATCTATTTACCTACCTACCTATCTCTATTTATCTATCTACCTACCTACCTATCTGTATCTATCTATCTACCTACCTACCTATCTGTATCTATCAATCTACCTACCTACCTATCTGTATCTATATATCGACCTACCTACCTATCTCTATCTACCTACCTACCTACCTATCTGTATTTATCTATCTACCTACCTACCTATCTCTATCTCTTCCTACCTACCTACCTATCTGTATCTATCTATCTACCTACCTACCTATCTGTATCTATCAATCTACCTACCTACCTATCTCTATCTATCTATCTACCTACCTACCTATCTCTATCTATCTACCTACCTACCTACCTATCTGTATTTATCTATCTATCTACCTACCTATCTGTATCTATCTACCTACCTACCTATCTCTATCTATCTATCTACCTACCTACCTATCTGTATCTATCTATCTACCTACCTACCTATCTGTATCTATCTATCTACATACCTACCTATCTCTATCTATCTATCTACCTACCTACCTATCTCTATTTATCTATCTACCTACCTACCTATCTCTATCTATCTACCTACCTACCTATCTGTATCTATCAATCTACCTACCTACCTATCTCTATCTATCTATCTACCTACCTACCTATCTCTATCTATCTACCTACCTACCTATCTGTATTTATCTATCTATCTACCTACCTATCTGTATCTATCCACCTACCTACCTATCTCTATCTATCTACATACCTACCTACCTATCTGTATCTATCAATCTACCTACCTACCTATCTGTATCTATCAATCTACTTACCTACCTATCTGTAACTATCATTCTACATACCTACCTATCTCTATCTATCTATCTACCTACCTACCTATCTGTATTTATCTATCTACCTACCTACCTATCTGTATCTATCTATCTACCTACCTACCTATCTGTATCTATCAATCTACCTACCTACCTATCTCTATCTATGTATCTACCTACCTACCTATCTCTATCTACCTACCTACCTACCTATCTGTATTTATCTATCTATCTACCTACCTATCTGTATCTATCTACCTACCTACCTATCTGTATCTATCTATCTACCTACCTACCTATCTGTATCTGTCAATCTACCTAGCTACCTATCTCAATCTATCAATCTACTTACCTACCTATCTGTATCTATCATTCTACCTACCTACCTATCTGTATCTATCAATCTACCTACCTACCTATCTCTATCTATCTACCTACCTACCTACCTATCTCTATATATCTACCTACCTACCTACCTATCTGTATTTATCTATCTATCTACCTACTTATCTGTATCTATCTACCTACCTACCTATCTCTATCTATCTATCTACCTACCTACCTATCTGTATTTATCTATCTATCTACCTACCTATCTGTATCTATCTACCTACCTACCTATCTCTATCTATCTATCTACCTACCTACCTATCTGTATCTATCTATCTACCTACCTACCTATCTGTATCTGTCAATCTACCTAGCTACCTATCTCTATCTATCAATCTACTTACCTACCTATCTGTATCTATCATTCTACCTACCTACCTATCTGTATCTATCAATCTACCTACCTACCTATCTCTATCTATCTATCTACCTACCTACCTATCTGTTTCTATCTATCTACCTACCTACCTATCTATATCTATCAATCTACCTACCTACCTATCTCTATCTATCTATCTACCTACCTACCTATCTCTATCTATATACCTACCTACCTACCTATCTGTATTTATCTATCTATCTACCTACCTATCTGTATCTATCTACCTACCTACCTATCTCTATCTATCTATCTACCTACCTACCTATCTGTATCTATCTATCTACATACCTACCTACCTATCTGTATCTATCAATCTACCTACCTACCTATCTGTATCTATCAATCTACTTACCTACCTATCTGTATCTATCATTCTACATACCTACCTATCTCTATCTATCTAACTACCTACCTATCTGTATTTATCTATCTACCTACCTACCTATCTGTGTCTATCTATCTACCTACCTACCTATCTGTATCTATCAATCTACCTACCTACCTATCTCTATCTATGTATCTACCTACCTACCTATCTCTATCTATCTACCTACCTACCTACCTATCTGTATTTATCTATCTATCTACCTACCTATCTGTATCTATCTACATACCTACCTATCTCTATCTATCTATCTACCTACCTACCTATCTGTATCTATCTATCTACCTACCTACCTATCTGTATCTGTCAATCTACCTAGCTACCTATCTCAATCTATCAATCTACTTACCTACCTATCTGTATCTATCATTCTACCTGCCTACCTATCTGTATCTATCAATCTACCTACCTACCTATCTCTATCTATCTACCTACCTACCTACCTATCTCTATCTATCTACCTACCTACCTACCTATCTGTATTTATCTATCTATCTACCTACTTATCTGTATCTATCTACCTACCTACCTATCTCTATCTATCTATCTATCTACCTACCTACCTATCTGTATTTATCTATCTATCTACCTACCTATCTGTATCTATCTACCTACCTACCTATCTCTATCTATCTATCTACCTACCTACCTATCTGTATCTATCTATCTACCTACCTACCTATCTGTATCTGTCAATCTACCTAGCTACCTATCTCTATCTATCAATCTACTTACCTACCTATCTGTATCTATCATTCTACCTACCTACCTATCTGTATCTATCAATCTACCTACCTACCTATCTCTATCTATCTATCTACCTACCTACCTATCTGTTTCTATCTATCTACCTACCTACCTATTTATATCTATCAATCTACCTACCTACCTATCTCTATCTATCTACATACCTACCTATCTCTATCTATCTACCTACCTACCTACCTATCTGTATTTATCTATCTATCTACCTACATATCTGTATCTATCTACCTACCTACCTATCTCTATCTATCTATCTACCTACCTACCTATCTGTATCTATCTATCTACCTACCTACATATCTGTATCTGTCAATCTACCTAGCTACCTATCTCAATCTATCAATCTACTTACCTACCTATCTGTATCTATCATTCTACCTACCTACCTATCTGTATCTATCAATCTACCTACCTACCTATTTCTATCTATCTACCTACCTACCTACCTATCTCTATCTATCTACCTACCTACCTACCTATCTGTATTTATCTATCTATCTACCTACTTATCTGTATCTATCTACCTACCTACCTATCTCTATCTATCTATCTACCTACCTACGTATCTGTATTTATCTATCTATCTACCTACCTATCTGTATCTATCTACCTACCTACCTATCTCTATCTATCTATCTACCTACCTACCTATCTGTATCTATCTATCTACCTACCTACCTATCTGTATCTGTCAATCTACCTAGCTACCTATCTCTATCTATCAATCTACTTACCTACCTATCTGTATCTATCATTCTACCTACCTACCTATCTGTATCTATCAATCTACCTACCTACCTATCTCTATCTATCTATCTACCTACCTACCTATCTGTTTCTATCTATCTACCTACCTACCTATTTATATCTATCAATCTACCTACCTACCTATCTCTATCTATCTACCTACCTACCTATCTCTATCTATCTACCTACCTACCTACCTATCTGTATTTATCTATCTACCTACCTATCTGTATCTATCTACCTACCTACCTATCTCTATCTATCTATCTACCTACCTACCTATCTGTATCTATCAATCTACCTACCTACCTATCTGTATCTATCAATCTACTTACCTACCTATCTGTATCTATCATTCTACATTCCTACCTATCTCTATCTATCTATTTACCTACCTACCTATCTCTATTTATCTATCTACCTACCTACCTATCTGTATCTATCTATCTACCTACCTACCTATCTGTATCTATCAATCTACCTACCTACCTATCTGTATCTATATATCGACCTACCTACCTATCTCTATCTACCTACCTACCTACCTATCTGTATTTATCTATCTACCTACCTACCTATCTCTATCTCTTCCTACCTACCTACCTATCTGTATCTATCTATCTACCTACCTACCTATCTGTATCTATCAATCTACCTACCTACCTATCTCTATCTATCTATCTACCTACCTACCTATCTCTATCTATCTACCTACCTACCTACCTATCTGTATTTATCTATCTATCTACCTACCTATCTGTATCTATCTACCTACCTACCTATCTCTATCTATCTATCTACCTACCTACCTATCTGTATCTATCTATCTACCTACCTACCTATCTGTATCTATCTATCTACATACCTACCTATCTCTATCTATCTATCTACCTACCTACCTATCTCTATTTATCTATCTACCTACCTACCTATCTCTATCTATCTACCTACCTACCTATCTGTATCTATCAATCTACCTACCTACCTATCTCTATCTATCTATCTACCTACCTACCTATCTCTATCTATCTACCTACCTACCTATCTGTATTTATCTATCTATCTACCTACCTATCTGTATCTATCCACCTACCTACCTATCTCTATCTATCTACATACCTACCTACCTATCTGTATCTATCAATCTACCTACCTACCTATCTGTATCTATCAATCTACTTACCTACCTATCTGTAACTATCATTCTACATACCTACCTATCTCTATCTATCTATCTACCTACCTACCTATCTGTATTTATCTATCTACCTACCTACCTATCTGTATCTATCTATCTACCTACCTACCTATCTGTATCTATCAATCTACCTACCTACCTATCTCTATCTATGTATCTACCTACCTACCTATCTCTATCTACCTACCTACCTACCTATCTGTATTTATCTATCTATCTACCTACCTATCTGTATCTATCTACCTACCTACCTATCTGTATCTATCTATCTACCTACCTACCTATCTGTATCTGTCAATCTACCTAGCTACCTATCTCAATCTATCAATCTACTTACCTACCTATCTGTATCTATCATTCTACCTACCTACCTATCTGTATCTATCAATCTACCTACCTACCTATCTCTATCTATCTACCTACCTACCTACCTATCTCTATATATCTACCTACCTACCTACCTATCTGTATTTATCTATCTATCTACCTACTTATCTGTATCTATCTACCTACCTACCTATCTCTATCTATCTATCTACCTACCTACCTATCTGTATTTATCTATCTATCTACCTACCTATCTGTATCTATCTACCTACCTACCTATCTCTATCTATCTATCTACCTACCTACCTATCTGTATCTATCTATCTACCTACCTACCTATCTGTATCTGTCAATCTACCTAGCTACCTATCTCTATCTATCAATCTACTTACCTACATATCTGTATCTATCATTCTACCTACCTACCTATCTGTATCTATCAATCTACCTACCTACCTATCTCTATCTATCTATCTACCTACCTACCTATCTGTTTCTATCTATCTACCTACCTACCTATCTATATCTATCAATCTACCTACCTACCTATCTCTATCTATCTATCTACCTACCTACCTATCTCTATCTATATACCTACCTTCCTACCTATCTGTATTTATCTATCTATCTACCTACCTATCTGTATCTATCTACCTACCTACCTATCTCTATCTATCTATCTACCTACCTACCTATCTGTATCTATCTATCTACATACCTACCTACCTATCTGTATCTATCAATCTACCTACCTACCTATCTGTATCTATCAATCTACTTACCTACCTATCTGTATCTATCATTCTACATACCTACCTATCTCTATCTATCTAACTACCTACCTATCTGTATTTATCTATCTACCTACCTACCTATCTGTGTCTATCTATCTACCTACCTACCTATCTGTATCTATCAATCTACCTACCTACCTATCTCTATCTATGTATCTACCTACCTACCTATCTCTATCTATCTACCTACCTACCTACCTATCTGTATTTATCTATCTATCTACCTACCTATCTGTATCTATCTACATACCTACCTATCTCTATCTATCTATCTACCTACCTACCTATCTGTATCTATCTATCTACCTACCTACCTATCTGTATCTGTCAATCTACCTAGCTACCTATCTCAATCTATCAATCTACTTACCTACCTATCTGTATCTATCATTCTACCTGCCTACCTATCTGTATCTATCAATCTACCTACCTACCTATCTCTATCTATCTACCTACCTACCTACCTATCTCTATCTATCTACCTACCTACCTACCTATCTGTATTTATCTATCTATCTACCTACTTATCTGTATCTATCTACCTACCTACCTATCTCTATCTATCTATCTATCTACCTACCTACCTATCTGTATTTATCTATCTATCTACCTACCTATCTGTATCTATCTACCTACCTACCTATCTCTATCTATCTATCTACCTACCTACCTATCTGTATCTATCTATCTACCTACCTACCTATCTGTATCTATCTACCTACCTACCTATCTCTATCTATCTACCTACCTACCTACCTATCTGTATTTATCTATCTACCTACCTATCTGTATCTATCTACCTACCTACCTATCTCTATCTATCTATCTACCTACCTACCTATCTGTATCTATCAATCTACCTACCTACCTATCTGTATCTATCAATCTACTTACCTACCTATCTGTATCTATCATTCTACATTCCTACCTATCTCTATCTATCTATTTACCTACCTACCTATCTCTATTTATCTATCTACCTACCTACCTATCTGTATCTATCTATCTACCTACCTACCTATCTGTATCTATCAATCTACCTACCTACCTATCTGTATCTATATATCGACCTACCTACCTATCTCTATCTACCTACCTACCTACCTATCTGTATTTATCTATCTACCTACCTACCTATCTCTATCTCTTCCTACCTACCTACCTATCTGTATCTATCTATCTACCTACCTACCTATCTGTATCTATCAATCTACCTACCTACCTATCTCTATCTATCTATCTACCTACCTACCTATCTCTATCTATCTACCTACCTACCTACCTATCTGTATTTATCTATCTATCTACCTACCTATCTGTATCTATCTACCTACCTACCTATCTCTATCTATCTATCTACCTACCTACCTATCTGTATCTATCTATCTACCTACCTACCTATCTGTATCTATCTATCTACATACCTACCTATCTCTATCTATCTATCTACCTACCTACCTATCTCTATTTATCTATCTACCTACCTACCTATCTCTATCTATCTACCTACCTACCTATCTGTATCTATCAATCTACCTACCTACCTATCTCTATCTATCTATCTACCTACCTACCTATCTCTATCTATCTACCTACCTACCTATCTGTATTTATCTATCTATCTACCTACCTATCTGTATCTATCCACCTACCTACCTATCTCTATCTATCTACATACCTACCTACCTATCTGTATCTATCAATCTACCTACCTACCTATCTGTATCTATCAATCTACTTACCTACCTATCTGTAACTATCATTCTACATACCTACCTATCTCTATCTATCTATCTACCTACCTACCTATCTGTATTTATCTATCTACCTACCTACCTATCTGTATCTATCTATCTACCTACCTACCTATCTGTATCTATCAATCTACCTACCTACCTATCTCTATCTATGTATCTACCTACCTACCTATCTCTATCTACCTACCTACCTACCTATCTGTATTTATCTATCTATCTACCTACCTATCTGTATCTATCTACCTACCTACCTATCTGTATCTATCTATCTACCTACCTACCTATCTGTATCTGTCAATCTACCTAGCTACCTATCTCAATCTATCAATCTACTTACCTACCTATCTGTATCTATCATTCTACCTACCTACCTATCTGTATCTATCAATCTACCTACCTACCTATCTCTATCTATCTACCTACCTACCTACCTATCTCTATATATCTACCTACCTACCTACCTATCTGTATTTATCTATCTATCTACCTACTTATCTGTATCTATCTACCTACCTACCTATCTCTATCTATCTATCTACCTACCTACCTATCTGTATTTATCTATCTATCTACCTACCTATCTGTATCTATCTACCTACCTACCTATCTCTATCTATCTATCTACCTACCTACCTATCTGTATCTATCTATCTACCTACCTACCTATCTGTATCTGTCAATCTACCTAGCTACCTATCTCTATCTATCAATCTACTTACCTACCTATCTGTATCTATCATTCTACCTACCTACCTATCTGTATCTATCAATCTACCTACCTACCTATCTCTATCTATCTATCTACCTACCTACCTATCTGTTTCTATCTATCTACCTACCTACCTATCTATATCTATCAATCTACCTACCTACCTATCTCTATCTATCTATCTACCTACCTACCTATCTCTATCTATATACCTACCTTCCTACCTATCTGTATTTATCTATCTATCTACCTACCTATCTGTATCTATCTACCTACCTACCTATCTCTATCTATCTATCTACCTACCTACCTATCTGTATCTATCTATCTACATACCTACCTACCTATCTGTATCTATCAATCTACCTACCTACCTATCTGTATCTATCAATCTACTTACCTACCTATCTGTATCTATCATTCTACATACCTACCTATCTCTATCTATCTAACTACCTACCTATCTGTATTTATCTATCTACCTACCTACCTATCTGTGTCTATCTATCTACCTACCTACCTATCTGTATCTATCAATCTACCTACCTACCTATCTCTATCTATGTATCTACCTACCTACCTATCTCTATCTATCTACCTACCTACCTACCTATCTGTATTTATCTATCTATCTACCTACCTATCTGTATCTATCTACATACCTACCTATCTCTATCTATCTATCTACCTACCTACCTATCTGTATCTATCTATCTACCTACCTACCTATCTGTATCTGTCAATCTACCTAGCTACCTATCTCAATCTATCAATCTACTTACCTACCTATCTGTATCTATCATTCTACCTGCCTACCTATCTGTATCTATCAATCTACCTACCTACCTATCTCTATCTATCTACCTACCTACCTACCTATCTCTATCTATCTACCTACCTACCTACCTATCTGTATTTATCTATCTATCTACCTACTTATCTGTATCTATCTACCTACCTACCTATCTCTATCTATCTATCTATCTACCTACCTACCTATCTGTATTTATCTATCTATCTACCTACCTATCTGTATCTATCTACCTACCTACCTATCTCTATCTATCTATCTACCTACCTACCTATCTGTATCTATCTATCTACCTACCTACCTATCTGTATCTGTCAATCTACCTAGCTACCTATCTCTATCTATCAATCTACTTACCTACCTATCTGTATCTATCATTCTACCTACCTACCTATCTGTATCTATCAATCTACCTACCTACCTATCTCTATCTATCTATCTACCTACCTACCTATCTGTTTCTATCTATCTACCTACCTACCTATTTATATCTATCAATCTACCTACCTACCTATCTCTATCTATCTACCTACCTACCTATCTCTATCTATCTACCTACCTACCTACCTATCTGTATTTATCTATCTACCTACCTATCTGTATCTATCTACCTACCTACCTATCTCTATCTATCTATCTACCTACCTACCTATCTGTATCTATCAATCTACCTACCTACCTATCTGTATCTATCAATCTACTTACCTACCTATCTGTATCTATCATTCTACATTCCTACCTATCTCTATCTATCTATTTACCTACCTACCTATCTCTATTTATCTATCTACCTACCTACCTATCTGTATCTATCTATCTACCTACCTACCTATCTGTATCTATCAATCTACCTACCTACCTATCTGTATCTATATATCGACCTACCTACCTATCTCTATCTACCTACCTACCTACCTATCTGTATTTATCTATCTACCTACCTACCTATCTCTATCTCTTCCTACCTACCTACCTATCTGTATCTATCTATCTACCTACCTACCTATCTGTATCTATCAATCTACCTACCTACCTATCTCTATCTATCTATCTACCTACCTACCTATCTCTATCTATCTACCTACCTACCTACCTATCTGTATTTATCTATCTATCTACCTACCTATCTGTATCTATCTACCTACCTACCTATCTCTATCTATCTATCTACCTACCTACCTATCTGTATCTATCTATCTACCTACCTACCTATCTGTATCTATCTATCTACATACCTACCTATCTCTATCTATCTATCTACCTACCTACCTATCTCTATTTATCTATCTACCTACCTACCTATCTCTATCTATCTACCTACCTACCTATCTGTATCTATCAATCTACCTACCTACCTATCTCTATCTATCTATCTACCTACCTACCTATCTCTATCTATCTACCTACCTACCTATCTGTATTTATCTATCTATCTACCTACCTATCTGTATCTATCCACCTACCTACCTATCTCTATCTATCTACATACCTACCTACCTATCTGTATCTATCAATCTACCTACCTACCTATCTGTATCTATCAATCTACTTACCTACCTATCTGTAACTATCATTCTACATACCTACCTATCTCTATCTATCTATATACCTACCTACCTATCTCTATTTATCTATCTACCTAGCTACCTATCTCTATCTATCTACCTACCTACCTACCTATCTGTATCTATCAATCTACCTACCTACCTATCTCTATCTCTCTATCTACCTACCTACCTATCTCTATCTATCTACCTACCTACCTACCTATCTGTATTTATCTATCTATCTACCTACCTATCTGTATCTATCTACCTACCTACCTATCTCTATCTATCTATCTACCTACCTACCTATCTGTATCTATCTATCTACCTACCTACCTACCTATCTGTATCTATCAATCTACCTACGTACCTATCTGTATCTATCAATCTACTTACCTACCTATCTGTAACTATCATTGTACATACCTACCTATCTCTATCTATCTATCTACCTACCTACCTACCTATCTGTATCTATCAATCTACCTACGTACCTATCTGTATCTATCAATCTACTTACCTACCTATCTGTAACTATCATTCTACATACCTACCTATCTCTATCTATCTATCTACCTACCTACCTATCTGTATTTATCTATCTACCTACCTACCTATCTGTATCTATCTATCTACCTACCTACCTATCTGTATCTATCTATCTACCTACCTACCTATCTGTATCTATCTATCTACATACCTACCTATCTCTATCTATCTATATACATACCTACCTATCTCTATTTATCTATCTACCTAGCTACCTATCTCTATCTATCTACCTACCTACCTACCTATCTGTATCTATCAATCTACCTACCTACCTATCTCTATCTCTCTATCTACCTACCTACCTATCTCTATCTATCTACCTACCTACCTACCTATCTGTATTTATCTATCTATCTACCTACCTATCTGTATCTATCTACCTACCTACCTATCTCTATCTATCTATCTACCTACCTACCTATCTGTATCTATCTATCTACCTACCTACCTACCTATCTGTATCTATCAATCTACCTACGTACCTATCTGTATCTATCAATCTACTTACCTACCTATCTGTAACTATCATTCTACATACCTACCTATCTCTATCTATCTATCTACCTACCTACCTATCTGTATTTATCTATCTACCTACCTACCTATCTGTATCTATCTATCTACCTACCTACCTATCTGTATCTATCAATCTACCTACCTACCTATCTCTATCTATCTATCTACCTACCTACCTATCTCTATCTATCTACCTACCTACCTACCTATCTGTATTTATCTATCTATCTACCTACCTATCTGTATCTATCTACCTACCTACATATCTCTATCTATCTATCTACCTACCTACCTATCTGTATCTATCTATCTACCTACCTACCTACCTATCTGTATCTGTCAATCTACCTACCTACCTATCTCTATCTATCAATCTACTTACCTACCTATCTGTATCTATCATTCTACCTACCTACCTATTTGTATCTATCAATCTACCTACCTACCTATCTCTATCTATCTATCTACCTACCTACCTATCTCTATCTATCTACCTACCTACCTACCTATCTGTATTTATCTATCTACCTACCTACCTATCTCTATCAATCTATCTACCTACCTACCTATCTATATCTATCTATCTACCTACCTACCTATCTGTATCTATCAATCTACCTACCTACCTATCTGTAGCTATCTACCTACCTACCTATCTGTATCTATCAATCTACCTACCTACCTATCTGTATCTATCTGTCTACCTACCTACCTATCTGTATCTATCTATCTACATACCTACCTATCTCTATCTATCTATCTACCTACCTACCTATCTGTATTTATATATCTACCTACCTACCTATCTCTATCTATCTACCTACCTACCTACCTATCTGTATCTATCAATCTACCTACCTACCTATCTCTATCTATCTATCTACCTACCTACCTATCTCTATCTATCTACCTACCTACCTACCTATCTGTATTTATCTATCTATCTACCTACCTATCTGTATCTATCTACCTACCTACCTATCTGTATCTATCTATCTACCTACCTACCTATCTGTATCTATCAATCTACCTAGCTACCTATCTCAATCTATCAATCTACTTACCTACCTATCTGTATCTATCATTCTACCTACCTACCTATCTGTATCTATCAATCTACCTACCTACCTATCTCTATCTATCTACCTACCTACCTACCTATCTCTATCTATCTACCTACCTACCTACCTATCTGTATTTATCTATCTATCTACCTACTTATCTGTATCTATCTACCTACCTACCTATCTCTATCTATCTATCTACCTACCTACCTATCTGTATTTATCTATCTATCTACCTACCTATCTGTATCTATCTACCTACCTACCTATCTCTATCTATCTATCTACCTACCTACCTATCTGTATCTATCTATCTACCTACCTACCTATCTGTATCTGTCAATCTACCTAGCTACCTATCTCTATCTATCAATCTACTTACCTACCTATCTGTATCTATCATTCTACCTACCTACCTATCTGTATCTATCAATCTACCTACCTACCTATCTCTATCTATCTATCTACCTACCTACCTATCTGTTTCTATCTATCTACCTACCTACCTATCTGTATCTATCAATCTACCTACCTACCTATCTCTATCTATCTATCTACCTACCTACCTATCTCTATCTATCTACCTACCTACCTACCTATCTGTATTTATCTATCTATCTACCTACCTATCTGTATCTATCTACCTACCTACATATCTCTATCTATCTATCTACCTACCTACCTATCTGTATCTATCTATCTACCTACCTACCTACCTATCTGTATCTGTCAATCTACCTACCTACCTATCTCTATCTATCAATCTACTTACCTACCTATCTGTATCTATCATTCTACCTACCTACCTATTTGTATCTATCAATCTACCTACCTACCTATCTCTATCTATCTATCTACCTACCTACCTATCTCTATCTATCTACCTACCTACCTACCTATCTGTATTTATCTATCTACCTACCTACCTATCTCTATCAATCTATCTACCTACCTACCTATCTATATCTATCTATCTATCTACCTACCTACCTATCTGTATCTATCAATCTACCTACCTACCTATCTGTAGCTATCTACCTACCTACCTATCTGTATCTATCAATCTACCTACCTACCTATCTGTATCTATCTGTCTACCTACCTACCTATCTGTATCTATCTATCTACATACCTACCTATCTCTATCTATCTATCTACCTACCTACCTATCTGTATTTATCTATCTACCTACCTACCTATCTCTATCTATCTACCTACCTACCTACCTATCTGTATCTATCAATCTACCTACCTACCTATCTCTATCTATCTATCTACATACCTACCTATCTCTATCTATCTACCTACCTACCTACCTATCTGTATTTATCTATCTATCTACCTACCTATCTGTATCTATCTACCTACCTACCTATCTGTATCTATCTATCTACCTACCTACCTATCTGTATCTATCAATCTACCTAGCTACCTATCTCAATCTATCAATCTACTTACCTACCTATCTGTATCTATCATTCTACCTACCTACCTATCTGTATCTATCAATCTACCTACCTACCTATCTCTATCTATCTACCTACCTACCTACCTATCTCTATCTATCTACCTACCTATCTGTATTTATCTATCTATCTACCTACTTATCTGTATCTATCTACCTACCTACCTATCTCTATCTATCTATCTACCTACCTACCTATCTGTATTTATCTATCTATCTACCTACCTATCTGTATCTATCTACCTACCTACCTATCTCTATCTATCTATCTACCTACCTACCTATCTGTATCTATCTATCTACCTACCTACCTATCTGTATCTGTCAATCTACCTAGCTACCTATCTCTATCTATCAATCTACTTACCTACCTATCTGTATCTATCATTCTACCTACCTACCTATCTGTATCTATCAATCTACCTACCTACCTATCTCTATCTATCTATCTACCTACCTACCTATCTGTTTCTATCTATCTACCTACCTACCTATCTATATCTATCAATCTACCTACCTACCTATCTCTATCTATCTATCTACCTACCTACCTATCTCTATCTATATACCTACCTACCTACCTATCTGTATTTATCTATCTATCTACCTACCTATCTGTATCTATCTACCTACCTACCTATCTCTATCTATCTATCTACCTACCTACCTATCTGTATCTATCTATCTACATACCTACCTACCTATCTGTATCTATCAATCTACCTACCTACCTATCTGTATCTATCAATCTACTTACCTACCTATCTGTATCTATCATTCTACATACCTACCTATCTCTATCTATCTACCTACCTACCTATCTGTATTTATCTATCTACCTACCTACCTATCTGTGTCTATCTATCTACCTACCTACCTATCTGTATCTATCAATCTACCTACCTACCTATCTCTATCTATGTATCTACCTACCTACCTATCTCTATCTATCTACCTACCTACCTACCTATCTGTATTTATCTATCTATCTACCTACCTATCTGTATCTATCTACATACCTACCTATCTCTATCTATCTATCTACCTACCTACCTATCTGTATCTATCTATCTACCTACCTACCTATCTGTATCTGTCAATCTACCTACCTACCTATCTCTATCTATCAATCTACTTACCTACCTATCTGTATCTATCATTCTACCTACCTACCTATTTGTATCTATCAATCTACCTACCTACCTATCTCTATCTATCTATCTACCTACCTACCTATCTCTATCTATCTACCTACCTACCTACCTATCTGTATTTATCTATCTACCTACCTACCTATCTCTATCAATCTATCTACCTACCTACCTATCTATATCTATCTATCTACCTACCTACCTATCTGTATCTATCAATCTACCTACCTACCTATCTGTAGCTATCTACCTACCTACCTATCTGTATCTATCAATCTACCTACCTACCTATCTGTATCTATCTGTCTACCTACCTACCTATCTGTATCTATCTATCTACATACCTACCTATCTCTATCTATCTATCTACCTACCTACCTATCTGTATTTATCTATCTACCTACCTACCTATCTCTATCTATCTACCTACCTACCTACCTATCTGTATCTATCAATCTACCTACCTACCTATCTCTATCTATCTATCTACCTACCTACCTATCTCTATCTATCTACCTACCTACCTACCTATCTGTATTTATCTATCTATCTACCTACCTATCTGTATCTATCTACCTACCTACCTATCTGTATCTATCTATCTACCTACCTACCTATCTGTATCTATCAATCTACCTAGCTACCTATCTCAATCTATCAATCTACTTACCTACCTATCTGTATCTATCATTCTACCTACCTACCTATCTGTATCTATCAATCTACCTACCTACCTATCTCTATCTATCTACCTACCTACCTACCTATCTCTATCTATCTACCTACCTACCTACCTATCTGTATTTATCTATCTATCTACCTACTTATCTGTATCTATCTACCTACCTACCTATCTCTATCTATCTATCTACCTACCTACCTATCTGTATTTATCTATCTATCTACCTACCTATCTGTATCTATCTACCTACCTACCTATCTCTATCTATCTATCTACCTACCTACCTATCTGTATCTATCTATCTACCTACCTACCTATCTGTATCTGTCAATCTACCTAGCTACCTATCTCTATCTATCAATCTACTTACCTACCTATCTGTATCTATCATTCTACCTACCTACCTATCTGTATCTATCAATCTACCTACCTACCTATCTCTATCTATCTATCTACCTACCTACCTATCTGTTTCTATCTATCTACCTACCTACCTATCTGTATCTATCAATCTACCTACCTACCTATCTCTATCTATCTATCTACCTACCTACCTATCTCTATCTATCTACCTACCTACCTACCTATCTGTATTTATCTATCTATCTACCTACCTATCTGTATCTATCTACCTACCTACATATCTCTATCTATCTATCTACCTACCTACCTATCTGTATCTATCTATCTACCTACCTACCTACCTATCTGTATCTGTCAATCTACCTACCTACCTATCTCTATCTATCAATCTACTTACCTACCTATCTGTATCTATCATTCTACCTACCTACCTATTTGTATCTATCAATCTACCTACCTACCTATCTCTATCTATCTATCTACCTACCTACCTATCTCTATCTATCTACCTACCTACCTACCTATCTGTATTTATCTATCTACCTACCTACCTATCTCTATCAATCTATCTACCTACCTACCTATCTATATCTATCTATCTATCTACCTACCTACCTATCTGTATCTATCAATCTACCTACCTACCTATCTGTAGCTATCTACCTACCTACCTATCTGTATCTATCAATCTACCTACCTACCTATCTGTATCTATCTGTCTACCTACCTACCTATCTGTATCTATCTATCTACATACCTACCTATCTCTATCTATCTATCTACCTACCTACCTATCTGTATTTATCTATCTACCTACCTACCTATCTCTATCTATCTACCTACCTACCTACCTATCTGTATCTATCAATCTACCTACCTACCTATCTCTATCTATCTATCTACATACCTACCTATCTCTATCTATCTACCTACCTACCTACCTATCTGTATTTATCTATCTATCTACCTACCTATCTGTATCTATCTACCTACCTACCTATCTGTATCTATCTATCTACCTACCTACCTATCTGTATCTATCAATCTACCTAGCTACCTATCTCAATCTATCAATCTACTTACCTACCTATCTGTATCTATCATTCTACCTACCTACCTATCTGTATCTATCAATCTACCTACCTACCTATCTCTATCTATCTACCTACCTACCTACCTATCTCTATCTATCTACCTACCTATCTGTATTTATCTATCTATCTACCTACTTATCTGTATCTATCTACCTACCTACCTATCTCTATCTATCTATCTACCTACCTACCTATCTGTATTTATCTATCTATCTACCTACCTATCTGTATCTATCTACCTACCTACCTATCTCTATCTATCTATCTACCTACCTACCTATCTGTATCTATCTATCTACCTACCTACCTATCTGTATCTGTCAATCTACCTAGCTACCTATCTCTATCTATCAATCTACTTACCTACCTATCTGTATCTATCATTCTACCTACCTACCTATCTGTATCTATCAATCTACCTACCTACCTATCTCTATCTATCTACCTACCTACCTACCTATCTGTTTCTATCTATCTACCTACCTACCTATCTATATCTATCAATCTACCTACCTACCTATCTCTATCTATCTATCTACCTACCTACCTATCTCTATCTATATACCTACCTACCTACCTATCTGTATTTATCTATCTATCTACCTACCTATCTGTATCTATCTACCTACCTACCTATCTCTATCTATCTATCTACCTACCTACCTATCTGTATCTATCTATCTACATACCTACCTACCTATCTGTATCTATCAATCTACCTACCTACCTATCTGTATCTATCAATCTACTTACCTACCTATCTGTATCTATCATTCTACATACCTACCTATCTCTATCTATCTACCTACCTACCTATCTGTATTTATCTATCTACCTACCTACCTATCTGTGTCTATCTATCTACCTACCTACCTATCTGTATTTATCAATCTACCTACCTACCTATCTCTATCTATGTATCTACCTACCTACCTATCTCTATCTATCTACCTACCTACCTACCTATCTGTATTTATCTATCTATCTACCTACCTATCTGTATCTATCTACATACCTACCTATCTCTATCTATCTATCTACCTACCTACCTATCTGTATCTATCTATCTACCTACCTACCTATCTGTATCTGTCAATCTACCTAGCTACCTATCTCAATCTATCAATCTACTTACCTACCTATCTGTATCTATCATTCTACCTGCCTACCTATCTGTATCTATCAATCTACCTACCTACCTATCTCTATCTATCTATCTACCTACCTACCTATCTCTATCTATCTACCTACCTACCTACCTATCTGTATTTATCTATCTATCTACCTACCTATCTGTATCTATCTACCTACCTACCTATCTGTATCTATCTATCTACCTACCTACCTATCTGTATCTATCAATCTACCTAGCTACCTATCTCAATCTATCAATCTACTTACCTACCTATCTGTATCTATCATTCTACCTACCTACCTATCTGTATCTATCAATCTACCTACCTACCTATCTCTATCTATCTACCTACCTACCTACCTATCTCTATCTATCTACCTACCTACCTACCTATCTGTATTTATCTATCTATCTACCTACTTATCTGTATCTATCTACCTACCTACCTATCTCTATCTATCTATCTACCTACCTACCTATCTGTATTTATCTATCTATCTACCTACCTATCTGTATCTATCTACCTACCTACCTATCTCTATCTATCTATCTACCTACCTACCTATCTGTATCTATCTATCTACCTACCTACCTATCTGTATCTGTCAATCTACCTAGCTACCTATCTCTATCTATCAATCTACTTACCTACCTATCTGTATCTATCATTCTACCTACCTACCTATCTGTATCTATCAATCTACCTACCTACCTATCTCTATCTATCTATCTACCTACCTACCTATCTGTTTCTATCTATCTACCTACCTACCTATCTGTATCTATCAATCTACCTACCTACCTATCTCTATCTATCTATCTACCTACCTACCTATCTCTATCTATCTACCTACCTACCTACCTATCTGTATTTATCTATCTATCTACCTACTTATCTGTATCTATCTACCTACCTACCTATCTCTATCTATCTATCTACCTACCTACCTATCTGTATTTATCTATCTATCTACCTACCTATCTGTATCTATCTACCTACCTACCTATCTCTATCTATCTATCTACCTACCTACCTATCTGTATCTATCTATCTACCTACCTACCTATCTGTATCTGTCAATCTACCTAGCTACCTATCTCTATCTATCAATCTACTTACCTACCTATCTGTATCTATCATTCTACCTACCTACCTATCTGTATCTATCAATCTACCTACCTACCTATCTCTATCTATCTATCTACCTACCTACCTATCTGTTTCTATCTATCTACCTACCTACCTATCTGTATCTATCTACCTACCTACCTATCTCTATCTATCTACCTACCTACCTACCTATCTCTATCTATCTACCTACCTACCTACCTATCTGTATTTATCTATCTATCTACCTACTTATCTGTATCTATCTACCTACCTACCTATCTCTATCTATCTATCTATCTACCTACCTACCTATCTGTATTTATCTATCTATCTACCTACCTATCTGTATCTATCTACCTACCTACCTATCTCTATCTATCTATCTACCTACCTACCTATCTGTATCTATCTATCTACCTACCTACCTATCTGTATCTGTCAATCTACCTAGCTACCTATCTCTATCTATCAATCTACTTACCTACCTATCTGTATCTATCATTCTACCTACCTACCTATCTGTATCTATCAATCTACCTACCTACCTATCTCTATCTATCTATCTACCTACCTACCTATCTGTTTCTATCTATCTACCTACCTACCTATTTATATCTATCAATCTACCTACCTACCTATCTCTATCTATCTACCTACCTACCTATCTCTATCTATCTACCTACCTACCTACCTATCTGTATTTATCTATCTACCTACCTATCTGTATCTATCTACCTACCTACCTATCTCTATCTATCTATCTACCTACCTACCTATCTGTATCTATCAATCTACCTACCTACCTATCTGTATCTATCAATCTACTTACCTACCTATCTGTATCTATCATTCTACATTCCTACCTATCTCTATCTATCTATTTACCTACCTACCTATCTCTATTTATCTATCTACCTACCTACCTATCTGTATCTATCTATCTACCTACCTACCTATCTGTATCTATCAATCTACCTACCTACCTATCTGTATCTATATATCGACCTACCTACCTATCTCTATCTACCTACCTACCTACCTATCTGTATTTATCTATCTACCTACCTACCTATCTCTATCTCTTCCTACCTACCTACCTATCTGTATCTATCTATCTACCTACCTACCTATCTGTATCTATCAATCTACCTACCTACCTATCTCTATCTATCTATCTACCTACCTACCTATCTCTATCTATCTACCTACCTACCTACCTATCTGTATTTATCTATCTATCTACCTACCTATCTGTATCTATCTACCTACCTACCTATCTCTATCTATCTATCTACCTACCTACCTATCTGTATCTATCTATCTACCTACCTACCTATCTGTATCTATCTATCTACATACCTACCTATCTCTATCTATCTATCTACCTACCTACCTATCTCTATTTATCTATCTACCTACCTACCTATCTCTATCTATCTACCTACCTACCTATCTGTATCTATCAATCTACCTACCTACCTATCTCTATCTATCTATCTACCTACCTACCTATCTCTATCTATCTACCTACCTACCTATCTGTATTTATCTATCTATCTACCTACCTATCTGTATCTATCCACCTACCTACCTATCTCTATCTATCTACATACCTACCTACCTATCTGTATCTATCAATCTACCTACCTACCTATCTGTATCTATCAATCTACTTACCTACCTATCTGTAACTATCATTCTACATACCTACCTATCTCTATCTATCTATATACCTACCTACCTATCTCTATTTATCTATCTACCTAGCTACCTATCTCTATCTATCTACCTACCTACCTACCTATCTGTATCTATCAATCTACCTACCTACCTATCTCTATCTCTCTATCTACCTACCTACCTATCTCTATCTATCTACCTACCTACCTACCTATCTGTATTTATCTATCTATCTACCTACCAATCTGTATCTATCTACCTACCTACCTATCTCTATCTATCTATCTACCTACCTACCTATCTGTATCTATCTATCTACCTACCTACCTACCTATCTGTATCTATCAATCTACCTACGTACCTATCTGTATCTATCAATCTACTTACCTACCTATCTGTAACTATCATTGTACATACCTACCTATCTCTATCTATCTATCTACCTACCTACCTACCTATCTGTATCTATCAATCTACCTACGTACCTATCTGTATCTATCAATCTACTTACCTACCTATCTGTAACTATCATTCTACATACCTACCTATCTCTATCTATCTATCTACCTACCTACCTATCTGTATTTATCTATCTACCTACCTACCTATCTGTATCTATCTATCTACCTACCTACCTATCTGTATCTATCTATCTACCTACCTACCTATCTGTATCTATCTATCTACATACCTACCTATCTCTATCTATCTATATACATACCTACCAATCTCTATTTATCTATCTACCTAGCTACCTATCTCTATCTATCTACCTACCTACCTACCTATCTGTATCTATCAATCTACCTACCTACCTATCTCTATCTCTCTATCTACCTACCTACCTATCTCTATCTATCTACCTACCTACCTACCTATCTGTATTTATCTATCTATCTACCTACCTATCTGTATCTATCTACCTACCTACCTATCTCTATCTATCTATCTACCTACCTACCTATCTGTATCTATCTATCTACCTACCTACCTACCTATCTGTATCTATCAATCTACCTACGTACCTATCTGTATCTATCAATCTACTTACCTACCTATCTGTAACTATCATTCTACATACCTACCTATCTCTATCTATCTATCTACCTACCTACCTATCTGTATTTATCTATCTACCTACCTACCTATCTGTATCTATCTATCTACCTACCTACCTATCTGTATCTATCAATCTACCTACCTACCTATCTCTATCTATCTATCTACCTACCTACCTATCTCTATCTATCTACCTACCTACCTACCTACCTATCTGTATTTATCTATCTATCTACCTACCTATCTGTATCTATCTACCTACCTACATATCTCTATCTATCTATCTACCTACCTACCTATCTGTATCTATCTATCTACCTACCTACCTACCTATCTGTATCTGTCAATCTACCTACCTACCTATCTCTATCTATCAATCTACTTACCTACCTATCTGTATCTATCATTCTACCTACCTACCTATTTGTATCTATCAATCTACCTACCTACCTATCTCTATCTATCTATCTACCTACCTACCTATCTCTATCTATCTACCTACCTACCTACCTATCTGTATTTATCTATCTACCTACCTACCTATCTCTATCAATCTATCTACCTACCTACCTATCTATATCTATCTATCTACCTACCTACCTATCTGTATCTATCAATCTACCTACCTACCTATCTGTAGCTATCTACCTACCTACCTATCTGTATCTATCAATCTACCTACCTACCTATCTGTATCTATCTGTCTACCTACCTACCTATCTGTATCTATCTATCTACATACCTACCTATCTCTATCTATCTATCTACCTACCTACCTATCTGTATTTATCTATCTACCTACCTACCTATCTCTATCTATCTACCTACCTACCTACCTATCTGTATCTATCAATCTACCTACCTACCTATCTCTATCTATCTATCTACCTACCTACCTATCTCTATCTATCTACCTACCTACCTACCTATCTGTATTTATCTATCTATCTACCTACCTATCTGTATCTATCTACCTACCTACCTATCTGTATCTATCTATCTACCTACCTACCTATCTGTATCTATCAATCTACCTAGCTACCTATCTCAATCTATCAATCTACTTACCTACCTATCTGTATCTATCATTCTACCTACCTACCTATCTGTATCTATCAATCTACCTACCTACCTATCTCTATCTATCTACCTACCTACCTACCTATCTCTATCTATCTACCTACCTACCTACCTATCTGTATTTATCTATCTATCTACCTACTTATCTGTATCTATCTACCTACCTACCTATCTCTATCTATCTATCTACCTACCTACCTATCTGTATTTATCTATCTATCTACCTACCTATCTGTATCTATCTACCTACCTACCTATCTCTATCTATCTATCTACCTACCTACCTATCTGTATCTATCTATCTACCTACCTACCTATCTGTATCTGTCAATCTACCTAGCTACCTATCTCTATCTATCAATCTACTTACCTACCTATCTGTATCTATCATTCTACCTACCTACCTATCTGTATCTATCAATCTACCTACCTACCTATCTCTATCTATCTATCTACCTACCTACCTATCTGTTTCTATCTATCTACCTACCTACCTATCTGTATCTATCAATCTACCTACCTACCTATCTCTATCTATCTATCTACCTACCTACCTATCTCTATCTATCTACCTACCTACCTACCTATCTGTATTTATCTATCTATCTACCTACCTATCTGTATCTATCTACCTACCTACATATCTCTATCTATCTATCTACATACCTACCTATCTGTATCTATCTATCTACCTACCTACCTACCTATCTGTATCTGTCAATCTACCTACCTACCTATCTCTATCTATCAATCTACTTACCTACCTATCTGTATCTATCATTCTACCTACCTACCTATTTGTATCTATCAATCTACCTACCTACCTATCTCTATCTATCTATCTACCTACCTACCTATCTCTATCTATCTACCTACCTACCTACCTATCTGTATTTATCTATCTACCTACCTACCTATCTCTATCAATCTATCTACCTACCTACCTATCTATATCTATCTATCTATCTACCTACCTACCTATCTGTATCTATCAATCTACCTACCTACCTATCTGTAGCTATCTACCTACCTACCTATCTGTATCTATCAATCTACCTACCTACCTATCTGTATCTATCTGTCTACCTACCTACCTATCTGTATCTATCTATCTACATACCTACCTATCTCTATCTATCTATCTACCTACCTACCTATCTGTATTTATCTATCTACCTACCTACCTATCTCTATCTATCTACCTACCTACCTACCTATCTGTATCTATCAATCTACCTACCTACCTATCTCTATCTATCTATCTACATACCTACCTATCTCTATCTATCTACCTACCTACCTACCTATCTGTATTTATCTATCTATCTACCTACCTATCTGTATCTATCTACCTACCTACCTATCTGTATCTATCTATCTACCTACCTACCTATCTGTATCTATCAATCTACCTAGCTACCTATCTCAATCTATCAATCTACTTACCTACCTATCTGTATCTATCATTCTACCTACCTACCTATCTGTATCTATCAATCTACCTACCTACCTATCTCTATCTATCTACCTACCTACCTACCTATCTCTATCTATCTACCTACCTATCTGTATTTATCTATCTATCTACCTACTTATCTGTATCTATCTACCTACCTACCTATCTCTATCTATCTATCTACCTACCTACCTATCTGTATTTATCTATCTATCTACCTACCTATCTGTATCTATCTACCTACCTACCTATCTCTATCTATCTATCTACCTACCTACCTATCTGTATCTATCTATCTACCTACCTACCTATCTGTATCTGTCAATCTACCTAGCTACCTATCTCTATCTATCAATCTACTTACCTACCTATCTGTATCTATCATTCTACCTACCTACCTATCTGTATCTATCAATCTACCTACCTACCTATCTCTATCTATCTATCTACCTACCTACCTATCTGTTTCTATCTATCTACCTACCTACCTATCTATATCTATCAATCTACCTACCTACCTATCTCTATCTATCTATCTACCTACCTACCTATCTCTATCTATATACCTACCTACCTACCTATCTGTATTTATCTATCTATCTACCTACCTATCTGTATCTATCTACCTACCTACCTATCTCTATCTATCTATCTACCTACCTACCTATCTGTATCTATCTATCTACATACCTACCTACCTATCTGTATCTATCAATCTACCTACCTACCTATCTGTATCTATCAATCTACTTACCTACCTATCTGTATCTATCATTCTACATACCTACCTATCTCTATCTATCTACCTACCTACCTATCTGTATTTATCTATCTACCTACCTACCTATCTGTGTCTATCTATCTACCTACCTACCTATCTGTATCTATCAATCTACCTACCTACCTATCTCTATCTATGTATCTACCTACCTACCTATCTCTATCTATCTACCTACCTACCTACCTATCTGTATTTATCTATCTATCTACCTACCTATCTGTATCTATCTACATACCTACCTATCTCTATCTATCTATCTACCTACCTACCTATCTGTATCTATCTATCTACCTACCTACCTATCTGTATCTGTCAATCTACCTAGCTACCTATCTCAATCTATCAATCTACTTACCTACCTATCTGTATCTATCATTCTACCTGCCTACCTATCTGTATCTATCAATCTACCTACCTACCTATCTCTATCTATCTATCTACCTACCTACCTATCTCTATCTATCTACCTACCTACCTACCTATCTGTATTTATCTATCTATCTACCTACCTATCTGTATCTATCTACCTACCTACCTATCTGTATCTATCTATCTACCTACCTACCTATCTGTATCTATCAATCTACCTAGCTACCTATCTCAATCTATCAATCTACTTACCTACCTATCTGTATCTATCATTCTACCTACCTACCTATCTGTATCTATCAATCTACCTACCTACCTATCTCTATCTATCTACCTACCTACCTACCTATCTCTATCTATCTACCTACCTACCTACCTATCTGTATTTATCTATCTATCTACCTACTTATCTGTATCTATCTACCTACCTACCTATCTCTATCTATCTATCTACCTACCTACCTATCTGTATTTATCTATCTATCTACCTACCTATCTGTATCTATCTACCTACCTACCTATCTCTATCTATCTATCTACCTACCTACCTATCTGTATCTATCTATCTACCTACCTACCTATCTGTATCTGTCAATCTACCTAGCTACCTATCTCTATCTATCAATCTACTTACCTACCTATCTGTATCTATCATTCTACCTACCTACCTATCTGTATCTATCAATCTACCTACCTACCTATCTCTATCTATCTATCTACCTACCTACCTATCTGTTTCTATCTATCTACCTACCTACCTATCTGTATCTATCAATCTACCTACCTACCTATCTCTATCTATCTATCTACCTACCTACCTATCTCTATCTATCTACTTACCTACCTACCTATCTGTATTTATCTATCTATCTACCTACCTATCTGTATCTATCTACCTACCTACATATCTCTATCTATCTATCTACCTACCTACCTATCTGTATCTATCTATCTACCTACCTACCTACCTATCTGTATCTGTCAATCTACCTACCTACCTATCTCTATCTATCAATCTACTTACCTACCTATCTGTATCTATCATTCTACCTACCTACCTATTTGTATCTATCAATCTACCTACCTACCTATCTCTATCTATCTATCTACCTACCTACCTATCTCTATCTATCTACCTACCTACCTACCTATCTGTATTTATCTATCTACCTACCTACCTATCTCTATCAATCTATCTACCTACCTACCTATCTATATCTATCTATCTATCTACCTACCTACCTATCTGTATCTATCAATCTACCTACCTACCTATCTGTAGCTATCTACCTACCTACCTATCTGTATCTATCAATCTACCTACCTACCTATCTGTATCTATCTGTCTACCTACCTACCTATCTGTATCTATCTATCTACATACCTACCTATCTCTATCTATCTATCTACCTACCTACCTATCTGTATTTATCTATCTACCTACCTACCTATCTCTATCTATCTACCTACCTACCTACCTATCTGTATCTATCAATCTACCTACCTACCTATCTCTATCTATCTATCTACCTACCTACCTATCTCTATCTATCTACCTACCTACCTACCTATCTGTATTTATCTATCTATCTACCTACCTATCTGTATCTATCTACCTACCTACCTATCTGTATCTATCTATCTACCTACCTACCTATCTGTATCTATCAATCTACCTAGCTACCTATCTCAATCTATCAATCTACTTACCTACCTATCTGTATCTATCATTCTACCTACCTACCTATCTGTATCTATCAATCTACCTACCTACCTATCTCTATCTATCTACCTACCTACCTACCTATCTCTATCTATCTACCTACCTACCTACCTATCTGTATTTATCTATCTATCTACCTACTTATCTGTATCTATCTACCTACCTACCTATCTCTATCTATCTATCTACCTACCTACCTATCTGTATTTATCTATCTATCTACCTACCTATCTGTATCTATCTACCTACCTACCTATCTCTATCTATCTATCTACCTACCTACCTATCTGTATCTATCTATCTACCTACCTACCTATCTGTATCTGTCAATCTACCTAGCTACCTATCTCTATCTATCAATCTACTTACCTACCTATCTGTATCTATCATTCTACCTACCTACCTATCTGTATCTATCAATCTACCTACCTACCTATCTCTATCTATCTATCTACCTACCTACCTATCTGTTTCTATCTATCTACCTACCTACCTATCTATATCTATCAATCTACCTACCTACCTATCTCTATCTATCTATCTACCTACCTACCTATCTCTATCTATATACCTACCTACCTACCTATCTGTATTTATCTATCTATCTACCTACCTATCTGTATCTATCTACCTACCTACCTATCTCTATCTATCTATCTACCTACCTACCTATCTGTATCTATCTATCTACATACCTACCTACCTATCTGTATCTATTAATCTACCTACCTACCTATCTGTATCTATCAATCTACTTACCTACCTATCTGTATCTATCATTCTACATACCTACCTATCTCTATCTATCTACCTACCTACCTATCTGTATTTATCTATCTACCTACCTACCTATCTGTGTCTATCTATCTACCTACCTACCTATCTGTATCTATCAATCTACCTACCTACCTATCTCTATCTATGTATCTACCTACCTACCTATCTCTATCTATCTACCTACCTACCTACCTATCTGTATTTATCTATCTATCTACCTACCTATCTGTATCTATCTACATACCTACCTATCTCTATCTATCTATCTACCTACCTACCTATCTGTATCTATCTATCTACCTACCTACCTATCTGTATCTGTCAATCTACCTAGCTACCTATCTCAATCTATCAATCTACTTACCTACCTATCTGTATCTATCATTCTACCTGCCTACCTATCTGTATCTATCAATCTACCTACCTACCTATCTCTATCTATCTACCTACCTACCTACCTATCTCTATCTATCTACCTACCTACCTACCTATCTGTATTTATCTATCTATCTACCTACTTATCTGTATCTATCTACCTACCTACCTATCTCTATCTATCTATCTACCTACCTACCTATCTGTATTTATCTATCTATCTACCTACCTATCTGTATCTATCTACCTACCTACCTATCTCTATCTATCTATCTACCTACCTACCTATCTGTATCTATCTATCTACCTACCTACCTATCTGTATCTGTCAATCTACCTAGCTACCTATCTCTATCTATCAATCTACTTACCTACCTATCTGTATCTATCATTCTACCTACCTACCTATCTGTATCTATCAATCTACCTACCTACCTATCTCTATCTATCTATCTACCTACCTACCTATCTGTTTCTATCTATCTACCTACCTACCTATCTATATCTATCAATCTACCTACCTACCTATCTCTATCTATCTATCTACCTACCTACCTATCTCTATCTATCTACCTACCTACCTACCTATCTGTATTTATCTATCTACCTACCTATCTGTATCTATCTACCTACCTACCTATCTCTATCTATCTATCTACCTACCTACCTATCTGTATCTATCTATCTACCTACCTACCTATCTGTATCTATCAATCTACCTACCTACCTATCTGTATCTATCAATCTACTTACCTACCTATCTGTATCTATCATTCTACATACCTACCTATCTCTATCTATCTACCTACCTACCTATCTGTTTCTATCTATCTACCTACCTACCTATCTATATCTATCAATCTACCTACCTACCTATCTCTATCTATCTATCTACCTACCTACCTATCTGTTTCTATCTATCTACCTACCTACCTATCTATATCTATCAATCTACCTACCTACCTATCTCTATCTATCTATCTACCTACCTACCTATCTCTATCTATATACCTACCTACCTACCTATCTGTATTTATCTATCTATCTACCTACCTATCTGTATCTATCTACCTACCTACCTATCTCTATCTATCTATCTACCTACCTACCTATCTGTATCTATCTATCTACATACCTACCTACCTATCTGTATCTATCAATCTACCTACCTACCTATCTGTATCTATCAATCTACTTACCTACCTATCTGTATCTATCATTCTACATACCTACCTATCTCTATCTATCTACCTACCTACCTATCTGTATTTATCTATCTACCTACCTACCTATCTGTGTCTATCTATCTACCTACCTACCTATCTGTATCTATCAATCTACCTACCTACCTATCTCTATCTATGTATCTACCTACCTACCTATCTCTATCTATCTACCTACCTACCTACCTATCTGTATTTATCTATCTATCTACCTACCTATCTGTATCTATCTACATACCTACCTATCTCTATCTATCTATCTACCTACCTACCTATCTGTATCTATCTATCTACCTACCTACCTATCTGTATCTGTCAATCTACCTAGCTACCTATCTCAATCTATCAATCTACTTACCTACCTATCTGTATCTATCATTCTACCTGCCTACCTATCTGTATCTATCAATCTACCTACCTACCTATCTCTATCTATCTACCTACCTACCTACCTATCTCTATCTATCTACCTACCTACCTACCTATCTGTATTTATCTATCTATCTACCTACTTATCTGTATCTATCTACCTACCTACCTATCTCTATCTATCTATCTACCTACCTACCTATCTGTATTTATCTATCTATCTACCTACCTATCTGTATCTATCTACCTACCTACCTATCTCTATCTATCTATCTACCTACCTACCTATCTGTATCTATCTATCTACCTACCTACCTATCTGTATCTGTCAATCTACCTAGCTACCTATCTCTATCTATCAATCTACTTACCTACCTATCTGTATCTATCATTCTACCTACCTACCTATCTGTATCTATCAATCTACCTACCTACCTATCTCTATCTATCTATCTACCTACCTACCTATCTGTTTCTATCTATCTACCTACCTACCTATCTATATCTATCAATCTACCTACCTACCTATCTCTATCTATCTATCTACCTACCTACCTATCTGTATTTATCTATCTATCTACCTACCTTTCTGTATCTATCTACCTACCTACCTATCTCTATCTATCTATCTACCTACCTACCTATCTGTATCTATCTATCTACCTACCTACCTATCTGTATCTGTCAATCTACCTAGCTACCTATCTCTATCTATCAATCTACTTACCTACCTATCTGTATCTATCATTCTACCTACCTACCTATCTGTATCTATCAATCTACCTACCTACCTATCTCTATCTATCTATCTACCTACCTACCTATCTGTTTCTATCTATCTACCTACCTACCTATCTATATCTATCAATCTACCTACCTACCTATCTCTATCTATCTATCTACCTACCTACCTATCTCTATCTATATACCTACCTACCTACCTATCTGTATTTATCTATCTATCTACCTACCTATCTGTATCTATCTACCTACCTACCTATCTCTATCTATCTATCTACCTACCTACCTATCTGTATCTATCTATCTACATACCTACCTACCTATCTGTATCTATCAATCTACCTACCTACCTATCTGTATCTATCAATCTACTTACCTACCTATCTGTATCTATCATTCTACATACCTACCTATCTCTATCTATCTACCTACCTACCTATCTGTATTTATCTATCTACCTACCTACCTATCTGTGTCTATCTATCTACCTACCTACCTATCTGTATCTATCAATCTACCTACCTACCTATCTCTATCTATGTATCTACCTACCTACCTATCTCTATCTATCTACCTACCTACCTACCTATCTGTATTTATCTATCTATCTACCTACCTATCTGTATCTATCTACATACCTACCTATCTCTATCTATCTATCTACCTACCTACCTATCTGTATCTATCTATCTACCTACCTACCTATCTGTATCTGTCAATCTACCTAGCTACCTATCTCAATCTATCAATCTACTTACCTACCTATCTGTATCTATCATTCTACCTGCCTACCTATCTGTATCTATCAATCTACCTACCTACCTATCTCTATCTATCTACCTACCTACCTACCTATCTCTATCTATCTACCTACCTACCTACCTATCTGTATTTATCTATCTATCTACCTACTTATCTGTATCTATCTACCTACCTACCTATCTCTATCTATCTATCTACCTACCTACCTATCTGTATTTATCTATCTATCTACCTACCTATCTGTATCTATCTACCTACCTACCTATCTCTATCTATCTATCTACCTACCTACCTATCTGTATCTATCTATCTACCTACCTACCTATCTGTATCTGTCAATCTACCTAGCTACCTATCTCTATCTATCAATCTACTTACCTACCTATCTGTATCTATCATTCTACCTACCTACCTATCTGTATCTATCAATCTACCTACCTACCTATCTCTATCTATCTATCTACCTACCTACCTATCTGTTTCTATCTATCTACCTACCTACCTATCTATATCTATCAATCTACCTACCTACCTATCTCTATCTATCTATCTACCTACCTACCTATCTCTATCTATCTACCTACCTACCTACCTATCTGTATTTATCTATCTACCTACCTATCTGTATCTATCTACCTACCTACCTATCTCTATCTATCTATCTACCTACCTACCTATCTGTATCTATCTATCTACCTACCTACCTATCTGTATCTATCAATCTACCTACCTACCTATCTGTATCTATCAATCTACTTACCTACCTATCTGTATCTATCATTCTACATACCTACCTATCTCTATCTATCTACCTACCTACCTATCTGTTTCTATCTATCTACCTACCTACCTATCTATATCTATCAATCTACCTACCTACCTATCTCTATCTATCTATCTACCTACCTACCTATCTGTTTCTATCTATCTACCTACCTATCTATCTATATCTATCAATCTACCTACCTACCTATCTCTATCTATCTATCTACCTACCTACCTATCTCTATCTATCTACCTACCTACCTGTATTTATCTATCTATCTACCTACCTATCTGTATCTATCTACATACCTACCTATCTCTATCTATCTATCTACCTACCTACCTATCTGTATCTATCTATCTACCTACCTACCTATCTGTATCTGTCAATCTACCTAGCTACCTATCTCAATCTATCAATCTACTTACCTACCTATCTGTATCTATCATTCTACCTGCCTACCTATCTGTATCTATCAATCTACCTACCTACCTATCTCTATCTATCTACCTACCTACCTACCTATCTCTATCTATCTACCTACCTACCTACCTATCTGTATTTATCTATCTATCTACCTACTTATCTGTATCTATCTACCTACCTACCTATCTCTATCTATCTATCTACCTACCTACCTATCTGTATTTATCTATCTATCTACCTACCTATCTGTATCTATCTACCTACCTACCTATCTCTATCTATCTATCTACCTACCTACCTATCTGTATCTATCTATCTACCTACCTACCTATCTGTATCTGTCAATCTACCTAGCTACCTATCTCTATCTATCAATCTACTTACCTACCTATCTGTATCTATCATTCTACCTACCTACCTATCTGTATCTATCAATCTACCTACCTACCTATCTCTATCTATCTATCTACCTACCTACCTATCTGTTTCTATCTATCTACCTACCTACCTATCTATATCTATCAATCTACCTACCTACCTATCTCTATCTATCTATCTACCTACCTACCTATCTCTATCTATCTACCTACCTACCTACCTATCTGTATTTATCTATCTACCTACCTATCTGTATCTATCTACCTACCTACCTATCTCTATCTATCTATCTACCTACCTACCTATCTGTATCTATCTATCTACCTACCTACCTATCTGTATCTATCAATCTACCTACCTACCTATCTGTATCTATCAATCTACTTACCTACCTATCTGTATCTATCATTCTACATACCTACCTATCTCTATCTATCTATCTACCTACCTACCTATCTCTATTTATCTATCTACCTACCTACCTATCTGTATCTATCTACCTACCTACCTATCTGTATCTATCAATCTACCTACCTACCTATCTCTATCTATCTATCTACCTACCTACCTATCTCTATCTATCTACCTACCTACCTACCTATCTGTATTTATCTATCTATCTACCTACCTATCTGTATCTATCTACCTACCTACCTATCTGTATCTATCTATCTACCTACCTACCTATCTGTATCTATCTATCTACCTACCTACCTATCTGTATCTATCTATCTACATACCTACCTATCTCTATCTATCTATATACCTACCTACCTATCTCTATTTATCTATCTACCTAGCTACCTATCTCTATCTATCTACCTACCTACCTACCTATCTGTATCTATCAATCTACCTACCTACCTATCTCTATCTCTCTATCTACCTACCTACCTATCTCTATCTATCTACCTACCTACCTACCTATCTGTATTTATCTATCTATCTACCTACCTATCTGTATCTATCTACCTACCTACCTATCTCTATCTATCTATCTACCTACCTACCTATCTGTATCTATCTATCTACCTACCTACCTACCTATCTGTATCTATCAATCTACCTACGTACCTATCTGTATCTATCAATCTACTTACCTACCTATCTGTAACTATCATTCTACATACCTACCTATCTCTATCTATCTATCTACCTACCTACCTATCTGTATTTATCTATCTACCTACCTACCTATCTGTATCTATCTATCTACCTACCTACCTATCTGTATCTATCAATCTACCTACCTACCTATCTCTATCTATCTATCTACCTACCTACCTATCTCTATCTATCTACCTACCTACCTACCTATCTGTATTTATCTATCTATCTACCTACCTATCTGTATCTATCTACCTACCTACATATCTCTATCTATCTATCTACCTACCTACCTATCTGTATCTATCTATCTACCTACCTACCTACCTATCTGTATCTGTCAATCTACCTACCTACCTATCTCTATCTATCAATCTACTTACCTACCTATCTGTATCTATCATTCTACCTACCTACCTATTTGTATCTATCAATCTACCTACCTACCTATCTCTATCTATCTATCTACCTACCTACCTATCTCTATCTATCTACCTACCTACCTACCTATCTGTATTTATCTATCTACCTACCTACCTATCTCTATCAATCTATCTACCTACCTACCTATCTATATCTATCTATCTACCTACCTACCTATCTGTATCTATCAATCTACCTACCTACCTATCTGTAGCTATCTACCTACCTACCTATCTGTATCTATAAATCTACCTACCTACCTATCTGTATCTATCTGTCTACCTACCTACCTATCTGTATCTATCTATCTACATACCTACCTATCTCTATCTATCTATCTACCTACCTACCTATCTGTATTTATCTATCTACCTACCTACCTATCTCTATCTATCTACCTACCTACCTACCTATCTGTATCTATCAATCTACCTACCTACCTATCTCTATCTATCTATCTACCTACCTACCTATCTCTATCTATCTACCTACCTACCTACCTATCTGTATTTATCTATCTATCTACCTACCTATCTGTATCTATCTTCCTACCTACCTATCTCTATCTATCTATCTACCTACCTACCTATCTGTATCTATCTATCTACCTACCTACCTACCTATCTGTATCTATCAATCTACCTACCTACCTATCTGTATCTATCAATCTACTTACCTACCTATCTGTAACTATCATTCTACATACCTACCTATCTCTATCTATCTATCTACCTACCTACCTATCTGTATTTATCTATCTACCTACCTACCTATCTGTATCTATCTATCTACCTACCTACCTATCTGTATCTATCAATCTACCTACCTACCTATCTCTATCTATCTATCTACCTACCTACCTATCTCTATCTATCTACCTACCTACCTACCTATCTGTATTTATCTATCTATCTACCTACCTATCTGTATCTATCTACCTACCTACCTATCTCTATCTATCTATCTACCTACCTACCTATCTGTATCTATCTATCTAACTACCTACCTATCTGTATCTGTCAATCTACCTACCTACCTATCTCTATCTATCAATCTACTTACCTACCTATCTGTATCTATCATTCTACATACCTACCTATCTCTATCTATCTACCTACCTACCTATCTGTATTTATCTATCTACCTACCTACCTATCTGTATCTATCTATCTACCTACCTACCTATCTGTATCTATCAATCTACCTACCTACCTATCTGTATCTATCAATCTACCTACCTACCTATCTGTATCTATCTATCTACCTACCTACCTATCTGTATCTATAAATCTACCTACATACCTATCTCTATCTATCTATCTATCTACCTACCTACCTATCTGTATCTATCAATCTACCTACCTACCTATCTCTATCTATCTATCTATCTACCTACCTACCTAACTCTATCTATCTACCTACCTACCTACCTATCTGTATTTATCTATCAACCTACCTACCTATCTCTATCTATCTATCTACCTACCTACCTATCTGTATCTATCTATGTACCTACCTACCTATCTGTATCTATCAATCTACCTACCTACCTATCTGTAGCTATCTACCTACCTACCTATCTGTATCTATCAATCTACCTACCTACCTATCTGTATCTGTCAATCTACTTACCTACCTATCTGTATCTATCATTCTACATACCTACCTATCTATATCTATCTATCTACCCACCTACCAATCTGTATTTATCTATCTACCTACCTACCTATCTGTACCTATCTATCTACCTACCTACATATCTGTATCTATCAATCTACCTACCTACCTATCTCTATCTATCTATCTACCTACCTACCTATCTCTATCTATCTATCTACCTACCTACCTATCTGTATTTATCTATCTATCTACCTTCCTATCTGTATCTATCTACCTACCTACCTATCTCTATCTATCTATCTACCTACCTACCTATCTGTATCTATCTACCTACCTACCTACCTATCTGTATCTATCAATCTACCTACCTACCTATCTGTATCTCTCAATCTACTTACCTACCTATCTGTATCTATCATTCTACATACCTACCTATCTCTATCTATCTATCTACCTACCTACCTATCTCTATTTATCTATCTACCTACCTACCTATCTGTATCTATCTATCTACCTACCTACCTATCTGTATCTATCAATCTACCTACCTACCTATCTCTATCTATCTATCTAGCTACCTACCTATCTCTATCTATCTACCTACCTACCTACCTATCTATATTTATCTATCTATCTACCTACCTATCTGTATCTATCTACCTACCTACCTATCTCTATCTATCTATCTACCTACCTACCTATCTGTATCTATCTATATACCTACCTACCTATCTGTATCTATCAATCTACCTACCTACCTATCTGTATCTATCAATCTACTTACCTACCTATCTGTATCTATCATTCTACATACCTACCTATCTCTATCTATCTATCTATCTATCTACCTACCTATCTGTATTTATCTATCTACCTACCTACCTATCTGTACCTATCTATCTACCTACCTAGCTATATGTATCTATCAATCTACCTACCTACCGATCTCTATCTATCTATCTACCTACCTACCTATCTCTATCTATCTACCTACCTACCTACCTATCTGTATTTATCTATCTATCTACCTACCTATCTGTATCTATCTACCTACCTACCTATCTCTACCTATCTATCTACCTACCTACCTATCTGTATCTATCTATCTACCTACCTACCTATCTGTATCTATCAATCTACCTACCTACGTATCTGTATCTATCAATCTACTTACCTACCTATCTCTATCTATCTATCTACCTACCTACCTATCTCTATTTATCTATCTACCTACCTACCTATCTGTTTCTATCTATCTACCTACCTACCTATCTCTATTTATCTACCTACCTACCTACCTATATCTATCTATCTACCAACCTACCTACCTATCTGTATTTATCTATCTATCTACCTACATATCTGTATCTATCTACCTACCTACCTATCTGTATCTATCTATCTACCTACCTACCTATCTGTATCTATCTATCTACCTACCTACCTATCTGTATCTATCAATCTACCTACCTACCTATCTTTATCTATCAATCTACTTACCTACCTATCTGTATCTATCATTCTACATACCTACCTATCTCTATCTATCTATCTACCTACCTAACTATCTCTATCAACCTACCTACCTACCTATCTGTATTTATCTATCTACCTACCTATCTGTATCTATCTACCTACCTACCTATCTCTATCTATCTATCTACCTACCTACCTATCTGTATCTATCTATCTACCTACCTACCTATCTGTATCTGTCAATCTACCTACCTACCTATCTATATCTATCAATCTACTTACCTACCTATCTGTATCTATCATTCTACATACCTACCTATCTCTATCTATCTACCTACCTACCTACCTATCTGTATTTATCTATCTACCTACCTACCTATCTGTATCTATCTATCTACCTACCTACCTATCTGTATCTATCAATCTACCTACCTACGTATCTGTATCTATCAATCTACTTACCTACCTATCTCTATCTATCTATCTACCTACCTACCTATCTCTATTTATCTATCTACCTACCTACCTATCTGTTTCTATCTATCTACCTACCTACCTATCTCTATTTATCTATCTACCTACCTACCTATATCTATCTATCTACCAACCTACCTACCTATCTGTATTTATCTATCTATCTACCTACATATCTGTATCTATCTACCTACCTACCTATCTCTATCTATCTATCTACCTACCTACCTATCTGTATCTATCTATCTACCTACCTACCTATCTGTATCTATCAATCTACCTACCTACCTATCTGTATCTATCAATCTACTTACCTACCTATCTGTATCTATCATTCTACATACCTACCTATCTCTATCTATCTATCTACCTACCTACCTATCTGTATTTATCTATCTACCTACCTACCTATCTGGACCTATCTATCTACCTACCTACCTATCTGTATCTATCAATCTACCAACCTACCTATCTCTATCTATCTATCTACCTACCTACCTATCTCTATCTATCTACCTACCTACCTACCTATCTGTATTTATCTATCTATCTACCTACCTATCTGTATCTATCTACCTACCTACCTATCTCTATCTATCTATCTACCTACCTACCTATCTGTATCTATCTATCTACCTACCTACCTATCTGTATCTATCAATCTACCTACCTACCTATCTGTATCTATCAATCTACTTACCTACCTATCTGTATCTATCATTCTACATACCTACCTATCTCTATCTATCTATCTACCTACCTACCTATCTGTATTTATCTATCTACCTACCTACCTATCTGGACCTATCTATCTACCTACCTACCTATCTGTATCTATCAATCTACCAACCTACCTATCTCTATCTATCTATCTACCTACCTACCTATCTCTATCTATCTACCTACCTACCTACCTATCTGTATTTATCTATCTATCTACCTACCTATCTGTATCTATCTACCTACCTACCTATCTCTATCTATCTATCTACCTACCTACCTATCTCTATCTATCTATCTGCCTACCTACCTATCTGTATTTATCTATCTACCTACCTACCTTTCTCTATCTATCTATCTACCTACCTACCTATCTGTATTTATCTATCTACCTACCTAACTATCTGTATCTATCTATCTACCTACCTACCTATCTGTATCTATCAATCTACCTATCTACCTATCTGTAGCTATCTACCTACCTACCTATCTGTATCTATCAATCTACCTACCTACCTATCTCTATCTATCTATCTACCTACCTACCTATCTCTATCTATCTACCTACCTACCTACCTATCTGTATTTATCTATCTATCTACCTACCTATCTGTATCTATCTTCCTACCTACCTATCTCTATCTATCTATCTACCTACCTACCTATCTGTATCTATCTATCTACCTACCTACCTACCTATCTGTATCTATCAATCTACCTACCTACCTATCTGTATCTATCAATCTACTTACCTACCTATCTGTATCTATCATTCTACATACCTACCTATCTCTATCTATCTATCTACCTACCTACCTATCTGTATCTATCAATCTACCTACCTACCTATCTTTATCTATCAATCTACTTACCTACCTATCTGTATCTATCATTCTACATACCTACCTATCTCTATCTATTTATTTACCTACCTACCTATCTGTATTTATCTATCTACCTACCTACCTATCTGGACCTATCTATCTACCTACCTACCTATCTGTATCTATCAATCTACCAACCTACCTATCTCTATCTATCTATCTACCTACCTACCTATCTCTATCTATCTACCTACCTACCTACCTATCTGTATTTATCTATCTATCTACCTACCTATCTGTATCTATCTACCTACCTACCTATCTCTATCTATCTATCTACCTACCTACCTATCTCTATCTATCTATCTGCCTACCTACCTATCTGTATTTATCTATCTACCTACCTACCTTTCTCTATCTATCAATCTACTTACCTACCTATCTGTATCTATCATTCTACATACCTACCTATCTCTATCTATCTACCTACCTACCTATCTGTATTTATCTATCTACCTACCTACCTATCTGTATCTATCTATCTACCTACCTACCTATCTGTATCTATCAATCTACCTACCTACCTATCTGTATCTATCAATCTACCTACCTACCTATCTGTATCTATCTATCTACCTACCTACCTATCTGTATCTATAAATCTACCTACATACCTATCTCTATCTATCTATCTATCTACCTACCTACCTATCTGTATCTATCAATCTACCTACCTACCTATCTCTATCTATCTATCTATCTACCTACCTACCTATCTCTATCTATCTACCTACCTACCTACCTATCTGTATTTATCTATCAACCTACCTACCTATCTCTATCTATCTATCTACCTACCTACCTATCTGTATCTATCTATGTACCTACCTACCTATCTGTATCTATCAATCTACCTACCTACCTATCTGTAGCTATCTACCTACCTACCTATCTGTATCTATCAATCTACCTACCTACCTATCTGTATCTGTCAATCTACTTACCTACCTATCTGTATCTATCATTCTACATACCTACCTATCTATATCTATCTATCTACCCACCTACCAATCTGTATTTATCTATCTACCTACCTACCTATCTGTACCTATCTATCTACCTACCTACATATCTGTATCTATCAATCTACCTACCTACCTATCTCTATCTATCTATCTACCTACCTACCTATCTCTATCTATCTATCTACCTACCTACCTATCTGTATTTATCTATCTATCTACCTTCCTATCTGTATCTATCTACCTACCTACCTATCTCTATCTATCTATCTACCTACCTACCTATCTGTATCTATCTACCTACCTACCTACCTATCTGTATCTATCAATCTACCTACCTACCTATCTGTATCTCTCAATCTACTTACCTACCTATCTGTATCTATCATTCTACATACCTACCTATCTCTATCTATCTATCTACCTACCTACCTATCTCTATTTATCTATCTACCTACCTACCTATCTGTATCTATCTATCTACCTACCTACCTATCTGTATCTATCAATCTACCTACCTACCTATCTCTATCTATCTATCTAGCTACCTACCTATCTCTATCTATCTACCTACCTACCTACCTATCTATATTTATCTATCTATCTACCTACCTATCTGTATCTATCTACCTACCTACCTATCTCTATCTATCTATCTACCTACCTACCTATCTGTATCTATCTATATACCTACCTACCTATCTGTATCTATCAATCTACCTACCTACCTATCTGTATCTATCAATCTACTTACCTACCTATCTGTATCTATCATTCTACATACCTACCTATCTCTATCTATCTATCTATCTATCTACCTACCTATCTGTATTTATCTATCTACCTACCTACCTATCTGTACCTATCTATCTACCTACCTAGCTATATGTATCTATCAATCTACCTACCTACCGATCTCTATCTATCTATCTACCTACCTACCTATCTCTATCTATCTACCTACCTACCTACCTATCTGTATTTATCTATCTATCTACCTACCTATCTGTATCTATCTACCTACCTACCTATCTCTACCTATCTATCTACCTACCTACCTATCTGTATCTATCTATCTACCTACCTACCTATCTGTATCTATCAATCTACCTACCTACGTATCTGTATCTATCAATCTACTTACCTACCTATCTCTATCTATCTATCTACCTACCTACCTATCTCTATTTATCTATCTACCTACCTACCTATCTGTTTCTATCTACCTACCTACCTACCTATCTCTATTTATCTATCTACCTACCTACCTATATCTATCTATCTACCAACCTACCTACCTATCTGTATTTATCTATCTATCTACCTACATATCTGTATCTATCTACCTACCTACCTATCTGTATCTATCTATCTACCTACCTACCTATCTGTATCTATCTATCTACCTACCTACCTATCTGTATCTATCAATCTACCTACCTACCTATCTTTATCTATCAATCTACTTACCTACCTATCTGTATCTATCATTCTACATACCTACCTATCTCTATCTATCTATCTACCTACCTACCTATCTGCATTTATCTATCTACCTACCTACCTATCTGGACCTATCTATCTACCTACCTACCTATCTGTATCTATCAATCTACCAACCTACCTATCTCTATCTATCTATCTACCTACCTACCTATCTCTATCTATCTACCTACCTACCTACCTATCTGTATTTATCTATCTATCTACCTACCTATCTGTATCTATCTACCTACCTACCTATCTCTATCTATCTATCTACCTACCTACCTATCTCTATCTATCTATCTGCCTACCTACCTATCTGTATTTATCTATCTACCTACCTACCTTTCTCTATCTATCTATCTACCTACCTACCTATCTGTATCTATCTATCTACCTACCTACCTATCAGTATCTATCAATCTACCTACCTACCTATCTGTATCTATCAATCTACATACCTACCTATCTTTATCTATCATTCTACATACCTACCTATCTCTATCTATCTATCTACCTACCTACCTATCTGTATTTATCTATCTACCTACCTACCTATCTGTATCTATCTATCTACCTACCTACCTATCTGTATCTATCAATCTACCTACCTACCTATCTCTATCTATCTATCTACCTACCTACCTATCTCTATCTATCTACCTACCTACCTACCTATCTGTATTTATCTATCTATCTACCTACCTATCTGTATCTATCTACCTACCTACCTATCTCTATCTATCTACCTACCTACCTATCTGTATCTATCTATCTACCTACCTACCTACCTATCTGTATCTATCAATCTACTTACCTACCTATCTGTAACTATCATTCTACATACCTACCTATCTCTATCTATCTATCTATCTACATACCTACCTATCTGTATTTATCTATCTACCTACCTACCTATCTGTATCTATCTATCTACCTACCTACCTATCTGTATCTATCAATCTACCTACCTACCTATCTCTACTTATCTATCTACCTACCTAACTATCTCTATCAACCTACCTACCTACCTATCTGTATTTATCTATCTATCTACCTACCTATCTGTATCTATCTACCTACCTACCTATCTCTATCTATCTATCTACCTACCTACCTATCTGTATCTATCTATCTACCTACCTACCTATCTGTATCTGTCAATCTACCTACCTACCTATCTATATCTATCAATCTACTTACCTACCTATCTGTATCTATCATTCTACATACCTACCTATCTCTATCTATCTACCTACCTACCTACCTATCTGTATTTATCTATCTACCTACCTACCTATCTGTATCTATCTATCTACCTACCTACCTATCTGTATCTATCAATCTACCTACCTACGTATCTGTATCTATCAATCTACTTACCTACCTATCTCTATCTATCTATCTACCTACCTATCTCTATTTATCTATCTACCTACCTACCTATCTGTTTCTATCTATCTACCTACCTACCTATCTCTATTTATCTATCTACCTACCTACCTATATCTATCTATCTACCAACCTACCTACCTATCTGTATTTATCTATCTATCGACCTACATATCTGTATCTATCTACCTACCTACCTATCTCTATCTATCTATCTACCTACCTACCTATCTGTATCTATCTATCTACCTACCTACCTATCTGTATCTATCAATCTACCTACCTACCTATCTGTATCTATCAATCTACTTACCTACCTATCTGTATCTATCATTCTACATACCTACCTATCTCTATCTATCTATCTACCTACCTACCTATCTGTATTTATCTATCTACCTACCTACCTATCTGGACCTATCTATCTACCTACCTACCTATCTGTATCTATCAATCTACCAACCTACCTATCTCTATCTATCTATCTACCTACCTACCTATCTCTATCTATCTACCTACCTACCTACCTATCTGTATTTATCTATCTATCTACCTACCTATCTGTATCTATCTACCTACCTACCTATCTCTATCTATCTATCTACCTACCTACCTATCTCTATCTATCTATCTGCCTACCTACCTATCTGTATTTATCTATCTACCTACCTACCTTTCTCTATCTATCTATCTACCTACCTACCTATCTGTATTTATCTATCTACCTACCTATCTGTATCTATCTATCTACCTACCTACCTATCTGTATCTATCAATCTACCTATCTACCTATCTGTAGCTATCTACCTACCTACCTATCTGTATCTATCAATCTACCTACCTACCTATCTCTATCTATCTATCTACCTACCTACCTATCTCTATCTATCTACCTACCTACCTACCTATCTGTATTTATCTATCTATCTACCTACCTATCTGTATCTATCTTCCTACCTACCTATCTCTATCTATCTATCTACCTACCTACCTATCTGTATCTATCTATCTACCTACCTACCTACCTATCTGTATCTATCAATCTACCTACCTACCTATCTGTATCTATCAATCTACTTACCTACCTATCTGTATCTATCATTCTACATACCTACCTATCTCTATCTATCTATCTACCTACCTACCTATCTGTATTTATCTATCTACCTACCTACCTATCTGTATCTATCTATCTACCTACCTACCTATCTGTATCTATCAATCTACCTACCTACCTATCTCTATCTATCTATCTACCTACCTACCTATCTCTATCTATCTACCTACCTACCTACCTATCTGTATTTATCTATCTATCTACCTACCTATCTGTCTCTATCTACCTACCTACATATCTCTATCTATCTATCTACCTACCTACCTATCTGTATCTATCTATCTACCTACCTACCTACCTATCTGTATCTGTCAATCTACCTACCTACCTATCTCTATCTATCAATCTACTTACCTACCTATCTGTATCTATCATTCTACCTACCTACCTATTTGTATCTATCAATCTACCTACCTACCTATCTCTATCTATCTATCTACCTACCTACCTATCTCTATCTATCTACCTACCTACCTACCTATCTGTATTTATCTATCTACCTACCTACCTATCTCTATCAATCTATCTACCTACCTACCTATCTATATCTATCTATCTACCTACCTACCTATCTGTATCTATCAATCTACCTACCTACCTATCTGTAGCTATCTACCTACCTACCTATCTGTATCTATCAATCTACCTACCTACCTATCTGTATCTATCTGTCTACCTACCTACCTATCTGTATCTATCTATCTACATACCTACCTATCTCTATCTATCTATCTACCTACCTACCTATCTGTATTTATCTATCTACCTACCTACCTATCTCTATCTATCTACCTACCTACCTACCTATCTGTATCTATCAATCTACCTACCTACCTATCTCTATCTATCTATCTACCTACCTACCTATCTCTATCTATCTACCTACCTACCTACCTATCTGTATTTATCTATCTATCTACCTACCTATCTGTATCTATCTTCCTACCTACCTATCTGTATCTATCTATCTACCTACCTACCTACCTATCTGTATCTATCAATCTACCTACCTACCTATCTGTATCTATCAATCTACTTACCTACCTATCTGTAACTATCATTCTACATACCTACCTATCTCTATCTATCTATCTACCTACCTACCTATCTGTATTTATCTATCTACCTACCTACCTATCTGTATCTATCTATCTACCTACCTACCTATCTGTATCTATCAATCTACCTACCTACCTATCTCTATCTATCTATCTACCTACCTACCTATCTCTATCTATCTACCTACCTACCTACCTATCTGTATTTATCTATCTATCTACCTACCTATCTGTATCTATCTACCTACCTACCTATCTCTATCTATCTATCTACCTACCTACCTATCTGTATCTATCTATCTAACTACCTACCTATCTGTATCTGTCAATCTACCTACCTACCTATCTCTATCTATCAATCTACTTACCTACCTATCTGTATCTATCATTCTACATACCTACCTATCTCTATCTATCTACCTACCTACCTATCTGTATTTATCTATCTACCTACCTACCTATCTGTATCTATCTATCTACCTACCTACCTATCTGTATCTATCAATCTACCTACCTACCTATCTGTATCTATCAATCTACCTACCTACCTATCTGTATCTATCTATCTACCTACCTACCTATCTGTATCTATAAATCTACCTACATACCTATCTCTATCTACCTATCTATCTACCTACCTACCTATCTGTATCTATCAATCTACCTACCTACCTATCTCTATCTATCTATCTATCTACCTACCTACCTATCTCTATCTATCTACCTACCTACCTACCTATCTGTATTTATCTATCAACCTACCTACCTATCTCTATCTATCTATCTACCTACCTACCTATCTGTATCTATCTATGTACCTACCTACCTATCTGTATCTATCAATCTACCTACCTACCTATCTGTAGCTATCTACCTACCTACCTATCTGTATCTATCAATCTACCTACCTACCTATCTGTATCTGTCAATCTACTTACCTACCTATCTGTATCTATCATTCTACATACTTACCTATCTCTATCTATCTATCTACCCACCTACCAATCTGTATTTATCTATCTACCTACCTACCTATCTGTACCTATCTATCTACCTACCTACATATCTGTATCTATCAATCTACCTACCTACCTATCTCTATCTATCTATCTACCTACCTACCTATCTCTATCTATCTATCTACCTACCTACCTATCTGTATTTATCTATCTATCTACCTTCCTATCTGTATCTATCTACCTACCTACCTATCTCTATCTATCTATCTACCTACCTACCTATCTGTATCTATCTACCTACCTACCTACCTATCTGTATCTATCAATCTACCTACCTACCTATCTGTATCTCTCAATCTACTTACCTACCTATCTGTATCTATCATTCTACATACCTACCTATCTCTATCTATCTATCTACCTACCTACCTATCTCTATTTATCTATCTACCTACCTACCTATCTGTATCTATCTATCTACCTACCTACCTATCTGTATCTATCAATCTACCTACCTACCTATCTCTATCTATCTATCTAGCTACCTACCTATCTCTATCTATCTACCTACCTACCTACCTATCTATATTTATCTATCTATCTACCTACCTATCTGTATCTATCTACCTACCTACCTATCTCTATCTATCTATCTACCTACCTACCTATCTGTATCTATCTATATACCTACCTACCTATCTGTATCTATCAATCTACCTACCTACCTATCTGTATCTATCAATCTACTTACCTACCTATCTGTATCTATCATTCTACATACCTACCTATCTCTATCTATCTATCTATCTATCTACCTACCTATCTGTATTTATCTGTCTACCTACCTACCTATCTGTACCTATCTATCTACCTACCTAGCTATATGTATCTATCAATCTACCTACCTACCGATCTCTATCTATCTATCTACCTACCTACCTATCTCTATCTATCTACCTACCTACCTACCTATCTGTATTTATCTATCTATCTACCTACCTATCTGTATCTATCTACCTACCTACCTATCTCTACCTATCTATCTACCTACCTACCTATCTGTATCTATCTATCTACCTACCTACCTATCTGTATCTATCAATCTACCTACCTACGTATCTGTATCTATCAATCTACTTACCTACCTATCTCTATCTATCTATCTACCTACCTACCTATCTCTATTTATCTATCTACCTACCTACCTATCTGTTTCTATCTATCTACCTACCTACCTATCTCTATTTATCTATCTACCTACCTACCTATATCTATCTATCTACCAACCTACCTACCTATCTGTATTTATCTATCTATCTACCTACATATCTGTATCTATCTACCTACCTACCTATCTCTATCTATCTATCTACCTACCTACCTATCTGTATCTATCTATCTACCTACCTACCTATCTGTATCTATCAATCTACCTACCTACCTATCTTTATCTATCAATCTACTTACCTACCTATCTGTATCTATCATTCTACATACCTACCTATCTCTATCTATCTATCTACCTACCTACCTATCTGTATTTATCTATCTACCTACCTACCTATCTGGACCTATCTATCTACCTACCTACCTATCTGTATCTATCAATCTACCAACCTACCTATCTCTATCTATCTATCTACCTACCTACCTATCTCTATCTATCTACCTACCTACCTACCTATCTGTATTTATCTATCTATCTACCTACCTATCTGTATCTATCTACCTACCTACCTATCTCTATCTATCTATCTACCTACCTACCTATCTCTATCTATCTATCTGCCTACCTACCTATCTGTATTTATCTATCTACCTACCTACCTTTCTCTATCTATCTATCTACCTACCTACCTATCTGTATCTATCTACCTACCTACCTATCTGTATCTATCAATCTACCTACCTACCTATCTGTATCTATCAATCTACCTACCTACCTATCTGTATCTATCAATCTACATACCTACCTATCTTTATCTATCATTCTACATACCTACCTATCTCTATCTATCTATCTACCTACCTACCTATCTGTATTTATCTATCTACCTACCTACCTATCTGTATCTATCAATCTACCTACCTACCTATCTGTATCTATCAATCTACCTACCTACCTATCTGTATCTATCTATCTACCTACCTACCTATCTGTATCTATAAATCTACCTACATACCTATCTCTATCTACCTATCTATCTACCTACCTACCTATCTGTATCTATCAATCTACCTACCTACCTATCTCTATCTATCTATCTATCTACCTACCTACCTATCTCTATCTATCTACCTACCTACCTACCTATCTGTATTTATCTATCAACCTACCTACCTATCTCTATCTATCTATCTACCTACCTACCTATCTGTATCTATCTATGTACCTACCTACCTATCTGTATCTATCAATCTACCTACCTACCTATCTGTAGCTATCTACCTACCTACCTATCTGTATCTATCAATCTACCTACCTACCTATCTGTATCTGTCAATCTACTTACCTACCTATCTGTATCTATCATTCTACATACTTACCTATCTCTATCTATCTATCTACCCACCTACCAATCTGTATTTATCTATCTACCTACCTACCTATCTGTACCTATCTATCTACCTACCTACATATCTGTATCTATCAATCTACCTACCTACCTATCTCTATCTATCTATCTACCTACCTACCTATCTCTATCTATCTATCTACCTACCTACCTATCTGTATTTATCTATCTATCTACCTTCCTATCTGTATCTATCTACCTACCTACCTATCTCTATCTATCTATCTACCTACCTACCTATCTGTATCTATCTACCTACCTACCTACCTATCTGTATCTATCAATCTACCTACCTACCTATCTGTATCTCTCAATCTACTTACCTACCTATCTGTATCTATCATTCTACATACCTACCTATCTCTATCTATCTATCTACCTACCTACCTATCTCTATTTATCTATCTACCTACCTACCTATCTGTATCTATCTATCTACCTACCTACCTATCTGTATCTATCAATCTACCTACCTACCTATCTCTATCTATCTATCTAGCTACCTACCTATCTCTATCTATCTACCTACCTACCTACCTATCTATATTTATCTATCTATCTACCTACCTATCTGTATCTATCTACCTACCTACCTATCTCTATCTATCTATCTACCTACCTACCTATCTGTATCTATCTATATACCTACCTACCTATCTGTATCTATCAATCTACCTACCTACCTATCTGTATCTATCAATCTACTTACCTACCTATCTGTATCTATCATTCTACATACCTACCTATCTCTATCTATCTATCTATCTATCTACCTACCTATCTGTATTTATCTGTCTACCTACCTACCTATCTGTACCTATCTATCTACCTACCTAGCTATATGTATCTATCAATCTACCTACCTACCGATCTCTATCTATCTATCTACCTACCTACCTATCTCTATCTATCTACCTACCTACCTACCTATCTGTATCTATCTATCTACCTACCTACCTATCTGTATCTATCAATCTACCTACCTACGTATCTGTATCTATCAATCTACTTACCTACCTATCTCTATCTATCTATCTACCTACCTACCTATCTCTATTTATCTATCTACCTACCTACCTATCTGTTTCTATCTATCTACCTACCTACCTATCTCTATTTATCTATCTACCTACCTACCTATATCTATCTATCTACCAACCTACCTACCTATCTGTATTTATCTATCTATCTACCTACATATCTGTATCTATCTACCTACCTACCTATCTCTATCTATCTATCTACCTACCTACCTATCTGTATCTATCTATCTACCTACCTACCTATCTGTATCTATCAATCTACCTACCTACCTATCTTTATCTATCAATCTACTTACCTACCTATCTGTATCTATCATTCTACATACCTACCTATCTCTATCTATCTATCTACCTACCTACCTATCTGTATTTATCTATCTACCTACCTACCTATCTGGACCTATCTATCTACCTACCTACCTATCTGTATCTATCAATCTACCAACCTACCTATCTCTATCTATCTATCTACATACCTACCTATCTCTATCTATCTACCTACCTACCTACCTATCTGTATTTATCTATCTATCTACCTACCTATCTGTATCTATCTACCTACCTACCTATCTCTATCTATCTATCTACCTACCTACCTATCTCTATCTATCTATCTGCCTACCTACCTATCTGTATTTATCTATCTACCTACCTACCTTTCTCTATCTATCTATCTACCTACCTACCTATCTGTATCTATCTATCTACCTACCTACCTATCTGTATCTATCAATCTACCTACCTACCTATCTGTATCTATCAATCTACCTACCTACCTATCTGTATCTATCAATCTACATACCTACCTATCTTTATCTATCATTCTACATACCTACCTATCTCTATCTATCTATCTACCTACCTACCTATCTGTATTTATCTATCTACCTACCTACCTATCTGTATCTATCAATCTACCTACCTACCTATCTGTATCTATCAATCTACCTACCTACCTATCTGTATCTATCTATCTACCTACCTACCTATCTGTATCTATAAATCTACCTACATACCTATCTCTATCTACCTATCTATCTACCTACCTACCTATCTGTATCTATCAATCTACCTACCTACCTATCTCTATCTATCTATCTATCTACCTACCTACCTATCTCTATCTATCTACCTACCTACCTACCTATCTGTATTTATCTATCAACCTACCTTCCTATCTCTATCTATCTATCTACCTACCTACCTATCTGTATCTATCTATGTACCTACCTACCTATCTGTATCTATCAATCTACCTACCTACCTATCTGTAGCTATCTACCTACCTACCTATCTGTATCTATCAATCTACCTACCTACCTATCTGTATCTGTCAATCTACTTACCTACCTATCTGTATCTATCATTCTACATACTTACCTATCTCTATCTATCTATCTACCCACCTACCAATCTGTATTTATCTATCTACCTACCTACCTATCTGTACCTATCTATCTACCTACCTACATATCTGTATCTATCAATCTACCTACCTACCTATCTCTATCTATCTATCTACCTACCTACCTATCTCTATCTATCTATCTACCTACCTACCTATCTGTATTTATCTATCTATCTACCTTCCTATCTGTATCTATCTACCTACCTACCTATCTCTATCTATCTATCTACCTACCTACCTATCTGTATCTATCTACCTACCTACCTACCTATCTGTATCTATCAATCTACCTACCTACCTATCTGTATCTCTCAATCTACTTACCTACCTATCTGTATCTATCATTCTACATACCTACCTATCTCTATCTATCTATCTACCTACCTACCTATCTCTATTTATCTATCTACCTACCTACCTATCTGTATCTATCTATCTACCTACCTACCTATCTGTATCTATCAATCTACCTACCTACCTATCTCTATCTATCTATCTAGCTACCTACCTATCTCTATCTATCTACCTACCTACCTACCTATCTATATTTATCTATCTATCTACCTACCTATCTGTATCTATCTACCTACCTACCTATCTCTATCTATCTATCTACCTACCTACCTATCTGTATCTATCTATATACCTACCTACCTATCTGTATCTATCAATCTACCTACCTACCTATCTGTATCTATCAATCTACTTACCTACCTATCTGTATCTATCATTCTACATACCTACCTATCTCTATCTATCTATCTATCTATCTACCTACCTATCTGTATTTATCTGTCTACCTACCTACCTATCTGTACCTATCTATCTACCTACCTAGCTATATGTATCTATCAATCTACCTACCTACCGATCTCTATCTATCTATCTACCTACCTACCTATCTCTATCTATCTACCTACCTACCTACCTATCTGTATTTATCTATCTATCTACCTACCTATCTGTATCTATCTACCTACCTACCTATCTCTACCTATCTATCTACCTACCTACCTATCTGTATCTATCTATCTACCTACCTACCTATCTGTATCTATCAATCTACCTACCTACGTATCTGTATCTATCAATCTACTTACCTACCTATCTCTATCTATCTATCTACCTACCTACCTATCTCTATTTATCTATCTACCTACCTACCTATCTGTTTCTATCTATCTACCTACCTACCTATCTCTATTTATCTATCTACCTACCTACCTATATCTATCTATCTACCAACCTACCTACCTATCTGTATTTATCTATCTATCTACCTACATATCTGTATCTATCTACCTACCTACCTATCTCTATCTATCTATCTACCTACCTACCTATCTGTATCTATCTATCTACCTACCTACCTATCTGTATCTATCAATCTACCTACCTACCTATCTTTATCTATCAATCTACTTACCTACCTATCTGTATCTATCATTCTACATACCTACCTATCTCTATCTATCTATCTACCTACCTACCTATCTGTATTTATCTATCTACCTACCTACCTATCTGGACCTATCTATCTACCTACCTACCTATCTGTATCTATCAATCTACCAACCTACCTATCTCTATCTATCTATCTACCTACCTACCTATCTCTATCTATCTACCTACCTACCTACCTATCTGTATTTATCTATCTATCTACCTACCTATCTGTATCTATCTACCTACCTACCTATCTCTATCTATCTATCTACCTACCTACCTATCTCTATCTATCTATCTGCCTACCTACCTATCTGTATTTATCTATCTACCTACCTACCTTTCTCTATCTATCTATCTACCTACCTACCTATCTGTATCTATCTATCTACCTACCTACCTATCTGTATCTATCAATCTACCTACCTACCTATCTGTATCTATCAATCTACCTACCTACCTATCTGTATCTATCAATCTACATACCTACCTATCTTTATCTATCATTCTACCTACCTACCTATCTCTATCTATCTACCTACCTACCTACCTATCTGTATTTATCTATCTATCTACCTACCTATCTGTATCTATCTACCTACCTACCTATCTCTACCTATCTATCTACCTACCTACCTATCTGTATCTATCTATCTACCTACCTACCTATCTGTATCTATCAATCTACCTACCTACGTATCTGTATCTATCAATCTACTTACCTACCTATCTCTATCTATCTATCTACCTACCTACCTAAATCTATTTATCTATCTACCTACCTACCTATCTGTTTCTATCTATCTACCTACCTACCTATCTCTATTTATCTATCTACCTACCTACCTATATCTATCTATCTACCAACCTACCTACCTATCTGTATTTATCTATCTATCTACCTACATATCTGTATCTATCTACCTACCTACCTATCTCTATCTATCTATCTACCTACCTACCTATCTGTATCTATCTATCTACCTACCTACCTATCTGTATCTATCAATCTACCTACCTACCTATCTTTATCTATCAATCTACTTACCTACCTATCTGTATCTATCATTCTACATACCTACCTATCTCTATCTATCTATCTACCTACCTACCTATCTGTATTTATCTATCTACCTACCTACCTATCTGGACCTATCTATCTACCTACCTACCTATCTGTATCTATCAATCTACCAACCTACCTATCTCTATCTATCTATCTACCTACCTACCTATCTCTATCTATCTACCTACCTACCTACCTATCTGTATTTATCTATCTATCTACCTACCTATCTGTATCTATCTACCTACCTACCTATCTCTATCTATCTATCTACCTACCTACCTATCTCTATCTATCTATCTGCCTACCTACCTATCTGTATTTATCTATCTACCTACCTACCTTTCTCTATCTATCTATCTACCTACCTACCTATCTGTATCTATCTATCTACCTACCTACCTATCTGTATCTATCAATCTACCTACCTACCTATCTGTATCTATCAATCTACCTACCTACCTATCTGTATCTATCAATCTACATACCTACCTATCTTTATCTATCATTCTACATACCTACCTATCTCTATCTATCTATCTACCTACCTACCTATCTGTATTTATCTATCTACCTACCTACCTATCTGTATCTATCTATCTACCTACCTACCTATCTGTATCTATCAATCTACCTACCTACCTATCTCTATCTATCTATCTACCTACCTACCTATCTCTATCTATCTACCTACCTACCTACCTATCTGTATTTATCTATCTATCTACCTACCTATCTGTATCTATCTACCTACCTACCTATCTCTATCTATCTACCTACCTACCTATCTGTATCTATCTATCTACCTACCTACCTACCTATCTGTATCTATCAATCTACCTACCTACCTATCTGTATCTATCAATCTACTTACCTACCTATCTGTAACTATCATTCTACATACCTACCTATCTCTATCTATCTATCTATCTACATACCTACCTATCTGTATTTATCTATCTACCTACCTACCTATCTGTATCTATCTATCTACCTACCTACCTATCTGTATCTATCAATCTACCTACCTACCTATCTCTACTTATCTATCTACCTACCTAACTATCTCTATCAACCTACCTACCTACCTATCTGTATTTATCTATCTATCTACCTACCTATCTGTATCTATCTACCTACCTACCTATCTCTATCTATCTATCTACCTACCTACCTATCTGTATCTATCTATCTACCTACCTACCTATCTGTATCTGTCAATCTACCTACCTACCTATCTATATCTATCAATCTACTTACCTACCTATCTGTATCTATCATTCTACATACCTACCTATCTCTATCTATCTACCTACCTACCTACCTATCTGTATTTATCTATCTACCTACCTACCTATCTGTATCTATCTATCTACCTACCTACCTATCTGTATCTATCAATCTACCTACCTACGTATCTGTATCTATCAATCTATTACCTACCTATCTCTATCTATCTATCTACCTACCTACCTATCTCTATTTATCTATCTACCTACCTACCTATCTGTATCTATCATTCTACATACCTACCTATCTCTATCTATCTATCTTCCTACCTACCTATCTATATTTATCTATCTACCTACCTACCTATCTGGACCTATCTATCTACCTACCTACCTATCTGTATCTATCAATCTACCAACCTACCTATCTCTATCTATCTATCTACCTACCTACCTATCTCTATCTATCTACCTACCTACCTACCTATCTGTATTTATCTATCTATCTACCTACCTATCTGTATCTATCTACCTACCTACCTATCTCTATCTATCTATCTACCTACCTACCTATCTCTATCTATCTATCTGCCTACCTACCTATCTGTATTTATCTATCTACCTACCTACTTTTCTCTATCTATCTATCTACCTACCTACCTATCTGTATTTATCTATCTACCTACCTAACTATCTGTATGTATCTATCTACCTACCTACCTATCTGTATCTATCAATCTACCTATCTACCTATCTGTAGCTATCTACCTACCTACCTATCTGTATCTATCAATCTACCTACCTACCTATCTGTATCTATCAATCTACATACCTACCTATCTTTATCTATCATTCTACATACCTACCTATCTCTATCTATCTATCTACCTACCTACCTATCTGTATTTATCTATCTACCTACCTACCTATCTGTATCTATCTATCTACCTACCTACCTATCTGTATCTATCAATCTACCTACCTACCTATCTCTATCTATCTATCTACCTACCTACCTATCTCTATCTATCTACCTACCTACCTACCTATCTGTATTTATCTATCTATCTACCTACCTATCTGTATCTATCTACCTACCTACCTATCTCTATCTATCTACCTACCTACCTATCTGTATCTATCTATCTACCTACCTACCTACCTATCTGTATCTATCAATCTACCTACCTACCTATCTGTATCTATCAATCTACTTACCTACCTATCTGTAACTATCATTCTACATACCTACCTATCTCTATCTATCTATCTATCTACATACCTACCTATCTGTATTTATCTATCTACCTACCTACCTATCTGTATCAATCTATCTACCTACCTACCTATCTGTATCTATCAATCTACCTACCTACCTATCTCTACTTATCTATCTACCTACCTAACTATCTCTATCAACCTACCTACCTACCTATCTGTATTTATCTATCTATCTACCTACCTATCTGTATCTATCTACCTACCTACCTATCTCTATCTATCTATCTACCTACCTACCTATCTGTATCTATCTATCTACCTACCTACCTATCTGTATCTGTCAATCTACCTACCTACCTCTCTATATCTATCAATCTACTTACCTACCTATCTGTATCTATCATTCTACATACCTACCTATCTCTATCTATCTACCTACCTACCTACCTATCTGTATTTATCTATCTACCTACCTACCTATCTGTATCTATCTATCTACCTACCTACCTATCTGTATCTATCAATCTACCTACCTACCTTTCTGTATCTATCTATCTACCTACCTACCTATCAGTATCTATCTATCTACCTACCTACCTATCTCTATCTATCTATCTACCTACCTACCTATCTGTATCTATCTATCTACCTACCTACATATCTGTATCTATCAATCTACCTACCTACCTATCTCTTTCTATCTACCTACCTACCTATCTCTATCTATCTATCTACCTACCTACCTATCTCTATCTATCTACTTACCTACCTACCTATCTCTATCTATCTATCTACCTACCTACCTATCTGTATCTATCTATCTACCTACCTACCTATCTGTATCTATCAATCTACCTACCTACCTATCTCTATCTATCTATCTACCTACCTACCTATCTCTATCTATCTACCTACCTACCTACCTATCTGTATTTATCTATCTACCTACCTACCTATCTCTATCAATCTATCTACCTACCTACCTATCTGTATCTATTTATCTACCTACCTACCTATCTGTATCTATCAATCTACCTACCTACCTACCTGTAGCTATCTACCTACCTACCTATCTTTATCTATCAATCTACCTACCTACCTATCTGTATCTATCAATCTACTTACCTACCTATCTGTATCTATCATTCTACATACCTACCTATCTGTATCTATCTATCTACCTACCTACCTATCTGTATTTATCTATCTACCTACCTACCTCTCTGTATCTATCTATCTACCTACCTACCTATCTGTATCAATCAATCTACCTACCTACCTATCTGTATTTATCTATCTACCTACCTACCTATCTCTATCTATCTATCTACCTACCTACCTATCTCTATCTATCTATCTACCTACCTACCTATCTGTATCTATCAATCTACCTACCTAACTATGTCTATCTATCTACCTACCTACCTATCTCTATCTATCTATCTACCTACCTACCTATCTGTATCTATCAATCTACATACCTACCTATCTCTATCTATCTATCTATCTATCTATCTATCTATCTATCTATCTATCTATCTATCTATCTATCTATCTACTACCTACCTATCTGTATTTATCTATCTACCTACCTACCTATCTGTATCTATCTATCTACCTACCTACCTATCTGTATCTATCTATCTATCTACCTACCTATCTGTATCTATCTATCTACCTACCTACATATCTGTATCTATCAATGTACCTACCTAACTATCTGTAGATATCTACCTACCTACCTATCTGTATCTATCTATCTACCTACCTACCTATCTGTATCTATCAATCTACCTACCTACCTATCTCTATCTATCTATCTACCTACCTACCTATCTCTATCTATCTATCTACCTACCTACCTACCTATCTGTATTTATCTATCTACCTACCTACCTATCTGTATCTATCTATCTACCTACCTACCTATCTGTATCTATCAATCTACCTACCTACCTATCTGTAGCTATCTACCTACCTACCTATCTGTATCTATCAATCTACCTACCTACCTATCTGTATCTATCAATCTACTTACCTACCTATCTGTATCTATCATTCTACATACCTACCTATCTGTATCTATCTATCTACCTACCTACCTATCTGTATTTATCTATCTACCTACCTACCTATCTCTATCTATCTATCTACCTACCTACCTATCTGTATCTATCAATCTACCTACCTACCTATCTGTAGCTATCTACCTACCTACCTATCTGTATCTAACAATCTACCTACCTACCTATCTGTATCTATCAATCTACCTACCTACCTATCTGTATCTATCAATCTACTTACCTACCTATCTGTATCTATCATTCTACATACCTACCTATCTGTATCTATCTATCTACCTACCTACCTATCTGTATTTATCTATCTACCTACCTACCTATCTCTATCTATCTATCTACCTACCTACCTATCTGTATCTATCAATCTACCTACCTACCTATCTGTAGCTATCTACCTACCTACCTATCTGTATCTAACAATCTACCTACCTACCTATCTGTATCTATCAATCTACTTACCTACCTATCTGTATCTATCATTCTACATACCTACCTATCTCTATCTATCTACCTACCTACCTACCTATCTGTATTTATCTATCTACCTACCTACCTATCTGTATCTATCTATCTACCTACCTACCTATCTGTATCTATCAATCTACCTACCTACCTATCTGTATCTATCTATCTACCTACCTACCTATCTGTATCTATCAATCTACATACCTACCTATCTCTATCTATATATCTACCTACCTACCTATCTCTATTTATCTATCTACCTACCTACCTATCTGTATCTATCTACCTACCTAACTATCTGTATCTATCAATCTACCTACCTACCTATCTCTATCTATCTATCTACCTACCTACCTATCTCTATATATCTACCTACCTACCTACCTATCTGTATTTATCTATCTATCTACCTACCTATCTGTATCTATCTACCTACCTACCTATCTCTATCTATCTATCTACCTACCTACCTATCTGTATCTATCTATCTACCTACCTACCTATCTGTATCTATCTATCTACCTACCTACCTATCTCTATGTATCTATCTACCTACCTACCTATCTCTATTTATCTATCTACCTACCTACCTATCTCTATCTATCTACCTACCTACCTACCTATCTGTATCTATCTATCTACCTACCTACCTATCTCTATCTATCTATCTACCTACCTACCTATCTGTATCTATCTATCTACCTACCTACCTATCTGTATCTATCTACCTACCTACCTATCTCTATCTATCTATCTACCTACCTACCTATCTGTATCTATCTATCTTCCTACCTACCTACGTATCTGTATCTATCAATCTACCTACCTACCTATCTGTATCTATCAATCTACTTACCTACCTATCTTTAACTATCATTCTACATACCTACCTATCTCTATCTATCTATCTATCTACCTACCTACCTATCTGTATATATCTATCTACCTACCTACCTATCTGTATCTATCAATCTACCTACCTACCTATCTCTATCTATCTATCTACCTACCTACCTATCTCTATCTATCTACCTACCTACCTACCTATCTGTATTTATCTATCTATCTACCTACCTATCTGTATCTATCTACCTACCTACCTATCTCTATCTATCTCTCTACCTACCTACCTATCTGTATCTATCTATCTACCTACCTACCTACCTGTATCTATCATTCTACCTACCTACCTATCTGTATCTATCAATCTACCTACCTACCTATCTCTATCTATCTACCTACCTACCTACCTATCTCTATCTATCTACCTACCTACCTACCTATCTGTATTTATCTATCTATCTACCTACTTATCTGTATCTATCTACCTACCTACCTATCTCTATCTATCTATCTACCTACCTACCTATCTGTATTTATCTATCTATCTACCTACCTATCTGTATCTATCTACCTACCTACCTATCTCTATCTATCTACCTACCTACCTATCTGTATCTATCTATCTACCTACCTACCTATCTGTATCTGTCAATCTACCTAGCTACCTATCTCTATCTATCAATCTACTTACCTACCTATCTGTATCTATCATTCTACCTACCTACCTATCTGTATCTATCAATCTACCTACCTACCTATCTCTATCTATCTATCTACCTACCTACCTATCTGTTTCTATCTATCTACCTACCTACCTATCTATATCTATCAATCTACCTACCTACCTATCTCTATCTATCTATCTACCTACCTACCTATCTCTATCTATCTACCTACCTACCTACCTATCTGTATTTATCTATCTACCTACCTATCTGTATCTATCTACCTACCTACCTATCTCTATCTATCTATCTACCTACCTACCTATCTGTATCTATCTATCTACCTACCTACCTATCTGTATCTATCAATCTACCTACCTACCTATCTGTATCTATCAATCTACTTACCTACCTATCTGTATCTATCATTCTACATACCTACCTATCTCTATCTATCTATCTACCTACCTACCTATCTCTATTTATCTATCTACCTACCTACCTATCTGTATCTATCTATCTACCTACCTACCTATCTCTATCTACCTACCTACCTACCTACCTATCTGTATTTATCTATCTATCTACCTACCTATCTGTATCTATCTACCTACCTACCTATCTCTATCTATCTATCTACCTACCTACCTATCTGTATCTATCTATCTACATACCTACCTACCTATCTGTATCTATCATTCTACCTACCTACCTATCTGTATCTATCAATCTACCTACCTACCTATCTCTATCTATCTACCTACCTACCTACCTATCTCTATCTATCTACCTACCTACCTACCTATCTGTATTTATCTATCTATCTACCTACTTATCTGTATCTATCTACCTACCTACCTATCTCTATCTATCTATCTACCTACCTACCTATCTGTATTTATCTATCTATCTACCTACCTATCTGTATCTATCTACCTACCTACCTATCAATATCTATCTACCTACCTACCTATCTCTATCTATCTACCTACCTACCTACCTATCTCTATTTATCTATCTACCTACCTACCTATCTCTATCTATCTACCTACCTACCTACCTATCTGTATCTATCAATCTACCTACCTACCTATCTCTATCTCTCTATCTACCTACCTACCTATCTCTATCTATCTACCTACCTACCTACCTATCTGTATTTATCTATCTATCTACCTACCTATCTGTATCTATCTACCTACCTACCTATCTCTATCTATCTATCTACCTACCTACCTATCTGTATCTATCTATCTACCTACCTACCTACCTATCTGTATCTATCAATCTACCTACCTACCTATCTGTATCTATCAATCTACTTACCTACCTATCTGTAACTATCATTCTACATACCTACCTATCTCTATCTATCTATCTACCTACATACCTATCTGTATCTATCAATCTACCTACCTACCTATCTCTATCTATCTATCTACCTACCTACCTATCTCTATCTATCTACCTACCTACCTACCTATCTGTATTTATCTATCTATCTACCTACCTATCTGTATCTATCTACCTACCTACATATCTCTATCTATCTATCTATCTACCTACCTATCTGTATCTATCTATCTACCTACCTACCTATCTGTATCTATCAATCTACCGACCTACCTATCTGTATCTATCAATCTACTTACCTACCTATCTGTATCTATCATTCTACATACCTACCTATCTCTATCTATCTATCTACCTACCTACCTATCTCTATTTATCTATCTACCTACCTACCTATCTGTATCTATCTACCTACCTACCTATCTGTATCTATCAATCTACCTACCTACCTATCTCTATCTATCTATCTACCTACCTACCTATCTCTATCTATCTACCTACCTACCTACCTATCTGTATTTATCTATCTATCTACCTACCTATCTGTATCTATCTACCTACCTACCTATCTCTATCTATCTATCTACCTACCTACCTATCTGTATCTATCTATCTACCTATCTACCTATCTGTATCTATCTATCTACATACCTACCTATCTCTATCTATCTATCTACCTACCTACCTATCTCTATTTATCTATCTACCTACCTACCTATCTCTATCTATCTACCTACATACCTACCTATCTGTATCTATCAATCTACCTACCTACCTATCTCTATCTCTCTATCTACCTACCTACCTATATCTATCTATCTACCTACCTACCTACCTATCTGTATTTATCTATCTATCTACCTACCTATCTGTATCTATCTACCTACCTACCTATCTCTATCTATCTATCTACCTACCTACCTATCTGTATCTATCTATCTACCTACCTACCTACCTATCTGTATCTATCAATCTACCTACCTACCTATCTGTATCTATCAATCTTCTTACCTACCTATCTGTAACTATCATTCTACATACCTACCTATCTCTATCTATCTATCTACCTACCTACCTATCTGTATTTATCTATCTACCTACCTACCTATCTGTATCTATCTATCTACCTACCTACCTATCTGTATCTATCAATCTACCTACCTACCTATCTCTATCTATCTATCTACCTACCTACCTATCTCTATCTATCTACTTACCTACCTACCTATCTGTATTTATCTATCTATCTACCTACCTATCTGTATCTATCTACCTACCTACATATCTCTATCTATCTATCTATCTACCTACCTACCTATCTGTATCTATCTATCTACCTACCTACCTATCTGTATCTGTCAATCTACCTACCTACCTATCTCTATCTATCAATCTACTTACCTACCTATCTGTATCTATCATTCTACCTACCTACCTATCTGTATCTATCAATCTACCTACCTACCTATCTCTATCTATCTATCTACCTACCTACCTATCTCTATCTATCTACCTACCTACCTACCTATCTGTATTTATCTATCTACCTACCTACCTATCTCTATCAATCTATCTACCTACCTACCTATCTATATCTATCTATCTACCTACCTACCTATCTGTATCTATCTATCTACATACCTACCTATCTCTATCTATCTATCTACCTACCTACCTATCTCTATTTATCTATCTACCTACCTACCTATCTCTATCTATCTACCTACCTACCTACCTATCTGTATCTATCAATCTACCTACCTACCTATCTCTATCTCTCTATCTACCTACCTACCTATCTCTATCTATCTACCTACCTACCTACCTATCTGTATTTATCTATCTATCTACCTACCTATCTGTATCTATCTACCTACCTACCTATCTCTATCTATCTATCTACCTACCTACCTATCTGTATCTATCTATCTACCTACCTACCTACCTATCTGTATCTATCAATCTACCTACCTACCTATCTGTATCTATCAATCTACTTACCTACCTATCTGTAACTATCATTCTACATACCTACCTATCTCTATCTATCTATCTACCTACCTACCTATCTGTATTTATCTATCTACCTACCTACCTATCTGTATCTATCTATCTACCTACCTACCTATCTGTATCTATCAATCTACCTACCTACCTATCTCTATCTATCTATCTACCTACCTACCTATCTCTATCTATCTACCTACCTACCTACCTATCTGTATTTATCTATCTATCTACCTACCTATCTGTATCTATCTACCTACCTACATATCTCTATCTATCTATCTATCTACCTACCTACCTATCTGTATCTATCTATCTACCTACCTACCTATCTGTATCTGTCAATCTACCTACCTACCTATCTCTATCTATCAATCTACTTACCTACCTATCTGTATCTATCATTCTACCTACCTACCTATCTGTATCTATCAATCTACCTACCTACCTATCTCTATCTATCTATCTACCTACCTACCTATCTCTATCTATCTACCTACCTACCTACCTATCTGTATTTATCTATCTACCTACCTACCTATCTCTATCAATCTATCTACCTACCTACCTATCTATATCTATCTATCTACCTACCTACCTATCTGTATCTATCAATCTACCTACCTACCTATCTGTAGCTATCTACCTACCTACCTATCTGTATCTATCTGTCTACCTACCTACCTATCTGTATCTATCTATCTACATACCTACCTATCTCTATCTATCTATCTACCTACCTACCTATCTGTATTTATCTATCTACCTACCTACCTATCTCTATCTATCTACCTACCTACCTACCTATCTGTATCTATCAATCTACCTACCTACCTATCTCTATCTATCTATCTACCTACCTACCTATCTCTATCTATCTACCTACCTACCTACCTATCTGTATTTATCTATCTATCTACCTACCTATCTGTATCTATCTTCCTACCTACCTATCTCTATCTATCTATCTACCTACCTACCTATCTGTATCTATCTATCTACATACCTACCTACCTATCTGTATCTATCAATCTACCTACCTACCTATCTGTATCTATCAATCTACTTACCTACCTATCTGTATCTATCATTCTACATACCTACCTATCTCTATCTATCTATCTACCTACCTACCTATCTGTATTTATCTATCTACCTACCTACCTATCTGTGTCTATCTATCTACCTACCTACCTATCTGTATCTATCAATCTACCTACCTACCTATCTCTATCTATGTATCTACCTACCTACCTATCTCTATCTATCTACCTACCTACCTATCTCTATCTATCTATCTACCTACCTACCTATCTGTATCTATCTATCTACCTACCTACCTATCTGTATCTGTCAATCTACCTAGCTACCTATCTCAATCTATCAATCTACTTACCTACCTATCTGTATCTATCATTCTACCTGCCTACCTATCTGTATCTATCAATCTACCTACCTACCTATCTCTATCTATCTACCTACCTACCTACCTATCTCTATCTATCTACCTACCTACCTACCTATCTGTATTTATCTATCTATCTACCTACTTATCTGTATCTATCTACCTACCTACCTATCTCTATCTATCTATCTACCTACCTACCTATCTGTATTTATCTATCTATCTACCTATCTATCTGTATCTATCTATCTACCTACCTACCTATCTGTATCTGTCAATCTACCTAGCTACCTATCTCTATCTATCAATCTACTTACCTACCTATCTGTATCTATCATTCTACCTACCTACCTATCTGTATCTATCAATCTACCTACCTACCTATCTCTATCTATCTATCTACCTACCTACCTATCTGTTTCTATCTATCTACCTACCTACCTATCTATATCTATCAATCTACCTACCTACCTATCTCTATCTATCTATCTACCTACCTACCTATCTCTATCTACCTACCTACCTACCTATCTGTATTTATCTATCTACCTACCTATCTGTATCTATCTACCTACCTACCTATCTCTATCTATCTATCTACCTACCTACCTATCTGTATCTATCTATCTACCTACCTACCTATCTGTATCTATCAATCTACCTACCTACCTATCTGTATCTATCAATCTACTTACCTACCTATATGTATCTATCATTCTACCTACCTACCTATCTCTATCTCTCTATCTACCTACCTACCTATCTCTATCTATCTACCTACCTACCTACCTATCTGTATTTATCTATCTATCTACCTACCTATCTGTATATATCTACCTACCTACCTATCTCTATCTATCTATCTACCTACCTACCTATCTGTATCTATCAATCTACCTACCTACCTATCTCTATCTATCTATCTACCTACCTACCTATCTGTTTCTATCTATCTACCTACCTACCTATCTATATCTATCAATCTACCTACCTACCTATCTCTATCTATCTATCTACCTACCTACCTATCTCTATCTACCTACCTACCTACCTATCTGTATTTATCTATCTACCTACCTATCTGTATCTATCTACCTACCTACCTATCTGTATCTATCTATCTACCTACCTACCTATCTGTATCTATCTATCTACCTACCTACCTATCTGTATCTATCAATCTACCTACCTACCTATCTGTATCTATCAATCTACTTACCTACCTATCTGTATCTATCATTCTACCTACCTACCTATCTCTATCTCTCTATCTACCTACCTACCTATCTCTATCTATCTACCTACCTACCTATCTGTATTTATCTATCTATCTACCTACCTATCTGTATCTATCTACCTACCTACCTATCTCTATCTATCTATCTACCTACCTACCTATCTGTATCTATCTATCTACCTACCTACCTACCTATCTGTATCTATCAATCTACCTACCTACCTATCTGTATCTATCAATCTACTTACCTACCTATCTGTAACTATCATTCTACATACCTACCTATCTCTATCTATCTATCTACCTACCTACCTATCTGTATTTATCTATCTACCTACCTACCTATCTGTATCTATCTATCTACCTACCTACCTATCTGTATCTATCAATCTACCTGCCTACCTATCTCTATCTATCTATCTACCTACCTACCTATCTCTATCTATCTACCTACCTACCTACCTATCTGTATTTATCTATCTATCTACCTACCTATCTGTATCTATCTACCTACCTACATATCTCTATCTATCTACCTACCTACCTACCTATCTGTATCTATCTATCTACCTACCTACCTATCTGTATCTGTCAATCTACCTACCTACCTATCTCTATCTATCAATCTACTTACCTACCTATCTGTATCTATCATTCTACCTACCTACCTATCTGTATATATCAATCTACCTACCTACCTATCTCTATCTATCTATCTACCTACCTACCTATCTCTATCTATCTACCTACCTACCTACCTATCTGTATTTATCTATCTACCTACCTACCTATCTCTATCAATCTATCTACCTACCTACCTATCTATATCTATCTATCTACCTACCTACCTATCTGTATCTATCAATCTACCTACCTACCTATCTGTAGCTATCTACCTACCTACCTATCTGTATCTATCAATCTACCTACCTACCTATCTGTATCTATCTGTCTACCTACCTACCTATCTGTATCTATCTATCTACATACCTACCTATCTCTATCTATGTATCTACCTACCTACCTATCTGTATTTATCTATCTACCTACCTACCTATCTCTATCTATCTACCTACCTACCTACCTATCTGTATCTACAAATCTACCTACCTACCTATCTCTATCTATCTATCTACCTACCTACCTATCTCTATCTATCTACCTACCTACCTACCTATCTGTATTTATCTATCTATCTACCTACCTATCTGTATCTATCTTCCTACCTACCTATCTCTATCTATCTATCTACCTACCTACCTATCTGTATCTATCTATCTACCTACCTACCTACCTATCTGTATCTATCAATCTACCTACCTACCTATCTGTATCTATCAATCTACTTACCTACCTATCTGTAACTATCATTCTACATACCTACCTATCTCGATCTATCTATCTACCTACCTACCTATCTGTATTTATCTATCTACCTACCTACCTATCTGTATCTATCTATCTACCTACCTACCTATCTGTATCTATCAATCTACCTACCTACCTATCTCTATCTATCTATCTACCTACCTACCTATCTCTATCTATCTACCTACCTACCTACCTATCTGTATTTATCTATCTATCTACCTACCTATCTGTATCTATCTACCTACCTACCTATCTCTATCTATCTATCTACCTACCTACCTATCTGTATCTATAAATCTACCTACATACCTATCTCTATCTATCTATCTATCTACCTACCTACCTATCTGTATCTATCAATCTACCTACCTACCTATCTCTATCTATCTATCTATCTACCTACCTACCTATCTCTATCTATCTACCTACCTACCTACCTATCTGTATTTATCTATCTACCTACCTACCTATCTCTATCTATCTATCTACCTACCTACCTATCTGTATCTATCTATCTACCTACCTACCTATCTGTATCTATCAATCTACCTACCTACCTATCTGTAGCTATCTAACTACCTACCTATCTGTATCTATCAATCTACCTACCTACCTATCTGTATCTGTCAATCTACTTACCTACCTATCTGTATCTATCATTCTACATACCTACCTATCTATATCTATCTATCTACCCACCTACCAATCTGTATTTATCTATCTACCTACCTACCTATCTGTACCTATCTATCTACCTACCTACATATCTGTATCTATCAATCTACCTACCTACCTATCTCTATCTATCTATCTACCTACCTACCTATCTCTATCTATCTATCTACCTACCTACCTATCTGTATTTATCTATCTATCTACCTACCTATCTGTATCTATCTACCTACCTACCTATCTCTATCTATCTATCTACCTACCTACCTATCTGTATCTATCTACCTACCTACCTACCTATCTGTATCTATCAATCTACCTACCTACCTATCTGTATCTATCAATCTACTTACCTACATATCTGTATCTCTCATTCTACATACCTACCTATCTCTATCTATCTATCTACCCACCTACCTATCTGTATTTATCTATCTACCTACCTACCTATCTGTACCTATCTATCTACCTACCTACATATCTGTATCTATCAATCTACCTACCTACCTATCTCTATCTATCTACCTACCTACCTATCTCTATCTATCTATCTACCTACCTACCTATCTGTATTTATCTATCTATCTATCTACCTACCTATCTGTATCTATCTACCTACCTACCTATCTCTATCTATCTATCTACCTACCTACCTATCTCTATCTATCTATCTACCTACCTACCTATCTGTATCTATCTATCTACCTACCTACCTATCTGTATCTATCAATCTACCTACCTACCTATCTGTATCTATCAATCTACTTACCTACCTATCTGTATCTATCATTCTACATACCTACCTATCTCTATCTATCTATCTACCTACCTACCTATCTCTATTTATCTATCTACCTACCTACCTATCTGTATCTATCTATCTACCTACCTAACTATCTGTATCTATCAATCTACCTACCTACCTATCTCTATCTATCTATCTAGCTACCTACCTATCTCTATCTATCTACCTACCTACCTACCTATCTATATTTATCTATCTACCTACCTACCTATCTGTATCTATCTACCTACCTACCTATCTCTATCTATCTATCTACCTACCTACCTATCTGTATCTATCTACATACCTACCTACCTATCTGTATCTATCAATCTACCTACCTACCTATCTGTATCTATCAATCTACTTACCTACCTATCTGTATCTATCATTCTACATACCTACCTATCTCTATCTATCTATCTATCTATCTATCTATCTACCTACCTATCTGTATTTATCTATCTACCTACCTACCTATCTGTACCTATCTATCTATCTACCTAGCTATATGTATCTATCAATCTACCTACATACCTATCTCTATCTATCTATCTACCTACCTACCTATCTCTATCTATCTACCTACCTACCTACCTATCTGTATTTATCTATCTATCTACCTACCTATCTGTATCTATCTACCAACCTACCTATCTCTACCTATCTATCTACCTACCTACCTATCTGTATCTATCTATCTACCTACCTACCTATCTGTATCTATCAATCTACCTACCTACGTATCTGTATCTATCAATCTACTTACCTACCTATCTGTATCTATCATTCTACACACCTACCTATCTCTATCTATCTATCTACCTACCTACCTATCTCTATTTATCTATCTACCTACCTACCTATCTGTTTCTATCTATCTACCTACCTACCTATCTGTATCTATCAATCTACCTACCTACCTATCTCTATCTATCTATCTACCTACCTACCTATCTCTATCTATCTATCTATCTACCTACCTATCTGTATCTATCTACCTACCTACCTATCTGTATCTATCTATCTATCTACCTACCTACCTATCTGTATCTATCTATCTACCTACCTACCTATCTGTATCTATCAATCTACCTACCTACCTATCTGTATCTATCAATCTACTTACCTACCTATCTGTATCTATCATTCTACATACCTACCTATCTCTATCTATCTATCTACCTACCTACCTATCTCTATTTATCTATCTACCTACCTACCTATCTGTATCTATCTATCTACCTACCTACCTATCTGTATCTATCAATCTACCTACCTACCTATCTCTATCTATCTATCTACCTACCTACCTATATCTATCTATCTACCAACCTACCTACCTATCTGTATTTATCTATCTATCTACCTACCTATCTGTATCTACCTACCTACCTACCTATCTCTATCTATCTATCTACCTACCTACCTATATCTATCTATCTACCAACCTACCTACCTATCTGTATCTATCAATCTACCTACCTACCTATCTGTATCTATCAATCTACTTACCTACCTATCTGTATCTATCATTCTACATACCTACCTATCTCTATCTATCTATCTACCTACCTACCTATCTCTATTTATCTATCTACCTACCTACCTATCTCTATCTATCTATCTACCTACCTACCTATCTCTATCTATCTATCTATCTACCTACCTATCTGTATCTATCTACCTACCTACCTATCTGTATCTATCTATCTATCTACCTACCTACCTATCTGTATCTATCTATCTACCTACCTACCTATCTGTATCTATCAATCTACCTACCTACCTATCTGTATCTATCAATCTACTTACCTACCTATCTGTATCTATCATTCTACATACCTACCTATCTCTATCTATCTATCTACCTACCTACCTATCTGTATTTATCTATCTACCTACCTACCTATCTGGACCTATCTATCTACCTACCTACCTATCTGTATCTATCAATCTACCAACCTACCTATCTCTATCTGTCTATCTACCTACCTACCTATCTCTATCTATCTACCTACCTACCTACCTATCTGTATTTATCTATCTATCTACCTACCTATCTGTATCTATCTACCTACCTACCTATCTCTATCTATCTATCTACCTACCTACCTATCTCTATCTATCTATCTGCCTACCTACCTATCTGTATTTATCTATCTACCTACCTACCTTTCTCTATCTATCTATCTACCTACCTACCTATCTGTATTTATCTATCTACCTACCTAACTATCTGTATCTATCTATCTACCTACCTACCTATCTGTATCTATCAATCTACCTACCTACCTATCTGTAGCTATCTACCTACCTACCTATCTGTATCTATCAATCTACCTACCTACCTATCTGTATCTATCAATCTACATACCTACCTATCTTTATCTATCATTCTACATACCTACCTATCTCTATCTATCTATCTACCTACCTACCTATCTGTATTTATCTATCTACCTACCTACCTATCTGTATCTATCTATCTACCTACCTACCTATCTGTATCTATCAATCTATCTACCTACCTATCTCTATCTATCTATCTACCTACCTACCTATCTCTATCTATCTACCTACCTACCTACCTACCTATCTGTATTTATCTATCTATCTACCTACCTATCTGTATCTATCTACCTACCTACCTATCTCTATCTATCTACCTACCTACCTATCTGTATCTATCTATCTACCTACCTACCTACCTATCTGTATCTATCAATCTACCTACCTACCTATCTGTATCTATCAATCTACTTACCTACCTATCTGTAACTATCATTCTACATACCTACCTATCTCTATCTATCTATCTATCTACATACCTACCTATCTGTATTTATCTATCTACCTACCTACCTATCTGTATCTATCTATCTACCTACCTACCTATCTGTATCTATCAATCTACCTACCTACCTATCTCTACTTATCTATCTACCTACCTAACTATCTCTATCTACCTACCTACCTACCTATCTGTATTTATCTATCTATCTACCTACCTATCTGTATCTATCTACCTACCTACCTATCTCTATCTATCTATCTACCTACCTACCTATCTGTATCTATCTATCTACCTACCTACCTATCTGTATCTGTCAATCTACCTACCTACCTATCTATATCTATCAATCTACTTACCTACCTATCTGTATCTATCATTCTACATACCTACCTATCTCTATCTATCTACCTACCTACCTACCTATCTGTATTTATCTATCTACCTACCTACCTATCTGTATCTATCTATCTACCTACCTACCTATCTGTATCTATCAATCTACCTACCTACCTATCTGTATCTATCAATCTACCTACCTACCTATCTGTATCTATCTATCTACCTACCTACCTATCTCTATCTATCTATCTACCTACCTACCTATCTCTATCTATCTATCTACCTACCTACCTATCTGTATCTATCTATCTACCTACCTACCTATCTGTATCTATCAATCTACCTACCTACCTATCTCTATCTATCTACCTACCTACCTATCTCTATCTATCTATCTACCTACCTACCTATCTCTATCTATCTACTTACCTACCTACCTATCTCTATCTATCTATCTACCTACCTACCTATCTGTATCTATCTATCTACCTACCTACCTATCTGTATCTATCAATCTACCTACCTACCTATCTCTATCTATCTATCTACCTACCTACCTATCTCTATCTATCTACCTACCTACCTACCTATCTGTATTTATCTATCTACCTACCTACCTATCTCTATCAATCTATCTACCTACCTACCTATCTGTATCTATTTATCTACCTACCTACCTATCTGTATCTATCAATCTACCTACCTACCTATCTGTAGCTATCTACCTACCTACCTATCTGTATCTATCAATCTACCTACCTACCTATCTGTATCTATCAATCTACTTACCTACCTATCTGTATCTATCATTCTACATACCTACCTATCTGTATCTATCTATCTACCTACCTACCTATCTGTATTTATCTATCTACCTACCTACCTCTCTGTATCTATCTATCTACCTACCTACCTATCTGTATCAATCAATCTACCTACCTACCTATCTGTATTTATCTATCTACCTACCTACCTATCTCTATCTATCTATCTACCTACCTACCTATCTCTATCTATCTATCTACCAACCTACCTATCTGTATCTATCAATCTACCTACCTAACTATGTCTATCTATCTACCTACCTACCTATCTCTATCTATCTATCTACCTACCTACCTATCTGTATCTATCAATCTACATACCTACCTATCTCTATCTATCTATCTATCTATCTATCTATCTATCTATCTATCTATCTATCTATCTACTACCTACCTATCTGTATTTATCTATCTACCTACCTACATATCTGTATCTATCAATGTACCTACCTACCTATCTGTATCTATCTATCTACCTACCTACCTATCTGTATCTATCAATCTACCTACCTACGTATCTCTATCTATCTATCTACCTACCTACCTATCTCTATCTATCTACCTACCTACCTACCTATCTGTATTTATCTATCTACCTACCTACCTATCTGTATCTATCTATCTACCTACCTACCTATCTGTATCTATCAATCTACCTACCTACCTATCTGTATCTATCAATCTACTTACCTACCTATCTGTATCTATCATTCTACATACCTACCTATCTGTATCTATCTATCTACCTACCTACCTATCTGTATTTATCTATCTACCTACCTACCTATCTCTATCTATCTATCTACCTACCTACCTATCTGTATCTATCTATCTACCTACCTACCTATCTGTATCTATCAATCTACCTACCTACCTATCTGTAGCTATCTACCTACCTACCTATCTGTATCTAACAATCTACCTACCTACCTATCTGTATCTATCAATCTACTTACCTACCTATCTGTATCTATCATTCTACATACCTACCTATCTCTATCTATCTACCTACCTACCTACCTATCTGTATTTATCTATCTACCTACCTACCTATCTGTATCTATCTATCTACCTACCTACATATCTGTATCTATCAATCTACCTACCTACCTATCTGTATCTATCTACCTACCTACCTACCTATCTGTATCTATCAATCTACATACCTACCTATCTCTATCTATATATCTACCTACCTACCTATCTCTATTTATCTATCTACCTACCTACCTATCTGTATCTATCTACCTACCTAACTATCTGTATCTATCAATCTACCTACCTACCTATCTCTATCTATCTATCTACCTACCTACCTATCTCTATCTATCTACCTACCTACCTACCTATCTGTATTTATCTATCTATCTACCTACCTATCTGTATCTATCTACCTACCTACCTATCTCTATCTATCTATCTACCTACCTACCTATCTGTATCTATCTATCTACCTACCTACCTATCTGTATCTATCAATCTACCTACCTACGTATCTCTATCTATCTATCTACCTACCTACCTATCTCTATCTATCTACCTACCTACCTACCTATCTGTATTTATCTATCTACCTACCTACCTATCTGTATCTATCTATCTACCTACCTACCTATCTGTAGCTATCTACCTACCTACCTATCTGTATCTAACAATCTACCTACCTACCTATCTGTATCTATCAATCTACTTACCTACCTATCTGTATCTATCATTCTACATACCTACCTATCTCTATCTATCTACCTACCTACCTACCTATCTGTATTTATCTATCTACCTACCTACCTATCTGTATCTATCTATCTACCTACCTACATATCTGTATCTATCAATCTACCTACCTACCTATCTGTATCTATCTACCTACCTACCTACCTATCTGTATCTATCAATCTACATACCTACCTATCTCTATCTATATATCTACCTACCTACCTATCTCTATTTATCTATCTACCTACCTACCTATCTGTATCTATCTACCTACCTAACTATCTGTATCTATCAATCTACCTACCTACCTATCTCTATCTATCTATCTACCTACCTACCTATCTCTATCTATCTACCTACCTACCTACCTATCTGTATTTATCTATCTATCTACCTACCTATCTGTATCTATCTACCTACCTACCTATCTCTATCTATCTATCTACCTACCTACCTATCTGTATCTATCTATCTACCTACCTACCTATCTCTATCTATCTATCTACCTACCTACCTATCTCTATTTATCTATCTACCTACCTACCTATCTATATCTATCTACCTACCTACCTACCTATCTGTATCTATCAATCTACCTACCTACCTATCTCTATCTATCTATCTACCTACCTACCTATCTGTATCTATCAATCTACCTACCTACCTATCTGTAGCTATCTACCTACCTACCTATCTGTATCTATCAATCTACCTACCTACCTATCTGATTCTATCAATCTACATACCTACCTATCTGTATCTATCATTCTACATACCTACCTATCTCTATCTATCTATCTACCTACCTACCTATCTGTATTTATCTATCTACCTACCTACCTATCTGTATCTATCTATCTACCTACCTACCTATCTGTATCTAACAATCTACCTACCTACCTATCTCTATCTATCTATCTACCTACCTACCTATCTCTATCTATCTACCTACCTACCTACCTATCTGTATTTATCGATCTATCTACCTACCTATCTGTATCTATCTACCTACCTACCTATCTCTATCTATCTACCTACCTACCTACCTATCTGTATTTATCTATCTACCTATCTCTATCAATCTATCTACCTACCTACCTATCTGTATCTATCTATCTACCTACCTATCTGTATCTATCAATCTACCTACCTACCTATCTGTATCTATCAATCTACTTACCTACCTATCTGTAACTATCATTCTACATACCTACCTATCTCTATCTATCTATCTACCTACCTACCTATCTGTATTTATCTATCTACCTACCTACCTATCTGTATCTATCTATCTACCTACCTACCTATCTGTATCTATCAATCTACCTACCTACCTATCTCTATCTATCTATCTACCTACCTAACTATCTCTATCTATCTACCTACCTACCTACCTATCTGTATTTATTTATCTATCTACCTACCTATCTGTATCTATCTACCTACCTAACTATCTGTATCTGTCAATCTACCTACCTACCTATCTGTATCTATCAATCTACTTACCTACCTATCTGTATCTATCTATCTACCTACCTACCTATCTCTATCTATCTACCTACCTACCTACCTATCTGTATTTATCTATCTTACCTACCTACCTATCTGTATCTATCTATCTACCTACCTACCTATCTGTATCTATCAATCTACCTACCTACCTATCTGTATTTATCTATCTACCTACCTACCTATCTGTATCTATCTATCTACCTACCTACCTTTCTGTATCTATCTACCTACCTACCTACCTATCTGTATTTATCTATCTACCTACCTACCTATCTCTATCTATCTATCTACCTACCTACCTACCTATCTGTATCTATCTATCTACCTACCTACCTATCTGTATCTATCAATCTACCTACCTACCTATCTGTATTTATCTATCTACCTACCTACCTATCTGTATCTATCTATCTACCTACCTACCTTTCTGTATCTATCTACCTACCTACCTACCTATCTGTATTTATCTATCTACCTACCTACCTATCTCTATCTATCTATCTACCTACCTACCTACCTATCTGTATCTATCAATGTACTTACCTACCTATCTGTATCTATCATTCTACATACCTACCTATCTATATCAATCTATCTACCTACCTACCTATCTGTATCTATTTATCTACCTACCTACCTATCTGTATCTATCAATCTACCTAACTACCTATCTGTAGCTATCTACCTACCTACCTATCTGTATCTATCAATCTACCTACCTACCTATCTGTATCTATCAATCTACTTACCTACCTATCTGTATCTATCATTCTACATACCTACCTATCTCTATCTATCTACCTACCTACCTACCTACCTATCTGTATTTATCTATCTACCTACCTACCTATCTGTATCTATCTATCTACCTACCTACCTATCTGTATCTATCAATCTACCTACCTACCTATCTGTATCTATCTATCTACCTACCTACCTATCTGTATCTATCAATCTACATACCTACCTATCTCTATCTATATATCTACCTACCTACCTATCTCTATTTATCTATCTACCTACCTACCTATCTGTATCTATCTACCTACCTAACTATCTGTATCTATCAATCTACCTACCTACCTATCTCTATCTATCTATCTACCTACCTACCTATCTCTATCTATCTACCTACCTACCTACCTATCTGTATTTATCTATCTATCTACCTACCTATCTGTATCTATCTACCTACCTACCTATCTCTATCTATTTATCTACCTACCTACCTATCTGTATCTATCTTTCTACCTACCTACCTATCTCTATCTATCTATCTACCTACCTACCTATCTCTATTTATCTATCTACCTACCTACCTATCTCTATCTATCTACCTACCTACCTACCTATCTGTATTTATCTATCTATCTACCTACCTATCTGTATCTATCTACCTACCTACCTATCTCTATCTATCTACCTACCTATCTGTATTTATCTATCTACCTACCTACCTATCTCTATCAATCTATCTACCTACCTACCTATCTGTATCTATCTATCTACCTACCTACCTATCTGTATCTATCAATCTACCTACCTACCTATCTGTAGCTATCTACCTACCTACCTATCTGTATCTATCAATCTACCTACCTACCTATCTGTATCTATCAATCTACTTACCTACCTATCTGTAACTATCATTCTACATACCTACCTATCTCTATCTATCTATCTACCTACCTACCTATCTGTATTTATCTATCTACCTACCTACCTATCTGTATCTATCTATCTACCTACCTACCTATCTGTATCTATCAATCTACCTACCTACCTATCTCTATCTATCTATCTACCTACCTAACTATCTCTATCTATCTACCTACCTACCTACCTATCTGTATTTATTTATCTATCTACCTACCTATCTGTATCTATCTACCTACCTACCTATCTGTATCTGTCAATCTACCTACCTACCTATCTGTATCTATCAATCTACTTACCTACCTATCTGTATCTATCTATCTACCTACCTACCTATCTCTATCTATCTACCTACCTACCTACCTATCTGTATTTATCTATCTACCTACCTATCTGTATCTATCTATCTACCTACCTACCTATCTGTATCTATCAATCTACCTACCTACCTATCTGTATTTATCTATCTACCTACCTACCTATCTGTATCTATCTATCTACCTACCTACCTTTCTGTATCTATCTACCTACCTACCTACCTATCTGTATTTATCTATCTACCTACCTACCTATCTCTATCTATCTATCTACCTACCTACCTACCTATCTGTATCTATCAATGTACTTACCTACCTATCTGTATCTATCATTCTACATACCTACCTATATCTATCTATCTATCTACCTACCTACCTATCTGTATCTATCTATCTTCCTACCTACCTACGTATCTGTATCTATCAATCTACCTACCTACCTATCTGTATCTATCAATCTACTTACCTACCTATCTTTAACTATCATTCTACATACCTACCTATCTCTATCTATCTATCTATCTACCTACCTACCTATCTGTATATATCTATCTACCTACCTACCTATCTGTATCTATCTATCTACCTACCTACCTATCTGTATCTATCAATCTACCTACCTACCTATCTCTATCTATCTATCTACCTACCTACCTATCTCTATCTATCTACCTACCTACCTACCTATCTGTATTTATCTATCTATCTACCTACCTATCTGTATCTATCTACCTACCTACCTATCTCTATCTATCTCTCTACCTACCTACCTATCTGTATCTATCTATCTACCTACCTACCTATCTGTATCTGTCAATCTACCTACCTACCTATCTGTATCTATCAATCTACTTACCTACCTATCTGTATCTATCATTCTACATACCTACCTATCTCTATCTATCTACCTACCTACCTACCTATCTGTATTTATCTATCTACCTACCTACCTATCTGTATCTATCTATCTACCTACCTACCTATCTGTATCTATCAATCTACCTACCTACCTATCTGTATCTATCAATCTACCTACCTACCTATCTTTAACTATCATTCTACATACCTACCTATCTCTATCTATCTATCTATCTACCTACCTACCTATCTGTATCTATCGATCTACCTACCTACCTATCTCTATCTATCTATCTACCTACCTACCTATCTCTATCTATCTACCTACCTACCTACCTATCTGTATTTATCTATCTATCTACCTACCTATCTGTATCTATCTACCTACCTACCTATCTCTATCTATCTATCTACCTACCTACCTATCTGTATCTATCTATCTACCTACCTACCTATCTGTATCTGTCAATCTACCTACCTACCTATCTGTATCTATCAATCTACTTACCTACCTATCTGTATCTATCTATCTACCTACCTACCTATCTCTATCTATCTACCTACCTACCTACCTATCTGTATTTATCTATCTACCTACCTATCTGTATCTATCTATCTACCTACCTACCTATCTGTATCTATCAATCTACCTACCTACCTATCTGTATTTATCTATCTACCTACCTACCTATCTGTATCTATCTATCTACCTACCTACCTTTCTGTATCTATCTACCTACCTACCTACCTATCTGTATTTATCTATCTACCTACCTACCTATCTCTATCTATCTATCTACCTACCTACCTACCTATCTGTATCTATCAATGTACTTACCTACCTATCTGTATCTATCATTCTACATACCTACCTATATCTATCTATCTATCTACCTACCTACCTATCTGTATCTATCTATCTTCCTACCTACCTACGTATCTGTATCTATCAATCTACCTACCTACCTATCTGTATCTATCAATCTACTTACCTACCTATCTTTAACTATCATTCTACATACCTACCTATCTCTATCTATCTATCTATCTACCTACCTACCTATCTGTATATATCTATCTACCTACCTACCTATCTGTATCTATCTATCTACCTACCTACCTATCTGTATCTATCAATCTACCTACCTACCTATCTCTATCTATCTATCTACCTACCTACCTATCTCTATCTATCTACCTACCTACCTACCTATCTGTATTTATCTATCTATCTACCTACCTATCTGTATCTATCTACCTACCTACCTATCTCTATCTATCTCTCTACCTACCTACCTATCTGTATCTATCTATCTACCTACCTACCTATCTGTATCTGTCAATCTACCTACCTACCTATCTGTATCTATCAATCTACTTACCTACCTATCTGTATCTATCATTCTACATACCTACCTATCTCTATCTATCTACCTACCTACCTACCTATCTGTATTTATCTATCTACCTACCTACCTATCTGTATCTATCTATCTACCTACCTACCTATCTGTATCTATCAATCTACCTACCTACCTATCTGTATCTATCAATCTACCTACCTACCTATCTTTAACTATCATTCTACATACCTACCTATCTCTATCTATCTATCTATCTACCTACCTACCTATCTGTATCTATCGATCTACCTACCTACCTATCTCTATCTATCTATCTACCTACCTACCTATCTCTATCTATCTACCTACCTACCTACCTATCTGTATTTATCTATCTATCTACCTACCTATCTGTATCTATCTACCTACCTACCTATCTCTATCTATCTATCTACCTACCTACCTATCTGTATCTATCTATCTACCTACCTACCTATCTGAATCTATCAATCTACCTACCTACCTATCTGTATCTATCAATCTACTTACCTACCTATCTGTATCTATCATTCTACATACCTACCTATCTCTATCTATCTATCTCCCTACCTACCTATCTGTATTTATCTATCTACCTACCTACCTATCTGTATCTATCTACCTACCTACCTATCTCTATCTATCTATCTATCTACCTACCTACCTATCTGTATCTACCTACCTACCTATCTCTATTTATTTACCTACCTACCTACCTATCTGTATCTATCAATCTACATACCTACCTATCTCTATCTATCTATCTACCTACCTACCTATCTGTATTTATCTATCTACCTATCTACCTACCTGTATCTATCTATCTACCTACCTACCTATCTGTATCTATCAATCTACTTACCTACCTATCTGTAACTATCATTCTACATACCTAACTATCTCTATCTATCTATCTACCTACCTACCTATCTGTATTTATCTATCTACCTACCTACCTATCTGTATCTATCTATCTACCTACCTACCTATCTGTATCTATCAATCTACCTACCTACCTATCTCTATCTATCTATCTACCTACCTAACTATCTCTATCTATCTACCTACCTACCTACCTATCTGTATTTATTTATCTATCTACCTACCTATCTGTATCTATCTACCTACCTACCTATCTGTATCTGTCAATCTACCTACCTACCTATCTGTATCTATCAATCTACTTACCTACCTATCTGTATCTATCTATCTACCTACCTACCTATCTCTATCTATCTACCTACCTACCTACCTATCTGTATTTATCTATCTACCTCCCTATCTGTATCTATCTATCTACCTACCTACCTATCTGTATCTATCAATCTACCTACCTACCTATCTGTATTTATCTATCTACCTACCTACCTATCTGTATCTATCTATCTACCTACCTACCTTTCTGTATCTATCTACCTACCTACCTACCTATCTGTATTTATCTATCTACCTACCTACCTATCTCTATCTATCTATCTACCTACCTACCTACCTATCTGTATCTATCAATGTACTTACCTACCTATCTGTATCTATCATTCTACATACCTACCTATCTCTATCTATCTATCTACCTACCTACCTATCTGTATCTATCAACCTACCTACCTATCTCTATCTATCTACTTACCTACCTACCTATCTGTATTTATCTATCTACCTACCTACCTATCTCTATCTATCTATCTACCTACCTAACTATCTGTATCTATCTATCTACCTACCTACCTATTTGTATCTATCAATCTACCTACCTACCTATCTCTATCTATCTATCTACCTACCTACCTATCTCTATCTATCTACCTACCTACCTACCTATCTGTATTTATCTATCTACCTACCTACCTATCTGTATCTATCTATCTACCTACCTACCTATCTGTATCTATCAATCTACCTACCTACCTATCTGTAGCTATCTACCTACCTACCTATCTGTATCTATCAATCTACCTACCTACCTATCTGTATCTATCAATCTACTTACCTACCTATCTGTATCTATCATTCTACATACCTACCTATCTCTATCTATCTATCTCCCTACCTACCTATCTGTATTTATCTATCTACCTACCTACCTATCTGTATCTATCTATCTACCTACCTACCTATCTGTATCTATCTACCTACCTACCTACCTATCTGTATTTATCTATCTACCTACCTACCTATCTCTATCTATCTATCTACCTACCTACCTATCTGTATCTATCTATCTACCTACCTACCTATCTGTATCTATCTACCTACCTACCTATCTCTATCTATCTATCTACCTACCTACCTATCTGTATCTATCTATCTTCCTACCTACCTACGTATCTGTATCTATCAATCTACCTACCTACCTATCTGTATCTATCAATCTACTTACCTACCTATCTTTAACTATCATTCTACATACCTACCTATCTCTATCTATCTATCTATCTATCTACCTACCTACCTATCTGTATATATCTATCTACCTACCTACCTATCTGTATCTATCTATCTACCTACCTACCTATCTGTATCTATCAATCTACCTACCTACCTATCTCTATCTATCTATCTACCTACCTACCTATCTCTATCTATCTACCTACCTACCTACCTATCTGTATTTATCTATCTATCTACCTACCTATCTGTATCTATCTACCTACCTACCTATCTCTATCTATCTCTCTACCTACCTACCTATCTGTATCTATCTATCTACCTACCTACCTATCTGTATCTGTCAATCTACCTACCTACCTATCTGTATCTATCAATCTACTTACCTACCTATCTGTATCTATCATTCTACATACCTACCTATCTCTATCTATCTACCTACCTACCTACCTATCTGTATTTATCTATCTACCTACCTACCTATCTGTATCTATCTATCTACCTACCTACCTATCTGTATCTATCAATCTACCTACCTACCTATCTGTATCTATCAATCTACCTACCTACCTATCTGTATCTATCTATCTACCTACCTACCTATCTGTATCTATCAATCTACATACCTACCTATCTCTATCTATCTATCTACCTACCTACCTATCTGTATTTATCTATCTACCTACCTACCTACCTGTATCTATCTATCTACCTACCTACCTATCTGTATCTATCAATCTACCTACCTACCTATCTCTATCTATCTACCTACCTACCTACCTATCTGTATTTATCTATCTACCTACGTAACTGTATTTATCTATCTACCTACCTACCTATCTGTATCTATCATTCTACCTACCTACCTATCTGTATCTATCAATCTACCTACATACCTATCTGTAGCGATCTACCTACCTACCTATCTGTATCTATCAATCTACCTACCTACCTATCTGTATCTGTCAATCTACTTACCTACCTATCTGTATCTATCATTCTACATACCTACCTATCTCTATCTATCTATCTACCTACCTACCTATCTGTATTTATCTATCTACCAACCTACCTATCTGTATCTATCTATCTACCTACCTACCTATCTGTATCTATCAATCTATCTACCTACCTATCTCTATCTATCTATCTACCTACCTACCTATCTCTATCTATATACCTACCTACCTACCTACCTATCTGTATTTATCTATCTATCTACCTACCTATCTGTATCTATCTACCTACCTACCTATCTCTATCTATCTATCTACCTACCTACCTATCTGTATCTATCTATCTATCTACCTACCTATCTGTATCTATCAATCTACCTACCTACCTATCTGTATCTATCAATCTACTTACCTACCTATCTGTATCTATCATTCTACATACCTACCTATCTCTATCTATCTATCTACCTACCTACCTATCTCTATTTATCTATCTACCTACCTACCTATCTGTTTCTATCTATCTACCTACCTACCTATCTGTATCTATCTATCTACCTACCTACCTATCTGTATCTATCAATCTACCTACCTACCTATCTCTATCTATCTATCTACCTACCTACCTATCTCTATCTATCTACCTACCTACCTACCTATCTGTATTTATCTATCTACCTACCTATCTGTATCTATCTACCTACCTACCTATCTCTATCTATCTATCTACCTACCTACCTATCTGTATCTATCTATCTACCTACCTACCTATCTGTATCTATCAATCTACCTACCTACCTATCTGTATCTATCAATCTACTTACCTACCTATCTGTATCTATCATTCTACATACCTACCTATCTCTATCTATCTATCTACCTACCTACCTATCTCTATTTATCTATCTACCTACCTACCTATCTGTATCTATCTATCTACCTACCTACCTATCTGTATCTATCGATCTACCTACCTACCTATCTCTATCTATCTATCTACCTACCTACCTATCTCTATCTATCTACCTACCTACCTACCTATCTGTATTTATCTATCTATCTACCTACCTATCTGTATCTATCTACCTACCTACCTATCTCTATCTATCTATCTACCTACCTACCTATCTGTATCTATCTATCTACCTACCTACCTATCTGTATCTATCAATCTACCTACCAACCTATCTGTATCTATCAATCTACTTACCTACCTATCTGTATCTATCATTCTACATACCTACCTATCTCTATCTATCTATCTACCTACCTACCTATCTGTATTTATCTATCTACCTACCTACCTATCTGTACCTATCTATCTACCTACCTACCTATCTGTATCTATCAATCTACCTACCTACCTATCTCTATCTATCTATGTACCTACCTACCTATCTCTATCTATCTACCTACCTACCTACCTATCTGTATTTATCTATCTATCTACCTACCTATCTGTATCTATCTACCTACCTACCTATCTCTATCTATCTATCTACCTACCTACCTATCTGTATCTATCTATCAACCTACCAACCTATCTGTATCTATCAATCTACCTACCTACCTATCTGTATCTATCAATCTACTTACCTACCTATCTGTATCTATCATTCTACATAGCTACCTATCTCTATCTATCTATCTACCTACCTACCTATCTCTATTTATCTATCTACCTACCTACCTATCTGTATCTATCTATCTACCTACCTACCTATCTGTATCTATCAATCTACCTACCTACCTATCTCTATCTATCTATCTACCTACCTACCTATCTCTATCTATCTATCTATCTACCTACCTACCTATCTGTATTTATCTATCTATCTACCTACCTATCTGTATCTATCTACCTACCTACCTATCTCTATTTATCTACCTACCTACCTATCTGTATCTATCAATCTACCTACCTACCTATCTCTATCTATCTATCTACCTACCTACCTATCTGTATCTATCTATCTACCTACCTACCTATCTGTATCTATCAATCTACCTACATACCTATCTGTAGCTATCTACCTACCTACCTATCTGTATCTATCAATCTACCTACCTACCTATCTGTATCTATCAATCTACTTACCTACCTATCTGTAACTATCATTCTACATACCTACCTATCTCTATCTATCTATCTACCTACCTACCTATCTGTATTTATCTATCTACCTACCTACCTATCTGTATCTATCTATCTACCTACCTACCTATCTGTATCTATCAATCTACCTACCTACCTATCTCTATCTATCTATCTACCTACCTAACTATCTCTATCTATCTACCTACCTATTTACCTATCTGTATTTATTTATCTATCTACCTACCTATCTGTATCTATCTACCTACCTACCTATCTGTATCTGTCAATCTACCTACCTACCTATCTGTATCTATCAATCTACTTACCTACCTATCTGTATCTATCTATCTACCTACCTACCTATCTCTATCTATCTACCTACCTACCTACCTATCTGTATTTATCTATCTACCTACCTATCTGTATTTATCTATCTACCTACCTACCTATCTGTATCTATCTATCTACCTACCTACCTTTCTGTATCTATCTACCTACCTACCTACCTATCTGTATTTATCTATCTACCTACCTACCTATCTCTATCTATCTATCTACCTACCTACCTACCTATCTGTATCTATCAATGTACTTACCTACCTATCTGTATCTATCATTCTACATACCTACCTATCTCTATCTATCTATCTACCTACCTACCTATCTGTATCTATCAACCTACCTACCTATCTCTATCTGTCTACTTACCTACCTACCTATCTGTATTTATCTATCTACCTACCTACCTATCTCTATCTATCTATCTACCTACCTAACTATCTGTATCTATCTATCTACCTACCTACCTATCTGTATCTATCAATCTACCTACCTACCTATCTCTATCTATCTATCTACCTACCTACCTATCTCTATCTATCTACCTACCTACCTACCTATCTGTATTTATCTATCTACCTACCTACCTATCTGTATCTATCTATCTACCTACCTACCTATCTGTATCTATCAATCTACCTACCTACCTATCTGTAGCTATCTACCTACCTACCTATCTGTATCTATCAATCTACCTACCTACCTATCTGTATCTATCAATCTACTTACCTACCTATCTGTATCTATCATTCTACATTCCTACCTATCTCTATCTATCTATCTCCCTACCTACCTATCTGTATTTATCTATCTACCTACCTACCTATCTGTATCTATCTATCTACCTACCTACCTATCTGTATCTATCTACCTACCTACCTACCTATCTATATTTATCTATCTACCTACCTACCTATCTCTATCTATCTACCTACCTACCTACCTATCTGTATTTATCTATCTATCTACCTACCTATCTGTATCTATCTACCTACCTACCTATCTCTATCTATCTCTCTACCTACCTACCTATCTGTATCTATCTATCTACCTACCTACCTATCTGTATCTGTCAATCTACCTACCTACCTATCTGTATCTATCAATCTACTTACCTACCTATCTGTATCTATCATTCTACATACCTACCTATCTCTATCTATCTACCTACCTACCTACCTATCTGTATTTATCTATCTACCTACCTACCTATCTGTATCTATCTATCTACCTACCTACCTATCTGTATCTATCAATCTACCTACCTACCTATCTGTATCTATCAATCTACCTACCTACCTATCTGTATCTATCTATCTACCTACCTACCTATCTGTATCTATCAATCTACATACCTACCTATCTCTATCTATCTATCTACCTACCTACCTATCTGTATTTATCTATCTACCTACCTACCTACCTGTATCTATCTATCTACCTACCTACCTATCTGTATCTATCAATCTACCTACCTACCTATCTCTATCTATCTACCTACCTACCTACCTATCTGTATTTATCTATCTACCTACCTACCTATCTCTATCTATCTATCTACCTACCTACCTATCTGTATCTATCTATCTACCTACCTACCTATCTGTATCTATCAATCTACCTACATACCTATCTGTAGCTATCTACCTACCTACCTATCTGTATCTATCAATCTACCTACCTACCTATCTGTATCTGTCAATCTACTTACCTACCTATCTGTATCTATCATTCTACATACCTACCTATCTCTATCTATCTATCTACCTACCTACCTATCTGTATTTATCTATCTACCAACCTACCTATCTATATCTATCTACCTACCTACCTACCTATCTGTATTTATCTATCTACCTACCTACCTATCTGTATCTATCATTCTACATACCTACCTATCTCTATCTATCTATCTACCTACCTACCTATCTCTATTTATCTATCTACCTACCTACCTATCTGTTTCTATCTATCTACCTACCTACCTATCTGTATCTATCTATCTACCTACCTACCTATCTGTATCTATCAATCTACCTACCTACCTATCTCTATCTATCTATCTACCTACCTACCTATCTCTATCTATCTACCTACCTACCTACCTATCTGTATTTATCTATCTACCTACCTATCTGTATCTATCTACCTACCTACCTATCTCTATCTATCTATCTACCTACCTACCTATCTGTATCTATCTATCTACCTACCTACCTATCTGTATCTATCAATCTACCTACCTACCTATCTGTATCTATCAATCTACTTACCTACCTATCTGTATCTATCATTCTACATACCTACCTATCTCTATCTATCTATCTACCTACCTACCTATCTCTATTTATCTATCTACCTACCTACCTATCTGTATCTATCTATCTACCTACCTACCTATCTGTATCTATCGATCTACCTACCTACCTATCTCTATCTATCTATCTACCTACCTACCTATCTCTATCTATCTACCTACCTACTTACCTATCTGTATTTATCTATCTATCTACCTACCTATCTGTATCTATCTACCTACCTACCTATCTCTATCTATCTATCTACCTACCTACCTATCTGTATCTATCTATCTACCTACCTACCTATCTGAATCTATCAATCTACCTACCTACCTATCTGTATCTATCAATCTACTTACCTACCTATCTGTATCTATCATTCTACATACCTACCTATCTCTATCTATCTATCTACCTACCTACCTATCTGTATTTATCTACCTACCTACCTACCTATCTGTACCTATCTATCTACCTACCTACCTATCTGTATCTATCAATCTACCTACCTACCTATCTCTATCTATCTATCTACCTACCTACCTATCTCTATCTATTTACCTACCTACCTACCTATCTGAATTTATCTATCTATCTACCTACCTATCTGTATCTATCTACCTACCTACCTATCTCTATCTATCTATCTATCTACCTACCTACCTATCTGTATCTATCTATCTACGTACCTACCTATCTGTATCTATCAATCTACCTACCTACCTATCTGTATCTATCAATCTACTTACCTACCTATCTGTATCTATCATTCTACATACCTACCTATCTCTATTTATCTATCTACCTACCTACCTATCTGTATCTATCTATCTACCTACCTACCTATCTGTATCTATCAATCTACCTACCTACCTATCTCTATCTATCTATGTACCTACCTACCTATCTCTATCTATCTACCTACCTACCTACCTATCTGTATTTATCTATCTATCTACCTACCTATCTGTATCTATCTACCTACCTACCTATCTCTATCTATCTATCTACCTACCTACCTATCTGTATCTATCTATCAACCTACCAACCTATCTGTATCTATCAATCTACCTACCTACCTATCTGTATCTATCAATCTACTTACCTACCTATCTGTATCTATCATTCTACATAGCTACCTATCTCTATCTATCTATCTACCTACCTACCTATCTCTATTTATCTATCTACCTACCTACCTATCTGTATCTATCTATCTACCTACCTACCTATCTGTATCTATCAATCTACCTACCTACCTATCTCTATCTATCTATCTACCTACCTACCTATCTCTATCTATCTACCTACCTACCTACCTATCTGTATTTATCTATCTATCTACCTACCTATCTGTATCTATCTACCTACCTACCTATCTCTATTTATCTATCTACCTACCTACCTATCTGTATCTATCTATCTACCTACCTACCTATCTGTATCTATCAATCTATGTACCTACCTATCTGTGTCTATCAATCTACTTACCTACCTATCTGTATCTATCATTCTACATACCTACCTATCTCTATCTATCTATCTACCTACCTACCTATCTGTATTTATCTATCTACCTACCTACCTATCTGTATCTATCTATCTACCTACCTACCTATCTGTATCTATCTACCTACCTACCTATCTGTATTTATCTATCTACCTACCTACCTTTCTCTATCTATCTATCTACCTACCTACCTATCTGTATCTATCAATCTACCTACCTACCTATGTCTATCTATCTAGCTACCTACCTATCTCTATCTATCTATCTACCTACCTACCTATCTGTATCTATCAATCTACATACCTACCTATCTCTATCTATCTATCTACCTACCTACCTATCTGTATTTATCTATCTACCTACCTATCTGTACCTATCTATCTACCTACCTACCTATCTGTATCTATCAATCTACCTACCTACCTATCTCTATCTATCTATCTATCTACCTACCTATCTCTATCTATCTACCTACCTACCTACCTATCTGTATTTATCTTTCTACCTACCTACCTTTCTCTATCTATCTATCTACCTACCTACCTATCTGTATCTATCTATCTACCTACCTACCTATCTGTATCTATCAATCTACCTACCTACCTATGTCTATCTATCTACCTACCTACCTATCTCTATCTATCTATCTACCTACCTACCTATCTGTATCTATCAATCTACATACCTACCTATCTCTATCTATCTATCTACCTACCTAACTCTCTGTATTTATCTATCTACCTACCTACCTATCTGTAACTATCTATCTACCTACCTACCTATCTGTATCTATCAATCTACCTACCTACCTATCTCTATCTATCTATCTACCTACCTACCTATCTCTATCTATCTACCTACCTACCTACCTATCTGTATTTATCTATGTACCTACCTACCTATCTCTATCTATCTATCTACCTACCTACCTATCTGTATCTATCTATCTACCTACCTACCTATCTGTAGCTATCTACCTACCTACCTATCTGTATCTATCAATCTACCTACCTACCTGTCTGTATCTATCAATCTACTTACCTACCTATCTGTGTCTATCATTCTACATAGCTACCTATCTCTATCTATCTACCTACCTACCTACCTATGTGTATTTATCTATCTACCTACCTACCTATCTGTATCTATCTATCTACCTACCTACCTATCTGTATCTATCAATCTACCTACCTACCTATCTCTATCTATCAATCTACCTACCTACCTATCTGTATCTATCTATCTACCTACCTACCTACCTATCTGTATCTATCAATCTACATACCTACCTATCTCTATCTATCTATCTACCTACCTACCTATCTGTATATATCTATCTACCTACCTACCTATCTGTATCTATCTATCTACCTACCTACCTATCTGTATCTATCAATCTACCTACCTAACTATCTTTATCTATCTACCTACCTACCTATCTCTATCTATCTACCTACCTACCTATCTGTATTTATCTATCTACCTACCTACCTATCTCTATCTATCTATCTACCTACCTACCTATCTGTATCTATCTATCTACCTACCTACCTATCTGTATCTATAAATCTACCTACCTACCTATCTGTAGCTATCTACCTACCTACCTATCTGTATCTATCAATCTACCTACCTACCTATCTGTATCTATCAATCTACTTACCTACCTATCTGTATCTATCATTCTACATACCTACCTATCTCTATCTATCTACCTACCTACCTATCTGTATTTATCTATCTACCTACCTACCTATCTGTATCTACCTACCTAACTATCTGTATCTATCAATCTACCTACCTACCTATCTCTATCTATCTATCTACCTACCTACCTATCTCTATCTATCTACCTACCTACCTACCTATCTGTATTTATCTATCTACCTACCTACCTATCTGTATCTATCAATCTACCTACCTATCTGTATCTATCAATCTACTTACCTACCTATCTGTATCTATCATTCTACATACCTACCTATCTCTATCTATCTATCTACCTACCTACCTATCTGTATTTATCTATCTACCTAATCTATCTACCTACCTACATATCTGTATCTATCAATCTACCTACCTATCTATCTCTATCTATCTATCTACCTACCTACCTATCTCTATCTCTCTACCTACCTACCTACCGATCTGTATTTATCAATCTATCTACCTACCTATCTGTATCTATCTACCTACCTACCTATCTCTATCTATCTATCTACCTACCTACCTATCTGTATCTATCTACCTACCTACCTATCTGTATCTATCAATCTACCTACCTACCTATCTGTATCTATCAATCTACTTACCTACCTATCTGTATCTATCATTCTACATACCTACCTATCTGTATTTATCTATCTACCTACCTACCTATCTGTATCTATCTATCTACCTACCTACCTATCCGTATCTATCAATCTACCTACCTACCTATCTCTATCTATCTATCTACCTACCTACCTATCTCTATCTATCTACCTACCTACCTACCTATCTGTATTTATCTATCTACCTACCTACCTATCTCTATCTATCTATCTACCTACCTACCTATCTGTATCTATCTACCTACCTACCTATCTGTATCTATCAATCTACCTACCTACCTATCTGTATCTATCAATCTAGTTACCTACCTATCTGTATCTATCATTCTACATACCTACCTATCTCTATCTATCTATCTACCTACCTACCTATCTGTATTTATCTATCTACCTACCTACCTATCTGTATCTATCTATCTACCTACCTACCTCTCTGTATCTATCAATCTACCTACCTACCTATCTGTATCTATCAATCTACCTACCTACCTATCTCTATCTATCTATCTATCTACCTACCTATCTCTATCTATCTACCTACCTACCTATCTGTATTTATCTTTCTACCTACCTACCTTTCTCTATCTATCTATCTACCTACCTACCTATCTGTATCTATGTATCTACCTACCTACCTATCTGTATCTATCAATCTACCTACCTACCTATGTCTATCTATCTACCTACCTACCTATCTCTATCTATCTATCTACCTACCTACCTATCTGTATCTATCAATCTACATACCTACCTATCTCTATCTATCTATCTACCTACCTACCTCTCTGTATTTATCTATCTACCTACCTACCTATCTGTATCTATCTATCTACCTACCTACCTATCTGTATCTATCAATCTACCTACCTACCTATCTCTATCTATCTATCTACCTACCTACCTATCTCTATCTATCTACCTACCTACCTACCTATCTGTATTTATCTATGTACCTACCTACCTATCTCTATCTATCTATCTACCTACCTACCTATCTGTATCTATCTATCTACCTACCTACCTATCTGTAGCTATCTACCTACCTACCTATCTGTATCTATCAATCTACCTACCTACCTGTCTGTATCTATCAATCTACTTACCTACCTATCTGTGTCTATCATTCTACATAGCTACCTATCTCTATCTATCTACCTACCTACCTACCTATCTGTATTTATCTATCTACCTACCTACCTCTCTGTATCTATCTACCTACCTACCTATCTGTATCTATCAATCTACCTACCTACCTATCTCTATCTATCAATCTACCTACCTACCTATCTGTATCTATCTATCTACCTACCTACCTACCTATCTATATCTATCAATCTACATACCTACCTATCTCTATCTATCTATCTACCTACCTACCTATCTGTATATATCTATCTACCTACCTACCTATCTGTATCTATCTATCTACCTACCTACCTATCTCTATCTATCAATCTACCTACCTAACTATCTTTATCTATCTACCTACCTACCTATCTCTATCTATCTACCTACCTACCTACCTATCTGTATTTATCTATCTACCTACCTACCTATCTCTATCTATCTATCTACCTACCTATCTATCTGTATCTATCTATCTACCTACCTACCTATCTGTATCTATCAATCTACCTACCTACCTATCTGTATCTATCAATCTACTTACCTACCTATCTGTATCTATCATTCTACATACCTACCTATCTCTATCTATCTACCTACCTACCTATCTATATTTATCTATCTACCTACCTACCTATCTGTATCTATCTATCTACCTACCTACCTATCTGTATCTATCAATCTACCTACCTACCTATCTCTATCTATCTATCTACCTACCTACCTATCTCTATCTATCTATCTACCTACCTACCTATCTGTATCTATCAATCTACCTACCTATCTGTATCTATCAATCTACTTACCTACCTATCTGTATCTATCATTCTACATACCTACCTATCTCTATCTATCTATCTACCTACCTACCTATCTGTATTTATCTATCTACCTAATCTATCTACCTACCTACATATCTGTATCTATCAATCTACCTACCTATCTATCTCTATCTATCTATCTACCTACCTACCTATCTCTATCTATCTACCTACCTACCTACCTATCTGTATCTATCTATCTACCTACCTACCTATCTGTATCTATCTACCTACCTACCTACCTATCTCTATCTATCTATCTACCTACCTACCTATCTCTATCTATCTACCTACCTACCTACCTATCTATATTTATCTATGTACCTACCTACCTATCTCTATCTATCTATTTACCTACCTACCTATCTGTATCTATCTATCTACCTACCTACCTATCTGTAGCTATCTACCTACCTACCTATCTGTATCTATCAATCTACCTACCTACCTGTCTGTATCTATCAATCTACTTACCTACCTATCTGTGTCTATCATTCTACATAGCTACCTATCTCTATCTATCTACCTACCTACCTACCTATCTGTATTTATCTATCTACCTACCTACCTCTCTGTATCCATCTACCTACCTACCTATCTGTATCTATCAATCTACCTACCTACCTATCTCTATCTATCAATCTACCTACCTACCTATCTCTATCTATCTATCTACCTACCTACCTATCTGTATCTATCTATCTACCTACCTACCTATCTGTATCTATCAATCTACCTACCTATCTGTATCTATCAATCTACTTACCTACTTATCTGTATCTATCAATCTACCTACCTACCTATCTCTATCTATCTACCTACCTACCTACCTATCTGTATTTATCTATCTACCTACCTACCTATCTCTATCTATCTATCTACCTACCTACCTATCTGTATCTATCTATCTACCTACCTACCTATCTGTATCTATCAATCTACCTACATACCTATCTGTAGCTATCTACCTACCTACCTATCTGTATCTATCAATCTACCTACCTACCTATCTGTATCTGTCAATCTACTTACCTACCTATCTGTATCTATCATTCTACATACCTACCTATCTCTATCTATCTATCTACCTACCTACCTATCTGTATTTATCTATCTACCAACCTACCTATCTGTATCTATCTATCTACCTACCTACCTATCTGTATCTATCAATCTACCTACCTACCTATCTCTATCTATCTATCTACCTACCTACCTATCTCTATCTATATACCTACCTACCTACCTACCTATCTGTATTTATCTATCTATCTACCTACCTATCTGTATCTATCTACCTACCTACCTATCTCTATCTATCTATCTACCTACCTACCTATCTGTATCTATCTATCTATCTACCTACCTATCTGTATCTATCAATCTACCTACCTACCTATCTGTATCTATCAATCTACCTACCTACCTATCTCTATCTATCTACCTACCTACCTACCTATCTGTATTTATCTATCTACCTACCTACCTATTTGTATCTATCATTCTACATACCTACCTATCTCTATCTATCTATCTACCTACCTACCTATCTCTATTTATCTATCTACCTACCTACCTATCTGTTTCTATCTATCTACCTACCTACCTATCTGTATCTATCTATCTACCTACCTACCTATCTGTATCTATCAATCTACCTACCTACCTATCTCTATCTATCTATCTACCTACCTACCTATCTCTATCTATCTACCTACCTACCTACCTATCTGTATTTATCTATCTACCTACCTATCTGTATCTATCTACCTATCTACCTATCTCTATCTATCTATCTACCTACCTACCTATCTGTATCTATCTATCTACCTACCTACCTATCTGTATCTATCAATCTACCTACCTACCTATCTGTATCTATCAATCTACTTACCTACCTATCTGTATCTATCATTCTACATACCTACCTATCTCTATCTATCTATCTACCTACCTACCTATCTCTATTTATCTATCTACCTACCTACCTATCTGTATCTATCTATCTACCTACCTACCTATCTGTATCTATCGATCTACCTACCTACCTATCTCTATCTATCTATCTATCTACCTACCTACCTATCTCTATCTATCTACCTACCTACTTACCTATCTGTATTTATCTATCTATCTACCTACCTATCTGTATCTATCTACCTACCTACCTATCTCTATCTATCTATCTACCTACCTACCTATCTGTATCTATCTATCTACCTACCTACCTATCTGTATCTATCAATCTACCTACCTACCTATCTGTATCTATCAATCTACTTACCTACCTATCTGTATCTATCATTCTACATACCTACCTATCTCTATCTATCTATCTACCTACCTACCTATCTGTATTTATCTACCTACCTACCTACCTATCTGTACCTATCTATCTACCTACCTACCTATCTGTATCTATCAATCTACCTACCTACCTATCTCTATCTATCTATCTACCTACCTACCTATCTCTATCTATTTACCTACCTACCTACCTATCTGAATTTATCTATCTATCTACCTACCTATCTGTATCTATCTACCTACCTACCTATCTCTATCTATCTATCTATCTACCTACCTACCTATCTGTATCTATCTATCTACGTACCTACCTATCTGTATCTATCAATCTACCTACCTACCTATCTGTATCTATCAATCTACTTACCTACCTATCTGTATCTATCATTCTACATACCTACCTATCTCTATTTATCTATCTACCTACCTACCTATCTGTATCTATCTATCTACCTACCTACCTATCTGTATCTATCAATCTACCTACCTACCTATCTCTATCTATCTATGTACCTACCTACCTATCTCTATCTATCTACCTACCTACCTACCTATCTGTATTTATCTATCTATCTACCTACCTATCTGTATCTATCTACCTACCTACCTATCTCTATCTATCTATCTACCTACCTACCTATCTGTATCTATCTATCAACCTACCAACCTATCTGTATCTATCAATCTACCTACCTACCTATCTGTATCTATCAATCTACTTACCTACCTATCTGTATCTATCATTCTACATAGCTACCTATCTCTATCTATCTATCTACCTACCTACCTATCTCTATTTATCTATCTACCTACCTACCTATCTGTATCTATCTATCTACCTACCTACCTATCTGTATCTATCAATCTACCTACCTACCTATCTCTATCTATCTATCTACCTACCTACCTATCTCTATCTATCTACCTACCTACCTACCTATCTGTATTTATCTATCTATCTACCTACCTATCTGTATCTATCTACCTACCTACCTATCTCTATTTATCTATCTACCTACCTACCTATCTGTATCTATCTATCTACCTACCTACCTATCTGTATCTATCAATCTATGTACCTACCTATCTGTGTCTATCAATCTACTTACCTACCTATCTGTATCTATCATTCTACATACCTACCTATATCTATCTATCTATCTACCTACCTACCTATCTGTATTTATCTATCTACCTACCTACCTATCTGTATCTATCTATCTACCTACCTACCTATCTGTATCTATCTACCTACCTACCTATCTGTATTTATCTATCTACCTACCTACCTTTCTCTATCTATCTATCTACCTACCTACCTATCTGTATCTATCAATCTACCTACCTACCTATGTCTATCTATCTAGCTACCTACCTATCTCTATCTATCTATCTACCTACCTACCTATCTGTATCTATCAATCTACATACCTACCTATCTCTATCTATCTATCTACCTACCTACCTATCTGTATTTATCTATCTACCTACCTATCTGTACCTATCTATCTACCTACCTACCTATCTGTATCTATCAATCTACCTACCTACCTATCTCTATCTATCTATCTATCTACCTACCTATCTCTATCTATCTACCTACCTACCTACCTATCTGTATTTATCTTTCTACCTACCTACCTTTCTCTATCTATCTATCTATCTACCTACCTACCTATCTGTATCTATCTATCTACCTACCTACCTATCTGTATCTATCAATCTACCTACCTACCTATGTCTATCTATCTACCTACCTACCTATCTCTATCTATCTATCTACCTACCTACCTATCTGTATCTATCAATCTACATACCTACCTATCTCTATCTATCTATCTACCTACCTAACTCTCTGTATTTATCTATCTACCTACCTACCTATCTGTAACTATCTATCTACCTACCTACCTATCTGTATCTATCAATCTACCTACCTACCTATCTCTATCTATCTATCTACCTACCTACCTATCTCTATCTATCTACCTACCTACCTACCTATCTGTATTTATCTATGTACCTACCTACCTATCTCTATCTATCTATCTACCTACCTACCTATCTGTATCTATCTATCTACCTACCTACCTATCTGTAGCTATCTACCTACCTACCTATCTGTATCTATCAATCTACCTACCTACCTGTCTGTATCTATCAATCTACTTACCTACCTATCTGTGTCTATCATTCTACATAGCTACCTATCTCTATCTATCTACCTACCTACCTACCTATGTGTATTTATCTATCTACCTACCTACCTATCTGTATCTATCTATCTACCTACCTACCTATCTGTATCTATCAATCTACCTACCTACCTATCTCTATCTATCAATCTACCTACCTACCTATCTGTATCTATCTATCTACCTACCTACCTACCTATCTGTATCTATCAATCTACATACCTACCTATCTCTATCTATCTATCTACCTACCTACCTATCTGTATATATCTATCTACCTACCTACCTATCTGTATCTATCTATCTACCTACCTACCTATCTGTATCTATCAATCTACCTACCTAACTATCTTTATCTATCTACCTACCTACCTATCTCTATCTATCTACCTACCTACCTATCTGTATTTATCTATCTACCTACCTACCTATCTCTATCTATCTATCTACCTACCTACCTATCTGTATCTATCTATCTACCTACCTACCTATCTGTATCTATAAATCTACCTACCTACCTATCTGTAGCTATCTACCTACCTACCTATCTGTATCTATCAATCTACCTACCTACCTATCTGTATCTATCAATCTACTTACCTACCTATCTGTATCTATCATTCTACATACCTACCTATCTCTATCTATCTACCTACCTACCTATCTGTATTTATCTATCTACCTACCTACCTATCTGTATCTATCTATCTACCTACCTAACTATCTGTATCTATCAATCTACCTACCTACCTATCTCTATCTATCTATCTACCTACCTACCTATCTCTATCTATCTACCTACCTACCTACCTATCTGTATTTATCTATCTACCTACCTACCTATCTGTATCTATCAATCTACCTACCTATCTGTATCTATCAATCTACTTACCTACCTATCTGTATCTATCATTCTACATACCTACCTATCTCTATCTATCTATCTACCTACCTACCTATCTGTATTTATCTATCTACCTAATCTATCTACCTACCTACATATCTGTATCTTTCAATCTACCTACCTATCTATCTCTATCTATCTATCTACCTACCTACCTATCTCTATCTCTCTACCTACCTACCTACCGATCTGTATTTATCAATCTATCTACCTACCTATCTGTATCTATCTACCTACCTACCTATCTCTATCTATCTATCTACCTACCTACCTATCTGTATCTATCTACCTACCTACCTATCTGTATCTATCAATCTACCTACCTACCTATCTGTATCTATCAATCTACTTACCTACCTATCTGTATCTATCATTCTACATACCTACCTATCTGTATTTATCTATCTACCTACCTACCTATCTGTATCTATCTATCTACCTACCTACCTATCCGTATCTATCAATCTACCTACCTACCTATCTCTATCTATCTATCTACCTACCTACCTATCTCTATCTATCTACCTACCTACCTACCTATCTGTATTTATCTATCTACCTACCTACCTATCTCTATCTATCTATCTACCTACCTACCTATCTGTATCTATCTACCTACCTACCTATCTGTATCTATCAATCTACCTACCTACCTATCTGTATCTATCAATCTAGTTACCTACCTATCTGTATCTATCATTCTACATACCTACCTATCTCTATCTATCTATCTACCTACCTACCTATCTGTATTTATCTATCTACCTACCTACCTATCTGTATCTATCTATCTACCTACCTACCTCTCTGTATCTATCAATCTACCTACCTACCTATCTGTATCTATCAATCTACCTACCTACCTATCTCTATCTATCTATCTATCTACCTACCTATCTCTATCTATCTACCTACCTACCTATCTGTATTTATCTTTCTACCTACCTACCTTTCTCTATCTATCTATCTACCTACCTACCTATCTGTATCTATGTATCTACCTACCTACCTATCTGTATCTATCAATCTACCTACCTACCTATGTCTATCTATCTACCTACCTACCTATCTCTATCTATCTATCTACCTACCTACCTATCTGTATCTATCAATCTACATACCTACCTATCTCTATCTATCTATCTACCTACCTACCTCTCTGTATTTATCTATCTACCTACCTACCTATCTGTATCTATCTATCTACCTACCTACCTATCTGTATCTATCAATCTACCTACCTACCTATCTCTATCTATCTATCTATCTACCTACCTACCTATCTCTATCTATCTACCTACCTACCTACCTATCTGTATTTATCTATGTACCTACCTACCTATCTCTATCTATCTATCTACCTACCTACCTATCTGTATCTATCTATCTACCTACCTACCTATCTGTAGCTATCTACCTACCTACCTATCTGTATCTATCAATCTACCTACCTACCTGTCTGTATCTATCAATCTACTTACCTACCTATCTGTGTCTATCATTCTACATAGCTACCTATCTCTATCTATCTACCTACCTACCTACCTATCTGTATTTATCTATCTACCTACCTACCTCTCTGTATCTATCTACCTACCTACCTATCTGTATCTATCAATCTACCTACCTACCTATCTCTATCTATCAATCTACCTACCTACCTATCTGTATCTATCTATCTACCTACCTACCTACCTATCTATATCTATCAATCTACATACCTACCTATCTCTATCTATCTATCTACCTACCTACCTATCTGTATATATCTATCTACCTACCTACCTATCTGTATCTATCTATCTACCTACCTACCTATCTCTATCTATCAATCTACCTACCTAACTATCTTTATCTATCTACCTACCTACCTATCTCTATCTATCTACCTACCTACCTACCTATCTGTATTTATCTATCTACCTACCTACCTATCTCTATCTATCTATCTACCTACCTATCTATCTGTATCTATCTATCTACCTACCTACCTATCTGTATCTATCAATCTACCTACCTACCTATCTGTATCTATCAATCTACTTACCTACCTATCTGTATCTATCATTCTACATACCTACCTATCTCTATCTATCTACCTACCTACCTATCTATATTTATCTATCTACCTACCTACCTATCTGTATCTATCTATCTACCTACCTACCTATCTGTATCTATCAATCTACCTACCTACCTATCTCTATCTATCTATCTACCTACCTACCTATCTCTATCTATCTATCTACCTACCTACCTATCTGTATCTATCAATCTACCTACCTATCTGTATCTATCAATCTACTTACCTACCTATCTGTATCTATCATTCTACATACCTACCTATCTCTATCTATCTATCTACCTACCTACCTATCTGTATTTATCTATCTACCTAATCTATCTACCTACCTACATATCTGTATCTATCAATCTACCTACCTATCTATCTCTATCTATCTATCTACCTACCTACCTATCTCTATCTATCTACCTACCTACCTACCTATCTGTATCTATCTATCTACCTACCTACCTATCTGTATCTATCTACCTACCTACCTACCTATCTCTATCTATCTATCTACCTACCTACCTATCTCTATCTATCTACCTACCTACCTACCTATCTGTATTTATCTATGTACCTACCTACCTATCTCTATCTATCTATTTACCTACCTACCTATCTGTATCTATCTATCTACCTACCTACCTATCTGTAGCTATCTACCTACCTACCTATCTGTATCTATCAATCTACCTACCTACCTGTCTGTATCTATCAATCTACTTACCTACCTATCTGTGTCTATCATTCTACATAGCTACCTATCTCTATCTATCTACCTACCTACCTACCTATCTGTATTTATCTATCTACCTACCTACCTCTCTGTATCCATCTACCTACCTACCTATCTGTATCTATCAATCTACCTACCTACCTATCTCTATCTATCAATCTACCTACCTACCTATCTCTATCTATCTATCTACCTACCTACCTATCTGTATCTATCTATCTACCTACCTACCTATCTGTATCTATCAATCTACCTACCTATCTGTATCTATCAATCTACTTACCTACTTATCTGTATCTATCATTCTACATACCTACCTATCTCTATCTATCTATCTACCTACCTACCTATCTGTATTTATCTATCTACCTAATCTATCTACCTACCTACATATCTATATCTATCAATCTACCTACCTATCTATCTCTATCTATCTATCTACCTACCTACCTATCTCTATCTATCTACCTACCTACCTACCTATCTGTATTTATCTATATATCTACCTACCTATCTGTATCTATCTACCTACCTACCTATCTCTATCTATCTATCTACCTACCTAGCTATCTGTATCTATCTACCTACCTACCTATCTGTATCTATCAATCTACCTACCTACCTATCTGTATCTATCAATCTACTTACCTACCTATCTGTATCTATCATTCTACATACCTACCTATCTGTATTTATCTATCTACCTACCTACCTATCTGTATCTATCTATCTATCTATCTACCTACCTACCTATCTGTATCTATCAATCTACATACCTACCTATCTCTATCTATCTATCTACCTACCTACCTCTCTGTATTTATCTACCTACCTACCTACCTATCTGTATCTATCTATCTACCTACCTACCTATCTGTATCTATCAATCTACCTACCTACCTATCTCTATCTATCTATCTACCTACCTACCTATCTCTATCTATCTACCTACCTACCTACCTATCTGTATTTATCTATGTACCTACCTACCTATCTCTATCTATCTATCTATCTACCTACCTACCTATCTGTATCTATCTATCTACCTACCTACCTATCTGTAGCTATCTACCTACCTACCTATCTGTATCTATCAATCTACCTACCTACCTGTCTGTATCTATCAATCTACTTACCTACCTATCTGTGTCTATCATTCTACATAGCTACCTATCTCTATCTATCTACCTACCTACCTACCTATCTGTATTTATCTATCTACCTACCTACCTCTCTGTATCTATCTATCTACCTACCTACCTATCTGTATCTATCAATCTACCTACCTACCTATCTCTATCTATCAATCTACCTACCTACCTATCTGTATCTATCTATCTACCTACCTACCTACCTATCTGTATCTATCAATCTACATACCTACCTATCTCTATCTATCTATCTACCTACCTACCTATCTATATATATCTATCTACCTACCTACCTATCTGTATCTATCTATCTACCTACCTACCTATCTGTATCTATCAATCTACCTACCTAACTATCTTTATCTATCTACCTACCTACCTATCTCTATCTATCTACCTACCTACCTACCTATCTGTATTTATCTATCTACCTACCTACCTATCTCTATCTATCTATCTACCTACCTACCTATCTGTATCTATCTATCTACCTACCTACCTATCTGTATCTATCAATCTACCTACCTACCTATCTGTAGCTATCTACCTACCTACCTATCTGTATCTATCAATCTACCTACCTACCTATCTGTATCTATCAATCTACTTACCTACCTATCTGTATCTATCATTCTACATACCTACCTATCTCTATCTATCTACCTACCTACCTATCTGTATTTATCTATCTACCTACCTACCTATCTGTATCTATCTATCTACCTACCTATCTGTATCTATCAATCTACCTACCTACCTATCTCTATCTATCAATCTACCTACCTACCTATCTGTATCTATCTATCTACCTACCTACCTACCTATCTGTATCTATCAATCTACATACCTACCTATCTCTATCTATCTATCTACCTACCTACCTATCTGTATATATCTATCTACCTACCTACCTATCTGTATCTATCTATCTACCTACCTACCTATCTGTATCTATCAATCTACCTACCTAACTATCTTTATCTATCTACCTACCTACCTATCTCTATCTATCTACCTACCTACCTATCTGTATTTATCTATCTACCTACCTACCTATCTCTATCTATCTATCTACCTACCTACCTATCTGTATCTATCTATCTACCTACCTACCTATCTGTATATATCAATCTACCTACCTACCTATCTGTAGCTATCTACCTACCTACCTATCTGTATCTATCAATCTACCTACCTACCTATCTGTATCTATCAATCTACTTACCTACCTATCTGTATCTATCATTCTACATACCTACCTATCTCTATCTATCTAACTACCTACCTATCTGTATTTATCTATCTACCTACCTACCTATCTGTATCTATCTATCTACCTACCTACCTATCTGTATCTATCAATCTACCTACCTACCTATCTCTATCTATCCATCTACCTACCTACCTATCTCTATCTATCTACCTACCTACCTACCTATCTGTATTTATCTATCTATCTACCTACCTATCTGTATCAATCTACCTACCTACCTATCTCTATCTATCTATCTACCTACCTACCTATCTGTATCTATCTATCTAGCTACCTACCTATCTGTATCTATCAATCTACCTACCTATCTGTATCTATCAATCTACTTACCTACCTATCTGTATCTATCATTCTACATACCTACCTATCTCTATCTATCTATCTACCTACCTACCTATCTGTATTTATCTATCTACCTAATCTATCTACCTACCTACATATCTGTATCTATCAATCTACCTACCTATCTATCTCTATCTATCTATCTACCTACCTACCTATCTCTATCTATCTACCTACCTACCTACCTATCTGTATTTATCTATCTATCTACCTACCTATCTGTATCTATCTACCTACCTACCTATCTCTATCTATCTATCTACCTACCTACCTATCTGTATCTATCTACCTACCTACCTATCTGTATCTATCAATCTACCTACCTACCTATATGTATCTATCAATCTACTTACCTACCTATCTGTATCTATCATTCTACATACCTACCTATCTGTATTTATCTACCTACCTACCTACCTATCTGTATCTATCTATCTATCTACCTACCTACCTATCTGTATCTATCAATCTACATACCTACCTATCTCTATCTATCTACCTACCTACCTCTCTGTATTTATCTATCTACCTACCTACCTATCTGTATCTATCTATCTACCTACCTACCTATCTGTATCTATCAATCTACCTACCTACCTATCTCTATCTATCTATCTACCTACCTACCTATCTCTATCTATCTACCTACCTACCTACCTATCTGTATTTATCTATGTACCTACCTACCTATCTCTATCTATCTATCTACCTACCTACCTATCTGTATCTATCTATCTACCTACCTACCTATCTGTAGCTATCTACCTACCTACCTATCTGTATCTATCAATCTACCTACCTACCTGTCTGTATCTATCAATCTACTTACCTACCTATCTGTGTCTATCATTCTACATAGCTACCTATCTCTATCTATCTACCTACCTACCTACCTATCTGTATTTATCTATCTACCTACCTACCTCTCTGTATCTATCTATCTACCTACCTACCTATCTGTATCTATCAATCTACCTACCTACCTATCTCTATCTATCAATCTACCTACCTGTATCTATCTATCTACCTACCTACCTACCTATCTGTATCTATCAATCTACATACCTACCTATCTCTATCTATCTATCTACCTACCTACCTATCTGTATATATCTATCTACCTACCTACCTATCTGTATCTATCAATCTACCTACCTACCTATCTGTATCTATCAATCTACCTACCTATCTTTATCTATCTACCTACCTACCTATCTCTATATATCTACCTACCTACCTACCTATCTGTATCTATCTATCTACCTACCTACCTATCTGTATCTATCAATCTACCTACCTACCTATCTCTATCTATCTATCTACCTACCTACCTATCTCTATCTATCTACCTACCTACCTACCTATCTGTATTTATCTATCTATCTACCTACCTATCTTATCAATCTACCTACCTACCTATCTCTATCTATCTATCTACCTTCCTACCTATCTGTATCTATCTATCTACCTACCTACCTATCTGTATCTATCAATCTACCTACCTATCTGTATCTATCAATCTACTTACCTACCTATCTGTATCTATCATTCTACATACCTACCTATCTCTATCTATCTATCTACCTACCTACCTATCTGTATTTATCTATCTACCTAATCTATCTACCTACCTACATATCTGTATCTATCAATCTACCTACCTATCTATCTCTATCTATCTATCTACCTACCTACCTATCTCTATCTATCTACCTACCTACCTACCTATCTGTATTTATCTATCTATCTACCTACCTATCTGTATCTATCTACCTACCTACCTATCTCTATCTATCTATCTACCTACCTACCTATCTGTATCTATCTACCTACCTACCTATCTGTATCTATCAATCTACCTACCTACCTATATGTATCTATCAATCTACTTACCTACCTATCTGTATCTATCATTCTACATACCTACCTATCTGTATTTATCTATCTACCTACCTACCTATCTGTATCTATCTATCTATCTACCTACCTACCTATCTGTATCTATAAATCTACATACCTACCTATCTCTATCTATCTACCTACCTACCTCTCTGTATTTATCTATCTACCTACCTACCTATCTGTATCTATCTATCTACCTACCTACCTATCTGTATCTATCAATCTACCTACCTACCTATCTCTATCTATCTATCTATCTACCTACCTACCTATCTCTATCTATCTACCTACCTACCTACCTATCTGTATTTATCTATGTACCTACCTACCTATCTCTATCTATCTATCTACCTACCTACCTATCTGTATCTATCTATCTACCTACCTACCTATCTGTAGCTATCTACCTACCTACCTATCTGTATCTATCAATCTACCTACCTACCTGTCTGTATCTATCAATCTACTTACCTACCTATCTGTGTCTATCATTCTACATAGCTACCTATCTCTATCTATCTACCTACCTACCTACCTATCTGTATCTATCTATCTACCTACCTACCTATCTGTATCTATCAATCTACCTACCTACCTATCTCTATCTATCAATCTACCTACCTACCTATCTGTATCTATCTATCTACCTACCTACCTACCTATCTGTATCTATCAATCTACATACCTACCTATCTCTATCTATCTATCTACCTACCTACCTATCTGTATATATCTATCTACCTACCTACCTATCTGTATCTATCAAACTACCTACCTACCTATCTGTATCTATCAATCTACCTACCTATCTTTATCTATCTACCTACCTACCTATCTCTATATATCTACCTACCTACCTACCTATCTGTATCTATCTATCTACCTACCTACCTATCTGTATCTATCAATCTACCTACCTACCTATCTCTATCTATCTATCTACCTACCTACCTATCTCTATCTATCTACCTACCTACCTACCTATCTGTATTTATCTATCTATCTACCTACCTATCTTATCAATCTACCTACCTACCTATCTCTATCTATCTATCTACCTTCCTACCTATCTGTATCTATCTATCTACCTACCTACCTATCTGTATCTATCAATCTACCTACCTATCTGTATCTATCAATCTACTTACCTACCTATCTGTATCTATCATTCTACATACCTACCTATCTCTATCTATCTATCTACCTACCTACCTATCTGTATTTATCTATCTACCTAATCTATCTACCTACCTACATATCTGTATCTATCAATCTACCTACCTATCTATCTCTATCTATCTATCTACCTACCTACCTATCTCTATCTATCTACCTACCTACCTACCTATCTGTATTTATCTATCTACCTACCTACCTATCTCTATCTATCTATCTACCTACCTACCTATCTGTATCTATCTATCTACCTACCTACCAATCTGTATCTATCAATCTACCTACCTACCTATCTGTAGCTATCTACCTACCTACCTATCTGTATCTATCAATCTACCTATCTACCTATCTGTATCTATCAATCTACTTACCTACCTATCTGTATCTATCATTCTACATACCTACCTATCTCTATCTATCTACCTACCTACCTATCTGTATTTATCTATCTACCTACCTACCTATCTGTATCTATCTATCTACCTACCTACCTATCTGTATCTATCAATCTACCTACCTACCTATCTCTATCTATCTATCTACCTACCTACCTATCTCTATCTATCTACCTACCTACCTACCTATCTGTATTTATCTATCTATCTACCTACCTATCTGTATCAATCTACCTACCTACCTATCTCTATCTATCTATCTACCTACCTACCTATCTGTATCTATCTATCTACCTACCTACCTATCTGTATCTATCAATCTACCTACCTATCTGTATCTATCAATCTACTTACGTACCTATCTGTATCTATCATTCTACATACCTACCTATCTCTATCTATCTATCTACCTACCTACCTATCTGTATTTATCTATCTACCTAATCTATCTACCTACCTACATATCTGTATCTATCAATCTACCTACCTATCTATCTCTATCTATCTATCTACCTACCTACCTATCTCTATCTATCTACCTACCTACCTACCTATCTGTATTTATCTATCTATCTACCTACCTATCTGTATCTATCTACCTACCTACCTATCTCTATCTATCTATCTACCTACCTACATATCTGTGTCTATCTACCTACCTACCTATCTGTATCTATCAATCTACCTACCTACCTATCTGTATCTATCAATCTACTTACCTACCTATCTGTATCTATCATTCTACATACCTACCTATCTGTATTTATCTATCTACCTACCTACCTATCTGTATCTATCTATCTATCTACCTACCTACCTATCTGTATCTATCAATCTACCTACCTACCTATCTGTATTTATCTATCTACCTACCTACCTATCTCTATCTATCTATCTACCTACCTACCTATCTGTATTTATCTATCTACCTACCTACCTATCTGTATCTATCAATCTACCTACCTAACTATCTGTATCTATCAATCTACTTACCTACCTATCTGTATCTATCATTCTACATACCTACTTATCTCTATCTATCTATCTACCTACCTACCTATCTGTATTTATCTATCTACCTACCTACCTCTCTGTATCTATCTACCTACCTACCTATCTCTATCTATCTATCTATCTATCTACCTACCTATCTGTATCTATCTATCTACCTACCTACCTATCTGTATCTATCAATCTACCTACCTACCTATCTGTATCTATCAATCTAGTTACCTACCTATCTGTATCTATCATTCTACATACCTACCTATCTCTACCTATCTATCTATCTACCTTCCTACCTATCTGTATTTATCTATCTACCTACCTACCTATCTCTATCTATCTCTCTAACTACCTACCTATCTGTATCTATCAATCTACCTACCTACCTATCTCTATCTATCTACCTACCTACCTCTCTCTATCTATCTATCTACCTACCTACATATCTGTATTTATCTATCTATCTACCTACCTATCTGTATCTATCTACCTACCTACCTATCTCTATCTATCTATCTACCTACCTACCTATCTGTTTTATCTATCTACCTACCTACCTTTCTCTATCTATCTATCTACCTACCTACCTATCTGTATCTATTTATCTACCTATCTACCTATCTGTATCTATCAATCTACCTACCTACCTATGTCTATCTATCTACCTACCTACCTATCTCTATCTATCTATCTATCTATCTATCTATCTATCTATCTATCTATCTATCTATCTATCTATCTATCTATCTATCTATCTATCTACCTACCTATCTCTATCTATCAATCTACATACCTACCTATCTCTATCTATCTATCTACCTACCTACCTATCTGTATATATCTATCTACCTTCCTACCTATCTGTATCTATCTATCTACCTACCTACATATCTGTATCTATCAATCTACCTACCTACCTATCTGTATTTATCTATCTATCTACCTACCTATCTGTATCTATCTACATACCTATCTCTATCTATCTATTTACCTACCTACCTATCTCTATCTATCTATCTACCTACCTACCTATCTGTATTTATCTATCTACCTACCTACCTATCTGTATCTATCAATCTACCTACCTACCTATCTGTATCTATCAATCTACCTACCTACCTATCTTTATCTATCTATCTACCTACCTACCTATCTGTATCTATCAATCTACATACCTACCTATCTCTATCTATCTATCTACCTACCTACCTATCTGTATTTATCTATCTACCTACCTACCTATCTGTATTTATCTATCTACCTACCTACCTATCTCTATCTATCTATCTACCTACCTACCTATCTCTATCTATCTATCTACCTACCTACCTATCTGTATCTATCAATCCACTTACGTACCTATCTGTATCTATCATTCTACATACCTACCTATCTCTATCTATCTATCTACCTACCTACCTATCTGTATTTATCTATCTACCTACCTACCTATCTGTATCTATCTACCTGCCTACCTATCTGTATCTATCAATCTACCTACCTACCTATTTCTATCTATCTATCTACCTACCTACCTATCTCTATCTATCTACCTACCTACCTACCTATCTGTATTTATCTATCTATCTACCTACCTATCTGTATCTATCTACCTACCTACCTATCTCTATCTATCTATCTACCTACCTACCTATCTGTATCTATCTATCTACCTACCTACCTATCTGTATCTATCAATCTACCTACCTACCTATCTGTATCTATCATTCTACATACCTACCTATCTCTATCTATCTACCTACCTACCTATCTGTATTTATCTATCTACCTACCTACCTATCTGTATCTATCTATCTACTTACCTACCTATCTGTATCTATCAATCTACCTACCTACCTATCTCTATCTATCTATCTACCTACCTACCTATCTCTATCTATCTACCTACCTACCTACCTATCTGTATTTATCTATCTACCTACCTACCTATCTCTATCTATCTTTCTACCTACCTACCTATCTGTATCTATCTATCTACCTACCTACCTATCTGTATCTATCAATCTACCTACCTACCTATCTGTAGCTGTCTACCTACCTACCTATCTGTATCTATCAATCTACCTACCTACCTATCTGTATCTATCAATCCACTTACGTACCTATCTGTATCTATCATTCTACATACCTACCTATCTCTATCTATCTATCTACCTACCTACCTATTTGTATTTATCTATCTACCTACCTACCTATCTGTATCTATCTATCTACCTGCCTACCTATCTGTATCTATCAATCTACCTACCTACCTATTTCTATCTATCTATCTACCTACCTACCTATCTCTATCTATCTACCTACCTACCTACCTATCTGTATTTATCTATCTATCTACCTACCTATCTGTATCTATCTACCTACCTACCTATCTCTATCTATCTATCTACCTACCTACCTATCTCTATCTATCTATCTACCTACCTACCTATCTGTATCTATCAATCTACCTACCTACCTATCTGTATCTATCAATCTACTTACCTACCTATCTGTATCAATCATTCTACATACCTACCTATCTCTATCTATCTATCTACCTACCTATCTGTATTTATCTATCTACCTACCTACCTATCTGTATCTATCAATCTACCTACCTACCTATCTGTATCTATCAATCTACCTGCCTACCTATCTCTATCTATCTATATACCTACCTACCTATCTCTATCTATCTACCTACCTACCTACCTATCTGTATTTATCTATCTATCTACCTACCTATCTGTATCTATCTACCTACCTACCTATCTCTATCTATCTATCTACCTACCTACCTATCTGTATCTATCAATCTACCTACCTACCTATCTGTATCTATCAATCTACTTACCTACCTATCTGTATCTATCATTCTACATACCTACCTATCTCTATCTATCTACCTACCTACTTATCTGTATTTATCTATCTACCTACCTACCTATCTGTATCTATCTATCTACCTACCTACCTATCTGTATCTATCAATCTACCTACCTACCTATCTTTATCTATCTATCTACCTACCTACCTATCTGTATCTATCAATCTACATACCTACCTATCTCTATCTATCTATCTACCTACCTACCTATCTGTATTTATCTATCTACCTACCTACCTATCTGTATTTATCTATCTACCTACCTACCTATCTCTATCTATCTATCTACCTACCTACCTATCTGTATCTATCTATCTACCTACCTACCTATCTGTATCTATCAATCTACCTACCTACCTATCTGTAGCTATCTACCTACCTACCTATCTGTATCTATCAATCTACCTACCTACCTATCTGTATCTATCAATCCACTTACGTACCTATCTGTATCTATCATTCTACATACCTACCTATCTCTATCTATCTATCTACCTACCTACCTATCTGTATTTATCTATCTACCTACCTACCTATCTGTATCTATCTATCTACCTGCCTACCTATCTGTATCTATCAATCTACCTACCTACCTATTTCTATCTATCTATCTACCTACCTACCTATCTCTGTCTATCTACCTACCTACCTACCTATCTGTATTTATCTATCTATCTACCTACCTATCTGTATCTATCTACCTACCTACCTATCTCTATCTATCTATCTACCTACCTACCTATCTGTATCTATCTATCTACCTACCTACCTATCTGTATCTATCAATCTACCTACCTACCTATCTGTATCTATCATTCTACATACCTACCTATCTCTATCTATCTACCTACCTACCTATCTGTATTTATCTATCTACCTACCTACCTATCTGTATCTATCTATCTACCTACCTACCTATCTGTATCTATCAATCTACCTACCTACCTATCTCTATCTATCTATCTACCTACCTACCTATCTCTATCTATCTACCTACCTACCTACCTATCTGTATTTATCTATCTACCTACCTACCTATCTCTATCTATCTATCTACCTACCTACCTATCTGTATCTATCTATCTACCTACCTACCTATCTGTATCTATCAATCTACCTACCTACCTATCTGTAGCTATCTACCTACCTACCTATCTGTATCTATCAATCTACCTGCCTACCTATCTGTATCTATCAATCTACTTTCCTACCTATCTGTATCTATCATTCTACATACCTACCTATCTGTATTTATCTATCTACCTACCTACCTATCTGTAGCTATCTATCTATCTACCTACCTACCTATCTGTATCTATCAATCTACCTACCTACCTATCTCTATCTATCTATCTACCTACCTACCTATCTCTATCTATCTACCTACCTACCTACCTATCTGTATTTATCTATCTACCTACCTACCTATCTCTATCTATCTATCTACCTACCTACCTATCTGTATCTATCTACCTACCTACCTATCTGTATCTATCAATCTACCTACCTACCTATCTGTATCTATCAATCTAGTTACCTACCTATCTGTATCTATCATTCTACATACCTACCTCTCTCTATCTATCTATCTACCTACCTACATATCTGTATTTATCTATCTATCTACCTACCTATCTGTATCTATCTACCTACCTACCTATCTCTATCTATCTATCTACCTACCTACCTATCTGTATTTATCTATCTACCTACCTACCTTTCTCTATCTATCTATCTACCTACCTACCTATCTGTATCTATTTATCTACCTATCTACCTATCTGTATCTATCAATCTACCTACCTACCTATGTCTATCTATCTACCTACCTACCTATCTCTATCTATCTATCTATCTATCTATCTATCTATCTATCTATCTATCTATCTATCTATCTATCTATCTATCTATCTATCTATCTATCTACCTACCTATCTCTATCTATCAATCTACATACCTACCTATCTCTATCTATCTATCTACCTACCTACCTATCTGTATATATCTATCTACCTTCCTACCTATCTGTATCTATCTATCTACCTACCTACATATCTGTATCTATCAATCTACCTACCTACCTATCTGTATTTATCTATCTATCTACCTACCTATCTGTATCTATCTACATACCTATCTCTATCTATCTATTTACCTACCTACCTATCTCTATCTATCTATCTACCTACCTACCTATCTGTATTTATCTATCTACCTACCTACCTATCTGTATCTATCAATCTACCTACCTACCTATCTGTATCTATCAATCTACCTACCTACCTATCTTTATCTATCTATCTACCTACCTACCTATCTGTATCTATCAATCTACATACCTACCTATCTCTATCTATCTATCTACCTACCTACCTATCTGTATTTATCTATCTACCTACCTACCTATCTGTATTTATCTATCTACCTACCTACCTATCTCTATCTATCTATCTACCTACCTACCTATCTCTATCTATCTATCTACCTACCTACCTATCTGTATCTATCAATCCACTTACGTACCTATCTGTATCTATCATTCTACATACCTACCTATCTCTATCTATCTATCTACCTACCTACCTATCTGTATTTATCTATCTACCTACCTACCTATCTGTATCTATCTACCTGCCTACCTATCTGTATCTATCAATCTACCTACCTACCTATTTCTATCTATCTATCTACCTACCTACCTATCTCTATCTATCTACCTACCTACCTACCTATCTGTATTTATCTATCTATCTACCTACCTATCTGTATCTATCTACCTACCTACCTATCTCTATCTATCTATCTACCTACCTACCTATCTGTATCTATCTATCTACCTACCTACCTATCTGTATCTATCAATCTACCTACCTACCTATCTGTATCTATCATTCTACATACCTACCTATCTCTATCTATCTACCTACCTACCTATCTGTATTTATCTATCTACCTACCTACCTATCTGTATCTATCTATCTACTTACCTACCTATCTGTATCTATCAATCTACCTACCTACCTATCTCTATCTATCTATCTACCTACCTACCTATCTCTATCTATCTACCTACCTACCTACCTATCTGTATTTATCTATCTACCTACCTACCTATCTCTATCTATCTTTCTACCTACCTACCTATCTGTATCTATCTATCTACCTACCTACCTATCTGTATCTATCAATCTACCTACCTACCTATCTGTAGCTGTCTACCTACCTACCTATCTGTATCTATCAATCTACCTACCTACCTATCTGTATCTATCAATCCACTTACGTACCTATCTGTATCTATCATTCTACATACCTACCTATCTCTATCTATCTATCTACCTACCTACCTATTTGTATTTATCTATCTACCTACCTACCTATCTGTATCTATCTATCTACCTGCCTACCTATCTGTATCTATCAATCTACCTACCTACCTATTTCTATCTATCTATCTACCTACCTACCTATCTCTATCTATCTACCTACCTACCTACCTATCTGTATTTATCTATCTATCTACCTACCTATCTGTATCTATCTACCTACCTACCTATCTCTATCTATCTATCTACCTACCTACCTATCTCTATCTATCTATCTACCTACCTACCTATCTGTATCTATCAATCTACCTACCTACCTATCTGTATCTATCAATCTACTTACCTACCTATCTGTATCAATCATTCTACATACCTACCTATCTCTATCTATCTATCTACCTACCTATCTGTATTTATCTATCTACCTACCTACCTATCTGTATCTATCAATCTACCTACCTACCTATCTGTATCTATCAATCTACCTGCCTACCTATCTCTATCTATCTATATACCTACCTACCTATCTCTATCTATCTACCTACCTACCTACCTATCTGTATTTATCTATCTATCTACCTACCTATCTGTATCTATCTACCTACCTACCTATCTCTATCTATCTATCTACCTACCTACCTATCTGTATCTATCAATCTACCTACCTACCTATCTGTATCTATCAATCTACTTACCTACCTATCTGTATCTATCATTCTACATACCTACCTATCTCTATCTATCTACCTACCTACTTATCTGTATTTATCTATCTACCTACCTACCTATCTGTATCTATCTATCTACCTACCTACCTATCTGTATCTATCAATCTACCTACCTACCTATCTTTATCTATCTATCTACCTACCTACCTATCTGTATCTATCAATCTACATACCTACCTATCTCTATCTATCTATCTACCTACCTACCTATCTGTATTTATCTATCTACCTACCTACCTATCTGTATTTATCTATCTACCTACCTACCTATCTCTATCTATCTATCTACCTACCTACCTATCTGTATCTATCTATCTACCTACCTACCTATCTGTATCTATCAATCTACCTACCTACCTATCTGTAGCTATCTACCTACCTACCTATCTGTATCTATCAATCTACCTACCTACCTATCTGTATCTATCAATCCACTTACGTACCTATCTGTATCTATCATTCTACATACCTACCTATCTCTATCTATCTATCTACCTACCTACCTATCTGTATTTATCTATCTACCTACCTACCTATCTGTATCTATCTATCTACCTGCCTACCTATCTGTATCTATCAATCTACCTACCTACCTATTTCTATCTATCTATCTACCTACCTACCTATCTCTGTCTATCTACCTACCTACCTACCTATCTGTATTTATCTATCTATCTACCTACCTATCTGTATCTATCTACCTACCTACCTATCTCTATCTATCTATCTACCTACCTACCTATCTGTATCTATCTATCTACCTACCTACCTATCTGTATCTATCAATCTACCTACCTACCTATCTGTATCTATCATTCTACATACCTACCTATCTCTATCTATCTACCTACCTACCTATCTGTATTTATCTATCTACCTACCTACCTATCTGTATCTATCTATCTACCTACCTACCTATCTGTATCTATCAATCTACCTACCTACCTATCTCTATCTATCTATCTACCTACCTACCTATCTCTATCTATCTACCTACCTACCTACCTATCTGTATTTATCTATCTACCTACCTACCTATCTCTATCTATCTATCTACCTACCTACCTATCTGTATCTATCTATCTACCTACCTACCTATCTGTATCTATCAATCTACCTACCTACCTATCTGTAGCTATCTACCTACCTACCTATCTGTATCTATCAATCTACCTGCCTACCTATCTGTATCTATCAATCTACTTTCCTACCTATCTGTATCTATCATTCTACATACCTACCTATCTGTATTTATCTATCTACCTACCTACCTATCTGTAGCTATCTATCTATCTACCTACCTACCTATCTGTATCTATCAATCTACCTACCTACCTATCTCTATCTATCTATCTACCTACGTACCTATCTCTATCTATCTACCTACCTACCTACCTATCTGTATTTATCTATCTACCTACCTACCTATCTCTATCTATCTATCTACCTACCTACCTATCTGTATCTATCTACCTACCTACCTATCTGTATCTATCAATCTACCTACCTACCTATCTGTATCTATCAATCTAGTTACCTACCTATCTGTATCTATCATTCTACATACCTACCTCTCTCTATCTATCTATCTACCTACCTACATATCTGTATTTATCTATCTATCTACCTACCTATCTGTATCTATCTACCTACCTACCTATCTCTATCTATCTATCTACCTACCTACCTATCTGTATTTATCTATCTACCTACCTACCTTTCTCTATCTATCTATCTACCTACCTACCTATCTGTATCTATTTATCTACCTATCTACCTATCTGTATCTATCAATCTACCTACCTACCTATGTCTATCTATCTACCTACCTACCTATCTCTATCTATCTATCTATCTATCTATCTATCTATCTATCTATCTATCTATCTATCTATCTATCTATCTATCTATCTATCTATCTATCTACCTACCTATCTCTATCTATCAATCTACATACCTACCTATCTCTATCTATCTATCTACCTACCTACCTATCTGTATATATCTATCTACCTTCCTACCTATCTGTATCTATCTATCTACCTACCTACATATCTGTATCTATCAATCTACCTACCTACCTATCTGTATTTATCTATCTATCTACCTACCTATCTGTATCTATCTACATACCTATCTCTATCTATCTATTTACCTACCTACCTATCTCTATCTATCTATCTACCTACCTACCTATCTGTATTTATCTATCTACCTACCTACCTATCTGTATCTATCAATCTACCTACCTACCTATCTGTATCTATCAATCTACCTACCTACCTATCTTTATCTATCTATCTACCTACCTACCTATCTGTATCTATCAATCTACATACCTACCTATCTCTATCTATCTATCTACCTACCTACCTATCTGTATTTATCTATCTACCTACCTACCTATCTGTATTTATCTATCTACCTACCTACCTATCTCTATCTATCTATCTACCTACCTACCTATCTCTATCTATCTATCTACCTACCTACCTATCTGTATCTATCAATCCACTTACGTACCTATCTGTATCTATCATTCTACATACCTACCTATCTCTATCTATCTATCTACCTACCTACCTATCTGTATTTATCTATCTACCTACCTACCTATCTGTATCTATCTACCTGCCTACCTATCTGTATCTATCAATCTACCTACCTACCTATTTCTATCTATCTATCTACCTACCTACCTATCTCTATCTATCTACCTACCTACCTACCTATCTGTATTTATCTATCTATCTACCTACCTATCTGTATCTATCTACCTACCTACCTATCTCTATCTATCTATCTACCTACCTACCTATCTGTATCTATCTATCTACCTACCTACCTATCTGTATCTATCAATCTACCTACCTACCTATCTGTATCTATCATTCTACATACCTACCTATCTCTATCTATCTACCTACCTACCTATCTGTATTTATCTATCTACCTACCTACCTATCTGTATCTATCTATCTACTTACCTACCTATCTGTATCTATCAATCTACCTACCTACCTATCTCTATCTATCTATCTACCTACCTACCTATCTCTATCTATCTACCTACCTACCTACCTATCTGTATTTATCTATCTACCTACCTACCTATCTCTATCTATCTTTCTACCTACCTACCTATCTGTATCTATCTATCTACCTACCTACCTATCTGTATCTATCAATCTACCTACCTACCTATCTGTAGCTGTCTACCTACCTACCTATCTGTATCTATCAATCTACCTACCTACCTATCTGTATCTATCAATCCACTTACGTACCTATCTGTATCTATCATTCTACATACCTACCTATCTCTATCTATCTATCTACCTACCTACCTATTTGTATTTATCTATCTACCTACCTACCTATCTGTATCTATCTATCTACCTGCCTACCTATCTGTATCTATCAATCTACCTACCTACCTATTTCTATCTATCTATCTACCTACCTACCTATCTCTATCTATCTACCTACCTACCTACCTATCTGTATTTATCTATCTATCTACCTACCTATCTGTATCTATCTACCTACCTACCTATCTCTATCTATCTATCTACCTACCTACCTATCTCTATCTATCTATCTACCTACCTACCTATCTGTATCTATCAATCTACCTACCTACCTATCTGTATCTATCAATCTACTTACCTACCTATCTGTATCAATCATTCTACATACCTACCTATCTCTATCTATCTATCTACCTACCTATCTGTATTTATCTATCTACCTACCTACCTATCTGTATCTATCAATCTACCTACCTACCTATCTGTATCTATCAATCTACCTGCCTACCTATCTCTATCTATCTATATACCTACCTACCTATCTCTATCTATCTACCTACCTACCTACCTATCTGTATTTATCTATCTATCTACCTACCTATCTGTATCTATCTACCTACCTACCTATCTCTATCTATCTATCTACCTACCTACCTATCTGTATCTATCAATCTACCTACCTACCTATCTGTATCTATCAATCTACTTACCTACCTATCTGTATCTATCATTCTACATACCTACCTATCTCTATCTATCTACCTACCTACTTATCTGTATTTATCTATCTACCTACCTACCTATCTGTATCTATCTATCTACCTACCTACCTATCTGTATCTATCAATCTACCTACCTACCTATCTTTATCTATCTATCTACCTACCTACCTATCTGTATCTATCAATCTACATACCTACCTATCTCTATCTATCTATCTACCTACCTACCTATCTGTATTTATCTATCTACCTACCTACCTATCTGTATTTATCTATCTACCTACCTACCTATCTCTATCTATCTATCTACCTACCTACCTATCTGTATCTATCTATCTACCTACCTACCTATCTGTATCTATCAATCTACCTACCTACCTATCTGTAGCTATCTACCTACCTACCTATCTGTATCTATCAATCTACCTACCTACCTATCTGTATCTATCAATCCACTTACGTACCTATCTGTATCTATCATTCTACATACCTACCTATCTCTATCTATCTATCTACCTACCTACCTATCTGTATTTATCTATCTACCTACCTACCTATCTGTATCTATCTATCTACCTGCCTACCTATCTGTATCTATCAATCTACCTACCTACCTATTTCTATCTATCTATCTACCTACCTACCTATCTCTGTCTATCTACCTACCTACCTACCTATCTGTATTTATCTATCTATCTACCTACCTATCTGTATCTATCTACCTACCTACCTATCTCTATCTATCTATCTACCTACCTACCTATCTGTATCTATCTATCTACCTACCTACCTATCTGTATCTATCAATCTACCTACCTACCTATCTGTATCTATCATTCTACATACCTACCTATCTCTATCTATCTACCTACCTACCTATCTGTATTTATCTATCTACCTACCTACCTATCTGTATCTATCTATCTACCTACCTACCTATCTGTATCTATCAATCTACCTACCTACCTATCTCTATCTATCTATCTACCTACCTACCTATCTCTATCTATCTACCTACCTACCTACCTATCTGTATTTATCTATCTACCTACCTACCTATCTCTATCTATCTATCTACCTACCTACCTATCTGTATCTATCTATCTACCTACCTACCTATCTGTATCTATCAATCTACCTACCTACCTATCTGTAGCTATCTACCTACCTACCTATCTGTATCTATCAATCTACCTGCCTACCTATCTGTATCTATCAATCTACTTTCCTACCTATCTGTATCTATCATTCTACATACCTACCTATCTGTATTTATCTATCTACCTACCTACCTATCTGTAGCTATCTATCTATCTACCTACCTACCTATCTGTATCTATCAATCTACCTACCTACCTATCTCTATCTATCTATCTACCTACCTACCTATCTCTATCTATCTACCTACCTACCTACCTATCTGTATTTATCTATCTACCTACCTACCTATCTCTATCTATCTATCTACCTACCTACCTATCTGTATCTATCTACCTACCTACCTATCTGTATCTATCAATCTACCTACCTACCTATCTGTATCTATCAATCTAGTTACCTACCTATCTGTATCTATCATTCTACATACCTACCTATCTCTATCTATCTATCTACCTACCTACCTATCTGTATTTATCTATCTACCTACCTAACTATCTGTATCTATCAATCTACCTACCTACCTATCTGTATCTATCAATCTACTTACCTACCTATCTGTATCTATCATTCTACATACCTACTTATCTCTATCTATCTATCTACCTACCTACCTATCTGTATTTATCTATCTACCTACCTACCTCTCTGTATCTATCTACCTACCTACCTATCTCTATCTATCTATCTATCTACCTACCTACCTATCTGTATCTATCTATCTACCTACCTACCTATCTGTATCTATCAATCTACCTACCTACCTATCTGTATCTATCAATCTACTTACCTACCTATCTGTATCTATCATTCTACATACCTACCTATCTCTACCTATCTATCTATCTACCTTCCTACCTATCTGTATTTATCTATCTACCTTCCTACCTATCTGTATCTATCTCTCTAACTACCTACCTATCTGTATCTATCAATCTACCTACCTACCTATCTCTATCTATCTACCTACCTACCTCTCTCTATCTATCTATCTACCTACCTACCTATGTGTATTTATCTATCTACCTACCTACCTTTCTCTATCTATCTATCTACCTACCTACCTATCTGTATCTATTTATCTACCTACCTACCTATCTGTATCTATCAATCTACCTACCTACCTATGTCTATCTATCTACCTACCTACCTATCTCTATCTATCTATCTATCTATCTATCAATCTATCTATCTATCTACCTACCTACCTATCTCTATCTATCAATCTACATACCTACCTATCTCTATCTATCTATCTACCTACCTACCTATCTGTATTTATCTATCTACCTACCTACCTATCTGTATCTATCTATCTACCTACCTACCTATCTGTATCTATCAATCTACCTACCTACCTATCTGTATTTATCTATCTATCTACCTATCTATCTGTATCTATCTACGTACCTATCTCTATCTATCTATCTACCTACCTACCTATCTCTATCTATCTATCTACCTACCTACCTATCTGTATTTATCTATCTACCTACCTACCTATCTGTATCTATCAATCTACCTACCTACCTATCTGTATCTATCAATCTACCTACCTACCTATCTTTATCTATCTATCTACCTACCTACCTATCTGTATCTATCAATCTACATACCTACCTATCTCTATCTATCTATCTACCTACCTACCTATCTGTATTTATCTATCTACCTACCTACCTATCTGTATTTATCTATCTACCTACCTACCTATCTCTATCTATCTATCTACCTACCTACCTATCTGTATCTATCTATCTACCTACCTACCTATCTGTATCTATCAATCTACCTACCTACCTATCTGTAGCTATCTACCTACCTACCTATCTGTATCTATCAATCTACCTACCTACCTATCTGTATCTATCAATCCACTTACGTACCTATCTGTATCTATCATTCTACATACCTACCTATCTCTACCTATCTATCTACCTACCTACCTATCTGTATTTATCTATCTACCTACCTACCTATCTGTATCTATCTATCTACCTGCCTACCTATCTGTATCTATCAATCTACCTACCTACCTATTTCTATCTATCTATCTACCTACCTACCTATCTCTATCTATCTACCTACCTACCTACCTATCTGTATTTATCTATCTATCTACCTACCTATCTGTATCTATCTACCTACCTACCTATCTCTATCTATCTATCTACCTACCTACCTATCTGTATCTATCTATCTACCTACCTACCTATCTGTATCTATCAATCTACCTACCTACCTATCTGTATCTATCATTCTACATACCTACCTATCTCTATCTATCTACCTACCTACCTATCTGTATTTATCTATCTACCTACCTACCTATCTGTATCTATCTATCTACCTACCTACCTATCTGTATCTATCAATCTACCTACCTACCTATCTCTATCTATCTATCTACCTACCTACCTATCTCTATCTATCTACCTACCTACCTACCTATCTGTATTTATCTATCTACCTACCTACCTATCTCTATCTATCTATCTACCTACCTACCTATCTGTATCTATCTATCTACCTACCTACCTATCTGTATCTATCAATCTACCTACCTACCTATCTGTAGCTATCTACCTACCTACCTATCTGTATCTATCAATCTACCTACCTACCTATCTGTATCTATCAATCCACTTACGTACCTATCTGTATCTATCATTCTACATACCTACCTATCTCTATCTATCTATCTACCTACCTACCTATTTGTATTTATCTATCTACCTACCTACCTATCTGTATCTATCTATCTACCTGCCTACCTATCTGTATCTATCAATCTACCTACCTACCTATTTCTATCTATCTATCTACCTACCTACCTATCTCTATCTATCTACCTACCTACCTATCTGTATTTATCTATCTATCTACCTACCTATCTGTATCTATCTACCTACCTACCTATCTCTATCTATCTATCTACCTACCTACCTATCTCTATCTATCTATCTACCTACCTACCTATCTGTATCTATCAATCTACCTACCTACCTATCTGTATCTATCAATCTACTTACCTACCTATCTGTATCAATCATTCTACATACCTACCTATCTCTATCTATCTATCTACCTACCTATCTGTATTTATCTATCTACCTACCTACCTATCTGTATCTATCAATCTACCTACCTACCTATCTGTATCTATCAATCTACCTGCCTACCTATCTCTATCTATCTATATACCTACCTACCTATCTCTATCTATCTACCTACCTACCTACCTATCTGTATTTATCTATCTATCTACCTACCTATCTGTATCTATCTACCTACCTACCTATCTCTATCTATCTATCTACCTACCTAGCTATCTGTATCTATCTATCTACCTACCTACCTATCTGTATCTATCAATCTACCTACCTACCTATCTGTATCTATCAATCTACTTACCTACCTATCTGTATCTATCATTCTACATACCTACCTATCTCTATCTATCTACCTACCTACTTATCTGTATTTATCTATCTACCTACCTACCTATCTGTATCTATCTATCTACCTACCTACGTATCTGTATCTATCAATCTACCTACCTACCTATCTTTATCTATCTATCTACCTACCTACCTATCTGTATCTATCAATCTACATACCTACCTATCTCTATCTATCTATCTACCTACCTACCTATCTGTATTTATCTATCTACCTACCTACCTATCTGTATTTATCTATCTACCTACCTACCTATCTCTATCTATCTACCTACCTACCTACCTATCTGTATCTATCTATCTACCTACCTACCTATCTGTATCTATCAATCTACCTACCTACCTATCTGTAGCTATCTACCTACCTATCTATCTGTATCTATCAATCTACCTACCTACCTATCTGTATCTATCAATCCACTTACGTACCTATCTGTATCTATCATTCTACATACCTACCTATCTCTATCTATCTATCTACCTACCTACCTATCTGTATTTATCTATCTACCTACCTACCTATCTGTATCTATCTATCTACCTGCCTACCTATCTGTATCTATCAATCTACCTACCTACCTATTTCTATCTATCTATCTACCTACCTACCTATCTCTATCTATCTACCTACCTACCTACCTATCTGTATTTATCTATCTATCTACCTACCTATCTGTATCTATCTACCTACCTACCTATCTCTATCTATCTATCTACCTACCTACCTATCTGTATCTATCTATCTACCTACCTACCTATCTGTATCTATCAATCTACCTACCTACCTATCTGTATCTATCATTCTACATACCTACCTATCTCTATCTATCTACCTACCTACCTATCTGTATTTATCTATCTACCTACCTACCTATCTGTATCTATCTATCTACCTACCTACCTATCTGTATCTATCAATCTACCTACCTACCTATCTCTATCTATCTATCTACCTACCTACCTATCTCTATCTATCTACCTACCTACCTATCTGTATTTATCTATCTACCTACCTACCTATCTCTATCTATCTATCTACCTACCTACCTATCTGTATCTATCTATCTACCTACCTACCTATCTGTATCTATCAATCTACCTACCTACCTATCTGTAGCTATCTACCTACCTACCTATCTGTATCTATCAATCTACCTACCTACCTATCTGTATCTATCAATCCACTTACGTACCTATCTGTATCTATCATTCTACATACCTACCTATCTCTATCTATCTATCTACCTACCTACCTATTTGTATTTATCTATCTACCTACCTACCTATCTGTATCTATCTATCTACCTGCCTACCTATCTGTATCTATCAATCTACCTACCTACCTATTTCTATCTATCTATCTACCTACCTACCTATCTCTATCTATCTACCTACCTACCTACCTATCTGTATTTATCTATCGATCTACCTACCTATCTGTATCTATCTACCTACCTACCTATCTCTATCTATCTATCTACCTACCTACCTATCTCTATCTATCTATCTACCTACCTACCTATCTGTATCTATCAATCGACCTACCTACCTATCTGTATCTATCAATCTACTTACCTACCTATCTGTATCAATCATTCTACATACCTACCTATCTCTATCTATCTATCTACCTACCTATCTGTATTTATCTATCTACCTACCTACCTATCTGTATCTATCAATCTACCTACCTACCTATCTGTATCTATCAATCTACCTGCCTACCTATCTCTATCTATCTATATACCTACCTACCTATCTCTATCTATCTACCTACCTACCTACCTATCTGTATTTATCTATCTATCTACCTACCTATCTGTATCTATCTACCTACCTACCTATCTCTATCTATCTATCTACCTACCTAGCTATCTGTATCTATCTACCTACCTACCTATCTGTATCTATCAATCTACCTACCTACCTATCTGTATCTATCAATCTACTTACCTACCTATCTGTATCTATCATTCTACATACCTACCTATCTCTATCTATCTACCTACCTACTTATCTGTATTTATCTATCTACCTACCTACCTATCTGTATCTATCTATCTACCTACCTACCTATCTGTATCTATCAATCTACCTACCTACCTATCTGTTTCTATCAATCTACCTACCTACCTATCTGTATCTATCAATCTACCTACCTACCTATCTCTATCTATCTATCTACCTACCTACCTATCTGTATTTATCTATCTACCTACCTACCTATCTGTATCTATCTATCTACCAACCTACCTATCTCTATCTATCTATCTACCTACCTACCTAACTCTATCTATCTACCTACCTACCTACCTATCTCTATCTATCTATCTATCTACCTACCTATCTGTATCTATCAATCTACCTACCTGCCTATCTCTATCTATCTATCTACCTACCTACCTATCTTTATCTATCTATCTACCTACCTACCTACCTATCTGTATCTATAAATCTACCTACCTACCTCTCTGTATCTATCAATCTATCTACCTACCTACCTATCTATATCTATCTATCTACCTACCTACCTATCTGTATCTATCAATCTACCTACCTACCTATCTGTATCTATATATCGACCTACCTACCTATCTCTATCTACCTACCTACCTACCTACCTATCTGTATTTATCTATCTACCTACCTACCTATCTCTATCTCTTCCTACCTACCTACCAACCTGTATCTATCTATCTACCTACCTACCTATCTGTATCTATCAATCTACCTACCTACCTATCTCTATCTATCTATCTACCTACCTACCTACCTATCTGTATTTATCTATCTATTTACCTACCTATCTGTATCTATCTACCTACCTACCTATCTCTATCTATCTATCTACCTACCTACCTATCTGTATCTATCTATCTACCTACCTACCTATCTGTATCTATCAATCTACCTACCTATCTGTATCTATCTACCTACCTACCTATATCTATCTATCTATCTACCTACCTACCTATCTCTATCTATCTACCTACCTACCTATCTGTATTTATCTATCTACCTACCTACCTATCTGTATCTATCTATCTACCTGCCTACCTATCTGTATCTATCAATCTACCTACCTACCTATTTCTATCTATCTATCTACCTACCTACCTATCTCTATCTATCTACCTACCTACCTACCTATCTGTATTTATCTATCTATCTACCTACCTATCTGTATCTATCTACCTACCTACCTATCTCTATCTATCTATCTACCTACCTACCTATCTGTATCTATCTATCTACCTACCTACCTATCTGTATCTATCAATCTACCTACCTACCTATCTGTATCTATCAATCTACTTACCTACCTATCTGTATCTATCATTCTACATACCTACCTATCTCTATCTATCTATCTACCTACCTATCTGTATTTATCTATCTACCTACCTACCTATCTGTATCTATCAATCTACCTACCTACCTATCTCTATCTATCTATATACCTACCTACCTATCTCTATCTATCTACCTACCTACCTACCTATCTGTATTTATCTATCTATCTACCTACCTATCTGTATCTATCTACCTACCTACCTCTCTCTATCTATCTATCTACCTACCTAGCTATCTGTATCTATCTATCTACCTACCTACCTATCTGTATCTATCAATCTACCTACCTACCTATCTGTATCTATCAATCTACTTACCTACCTATCTGTATCTATCATTCTACATACCTACCTATCTCTATCTATCTACCTACCTACCTATCTGTATTTATCTATCTACCTACCTACCTATCTGTATCTATCTATGTACCTACCAACCTATCTGTATCTATCAATCTACCTACCTACCTATCTGTTTCTATCTATCTACCAACCTACCTATCTCTATCTATCTATCTACGTACCTACCTATCTCTATCTATCTACCTACCTACCTACCTATCTCTATCTATCTATCTACCTACCTATCTGTATCTATCAATCTACCTACCTGCCTATCTCTATCTATCTATCTACCTACCTACCTATCTGTATTTATCTATCTACCTACCTACCTATCTCTATCTATCTATCTACCTACCTACATATCTGTATCTATCTATCTACCTACCTACCTACCTATCTCTATCTATCTACCTACCTACCTACCTATCTCTATCTATCTATCTACCTACCTACCTATCTGTATCTATCTACCTACCTACCTATCTCTATCTATCTATCTACCTACCTAGCTATCTGTATCTATCTATCTACCTACCTATCTGTATCTATCAATCTATCTACCTACCTATCTGTATCTATCAATCTACTTACCTACCTATCTGTATCTATCATTCTACATACCTACCTATCTCTATCTATCTATCTACCTACCTACCTATCTGTATCTATCTATCTACCTACCTACCTATCTGTATCTATCAATCTACCTATCTACCTATCTGTTTCTATCAATCTACCTACCTACCTATCTGTATCTATCAATCTACCTACCTATCTATCTCTATCTATCTATCTACATACCTACCTATCTCTATCTATCTACCTACCTACCAACCTATCTGTATTTATCTATCTATCAACCTACCTATCTGTATCTATCTACCTACTTACCGATCTCTATCTATCTATCTACCTACCTACCTATCTGTATCTATCTACCTACCTACCTATCTGTATCTATCAATCTACCTACCTACCTATCTGTATCTATCAATCTATTTACCTACCTATCTGTATCTATCATTCTACATACCTACCTATCTCTATCTATCTATCTACCTACCTACCTATCTGTATTTATCTATTTACCTACCTACCTATCTGTATCTATCTATCTATCTACCTACCTACCTATCTGTATCTATCAATCTTCCTACCTACCTATCTCTATCTATCTATCTACCTACCTACCTATCTCTATCTATCTATCTACCTACCTACCTCTCTGTATCTATCAATCTACCTACCTACCTCTCTGTATCTATCAATCTACCTACCTACCTATCTGTATCTATCAATCTACCTACCTACCTATCTCTATCTATCTATCTATCTACCTACCTATCTGTATTTATCTATCTACCTACCTACCTATCTTTATCTATCTATCTACCAACCTACCAATCTCTATCTATCTATCTACCTACCTACCTATCTCTATCTATCTACCTACCTACCTACCTATCTCTATCTATCTATCTACCTACCTACCTATCTGTATTTATCTATCAACCTACCTACCTATCTGTATCTATCTATCTACCAACCTACCTATCTCTATCTATCTATCTACGTACCTACCTATCTCTATCTATCTACCTACCTACCTACCTATCTCTATCTATCTATCTATCTATCTACCTACCTATCTGTATCTATCAATCTACCTACCTGCCTATCTCTATCTATCTATCTACCTACCTACCTATCTGTATTTATCTATCTACCTACCTACCTATCTCTATCTATCTATCTATCTACCTACCTACATATCTGTATCTATCTATCTACCTACCTACCTACCTATCTCTATCTATCTACCTACCTACCTACCTATCTCTATCTATCTATCTACCTACCTACCTATCTGTATCTATCTACCTACCTACCTATCTCTATCTATCTATCTACCTACCTAGCTATCTGTATCTATCTATCTACCTACCTATCTGTATCTATCAATCTATCTACCTACCTATCTGTATCTATCAATCTACTTACCTACCTATCTGTATCTATCATTCTACATACCTACCTATCTCTATCTATCTATCTACCTACCTACCTATCTGTATCTATCTATCTACCTACCTACCTATCTGTATCTATCAATCTACCTATCTACCTATCTGTTTCTATCAATCTACCTACCTACCTATCTGTATCTATCAATCTACCTACCTATCTATCTCTATCTATCTATCTACATACCTACCTATCTCTATCTATCTACCTACCTACCAACCTATCTGTATTTATCTATCTATCAACCTACCTATCTGTATCTATCTACCTACCTACCGATCTCTATCTATCTATCTACCTACCTACCTATCTGTATCTATCTACCTACCTACCTATCTGTATCTATCAATCTACCTACCTACCTATCTGTATCTATCAATCTATTTACCTACCTATCTGTATCTATCATTCTACATACCTACCTATCTCTATCTATCTATCTACCTACCTACCTATCTGTATTTATCTATTTACCTACCTACCTATCTGTATCTATCTATCTATCTACCTACCTACCTATCTGTATCTATCAATCTTCCTACCTACCTATCTCTATCTATCTATCTACCTACCTACCTATCTCTATCTATCTACCTACCTACCTACCTATCTGTATTTATCTATCTACCTACCTACCTATCTCTATCTATCTATCTACCTACCTACCTATCTGTATCTATCTACCTACCTACCTATCTGTATCTATCAATCTACCTACCTACCTATCTGTATCTATCAATCTAGTTACCTACCTATCTGTATCTATCATTCTACATACCTACCTATCTCTATCTATCTATCTACCTACCTACCTATCTGTATTTATCTATCTACCTACCTACCTATCTGTATCTATCTATCTACCTACCTACCTCTCTGTATCTATCAATCTACCTACCTACCTATCTGTATCTATCAATCTACCTACCTACCTATCTCTATCTATCTATCTATCTACCTACCTATCTGTATTTATCTATCTACCTACCTATCTATCTTTATCTATCTATCTACCAACCTACCTATCTGTATCTATCAATCTACCTACCTACCTATCTCTATCTATCTATCTACCTACCTATCTGTCTCTATCAATCTACCTACCTATCTATCTCTATCTATCTATCTATCTACCTACCAACCTATATGTATCTATCTATCTACCTACCTACCTACCTATCTGTATCTATCTATCTACCTACCTACCTATCTGTCTCTATCAATCTACCTACCTATCTATATCTATCTATCTACCTACCTACCTATCTGTATCTATCTATCTACCTACCTACCTATCTGTATCTACCAATCTACCTACCTACCTATCTGTATCTATCAATCTACTTACCTACCTATCTGTATCTATCATTCTACATACCTACTTATCTCTATCTATCTATCTATCTACCTACCTACCTATCTGTATTTATCTATCTACCTACCTACCTCTCTGTATATATCTATCTACCTACCTACCTATCTGTATCTATCAATCTACCTACCTACCTATCTCTATCTATCTATCTACCTACCTACCTATCTCTATCTATCTACCTACCTACCTATCTGTATTTATCTATCTATCTACCTACCTATCTGTATCTATCTACCTACCTACCTATCTCTATCTATCTATCTATCTATCTATCTACCTACCTACCTATCTGTATCTATCTATCTACCTACCTACCTATCTGTATCTATCAATCTACCTACCTACCTATCTGTATCTATCAATCTACTTACCTACCTATCTCTATCTATCTATCTATCTATCTATCTACCTTCCTACCTATCTGTATTTATCTATCTACCTACCTACCTATCTGTATCTATCTATCTAACTACCTACCTATCTGTATCTATCAATCTACCTACCTACATATCTCTATCTATCTACCTACCTACCTATCTCTATCTATCTATCTACCTACCTACCTATCTGTATTTATCTATCTATCTACCTACCTATCTGTATCTATCTACCTACCTACCTATCTCTATCTATCTATCTACCTACCTACCTATCTGTATTTATCTATCTACCTACCTACCTTTCTCTATCTATCTATCTACCTACCTACCTATCTGTATCTATTTATCTACCTACCTACCTATCTGTATCTATCAATCTACCTACCTACCTATGTCTATCTATCTACCTACCTACCTATCTCTATCTATCTATCTATCTATCTATCTATCTATCTATCTATCTACCTACCTACCTACCTCTATCTATCAATCTACATACCTACCTATCTTATCTATCTATCTACCTACCTACCTATCTGTATTTATCTATCTACCTACCTACCTATCTGTATCTATCTATCTACCTACCTACCTATCTGTATCTATCAATCTACCTACCTACCTATCTCTATCTATCTATCTATCTATCTATCTATCTATCTATCTATCTATCTATCTATCTATCTATCTACCTACCTACCTATCTCTATCTATCTACCTACCTACCTACCTATCTGTATTTATCTATCTATCTACCTACCTATCTGTATCTATCTACCTACCTCTCTATCTATCTATCTACCTACCTACCTATCTCTATCTATCTACCTACCTACCTATCTGAATTTATCTATCTACCTACCTACCTTTCTCTATCTATCTATCTACCTACCTCCCTATCTGTATCTATCAATCTACCTACCTACCTATGTCTATCTATCTACCTACCTACCTATCTCTATCTATCTATCTACCTACCTACCTATCTGTATCTATCAATCTACATACCTACCTATCTCTATCTATCTATCTACCTACCTACCTATCTGTATTTATCTATCTACCTACCTACCTATCTGTATCTATCTATCTACCTACCTACCTATCTGTATCTATCAATCTACCTACCAACCTATTTCTATCTATCTATCTACCTACCTACCTATCTCTATCTATCTACCTACCTACCTACCTATCTGTATTTATCTATCTACCTACCTTTCTCTATCTATCTACCTACCTACCTACCTATCTCTATCTATCTATCTACCTACCTACCTATCTGTATTTATCTATCTATCTACCTACCTATCTGTATCTATCTACCTACCTACCTATCTCTATCTATCTATCTACCTACCTACCTATCTGTATATATCTATCTACCTACCTACCTTTCTCTATCTATCTATCTAACTACCTACCTATCTGTATCTATTTATCTACCTACCTACCTATCTGTATCTATCAATCTACCTACCTACCTATGTCTATCTATCTACCTACCTACCTATCTCTATCTATATATCTATCTATCTACCTACCTACCTATCTCTATCTATCAATCTACATACCTACCTATCTCTATCTATCTATCTACCTACCTACCTATCTGTATTTATCTATCTACCTACCTACCTATCTGTATCTATCTATCTACCTACCTTCCTATCTGTATCTATCAATCTACCTACCTAACTATCTCTATCTATCTATCTATCTATCTATCTACCTACCTACCTATCTCTATCTATCTACCTACCTACCTACCTATCTGTATTTATCTATCTATCTACCTACCTATCTGTATCTATCTACCTACCTCTCTATCTATCTATCTACCTACCTACCTTTCTCTATCTATCTATCTACCTACCTACCTATCTGTATTTATCTATCTATCTACCTACCTATCTGTATCTATCTACCTACCTACCTATCTCTATCTATCTATCTACCTACCTACATATCTGTATCTATCAATCTACTTACCTACCTATCTGTATCTATCAATCTACATACCTACCTATCTGTATCTATCATTCTACCTACCTACCTATCTCTATCTATCTATCTACCTACCTACCTATCTCTATCTATCTACCTACCTACCTACCTATCTGTATTTATCTATCTATCTACCTACCTATCTGTATCTATCTACCTACCTACCTATCTCTATCTATCTATCTACCTACCTACCTATCTCTATCTATCAATCTACCTACCTACCTATCTGTATTTATCTATCTACCTACCTACCTTTCTCTATCTATCTATCTACCTACCTACCTATCTGTATTTATCTATCTATCTACCTACCTATCTGTATCTACCTACCTACCTACCTATCTGTATCTATCAATCTACCTACCTACCTATCTGTATCTATCAATCTACTTACCTACCTATCTGTAACTATCATTCTACATACCTACCTATCTCTATCTATCTATCTACCTACCTACCTATCTGTATTTATCTATCTACCTACCTACCTATCTGTATCTATCTATCTACCTACCTATCTCTATTTATCTATCTATCTATCTACCTACCTACCTATCTGTATCTATCTATCTACCTACCTACCTACCTATCTGTATCTATCAATCTACCTACCTTTCTCTATCTATCTACCTACCTACCTATCTCTATCTATCTATCTACCTTCCTACCTATCTGTATTTATCTATCTATCTACCTACCTATCTGTATCTATCTACCTACCTACCTATCTCTATCTATCTATCTACCTACCTACCTATCTGTATATATCTATCTACCTACCTACCTTTCTCTATCTATCTATCTAACTACCTACCTATCTGTATCTATTTATCTACCTACCTACCTATCTGTATCTATCAATCTACCTACCTACCTATGTCTATCTATCTACCTACCTACCTATCTCTATCTATATATCTATCTATCTACCTACCTACCTATCTCTATCTATCAATCTACATACCTACCTATCTCTATCTATCTATCTACCTACCTACCTATCTGTATTTATCTATCTACCTACCTACCTATCTGTATCTATCTATCTACCTACCTTCCTATCTGTATCTATCAATCTACCTACCTAACTATCTCTATCTATCTATCTATCTATCTATCTACCTACCTACCTATCTCTATCTATCTACCTACCTACCTACCTATCTGTATTTATCTATCTATCTACCTACCTATCTGTATCTATCTACCTACCTCTCTATCTATCTATCTACCTACCTACCTTTCTCTATCTATCTATCTACCTACCTACCTATCTGTATCTATCTACCTACCTACCTATCTCTATCTATCTATCTACCTACCTACATATCTGTATCTATCAATCTACTTACCTACCTATCTGTATCTATCAATCTACATACCTACCTATCTGTATCTATCATTCTACCTACCTACCTATCTCTATCTATCTATCTACCTACCTACCTATCTCTATCTATCTACCTACCTACCTACCTATCTGTATTTATCTATCTATCTACCTACCTATCTGTATCTACCTACCTACCTACCTATCTCTATCTATCTATCTACCTACCTACCTATCTCTATCTATCAATCTACCTACCTACCTATCTGTATTTATCTATCTACCTACCTACCTTTCTCTATCTATCTATCTACCTACCTACCTATCTGTATTTATCTATCTATCTACCTACCTATCTGTATCTACCTACCTACCTACCTATCTGTATCTATCAATCTACCTACCTACCTATCTGTATCTATCAATCTACTTACCTACCTATCTGTAACTATCATTCTACATACCTACCTATCTCTATCTATCTATCTATCTACCTACCTACCTATCTGTATTTATCTATCTACCTACCTACCTATCTGTATCTATCTATCTACCTACCTATCTCTATTTATCTATCTATCTATCTACCTACCTACCTATCTGTATCTATCTATCTACCTACCTACCTACCTATCTGTATCTATCAATCTACCTACCTACCTATCTGTATCTATCAATCTACTTACCTACCTATCTGTGACTATCATTCTACATACCTACCTATCTCTATCTATCTATCTACCTACCTACCTATCTGTATTTATCTATCTACCTACCTACCTATCTGTATCTATCTATCTACCTACCTATCTATCTGTATCTATCAATCTACCTACCTACCTATCTCTATCTATCTATCTACCTACCTAACTATCTCTATCTATCTACCTACCTACCTACCTATCTGTATTTATCTATCTATCTACCTACCTATCTGTATCTATCTACCTACCTACCTATCTCTATCTATCTATCTACCTACCTACCTATCTGTATCTATCTATCTACCTACCTAGCTATCTGTATCTGTCAATCTACCTACCTACCTATCTGTATCTATCAATCTACTTACCTACCTATCTGTATCTATCATTCTACATACCTACCTATCTCTATCTATCTACCTACCTACCTACCTATCTGTATTTATCTATCTACCTACCTACCTATCTGTATCTATCTACCTACCTACCTATCTGTATCTATCAATCTACCTACCTACCTATCTGTATCTATCAATCTACCTACCTACCTATCAGTATCTATCAATCTACCTACCTACCTATCTGTATCTATCTATCTACCTACCTACCTATCTGTATCTATCAATCTACATACCTACCTATCTCTATCTATCTATCTACCTACCTACCAATCTGTATTTATCTATCTACCTACCTACCTATCTGTATCTATCTATCTACCTACCTATCTATCTGTATCTATCAATCTACCTACCTACCTATCTCTATCTATCTATCTACCTACCTAACTATCTCTATCTATCTACCTACCTACCTACCTATCTGTATTTATCTATCTATCTACCTACCTATCTGTATCTATCTACCTACCTACCTATCTGTATCTATCTATCTACCTACCTACCTATCTGTATCTATCTATCTACCTACCTAGCTATCTGTATCTGTCAATCTACCTACCTACCTATCTGTATCTATCAATCTACTTACCTACCTATCTGTATCTATCAATCTACCTACCTACCTATCTGTATCTATCTATCTACCTACCTACATATCTGAATCTATCAATCTACATACTTACCTATCTCTATCTATCTATCTACCTACCTACCTATCTGTATTTATCTATCTACCTACCTACCTATCTGTAGCTATCTATCTACCTACCTACCTATCTGTATCTATCAATCTACCTACCTACCTATCTCTATCTATCTATCTACCTACCTACCTATCTCTATCTATCTACTTACCTACCTACCTATCTGTATTTATCTATCTACCTACCTACCTATCTCTATCTATCTATCTACCTACCTACCTATCTGTATCTATCTATCTACCTACCTACCTATCTGTATCTATCAATCTACCTACCTACCTATCTCTATCTATCTATCTACCTACCTATCTCTATCTATCTACCTACCTACCTATCTGTATTTATCTATCTACCTACCTACCTATCTCTATCAATCTATCTACCTACCTACCTATCTATATCTATCTATCTACCTACCTACCTATCTGTATCTATCAATCTACCTACCTACCTATCTTTAGTTATCTACCTACCTACATATCTGTATCTATCAATCTACCTACCTACCTATCTGTATCTATCAATCTACATACCTACCTATCTGTATCTATCATTCTACATACCTACCTATCTCTATCTATCTATCTACCTACCTACCTATCTGTATTTATCTATCTATCTACCTACCTATCTGTATCTATCTACCTACCTACCTATCTCTATCTATCTATCTACCTACCTACCTACCTATCTGTATTTATCTATCTATCTACCTACCTATCTGTATCTATCTACCTACCTACCTATCTCTATCTATCTATCTACCTACCTACCTATCTGTATCTATCTATCTACCTACCTACCTATCTGTATCTATCAATCTACCTACCTACCTATCTGTATCTATCAATCTACATACCTACCTATCTGTATCTATCATTCTACCTACCTACCTATCTCTATCTATCTATCTACCTACCTACCGATATCTATCTATCTACCTACCTACCTACCTATCTGTATTTATCTATCTATCTACCTACCTATCTGTATCTATCTACCTACCTACCTATCTCTATCTATCTATCTACCTACCTACCTATCTCTATCTATCAATCTACCTACCTACCTATCTGTATTTATCTATCTACCTACCTACCTTTCTCTATCTATCTATCTACCTACCTACCTATCTGTATTTATCTATCTATCTACCTACCTATCTGTATCTACCTACCTACCTACCTATCTGTATCTATCTATCTAACTACCTACCTACCTATCTGTATCTATCCATCTACCTACCTATCTCTATCTATCTATCTATCTACCTACCTACCTATCTGTATCTATCTATCTACCTACCTACCTACCTATCTGTATCTATCAATCTACTTACCTACCTATCTGTAACTATCATTCTACATACCTACCTATCTCTATCTATCTATCTACCTACCTACCTATCTGTATTTATCTATCTACCTACCTACCTATCTGTATCTATCTATCTACCTACCTATCTCTATCTATCTATCTATCTATCTACCTACCTACCTATCTGTATCTATCTATCCACCTACCTACCTACCTATCTGTATCTATCAATCTACCTACCTACCTATCTGTATCTATCAATCTACTTACCTACCTATCTGTAACTATCATTCTACATACCTACCTATCTCTATCTATCTATCTACCTACCTACCTATCTGTATTTATCTATCTACCTACCTACCTATCTGTATCTATCTATCTACCTACCTATCTATCTGTATCTATCAATCTACCTACCTACCTATCTCTATCTATCTATCTACCTACCTAACTATCTCTATCTATCTACCTACCTACCTACGTATCTGTATTTATCTATCTATCTACCTACCTATCTGTATCTATCTACCTACCTACCTATCTCTATCTATCTATCTACCTACCTACCTATCTGTATCTATCTATCTACCTACCTAGCTATCTGTATCTGTCAATCTACCTACCTACCTATCTGTATCTATCAATCTACTTACCTACCTATCTGTATCTATCATTCTACATACCTACCTATCTCTATCTATCTACCTACCTACCTACCTATCTGTATTTATCTATCTACCTACCTACCTATCTGTATCTATCTATCTACCTACCTACCTATCTGTATCTATCAATCTACCTACCTACCTATCTGTATCTATCAATCTACCTACCTACCTATCTGTATCTATCAATCTACCTACCTACCTATCTGTATCTATCTATCTACCTACCTACCTATCTGTATCTATCAATCTACATACCTACCTATCTCTATCTATCTATCTACCTACCTACCTATCTGTATTTATCTATCTTCCTACCTACCTATCTGTATCTATCTATCTACCTACCTACCTATCTGTATCTATCTATTTACCTACCTACCTATCTCTATCTACCTACCTACCTACCTATCTGTATTTATCTATCTACCTACCTACCTATCTCTATCAATCTATCTACCTACCTACCTATCTATATCTATCTATCTACCTACCAACCTATCTGTATCTATCAATCTACCTACCTACCTATCTTTAGCTATCTACCTACCTACCTATCTGTATCTATTAATCTACCTACCTACCTATCTGTATCTATCAATCTACATACCTACCTATCTGTATCTATCATTCTACATACCTACCTATCTCTATCTATCTATCTACCTACCTACCTATCTGTATTTATCTATCTATCTACCTACCTATCTGTATCTATCTACCTACCTACCTATCTCTATCTATCTACCTACCTACCTACGTATCTGTATTTATCTATCTATCTACCTACCTATCTGTATCTATCTATCTACCTACCTACCTATCTGTATCTATCAATCTACCTACCTACCTATCTGTATCTATCAATCTACCTACCTACCTATCTGTATCTATCAATCTACCTACCTACCTATCTGTATCTATCTATCTACCTACCTACCTATCTGTATCTATCAATCTACATACCTACCTATCTCTATCTATCTATCTACCTACCTACCTATCTGTATTTATCTATCTACCTACCTACCTATCTGTATCTATCTATCTACCTACCTACCTATCTGTATCTATCTATTTACCTACCTACCTATCTCTATCTACCTACCTACCTACCTATCTGTATTTATCTATCTACCTACCTACCTATCTCTATCAATCTATCTACCTACCTACCTATCTATATCTATCTATCTACCTACCAACCTATCTGTATCTATCAATCTACCTACCTACCTATCTTTAGCTATCTACCTACCTACCTATCTGTATCTATCAATCTACCTACCTACCTATCTGTATCTATCAATCTACATACCTACCTATCTGTATCTATCATTCTACATACCTACCTATCTCTATCTATCTATCTACCTACCTACCTATCTGTATTTATCTATCTATCTACCTACCTATCTGTATCTATCTACCTACCTACCTATCTCTATCTATCTATCTACCTACCTACCTATCTGTATCTATCAATCTACCTACCTACCTATCTGTATCTATCAATCTACATACCTACCTATCTGTATCTATCATTCTACCTACCTACCTATCTCTATCTATCTACCTACCTACCTACGTATCTGTATTTATCTATCTATCTACCTACCTATCTGTATCTATCTACCTACCTACCTATCTCTATCTATCTATCTACCTACCTACCTATCTGTATCTATCTATCTACCTACCTAGCTATCTGTATCTGTCAATCTACCTACCTACCTATCTGTATCTATCAATCTACTTACCTACCTATGTGTATCTATCATTCTACATACCTACCTATCTCTATCTATCTACCTACCTACCTACCTATCTGTATTTATCTATCTACCTACCTACCTATCTGTATCTATCTATCTACCTACCTACCTATCTGTATCTATCAATCTACCTACCTACCTATCTGTATCTATCAATCTACCTACCTACCTATCTGTATCTATCAATCTACCTACCTACCTATCTGTATCTATCTACCTACCTACCTATCTGTATCTATCAATCTACATACCTACCTATCTCTATCTATCTATCTACCTACCTACCTATCTGTATTTATCTATCTACCTACCTACCTATCTGTATCTATCTATCTACCTACCTACCTATCTGTATCTATCTATTTACCTACCTACCTATCTCTATCTACCTACCTACCTACCTATCTGTATTTATCTATCTACCTACCTACCTATCTCTATCAATCTATCTACCTACCTACCTATCTATATCTATCTATCTACCTACCAACCTATCTGTATCTATCAATCTACCTACCTACCTATCTTTAGCTATCTACCTACCTACCTATCTGTATCTATTAATCTACCTACCTACCTATCTGTATCTATCAATCTACATACCTACCTATCTGTATCTATCATTCTACCTACCTACCTATCTCTATCTATCTACCTACCTACCTACGTATCTGTATTTATCTATCTATCTACCTACCTATCTGTATCTATCTACCTACCTACCTATCTCTATCTATCTATCTACCTACCTACCTATCTGTATCTATCTATCTACCTACCTAGCTATCTGTATCTGTCAATCTACCTACCTACCTATCTGTATCTATCAATCTACTTACCTACCTATCTGTATCTATCATTCTACATACCTACCTATCTCTATCTATCTACCTACCTACCTACCTATCTGTATTTATCTATCTACCTACCTACCTATCTGTATCTATCTATCTACCTACCTACCTATCTGTATCTATCAATCTACCTACCTACCTATCTGTATCTATCAATCTACCTACCTACCTATCTGTATCTATCAATCTACCTACCTACCTATCTGTATCTATCTACCTACCTACCTATCTGTATCTATCAATCTACATACCTACCTATCTCTATCTATCTATCTACCTACCTACCTATCTGTATTTATCTATCTACCTACCTACCTATCTGTATCTATCTATCTACCTACCTACCTATCTGTATCTATCTATTTACCTACCTACCTATCTCTATCTACCTACCTACCTACCTATCTGTATTTATCTATCTACCTACCTACCTATCTCTATCAATCTATCTACCTACCTACCTATCTATATCTATCTATCTACCTACCAACCTATCTGTATCTATCAATCTACCTACCTACCTATCTTTAGCTATCTACCTACCTACCTATCTGTATCTATTAATCTACCTACCTACCTATCTGTATCTATCAATCTACATACCTACCTATCTGTATCTATCATTCTACATACCTACCTATCTCTATCTATCTATCTACCTACCTACCTCTCTGTATTTATCTATCTATCTACCTACCTATCTGTATCTATCTACCTACCTACCTATCTCTATCTATCTATCTACCTACCTACCTATCTGTATCTATCAATCTACCTACCTACCTATCTGTATCTATCAATCTACATACCTACCTATCTGTATCTATCATTCTACCTACCTACCTATCTCTATCTATCTATCTACCTACCTACCTATCTCTATCTATCTACCTACCTACCTACCTATCTGTATTTATCTATCTATCTACCTACCTATCTGTATCTATCTACCTACCTACCTATCTCTATCTATCTATCTACCTACCTACCTATCTCTATCTATCTACCTACCTACCTACCTATCTGTATCTATCTACCTACCTACCTACCTATCTGTATTTATCTATCTATCTACCTACCTATCTGTATCTATCTACCTACCTACCTATCTCTATCTATCTATCTATCTACCTACCTACCTATCTCTATCTATCAATCTACCTACCTACCTATCTGTATCTATCTATCTACCTACCTACCTATCTGTATCTATCAATCTACCTACCTACCTATCTGTATCTATCAATCTACCTACCTACCTATCTGTATCTATCAATCTACCTACCTACCTATCTGTATCTATCTATCTACCTACCTACCTATCTGTATCTATCAATCTACATACCTACCTATCTCTATCTATCTATCTACCTACCTACCTATCTGTATTTATCTATCTACCTACCTACCTATCTGTATCTATCTATCTACCTACCTACCTATCTGTATCTATCTATTTACCTACCTACCTATCTCTATCTACCTACCTACCTACCTATCTGTATTTATCTATCTACCTACCTACCTATCTCTATCAATCTATCTACCTACCTACCTATCTATATCTATCTATCTACCTACCAACCTATCTGTATCTATCAATCTACCTACCTACCTATCTTTAGCTATCTACCTACCTACCTATCTGTATCTATCAATCTACCTACCTACCTATCTGTATCTATCAATCTACATACCTACCTATCTGTATCTATCATTCTACATACCTACCTATCTCTATCTATCTATCTACCTACCTACCTATCTGTATTTATCTATCTATCTACCTACCTATCTGTATCTATCTACCTACCTACCTATCTCTATCTATCTATCTACCTACCTACCTATCTGTATCTATCAATCTACCTACCTACCTATCTGTATCTATCAATCTACATACCTACCTATCTGTATCTATCATTCTACCTACCTACCTATCTCTATCTATCTACCTACCTACCTACGTATCTGTATTTATCTATCTATCTACCTACCTATCTGTATCTATCTACCTACCTACCTATCTCTATCTATCTATCTACCTACCTACCTATCTGTATCTATCTATCTACCTACCTAGCTATCTGTATCTGTCAATCTACCTACCTACCTATCTGTATCTATCAATCTACTTACCTACCTATCTGTATCTATCATTCTACATACCTACCTATCTCTATCTATCTACCTACCTACCTACCTATCTGTATTTATCTATCTACCTACCTACCTATCTGTATCTATCTATCTACCTACCTACCTATCTGTATCTATCAATCTACCTACCTACCTATCTGTATCTATCAATCTACCTACCTACCTATCTGTATCTATCAATCTACCTACCTACCTATCTGTATCTATCTATCTACCTACCTACCTATCTGTATCTATCAATCTACATACCTACCTATCTCTATCTATCTATCTACCTACCTACCTATCTGTATTTATCTATCTACCTACCTACCTATCTGTATCTATCTATCTACCTACCTACCTATCTGTATCTATCTATTTACCTACCTACCTATCTCTATCTACCTACCTACCTACCTATCTGTATTTATCTATCTACCTACCTACCTATCTCTATCAATCTATCTACCTACCTACCTATCTATATCTATCTATCTACCTACCAACCTATCTGTATCTATCAATCTACCTACCTACCTATCTTTAGCTATCTACCTACCTACCTATCTGTATCTATTAATCTACCTACCTACCTATCTGTATCTATCAATCTACATACCTACCTATCTGTATCTATCATTCTACATACCTACCTATCTCTATCTATCTATCTACCTACCTACCTATCTGTATTTATCTATCTATCTACCTACCTATCTGTATCTATCTACCTACCTACCTATCTCTATCTATCTATCTACCTACCTACCTATCTGTATCTATCAATCTACCTACCTACCTATCTGTATCTATCATTCTACCTACCTACCTATCTCTATCTATCTATCTACCTACCTACCTATCTCTATCTATCTACCTACCTACCTACCTATCTGTATTTATCTATCTATCTACCTACCTATCTGTATCTATCTACCTACCTACCTATCTCTATCTATCTATCTACCTACCTACCTATCTCTATCTATCTACCTACATACCTACCTATCTGTATCTATCTACCTACCTACCTACCTATCTGTATTTATCTATCTATCTACCTACCTATCTGTATCTATCTACCTACCTACCTATCTCTATCTATCTATCTACCTACCTACCTATCTGTATCTATCTATCTACCTACCTAGCTATCTGTATCTGTCAATCTACCTACCTACCTATCTGTATCTATCAATCTACTTACCTACCTATCTGTATCTATCATTCTACATACCTACCTACCTATCTCTATCTATCTACCTACCTACCTACCTATCTGTATTTATCTATCTACCTACCTACCTATCTGTATCTATCTACCTACCTACCTATCTGTATCTATCAATCTACCTACCTACCTATCTGTATCTATCAATCTACCTACCTACCTATCAGTATCTATCAATCTACCTACCTACCTATCTGTATCTATCTATCTACCTACCTACCTATCTGTATCTATCAATCTACATACCTACCTATCTCTATCTATCTATCTACCTACCTACCAATCTGTATTTATCTATCTACCTACCTACCTATCTGTATCTATCTATCTACCTACCTATCTATCTGTATCTATCAATCTACCTACCTACCTATCTCTATCTATCTATCTACCTACCTAACTATCTCTATCTATCTACCTACCTACCTACCTATCTGTATTTATCTATCTATCTACCTACCTATCTGTATCTATCTACCTACCTACCTATCTGTATCTATCTATCTACCTACCTACCTATCTGTATCTATCTATCTACCTACCTAGCTATCTGTATCTGTTAATCTACCTACCTACCTATCTGTATCTATCAATCTACTTACCTACCTATCTGTATCTATCAATCTACCTACCTACCTATCTGTATCTATCTATCTACCTACCTACATATCTGTATCTATCAATCTACATACTTACCTATCTCTATCTATCTATCTACCTACCTACCTATCTGTATTTATCTATCTACCTACCTACCTATCTGTAGCTATCTATCTACCTACCTACCTATCTGTATCTATCAATCTACCTACCTACCTATCTCTATCTATCTATCTACCTACCTACCTATCTCTATCTATCTACTTACCTACCTACCTATCTGTATTTATCTATCTACCTACCTACCTATCTCTATCTATCTATCTACCTACCTACCTATCTGTATCTATCTATCTACCTACCTACCTATCTGTATCTATCAATCTACCTACCTACCTATCTCTATCTATCTATCTACCTACCTATCTCTATCTATCTACCTACCTACCTATCTGTATTTATCTATCTACCTACCTACCTATCTCTATCAATCTATCTACCTACCTACCTATCTATATCTATCTATCTACCTACCTACCTATCTGTATCTATCAATCTACCTACCTACCTATCTTTAGTTATCTACCTACCTACCTATCTGTATCTATCAATCTACCTACCTACCTATCTGTATCTATCAATCTACATACCTACCTATCTGTATCTATCATTCTACATACCTACCTATCTCTATCTATCTATCTACCTACCTACCTATCTGTATTTATCTATCTATCTACCTACCTATCTGTATCTATCTACCTACCTATCTCTATCTATCTATCTACCTACCTACCTACCTATCTGTATTTATCTATCTATCTACCTACCTATCTGTATCTATCTACCTACCTACCTATCTCTATCTATCTATCTACCTACCTACCTATCTGTATCTATCTATCTACCTACCTACCTATCTGTATCTATCAATCTACCTACCTACATATCTGTATCTATCAATCTACATACCTACCTATCTGTATCTATCATTCTACCTACCTACCTATCTCTATCTATCTATCTACCTACCTACCTATATCTATCTATCTACCTACCTACCTACCTATCTGTATTTATCTATCTATCTACCTACCTATCTGTATCTATCTACCTACCTACCTATCTCTATCTATCTATCTACCTACCTACCTATCTCTATCTATCAATCTACCTACCTACCTATCTGTATTTATCTATCTACCTACCTACCTTTCTCTATCTATCTATCTACCTACCTACCTATCTGTATTTATCTATCTATCTACCTACCTATCTGTATCTACCTACCTACCTACCTATCTGTATCTATCTATCTACCTACCTACCTACCTATCTGTATCTATCCATCTACCTACCTATCTCTATCTATCTATCTATCTACCTACCTACCTATCTGTATCTATCTATCTACCTACCTACCTACCTATCTGTATCTATCAATCTACTTACCTACCTATCTGTAACTATCATTCTACATACCTACCTATCTCTATCTATCTATCTACCTACCTACCTATCTGTATTTATCTATCTACCTACCTACCTATCTGTATCTATCTATCTACCTACCTATCTCTATCTATCTATCTATCTATCTACCTACCTACCTATCTGTATCTATCTATCCACCTACCTACCTACCTATCTGTATCTATCAATCTACATACCTACCTATCTGTATCTATCAATCTACTTACCTACCTATCTGTAACTATCATTCTACATACCTACCTATCTCTATCTATCTATCTACCTACCTACCTATCTGTATTTATCTATCTACCTACCTACCTATCTGTATCTATCTATCTACCTACCTATCTATCTGTATCTATCAATCTACCTACCTACCTATCTCTATCTATCTATCTACCTACCTAACTATCTCTATCTATCTACCTACCTACCTACGTATCTGTATTTATCTATCTATCTACCTACCTATCTGTATCTATCTACCTACCTACCTATCTCTATCTATCTATCTACCTACCTACCTATCTGTATCTATCTATCTACCTACCTAGCTATCTGTATCTGTCAATCTACCTACCTACCTATCTGTATCTATCAATCTACTTACCTACCTATCTGTATCTATCATTCTACATACCTACCTATCTCTATCTATCTACCTACCTACCTACCTATCTGTATTTATCTATCTACCTACCTACCTATCTGTATCTATCTATCTACCTACCTACCTATCTGTATCTATCAATCTACCTACCTACCTATCTGTATCTATCAATCTACCTACCTACCTATCTGTATCTATCAATCTACCTACCTACCTATCTGTATCTATCTATCTACCTACCTACCTATCTGTATCTATCAATCTACATACCTACCTATCTCTATCTATCTATCTACCTACCTACCTATCTGTATTTATCTATCTTCCTACCTACCTATCTGTATCTATCTATCTACCTACCTACCTATCTGTATCTATCTATTTACCTACCTACCTATCTCTATCTACCTACCTACCTACCTATCTGTATTTATCTATCTACCTACCTACCTATCTCTATCAATCTATCTACCTACCTACCTATCTATATCTATCTATCTACCTACCAACCTATCTGTATCTATCAATCTACCTACCTACCTATCTTTAGCTATCTACCTACCTACCTATCTGTATCTATTAATCTACCTACCTACCTATCTGTATCTATCAATCTACATACCTACCTATCTGTATCTATCATTCTACATACCTACCTATCTCTATCTATCTATCTATCTACCTACCTACCTATCTGTATTTATCTATCTATCTACCTACCTATCTGTATCTATCTACCTACCTACCTATCTCTATCTATCTACCTACCTACCTACGTATCTGTATTTATCTATCTATCTACCTACCTATCTGTATCTATCTATCTACCTACCTACCTATCTGTATCTATCAATCTACCTACCTACCTATCTGTATCTATCAATCTACCTACCTACCTATCTGTATCTATCAATCTACCTACCTACCTATCTGTATCTATCTATCTACCTACCTACCTATCTGTATCTATCAATCTACATACCTACCTATCTCTATCTATCTATCTACCTACCTACCTATCTGTATTTATCTATCTACCTACCTACCTATCTGTATCTATCTATCTACCTACCTACCTATCTGTATCTATCTATTTACCTACCTACCTATCTCTATCTACCTACCTACCTACCTATCTGTATTTATCTATCTACCTACCTACCTATCTCTATCAATCTATCTACCTACCTACCTATCTATATCTATCTATCTACCTACCAACCTATCTGTATCTATCAATCTACCTACCTACCTATCTTTAGCTATCTACCTACCTACCTATCTGTATCTATCAATCTACCTACCTACCTATCTGTATCTATCAATCTACATACCTACCTATCTGTATCTATCATTCTACATACCTACCTATCTCTATCTATCTATCTACCTACCTACCTATCTGTATTTATCTATCTATCTACCTACCTATCTGTATCTATCTACCTACCTACCTATCTCTATCTATCTATCTACCTACCTACCTATCTGTATCTATCAATCTACCTACCTACCTATATGTATCTATCAATCTACATACCTACCTATCTGTATCTATCATTCTACCTACCTACCTATCTCTATCTATCTACCTACCTACCTACGTATCTGTATTTATCTATCTATCTACCTACCTATCTGTATCTATCTACCTACCTACCTATCTCTATCTATCTATCTACCTACCTACCTATCTGTATCTATCTATCTACCTACCTAGCTATCTGTATCTGTCAATCTACCTACCTACCTATCTGTATCTATCAATCTACTTACCTACCTATCTGTATCTATCATTCTACATACCTACCTATCTCTATCTATCTACCTACCTACCTACCTATCTGTATTTATCTATCTACCTACCTACCTATCTGTATCTATCTATCTACCTACCTACCTATCTGTATCTATCAATCTACCTACCTACCTATCTGTATCTATCAATCTACCTACCTACCTATCTGTATCTATCTATCTACCTACCTACCTATCTGTATCTATCAATCTACATACCTACCTATCTCTATCTATCTATCTACCTACCTACCTATCTGTATTTATCTATCTACCTACCTACCTATCTGTATCTATCTATCTACCTACCTACCTATCTGTATCTATCTATTTACCTACCTACCTATCTCTATCTACCTACCTACCTACCTATCTGTATTTATCTATCTACCTACCTACCTATCTCTATCAATCTACCTACCTACCTACCTATCTATATCTATCTATCTACCTACCAACCTATCTGTATCTATCAATCTACCTACCTACCTATCTTTAGCTATCTACCTACCTACCTATCTGTATCTATTAATCTACCTACCTACCTATCTGTATCTATCAATCTACATACCTACCTATCTGTATCTATCATTCTACATACCTACCTATCTCTATCTATCTATCTACCTACCTACCTATCTGTATTTATCTATCTATCTACCTACCTATCTGTATCTATCTACCTACCTACCTATCTCTATCTATCTATCTACCTACCTACCTATCTGTATCTATCAATCTACCTACCTACCTATCTGTATCTATCAATCTACATACCTACCTATCTGTATCTATCATTCTACCTACCTACCTATCTCTATCTATCTATCTACCTACCTACCTATCTCTATCTATCTACCTACCTACCTACCTATCTGTATTTATCTATCTATCTACCTACCTATCTGTATCTATCTACCTACCTACCTATCTCTATCTATCTATCTACCTACCTACCTATCTCTATCTATCTACCTACCTACCTACCTATCTGTATCTATCTACCTACCTACCTACCTATCTGTATTTATCTATCTATCTACCTACCTATCTGTATCTATCTACCTACCTACCTATCTCTATCTATCTATCTATCTACCTACCTACCTATCTCTATCTATCAATCTACCTACCTACCTATCTGTATTTATCTATCTACCTACCTACCTTTCTCTATCTATCTATCTACCTACCTACCTATCTGTATTTATCTATCTATCTACCTACCTATCTGTATCTATCTACCTACCTATCTATCTCTATCTATCTATCTACTTACCTACCTATCTCTATCTATCTATCTACCTACCTACCTATCTCTATCTATCTATCTACCTACCAACCTATCTGTATTTATCTATCTACCTACCTACCTTTCTCTATCTATCTATCTACCTACCTACCTATCTGTATCTATCTATCTATCTACCTACCTATCTGTATCTATCTATCTACCTACCTACCTATCTGTATCTATCAATCTACCTACCTAACTATCTGTAGATATCTACCTACCTACCTATCTGTATCTATCAATCTACCTACCTACCTATCTCTATCTATCTATCTACCTACCTACCTATCTGTATCTATCTATCTACCTACCTACCTATCTGTATCTATCAATCTACCTACCTACCTATCTCTATCTATCTATCTACCTACCTACCTATCTCTATCTATCTTTCTACCTACCTATCTGTATTTATCTATCTACCTACCTACCTATCTCTATCAATCTATCTACCTACCTACCTATCTATATCTATCTATCTACCTACCTACCTATCTGTATCTATCAATCTACCTACCTACCTATCTTTAGCTATCTACCTACCTACCTATCTGTATCTATCAATCTACCTACCTACCTATCTGTATCTATCAATCTACATACCTACCTATCTGTATCTATCATTCTACATACCTACCTATCTCTATCTATCTATCTACCTACCTACCTATCTGTATTTATCTATCTATCTACCTACCTATCTGTATCTATCTACCTACCTACCTATCTCTATCTATCTATCTACCTACCTACCTACCTATCTGTATTTATCTTTCTATCTACCTACCTATCTGTATCTATCTACCTACCTACCTATCTCTATCTATCTATCTACCTACCTACCTATCTGTATCTATCTATCTACCTACCTACCTATCTGTATCTATCAATCTACCTACCTACCTATCTGTATCTATCAATCTACATACCTACCTATCTGTATCTATCATTCTACCTACCTACCTATCTCTATCTATCTATCTATCTACCTACCTACCTATATCTATCTATCTACCTACCTACCTACCTATCTGTATTTATCTATCTATCTACCTACCTATCTGTATCTATCTACCTACCTACCTATCTCTATCTATCTATCTACATACCTACCTATCTCTATCTATCAATCTACCTACCTACCTATCTGTATTTATCTATCTACCTACCTACCTTTCTCTATCTATCTATCTACCTACCTACCTATCTGTATTTATCTATCTATCTACCTACCTATCTGTATCTACCTACCTACCTACCTATCTGTATCTATCTATCTACCTACCTACCTACCTATCTGTATCTATCCATCTACCTACCTATCTCTATCTATCTATCTATCTACCTACCTACCTATCTGTATCTATCTATCTACCTACCTACCTACCTATCTGTATCTATCAATCTACTTACCTACCTATCTGTAACTATCATTCTACATACCTACCTATCTCTATCTATCTATCTACCTACCTACCTATCTGTATTTATCTATCTACCTACCTACCCATCTGTATCTATCTATCTACCTACCTATCTCTATCTATCTATCTATCTACCTACCTACCTATCTGTATCTATCTATCCACCTACCTACCTACCTATCTGTATCTATCAATCTACCTACCTACCTATCTGTATCTATCAATCTACTTACCTACCTATCTGTAACTATCATTCTACATACCTACCTATCTCTATCTATCTATCTACCTACCTACCTATCTGTATTTATCTATCTACCTACCTACCTATCTGTATCTATCTATCTACCTACCTATCTATCTGTATCTATCAATCTACCTACCTACCTATCTCTATCTATCTATCTACCTACCTAACTATCTCTATCTATCTACCTACCTACCTACGTATCTGTATTTATCTATCTATCTACCTACCTATCTGTATCTATCTACCTACCTACCTATCTGTATCTATCTATCTACCTACCTAGCTATCTGAATCTATCTATCTACCTACCTAGCTATCTGTATCTGTCAATCTACCTACCTACCTATCTGTATCTATCAATCTACTTACCTACCTATCTGTATCTATCTACCTACCTACCTACCTATCTGTATTTATCTATCTACCTACCTACCTATCTGTATCTATCTATCTACCTACCTACCTATCTGTATCTATCAATCTACCTACCTACCTATCTGTATCTATCAATCTACCTACCTACCTATCTGTATCTATCAATCTACCTACCTACCTATCTGTATCTATCTATCTACCTACCTACCTATCTGTATCTATCAATCTACATACCTACCTATCTCTATCTATCTATCTACCTACCTACCTATCTGTATTTATCTATCTACCTACCTACCTATCTGTATCTATCTATCTACCTACCTACCTATCTGTATCTATCTATTTACCTACCTACCTATCTCTATCTACCTACCTACCTACCTATCTGTATTTATCTATCTACCTACCTACCTATCTCTATCAATCTATCTACCTACCTACCTATCTATATCTATCTATCTACCTACCTACCTATCTGTATCTATCAATCTACCTACCTACCTATCTTTAGCTATCTACCTACCTACCTATCTGTATCTATTAATCTACCTACCTACCTATCTGTATCTATCAATCTACATACCTACCTATCTGTATCTATCATTCTACATACCTACCTATCTCTATCTATCTAACTACCTACCTACCTATCTGTATTTATCTATCTATCTACCTACCTATCTGTATCTATCTACCTACCTACCTATCTCTATCTATCTATCTACCTACCTACCTATCTGTATCTATCAATCTACCTACCTACCTATCTGTATCTATCAATCTACATACCTACCTATCTGTATCTATCATTCTACCTACCTACCTATCTCTATCTATCTATCTACCTACCTACCTATCTCTATCTATCTACCTACCTACCTACCTATCTGTATTTATCTATCTACCTACCTATCTGTATCTATCTACCTACCTACCTATCTCTATCTATCTATCTACCTACCTACCTATCTCTATCTATCTACCTACCTACCTACCTATCTGTATCTATCTACCTACCTACCTACCTATCTGTATTTATCTATCTATCTACCTACCTATCTGTATCTATCTACCTACCTACCTATCTCTATCTATCTATCTATCTACCTACCTACCTATCTCTATCTATATATCTACCTACCTACCTATCTGTATTTATCTATCTACCTACCTACCTTTCTCTATCTATCTATCTACCTACCTACCTATCTGTATTTATCTATCTATCTACCTACCTATCTGTATCTATCTACCTACCTATCTATCTCTATCTATCTACCTACCTACCTATCTCTATCTATCTATCTACCTACCTACCTATCTCTATCTATCTATCTACCTACCAACCTATCTGTATTTATCTATCTACCTACCTACCTTTCTCTATCTATCTATCTACCTACCTACCTATCTGTATCTATCTATCTATCTACCTACCTATCTGTATCTATCTATCTACCTACCTACCTATCTGTATCTATAAATCTACCTACCTAACTATCTGTAGATATCTACCTACCTACCTATCTGTATCTATCAATCTACCTACCTACCTATCTCTATCTATCTATCTACCTACCTACCTATCTCTATCTACCTACCTACCTACCGACCTATCTGTATTTATCTATCTATCTACCTACCTATCTGTATCTATCTACCTACCTACCTATCTGTATTTATCTATCTACCTACCTACCTATCTGTATCTATCTATCTACCTACCTATCTCTATTTATCTATCTATCTATCTACCTACCTACCTATCTGTATCTATCTATCTACCTACCTACCTACCTATCTGTATCTATCAATCTACCTACCTACCTATCTGTATCTATCAATCTACTTACCTACCTATCTGTAACTATCATTCTACATACCTACCTATCTCTATCTATCTATCTACCTACCTACCTATCTGTATTTATCTATCTACCTACCTACTTATCTGTATCTATCTATCTACCTACCTATCTATCTGTATCTATCAATCTACCTACCTACCTATCTCTATCTATCTATCTACCTACCTAACTATCTCTATCTATCTACCTACCTACCTACCTATCTGTATTTATCTATCTATCTACCTACCTATCTGTATCTATCTACCTACCTACCTATCTCTATCTATCTATCTACCTACCTACCTATCTGTATCTATCTATCTACCTACCTAGCTATCTGTATCTGTCAATCTACCTACCTACCTATCTGTATCTATCAATCTACTTACCTACCTATCTGTATCTATCATTCTACATACCTACCTATCTCTATCTATCTACCTACCTACCTACCTATCTGTATTTATCTATCTACCTACCTACCTACCTATCTGTATCTATCAACCTAGCTACCTATCTGTATCTATCAATCTACCTACCTACCTATCTGTATCTATCAATCTACCTACCTACCTATCAGTATCTATCAATCTACCTACCTACCTATCTGTATCTATCTATCTACCTACCTACCTATCTGTATCTATCAATCTACATACCTACCTATCTCTATCTATCTATCTACATACCTACCTATCTGTATTTATCTATCTACCTACCTACCTATCTGTATCTATCTATCTACCTACCTATCTATCTGTATCTATCAATCTACCTACCTACCTATCTCTATCTATCTATCTACCTACCTAACTATCTCTATCTATCTACCTACCTACCTACCTATCTGTATTTATCTATCTATCTACCTACCTATCTGTATCTATCTACCTACCTACCTATCTCTATCTATCTATCTACCAACCTACCTATCTGTATCTATCTATCTACCTACCTAGCTATCTGTATCTGTCAATCTACCTACCTACCTATCTGTATCTATCAATCTACTTACCTACCTATCTGTATCTATCAATCTACCTACCTATCTATCTGTATCTATCTATCTACCTACCTACATATCTGTATCTATCAATCTACATACTTACCTATCTCTATCTATCTATCTACCTACCTACCTATCTGTATTTATCTATCTACCTACCTACCTATCTGTAGCTATCTATCTACCTACCTACCTATCTGTATCTATCAATCTACCTACCTACCTATCTCTATCTATCTATCTACCTACCTACCTATCTCTATCTATCTACCTACCTACCTACCTATCTGTATTTATCTATCTATCTACCTACCTATCTGTATCTATCTACCTACCTCTCTCTCTATCTATCTATCTACCTACCTACCTATCTCTATCTATCTATCTACCTACCTACCTATCTGAATTTATCTATCTACCTACCTACCTTTCTCTATCTATCTATCTACCTACCTACCTATCTGTATCTATCTATCTACCTACCTCCCTATCTGTATCTATCAATCTACCTACCTACCTATGTCTATCTATCTACCTACCTACCTATCTCTATCTATCTATCTACCTACCTACCTATCTGTATCTATCAATCTACATACCTACCTATCTCTATCTATCTATCTACCTACCTACCTATCTGTATTTATCTATCTACCTACCTACCTATCTGTATCTATCTATCTACCTACCTACCTATCTGTATCTATCAATCTACCTACCAACCTATTTCTATCTATCTATCTACCTACCTACCTATCTCTATCTATCTACCTACCTACCTACCTATCTGTATTTATCTATCTATCTACCTACCTTTCTCTATCTATATACCTACCTACCTATCTCTATCTATCTATCTACCTACCTACCTATCTGTATTTATCTATCTATCTACCTACCTATCTGTATCTATCTACCTACCTACCTATCTCTATCTATCTATCTACCTACCTACCTATCTGTATATATCTATCTACCTACCTACCTTTCTCTATCTATCTATCTAACTACCTACCTATCTGTATCTATTTATCTACCTACCTACCTATCTGTATCTATCAATCTACCTACCTACCTATGTCTATCTATCTACCTACCTACCTATCTCTATCTATATATCTATCTATCTACCTACCTACCTATCTCTATCTATCAATCTACATACCTACCTATCTCTATCTATCTATCTACCTACCTACCTATCTGTATTTATCTATCTACCTACCTACCTATCTGTATCTATCTATCTACCTATCTTCCTATCTGTATCTATCAATCTACCTACCTAACTATCTCTATCTATCTATCTATCTATCTATCTATCTACCTACATACCTATCTCTATCTATCTACCTACCTACCTACCTATCTGTATTTATCTATCTATCTACCTACCTATCTGTATCTATCTACCTACCTCTCTATCTATCTATCTACCTACCTACCTTTCTCTATCTATCTATCTACCTACCTACCTATCTGTATTTATCTATCTATCTACCTACCTATCTGTATCTATCTACCTACCTACCTATCTCTATCTATCTATCTACCTACCTACATATCTGTATCTATCAATCTACTTACCTACCTATCTGTATCTATCAATCTACATACCTACCTATCTGTATCTATCATTCTACCTACCTACCTATCTCTATCTATCTATCTACCTACCTACCTATCTCTATCTATCTACCTACCTACCTACCTATCTGTATTTATCTATCTATCTACCTACCTATCTGTATCTATCTACCTACCTACCTATCTCTATCTATCTATCTACCTACCTACCTATCTCTATCTATCAATCTACCTACCTACCTATCTGTATTTATCTATCTACCTACCTACCTTTCTCTATCTATCTATCTACCTACCTACCTATCTGTATTTATCTATCTATCTACCTACCTATCTGTATCTACCTACCTACCTACCTATCTGTATCTATCAATCTACCTACCTACCTATCTGTATCTATCAATCTACTTACCTACCTATCTGTAACTATCATTCTACATACCTACCTATCTCTATCTATCTATCTACCTACCTACCTATCTGTATTTATCTATCTACCTACCTACCTATCTGTATCTATCTATCTACCTACCTATCTCTATTTATCTATCTATCTATCTACCTACCTACCTATCTGTATCTATCTATCTACCTACCTACCTACCTATCTGTATCTATCAATCTACCTACCTACCTATCTGTATCTATCAATCTACTTACCTACCTATCTGTAACTATCATTCTACATACCTACCTATCTCTATCTATCTATCTACCTACCTACCTATCTGTATTTATCTATCTACCTACCTACCTATCTGTATCTATCTATCTACCTACCTATCTATCTGTATCTATCAATCTACCTACCTACCTATCTGTATCTATCTACCTACCTACCTATCTCTATCTATCTATCTACCTACCTACCTATCTGTATCTATCTATCTACCTACCTAGCTATCTGTATCTGTCAATCTACCTACCTACCTATCTGTATCTATCAATCTACTTACCTACCTATCTGTATCTATCATTCTACATACCTACCTATCTCTATCTATCTACCTACCTACCTACCTATCTGTATTTATCTATCTACCTACCTACCTCTCTGTATCTATCTACCTACCTACCTATCTGTATCTATCAATCTACCTACCTACCTATCAGTATCTATCAATCTACCTACCTACCTATCTGTATCTATCTATCTACCTACCTACCTATCTGTATCTATCAATCTACATACCTACCTATCTCTATCTATCTATCTACCTACCTACCTATCTGTATTTATCTATCTACCTACCTACCTATCTGTATCTATCTATCTACCTACCTATCTATCTGTATCTATCAATCTACCTACCTACCTATCTCTATCTATCTATCTACCTACCTAACTATCTCTATCTATCTACCTACCTACCTACCTATCTGTATTTATCTATCTATCTACCTACCTATCTGTATCTATCTACCTACCTACCTATCTGTATCTATCTATCTACCTACCTACCTATCTGTATCTATCTATCTACCTACCTAGCTATCTGTATCTGTCAATCTACCTACCTACCTATCTGTATCTATCAATCTACTTACCTACCTATCTGTATCTATCAATCTACCTACCTACCTATCTGTATCTATCTATCTACCTACCTACATATCTGTATCTATCAATCTACATACTTACCTATCTCTATCTATCTATCTACCTACCTACCTATCTGTATTTATCTATCTACCTACCTACCTATCTGTAGCTATCTATCTACCTACCTACCTATCTGTATCTATCAATCTACCTACCTACCTATCTCTATCTATCTATCTACCTACCTACCTATCTCTATCTATCTACTTACCTACCTACCTATCTGTATTTATCTATCTACCTACCTACCTATCTCTATCTATCTATCTACCTACCTACCTATCTGTATCTATCTATCTACCTACCTACGTATCTGTATCTATCAATCTACCTACCTACCTATCTCTATCTATCTATCTACCTACCTACCTATCTCTATCTATCTACCTACCTACCTATCTGTATTTATCTATCTACCTACCTACCTATCTCTATCAATCTATCTACCTACCTACCTATCTATATCTATCTATCTACCTACCTACCTATCTGTATCTATCAATCTACCTACCTACCTATCTTTAGCTATCTACCTACCTACCTATCTGTATCTATCAATCTACCTACCTACCTATCTGTATCTATCAATCTACATACCTACCTATCTGTATCTATCATTCTACATACCTACCTATCTCTATCTATCTATCTACCTACCTACCTATCTGTATTTATCTATCTATCTACCTACCTATCTGTATCTATCTACCTACCTACCTATCTCTATCTATCTATCTACCTACCTACCTACCTATCTGTATTTATCTATCTATCTACCTACCTATCTGTATCTATCTACCTACCTACCTATCTCTATCTATCTATCTACCTACCTACCTATCTGTATCTATCTATCTACCTACCTACCTATCTGTATCTATCAATCTACCTACCTACCTATCTGTATCTATCAATCTACATACCTACCTATCTGTATCTATCATTCTACCTACCTACCTATCTCTATCTATCTATCTACCTACCTACCTATATCTATCTATCTACCTACCTACCTACCTATCTGTATTTATCTATCTATCTACCTACCTATCTGTATCTATCTACCTACCTACCTATCTCTATCTATCAATCTACCTACCTACCTATCTTTAGCTATCTACCTACCTACCTATCTGTATCTATTAATCTACCTACCTACCTATCTGTATCTATCAATCTACATACCTACCTATCTGTATCTATCATTCTACATACCTACCTATCTCTATCTATCTATCTACCTACCTACCTATCTGTATTTATCTATCTATCTACCTACCTATCTGTATCTATCTACCTACCTACCTATCTCTATCTATCTATCTACCTACCTACCTATCTGTATCTATCAATCTACCTACCTACCTATCTGTATCTATCAATCTACATACCTACCTATCTGTATCTATCATTCTACCTACCTACCTATCTCTATCTATCTATCTACCTACCTACCTATCTCTATCTATCTACCTACCTACCTACCTATCTGTATTTATCTATCTATCTACCTACCTATCTGTATCTATCTACCTACCTACCTATCTCTATCTATCTATCTACATACCTACCTATCTCTATCTATCTACCTACCTACCTACCTATCTGTATCTATCTACCTACCTACCTACCTATCTGTATTTATCTATCTACCTACCTATCTGTATCTATCTACCTACCTACCTACCTATCTCTATCTATCTATCTATCTACCTACCTACCTATCTCTATCTATCAATCTACCTACCTACCTATCTGTATTTATCTATCTACCTACCTACCTTTCTCTATCTATCTATCTACCTACCTACCTATCTGTATTTATCTATCTATCTACCTACCTATCTGTATCTATCTACCTACCTATCTATCTCTATCTATCTATCTACCTACCTACCTATCTCTATCTATCTATCTACCTACCTACCTATCTCTATCTATCTATCTACCTACCAACCTATCTGTATTTATCTATCTACCTACCTACCTTTCTCTATCTATCTATCTACCTACCTACCTATCTGTATCTATCTATCTATCTACCTACCTATCTGTATCTATCTATCTACCTACCTACCTATCTGTATCTATCAATCTACCTACCTAACTATCTGTAGATATCTACCTACCTACCTATCTGTATCTATCAATCTACCTACCTACCTATCTCTATCTATCTATCTACCTACCTACCTATCTGTATCTATCTATCTACCTACCTACCTATCTGTATCTATCAATCTACCTACCTACCTATCTCTATCTATCTATCTACCTACCTACCTATCTGTATTTATCTATCTACCTACCTACCTATCTCTATCAATCTATCTACCTACCTACCTATCTATATCTATCTATCTACCTACCTACCTATCTGTATCTATCAATCTACCTACCTACCTATCTTTAGCTATCTACCTACCTACCTATCTGTATCTATCAATCTACCTACCTACCTATCTGTATCTATCAATCTACATACCTACCTATCTGTATCTATCATTCTACATACCTACCTATCTCTATCTATCTATCTACCTACCTACCTATCTGTATTTATCTATCTATCTACCTACCTATCTGTATCTATCTACCTACCTACCTATCTCTATCTATCTATCTACCTACCTACCTACCTATCTGTATTTATCTATCTATCTACCTACCTATCTGTATCTATCTACCTACCTACCTATCTCTATCTATCTATCTACCTACCTACCTATCTGTATCTATCTATCTACCTACCTACCTATCTGTATCTATCAATCTACCTACCTACCTATCTGTATCTATCAATCTACATACCTACCTATCTGTATCTATCATTCTACCTACCTACCTATCTCTATCTATCTATCTACCTACCTACCTATATCTATCTATCTACCTACCTACCTACCTATCTGTATTTATCTATCTATCTACCTACCTATCTGTATCTATCTACCTACCTACCTATCTCTATCTATCAATCTACCTACCTACCTATCTTTAGCTATCTACCTACCTACCTATCTGTATCTATTAATCTACCTACCTACCTATCTGTATCTATCAATCTACATACCTACCTATCTGTATCTATCATTCTACATACCTACCTATCTCTATCTATCTATCTATCTACCTACCTACCTATCTGTATTTATCTATCTATCTACCTACCTATCTGTATCTATCTACCTACCTACCTATCTCTATCTATCTATCTACCTACCTACCTATCTGTATCTATCAATCTACCTACCTACCTATCTGTATCTATCAATCTACATACCTACCTATCTGTATCTATCATTCTACCTACCTACCTATCTCTATCTATCTATCTACCTACCTACCTATCTCTATCTATCTACCTACCTACCTACCTATCTGTATTTATCTATCTATCTACCTACCTATCTGTATCTATCTACCTACCTACCTATCTCTATCTATCTATCTACATACCTACCTATCTCTATCTATCTACCTACCTACCTACCTATCTGTATCTATCTACCTACCTACCTACCTATCTGTATTTATCTATCTACCTACCTATCTGTATCTATCTACCTACCTACCTACCTATCTCTATCTATCTATCTATCTACCTACCTACCTATCTCTATCTATCAATCTACCTACCTACCTATCTGTATTTATCTATCTACCTACCTACCTTTCTCTATCTATCTATCTACCTACCTACCTATCTGTATTTATCTATCTATCTACCTACCTATCTGTATCTATCTACCTACCTATCTATCTCTATCTATCTATCTACCTACCTACCTATCTCTATCTATCTATCTACCTACCTACCTATCTCTATCTATCTATCTACCTACCAACCTATCTGTATTTATCTATCTACCTACCTACCTTTCTCTATCTATCTATCTACCTACCTACCTATCTGTATCTATCTATCTATCTACCTACCTATCTGTATCTATCTATCTACCTACCTACCTATCTGTATCTATCAATCTACCTACCTAACTATCTGTAGATATCTACCTACCTACCTATCTGTATCTATCAATCTACCTACCTACCTATCTCTATCTATCTATCTACCTACCTACCTATCTGTATCTATCTATCTACCTACCTACCTATCTGTATCTATCAATCTACCTACCTACCTATCTCTATCTATCTATCTACCTACCTACCTATCTGTATTTATCTATCTACCTACCTACCTATCTCTATCAATCTATCTACCTACCTACCTATCTATATCTATCTATCTACCTACCTACCTATCTGTATCTATCAATCTACCTACCTACCTATCTTTAGCTATCTACCTACCTACCTATCTGTATCTATCAATCTACCTACCTACCTATCTGTATCTATCAATCTACATACCTACCTATCTGTATCTATCATTCTACATACCTACCTATCTCTATCTATCTATCTACCTACCTACCTATCTGTATTTATCTATCTATCTACCTACCTATCTGTATCTATCTACCTACCTACCTATCTCTATCTATCTATCTACCTACCTACCTACCTATCTGTATTTATCTATCTATCTACCTACCTATCTGTATCTATCTACCTACCTACCTATCTCTATCTATCTATCTACCTACCTACCTATCTGTATCTATCTATCTACCTACCTACCTATCTGTATCTATCAATCTACCTACCTACCTATCTGTATCTATCAATCTACATACCTACCTATCTGTATCTATCATTCTACCTACCTACCTATCTCTATCTATCTATCTATCTACCTACCTACCTATATCTATCTATCTACCTACCTACCTACCTATCTGTATTTATCTATCTATCTACCTACCTATCTGTATCTATCTACCTACCTACCTATCTCTATCTATCTATCTACCTACCTACCTATCTCTATCTATCAATCTACCTACCTACCTATCTGTATTTATCTATCTACCTACCTACCTTTCTCTATCTATCTATCTACCTACCTACCTATCTGTATTTATCTATCTATCTACCTACCTATCTGTATCTACCTACCTACCTACCTATCTGTATCTATCTATCTACCTACCTACCTACCTATCTGTATCTATCCATCTACCTACCTATCTCTATCTATCTATCTATCTACCTACCTACCTATCTGTATCTATCTATCTACCTACCTACCTACCTATCTGTATCTATCAATCTACTTACCTACCTATCTGTAACTATCATTCTACATACCTACCTATCTCTATCTATCTATCTACCTACCTACCTATCTGTATTTATCTATCTACCTACCTACCTATCTGTATCTATCTATCTACCTACCTATCTCTATCTATCTATCTATCTACCTACCTACCTATCTGTATCTATCTATCCACCTACCTACCTACCTATCTGTATCTATCAATCTACCTACCTACCTATCTGTATCTATCAATCTACATACCTACCTATCTGTAACTATCATTCTACATACCTACCTATCTCTATCTATCTATCTACCTACCTACCTATCTGTATTTATCTATCTACCTACCTACCTATCTGTATCTATCTATCTACCTACCTATCTATCTGTATCTATCAATCTACCTACCTACCTATCTCTATCTATCTATCTACCTACCTAACTATCTCTATCTATCTACCTACCTACCTACGTATCTGTATTTATCTATCTATCTACCTACCTATCTGTATCTATCTACCTACCTACCTATCTGTATCTATCTATCTACCTACCTAGCTATCTGTATCTATCTATCTACCTACCTAGCTATCTGTATCTGTCAATCTACCTACCTACCTATCTGTATCTATCAATCTACTTACCTACCTATCTGTATCTATCATTCTACATACCTACCTATCTCTATCTATCTACCTACCTACCTACCTATCTGTATTTATCTATCTACCTACCTACCTATCTGTATCTATCTATCTACCTACCTACCTATCTGTATCTATCAATCTACCTACCTACCTATCTGTATCTATCAATCTACCTACCTACCTATCTGTATCTATCAATCTACCTACCTACCTATCTGTATCTATCTATCTACCTACCTACCTATCTGTATCTATCAATCTACATACCTACCTATCTCTATCTATCTATCTACCTACCTACCTATCTGTATTTATCTATCTACCTACCTACCTATCTGTATCTATCTATCTACCTACCTACCTATCTGTATCTATCTATTTACCTACCTACCTATCTCTATCTACCTACCTACCTACCTATCTGTATTTATCTATCTACCTACCTACCTATCTCTATCAATCTATCTACCTACCTACCTATCTATATCTATCTATCTACCTACCTACCTATCTGTATCTATCAATCTACCTACCTACCTATCTTTAGCTATCTACCTACCTACCTATCTGTATCTATTAATCTACCTACCTACCTATCTGTATCTATCAATCTACATACCTACCTATCTGTATCTATCATTCTACCTACCTACCTATCTCTATCTATCTATCTACCTACCTACCTATCTCTATCTATCTACCTACCTACCTACCTATCTGTATTTATCTATCTATCTACCTATCTATCTGTATCTATCTACCTACCTACCTATCTCTATCTATCTATCTACCTACCTACCTATCTCTATCTATCTACCTACCTACCTACCTATCTGTATCTATCTACCTACCTACCTACCTATCTGTATTTATCTATCTATCTACCTACCTATCTGTATCTATCTACCTACCTACCTATCTCTATCTATCTATCTATCTACCTACCTACCTATCTCTATCTATCAATCTTCCTACCTACCTATCTGTATTTATCTATCTACCTACCTACCTTTCTCTATCTATCTATCTACCTACCTACCTATCTGTATTTATCTATCTATCTACCTACCTATCTGTATCTATCTACCTACCTATCTATCTCTATCTATCTATCTACCTACCTACCTATCTCTATCTATCTATCTACCTACCTACCTATCTCTATCTATCTATCTACCTACCAACCTATCTGTATTTATCTATCTACCTACCTACCTTTCTCTATCTATCTATCTACCTACCTACCTATCTGTATCTATCTATCTATCTACCTACCTATCTGTATCTATCTATCTACCTACCTACCTATCTGTATCTATCAATCTACCTACCTAACTATCTGTAGATATCTACCTACCTACCTATCTGTATCTATCAATCTACCTACCTCCCTATCTCTATCTATCTATCTACCTACCTACCTATCTCTATCTACCTACCTACCTACCGACCTATCTGTATTTATCTATCTATCTACCTACCTATCTGTATCTATCTACCTACCTACCTATCTGTATTTATCTATCTACCTACCTACCTATCTGTATCTATCTATCTACCTACCTATCTCTATTTATCTATCTATCTATCTACCTACCTACCTATCTGTATCTATCTATCTACCTACCTACCTACCTATCTGTATCTATCAATCTACCTACCTACCTATCTGTATCTATCAATCTACTTACCTACCTATCTGTAACTATCATTCTACATACCTACCTATCTCTATCTATCTATCTACCTACCTACCTATCTGTATTTATCTATCTACCTACCTACCTATCTGTATCTATCTATCTACCTACCTATCTATCTGTATCTATCAATCTACCTACCTACCTATCTCTATCTATCTATCTACCTACCTAACTATCTCTATCTATCTACCTACCTACCTACCTATCTGTATTTATCTATCTATCTACCTACCTATCTGTATCTATCTACCTACCTACCTATCTCTATCTATCTATCTACCTACCTACCTATCTGTATCTATCTATCTACCTACCTAGCTATCTGTATCTGTCAATCTACCTACCTACCTATCTGTATCTATCAATCTACTTACCTACCTATCTGTATCTATCATTCTACATACCTACCTATCTCTATCTATCTACCTACCTACCTACCTATCTGTATTTATCTATCTACCTACCTACCTATCTGTATCTATCTACCTACCTACCTATCTGTATCTATCAATCTACCTACCTACCTATCTGTATCTATCAATCTACCTACCTACCTATCAGTATCTATCAATCTACCTACCTACCTATCTGTATCTATCTATCTACCTACCTACCTATCTGTATCTATCAATCTACATACCTACCTATCTCTATCTATCTATCTACCTACCTACCTGTCTGTATTTATCTATCTACCTACCTACCTATCTGTATCTATCTATCTACCTACCTATCTATCTGTATCTATCAATCTACCTACCTACCTATCTCTATCTATCTATCTACCTACCTAACTATCTCTATCAATCTACCTACCTACCTACCTATCTGTATTTATCTATCTATCTACCTACCTATCTGTATCTATCTACCTACCTACCTATCTCTATCTATCTATCTACCTACCTACCTATCTGTATCTATCTATCTACCTACCTAGCTATCTGTATCTGTCAATCTACCTACCTACCTATCTGTATCTATCAATCTACTTACCTACCTATCTGTATCTATCAATCTACCTACCTATCTGTATCTATCTATCTACATACCTACATATCTGTATCTATCAATCTACATACTTACCTATCTCTATCTATCTATCTACCTACCTACCTATCTGTATTTATCTATCTACCTACCTACCTATCTGTAGCTATCTATCTACCTACCTACCTATCTGTATCTATCAATCTACCTACCTACCTATCTCTATCTATCTATCTACCTACCTACCTATCTCTATCTATCTACTTACCTACCTACCTATCTGTATTTATCTATCTACCTACCTACCTATCTCTATCTATCTATCTACCTAACTACCTATCTGTATCTATCTATCTACCTACCTACCTATCTGTATCTATCAATCTACCTACCTACCTATCTCTATCTATCTATCTACCTACCTACCTATCTCTATCTATCTACCTACCTACCTACCTATCTGTATCTATCAATCTACTTACCTACCTATCTGTAACTATCATTCTACATACCTACCTATCTCTATCTATCTATCTACCTACCTACCTATCTGTATTTATCTATCTACCTACCTACCTATCTGTATCTATCTATCTACCTACCTAACTATCTGTATCTATCAATCTACCTACCTACCTATCTCTATCTATCTATCTACCTACCTAACTATCTCTATCTATCTACCTACCTACCTACGTATCTGTATTTATCTATCTATCTACCTACCTATCTGTATCTATCTACCTACCTACCTATCTCTATCTATCAATCTACCTACCTACCTATTTCTATCTATCTATCTACCTACCTACCTATCTCTATCTATCTACCTACCTACCTACCTATCTGTATTTATCTATCTACCTACCTACCAATCTCTATCAATCTATCTACCTACCTACCTATCTATATCTATCTATCTACCTACCTACCTATCTGTATCTATCAATCTACCTACCTACCTATCTGTAGCTATCTACCTACCTACCTATCTGTATCTATCAATCTACCTACCTACCTATCTGTATCTATCAATCTACATACATACCTATCTGTATCTATCATTCTACATACCTACCTATCTCTATCTATCTATCTACCTACCTACCTATCTGTATTTATCTATCTACCTACCTACCTATCTGTATCTATCTATCTACCTACCTACCTATCTGTATCTATCAATCTACCTACCTACCTATCTCTATCTATCTATCTACCTACCTACCTATCTCTATCTATCTACCTACCTACCTACCTATCTGTATTTATCTATCTATCTACCTACCTATCTGTATCTATCTACCTACCTACCTATCTCTATCTATCTATCTACCTACCTACCTATCTGTATCTATCTACCTACCTACCTACCTACCTACCTATCTGTATCTATCAATCTACCTACCTACCTATCTGTATCTATCAATCTACTTACCTACCTATCTGTAACTATCATTCTACATACCTACCTATCTCTATCTATCTATCTACCTACCTACCTATCTGTATTTATCTATCTACCTACCTACCTATCTGTATCTATCTATCTACCTACCTACCTATCTGTATCTATCAATCTACCTACCTACCTATCTCTATCTATCTATCTACCTACCTACCTATCTCTATCTATCTACCTACCTACCTACCTATCTGTATTTATCTATCTATCTACCTACCTATCTGTATCTACCTACCTACCTACCTATCTCTATCTATCTATCTACCTACCTACCTACCTATCTGTATCTATCTATCTACCTACCTACCTATCTGTATCTGTCAATCTACCTACCTACCTATCTCTATCTATCAATCTACTTACCTACCTATCTGTATCTATCATTCTACATACCTACCTATCTCTATCTATCTACCTACCTACCTACCTATCTGTATTTATCTATCTACCTACCTACCTATCTGTATCTATCTATCTACCTACCTACCTATCTGTATCTATCAATCTACCTACCTACCTATCTGTATCTATCAATCTACCTACCTACCTATCTGTATCTATCTATCTACCTACCTACCTATCTGTATCTATCAATCTACATACCTACCTATCTCTATCTATCTATCTACCTACCTACCTATCTGTATCTATCAATCTACCTACCTACCTATCTCTATCTATCTATCTACCTACCTACCTATCTCTATCTATCTACCTACCTACCTACCTATCTGTATTTATCTATCTACCTACCTACCTATCTCTATCTATCTATCTACCTACCTACCTATCTGTATCTATCTATCTACCTACCTACCTATCTGTATCTATCAATCTACCTACCTTCCTATCTGTATCTATCTATCTACCTACCTACCTATCTGTATCTATCAATCTACATATCTACCTATCTCTATCTATATATCTACCTACCTACCTATCTCTATTTATCTATCTACTTACCTACCTATCTGTATCTATCTACCTACCTACCTATCTGTATCTATCAATCTACCTACCTACCTATCTCTATCTATCTACCTACCTACCTATCTCTATCTATCTACCTACCTACCTATCTCTATCAATCTATCTACCTACCTACCTATCTGTATCTATCTATCTACCTACCTACCTATCTGTATCTATCAATCTACCTACCTACCTATCTGTAGCTATCTACCTACCTACCTATCTGTATCTATCAATCTACCTACCTACCTATCTGTATCTATCAATCTACATAGCTACCTATCTGTATCTATCATTCTACATACCTACCTATCTCTATCTATCTATCTACCTACCTACCTATCTGTATTTATCTATCTACCTACCTACCTATCTGTATCTATCTACCTACCTACCTACCTATCTGTATCTATTAATCTACCTACCTACCTATCTCTATCTATCTATCTACCTACCTACCTATCTCTATCTATCTATCTATCTACCTACCTACCTATCTCTATCTATCTACCTACCTACCTACCTATCTGTATTTATCTATCTACCTACCTACCTATCTGTATCTATCTATCTATCTACCTACCTATCTGTATCTATCTATCTACCTACCTAACTATCTGTATCTATCAATCTACCTACCTAACTATCTGTAGCTATCTACCTACCTACCTATCTGTATCTATCTATCTACCTACCTACCTATCTGTATCTATCAATCTACCTACCTACCTATCTCTATCTATCTATCTACCTACCTACCTATCTCTATCTATCTACCTACCTACCTACCTATCTGTATTTATCTATCTACCTACCTACCTATCTGTATCTATCTATCTACCTACCTACCTATCTGTATCTATCTATCTACCTACCTACCTATCTGTATCTATCAATCTACCTACCTACCTATCTGTATGTGTCAATCTACCTACCTATCTATCTGTATCTATCATTCTACTTACCTACCTATCTGTATCTATCATTCTACATACCTACCTATCTCTATCTATCTACCTACCTACCTACCTATCTGTATTTATCTATCTAACTACCTACCTATGTGTATCTATCTACCTACCTACCTATCTCTATCTATCTATCTACCTACCTACCTATCTGTATCTATCTATCTACCTACCTACCTATCTGCATCTGTCAATCTACCTACCTATCTATGTGTATCTACCAATCTACCTACCTACCTATCTCTATCTATCTACCTACCTACCTACCTATCTGTATTTATCTATCTATCTACCTACCTATCTGTATCTACCTACCTACCTACCTATCTCTATCTATCTATCTACCTACCTACCTACCTATCTGTATCTATCTATCTACCTACCTACCTATCTGTATCTGTCAATCTACCTACCTACCTATCTCTATCTATCAATCTACTTACCTACCTATCTGTATCTATCATTCTACATACCTACCTATCTCTATCTATCTACCTACCTACCTACCTATCTGTATTTATCTATCTACCTACCTACCTATCTGTATCTATCTATCTACCTACCTACCTATCTGTATCTATCAATCTACCTACCTACCTATCTGTATCTATCAATCTACCTACCTACCTATCTGTATCTATCTATCTACCTACCTACCTATCTGTATCTATCAATCTACATACCTACCTATCTCTATCTATCTATCTACCTACCTACCTATCTGTATCTATCAATCTACCTACCTACCTATCTCTATCTATCTATCTACCTACCTACCTACCTATCTCTATCTATCTACCTACCTACCTACCTATCTGTATTTATCTATCTACCTACCTACCTATCTCTATCTATCTATCTACCTACCTATCTGTATCTATCTATCTACCTACCTACCTATATGTATCTATCAATCTACCTACCTACCTATCTGTAGCTATCTACCATCCTACCTATCTGTATCTATCTAATTATCTACCTACCTACCTATCTGTAATTATCTATCTACCTACCTACCTATCTGTATCTATCAATCTACCTACCTACCTATCTGTATTTATCTACCATCCTACCTATCTGTATCTATCTATCTACCTACCTACCTATCTGTATCTATCAATCTACCTACCTACCTATCTCTATCTATCTATCTACCTACCTACCTATCTCTATCTATCTACCTACCTACCTATCAGTATTCATCTATCTATCTACCTACCTATCTGTATCTATCTACCTACCTACCTATCTCTATCTATATATCTACCTACCTACCTATCTGTATCTATCTACCTACCTACCTACCTATCTGTATCTATCAATCTACCTACCTACCTATCTGAATCTATCAATCTATTTACCTACCTATCTGTATCTATCATTCTACATACCTACCTATCTCTATCTATCTATCTACCCACCTACCTATCTGTATTTATCTATATACCTACCTACCTCTCTGTACCTATCTATCTACCTACCTACCTATCTGTATCTATCAATCTACCTACCTACCTATCTCTATCTATCTATCTACCTACCTACCTATCTCTATCTATCTTTCTATCTACCTACCTACCTATCTGTATTTATCTATCTATCTACCTACCTATCTCTATCTATCTACCTACCTACCTATCTCTATCTATCTATCTACCTACCTACCTATCTGTATCTATCTATCTACCTACCTACCTATCTGTATCTATCAATCTACTTTCCTACCTATCTGTATCTATCATTCTACATACCTACCTATCTCTATCTATGTATCTACCTACCTACCTATCTCTATTTATCTATCTACCTACCTACCTATCTGTATCTATCTATCTACCTACCTACCTATCTGTATCTATCAATCTACCTACCTACCTATCTCTATCTATCTATCTAGCTACCTACCTATCTCTATCTATCTACCTACCTACCTACCTATCTGTATTTATCTATCTATCTACCTACCTATCTGTATCTATCTACCTACCTACCTATCTCTATCTATCTATCTACCTACCTACCTATCTGTATCTATCTATCTACCTACCTACCTATCTGTATCTATCAATCTACCTACCTACCTATCTGTATCTATCAATCTACTTACCTACCTATCTGTATCTATCATTCTACATACCTACCTATCTCTATCTATCTATCTATCTACCTACCTATCTGTATTTATCTATCTACCTACCTACCTATCTGTACCTATCTATCTACCTACCTAGCTATATGTATCTATCAATCTACCTACCTACCTATCTCTATCTATCTACCTACCTACCAATCTCTATCTATCTACCTACCTACCTACCTATCTGTATTTATCTATCTATCTACCTACCTATCTGTATCTATCTACCTACCTACCTATCTCTATCTATCTATCTACCTACCTACCTATCTGTATCTATCTATCTACCTACCTACCTATCTGTATCTATCAATCTACCTACCTACGTATCTGTATCTATCAATCTACTTACCTACCTATCTGTATCTATCATTCTACATACCTACCTATCTCTATCTATGTATCTACCTACCTACCTATCTCTATTTATCTATCTACCTACCTACCTATCTGTATCTATCTATCTACCTACCTACCTATCTGTATCTATCAATCTACCTACCTACCTATCTCTATCTATCTATCTACCTACCTACCTATCTCTATCTATCTACCTACCTACCTACCTATCTGTATTTATCTATCTATCTACCTACCTATCTGTATCTATCTACCTACCTACCTATCTCTATCTATCTATCTACCTACCTACCTATCTGTATCTATCTACCTACCTACCTACCTACCTACCTATCTGTATCTATCAATCTAGCTACCTACCTATCTGTATCTATCAATCTACTTACCTACCTATCTGTAACTATCATTCTACATACCTACCTATCTCTATCTATCTATCTACCTACCTACCTATCTGTATTTATCTATCTACCTACCTACCTATCTGTATCTATCTATCTACCTACCTACCTATCTGTATCTATCAATCTACCTACCTACCTATCTCTATCTATCTATCTACCTACCTACCTATCTCTATCTATCTACCTACCTACCTACCTATCTGTATTTATCTATCTATCTACCTACCTATCTGTATCTACCTACCTACCTACCTATCTCTATCTATCTATCTACCTACCTACCTACCTATCTGTATCTATCTATCTACCTACCTACCTATCTGTATCTGTCAATCTACCTACCTACCTATCTCTATCTATCAATCTACTTACCTACCTATCTGTATCTATCATTCTACATACCTACCTATCTCTATCTATCTACCTACCTACCTACCTATCTGTATTTATCTATCTACCTACCTACCTATCTGTATCTATCTATCTACCTACCTACCTATCTGTATCTATCAATCTACCTACCTACCTATCTGTATCTATCAATCTACCTACCTACCTATCTGTATCTATCTATCTACCTACCTACCTATCTGTATCTATCAATCTACATACCTACCTATCTCTATCTATCTATCTACCTACCTACCTATCTGTATCTATCAATCTACCTACCTACCTATCTCTATCTATCTATCTACCTACCTACCTATCTCTATCTATCTACCTACCTACCTACCTATCTGTATTTATCTATCTACCTACCTACCTATCTCTATCTATCTATCTACCTACCTACCTATCTGTATCTATCTATCTACCTACCTTCCTATCTGTATCTATCTATCTACCTACCTACCTATCTGTATCTATCAATCTACATACCTACCTATCTCTATCTATATATCTACCTACCTACCTATCTCTATTTATCTATCTACTTACCTACCTATCTGTATCTATCTACCTACCTACCTATCTGTATCTATCAATCTACCTACCTACCTATCTCTATCTATCTACCTACCTACCTATCTCTATCTATCTACCTACCTACCTATCTCTATCAATCTATCTACCTACCTACCTATCTGTATCTATCTATCTACCTACCTACCTATCTGTATCTATCAATCTACCTACCTACCTATCTGTAGCTATCTACCTACCTACCTATCTGTATCTATCAATCTACCTACCTACCTATCTGTATCTATCAATCTACATAGCTACCTATCTGTATCTATCATTCTACATACCTACCTATCTCTATCTATCTATCTACCTACCTACCTATCTGTATTTATCTATCTACCTACCTACCTATCTGTATCTATCTACCTACCTACCTACCTATCTGTATCTATTAATCTACCTACCTACCTATCTCTATCTATCTATCTACCTACCTACCTATCTCTATCTATCTATCTATCTATCTACCTACCTACCTATCTCTATCTATCTACCTACCTACCTACCTATCTGTATTTATCTATCTACCTACATACCTATCTGTATCTATCTATCTATCTACCTACCTATCTGTATCTATCTATCTACCTACCTACCTATCTGTATCTATCAATCTACCTACCTAACTATCTGTAGCTATCTACCTACCTACCTATCTGTATCTATCTATCTACCTACCGACCTATCTGTATCTATCAATCTACCTACCTACCTATCTCTATCTATCTATCTACCTACCTACCTATCTCTATCTATCTACCTACCTACCTACCTATCTGTATTTATCTATCTACCTACCTACATATCTGTATCTATCTATCTACCTACCTACCTATCTGTATCTATCTATCTACCTACCTACCTATCTGTATCTATCAATCTACCTACCTACCTATCTGTATGTGTCAATCTACCTACCTATCTATCTGTATCTATCATTCTACTTACCTACCTATCTGTATCTATCATTCTACATACCTACCTATCTCTATCTATCTACCTACCTACCTACCTATCTGTATTTATCTATCTAACTACCTACCTATGTGTATCTATCTACCTACCTACCTATCTCTATCTATCTATCTACCTACCTACCTATCTGTATCTATCTATCTACCTACCTACCTATCTGTATCTGTCAATCTACCTACCTATCTATGTGTATCTATCAATCTACTTACCTACCTATCTGTTTCTATCATTCTACATACCTACCTATCTCTATCTATCTACCTACCTACCTACCTATCTGTATTTATCTATCTACCTACCTACCTATCTGTATCTATCTATCTACCTACCTACCTATCTGTATCTATCTATCTACCTACCTACCTATCTGTATTTATCTATCTAACTACCTACCTATCTGTATCTATCTATCTACCTACCTACCTATCTGTATCTATCAATCTACCTACCTACCTATCTGTATCTATCAATCTACCTACCTACCTATCTGTATCTATCTATCTACCTACCTACCTATCTGTATCTATCAATCTACCTACCTACCTATTTCTATCTATCTATCTACCTACCTACCAATCTCTATCTATCTACCTACCTACCTACCTATCTGTATTTATCTATCTACCTACCTACCAATCTCTATCAATCTATCTACCTACCTACCTATCTATATCTATCTATCTACCTACCTACCTATCTGTATCTATCAATCTACCTACCTACCTATCTGTAGCTATCTACCTACCTACCTATCTGTATCTATCATTCTACATACCTACCTATCTCTATCTATCTATCTACCTACCTACCTATCTGTATTTATCTATCTACCTACCTACCTATCTGTATCTATCAATCTACCTACCTACCTATCTCTATCTATCTATCTACCTACCTACCTATCTCTATCTATCTATCTACCTACCTACCTACCTATCTGTATTTATCTATCTATCTACCTACCTATCTGTATCTATCTACCTACCTACCTATCTCTATCTATCTATCTACCTACCTACCTATCTGTATCTATCTACCTACCTACCTACCTACCTACCTATCTGTATCTATCAATCTACCTACCTACCTATCTGTATCTATCAATCTACTTACCTACCTATCTGTAACTATCATTCTACATACCTACCTATCTCTATCTATCTATCTACCTACCTACCTATCTGTATTTATCTATCTACCTACCTACCTATCTGTATCTATCTATCTACCTACCTACCTACCTATCTGTATCTATCAATCTACCTACCTACCTATCTCTATCTATCTATCTACCTACCTACCTATCTCTATCTATCTACCTACCTACCTACCTATCTGTATTTATCTATCTATCTACCTACCTATCTGTATCTACCTACCTACCTACCTATCTCTATCTATCTATCTACCTACCTACCTACCTATCTGTATCTATCTATCTACCTACCTACCTATCTGTATCTGTCAATCTACCTACCTACCTATCTCTATCTATCAATCTACTTACCTACCTATCTGTATCTATCATTCTACATACCTACCTATCTCTATCTATCTACCTAGCTACCTACCTATCTGTATTTATCTATCTACCTACCTACCTATCTGTATCTATCTATCTACCTACCTACCTATCTGTATCTATCAATCTACCTACCTACCTATCTGTATCTATCAATCTACCTACCTACCTATCTGTATCTATCTATCTACCTACCTACCTATCTGTATCTATCAATCTACATACCTACCTATCTCTATCTATCTATCTACCTACCTACCTATCTGTATCTATCAATCTACCTACCTACCTATCTCTATCTATCTATCTACCTACCTACCTACCTATCTCTATCTATCTACCTACCTACCTACCTACCTATCTGTATTTATCTATCTACCTACCTACCTATCTCTATCTATCTATCTACCTACCTATCTGTATCTATCTATCTACCTACCTACCTATCTGTATCTATCAATCTACCTACCTACCTATCTGTAGCTATCTAACATCCTACCTATCTGTATCTATCTAATTATCTACCTACCTACCTATCTGTATCTATCTATCTACCTACCTACCTATCTGTATCTATCAATCTACCTACCTACCTATCTGTATTTATCTACCATCCTACCTATCTGTATCTATCTATCTACCTACCTACCTATCTGTATCTATCTATCTACCTACCTACCTATCTCTATCTATCTACCTACCTACCTATCAGTATTCATCTATCTATATACCTACCTATCTGTATCTATCTACCTACCTACCTATTTCTATCTATATATCTACCTACCTACCTATCTGTATCTATCTACGTACCTACCTACCTATCTGTATCTATCAATCTACCTACCTACCTATCTGAATCTATCAATCTATTTACCTACCTATCTGTATCTATCATTCTACATACCTACCTATCTCTATCTATCTATCTACCCACCTACCTATCTGTATTTATCTATATACCTACCTACCTCTCTGTACCTATCTATCTACCTACCTACCTATCTGTATCTATCAATCTACCTAGCTACCTATTTCTATCTATCTATCTACCTACCTACCTATCTCTATCTATCTTTCTATCTACCTACCTACCTATCTGTATTTATCTATCTATCTACCTACCTATCTCTATCTATCTACCTACCTACCTATCTCTATCTATCTATCTACCTACCTACCTATCTGTATCTATCTATCTACCTACCTACCTATCTGTATCTATCAATCTACTTTCCTACCTATCTGTATCTATCATTCTACATACCTACCTATCTCTATCTATCTATCTACCTACCTACCTATCTCTATTTATCTATCTACCTACCTACCTATCTGTATCTATCTATCTACCTACCTACCTATCTGTATCTATCAATCTACCTACCTACCTATCTCTATCTATCTATCTAGCTACCTACCTATCTCTATCTATCTACCTACCTACCTACCTATCTGTATTTATCTATCTATCTACCTACCTATCTGTATCTATCTACCTACCTACCTATCTCTATCTATCTATCTACCTACCTACCTATCTGTATCTATCTATCTACCTACCTACCTATCTGTATCTATCAATCTACCTACCTACCTATCTGTATCTATCAATCTACTTACCTACCTATCTGTATCTATCATTCTACATACCTACCTATCTCTATCTATCTATCTATCTATCTACCTACCTATCTGTATTTATCTATCTACCTACCTACCTATCTGTACCTATCTATCTACCTACCTAGCTATATGTATCTATCAATCTACCTACCTACCTATCTCTATCTATCTACCTACCTACCTATCTCTATCTATCTACCTACCTACCTACCTATCTGTATTTATCTATCTATCTACCTACCTATCTGTATCTATCTACCTACCTACCTATCTCTATCTATCTATCTACCTACCTACCTATCTGTATCTATCTATCTACCTACCTACCTATCTGTATCTATCAATCTACCTACCTACGTATCTGTATCTATCAATCTACTTACCTACCTATCTGTATCTATCATTCTACATACCTACCGATCTCTATCTATCTATCTACCTACCTACCTATCTCTATTTATCTATCTACCTACCTACCTATCTGTTTCTATCTATCTACCTACCTACCTATCTGTATCTATCAATCTACCTACCTACCTATCTCTATCTATCTATCTACCTACCTACCTATCTCTATCTATCTACCTACCTATCTGTATCTATCATTCTACATACCTACCTATCTCTATCTATCTATCTACCTACCTACCTATCTGTATTTATCTATCTACCTACCTACCTATCTGTACCTATCTATCTACCTACCTACCTATCTCTATCTATCAATCTACCTACCTACCTATCTCTATCTATCTATCTATCTACCTACCTACCTATCTCTATCTATCTACCTACCTACCTATCTGTATTTATCTATCTATCTACCTACCTATCTGTATCTATCTACCTACCTACCTATCTCTATCTATCTATCTACCTACCTACCTATCTGTATCTATCTATCTACCTACCTACCTATCTGTATCTATCAATCTACCTACCTACCTATCTGTATCTATCAATCTACTTACCTACCTATCTGTATCTATCATTCTACATACCTACCTAACTCTAGCTATCTATCTACCTACCTACCTACCTGTATTTATCTATCTACCTACCTACCTATCGGTATCTATCTATCTACCTACCTACCTATGTGTATCTATCAATCTACCTACCTACCTATCTCTATCTATCTATCTACCTACCTACCTATCTCTATCTATCTACCTACCTACCTACCTATCTGTATTTATCTATCTATCTACCTACCTATCTGTATCTATCTACCTACCTACCTATCTCTATCTATCTATCTACCTACCTACCTATCTCTATCTATCTATCTACCTACCTACCTATCTCTATTTATCTATCTACCTACCTACCTTTCTCTATCTATCTATCTACCTACCTACCTATCTGTATTTATCTATCAACCTACCTACCTATCTGTATCTATCTATCTACCTACCTACCTATCTCTACCTATCTATCTACCTACCTACCTATCTCTATCTATCTACCTACCTACCTACCTATCTGTATTTATCTATCTATCTACCTACCTATCTGTATCTATCTACCTACCTACCTATCTCTATCTATCTATCTACCTACCTACCTATCTCTATCTATCTATCTGCCTACCTACCTATCTGTATTTATCTATCTACCTACCTACCTTTCTCTATCTATCTATTTACCTACCTACCTATCTGTATCTATCAATCTACCTACCTACCTATCTCTATCTATCTATCTACCTACCTACCTATCTCTATCTATCTACCTACCTACCTACCTATCTGTATTTATCTATCTATCTACCTACCTATCTGTATCTATCTACCTACCTACCTATATCTATCTATCTATCTACCTACCTACCTATCTCTATCTATCTACCTACCTACCTATCTGTATTTATCTATCTACCTACCTACCTTTCTCTATCTATCTATCTATCTATCTACCTTCCTACCTATCTGTATCTATCTATCTACCTACCTACCTATCTGTATCTATCAATCTACCTACCTACCTATGTCTATCTATCTACCTACCTACCTATCTCTATCTATCTATCTACCTACCTACCTATCTGTATCTATCAATCTACATACCTACCTATCTCTATCTATCTATCTACCTGCCTACCTATCTGTATCTATCTATCTACCTACCTATCTGTATCTATCAATCTACCTACCTACCTATCTGTATCTATCAATCTACTTACCTACCTATCTGTATCTATCATTCTACATACCTACCTATCTCTATCTATCTATCTACCTACCTACCTATCTGTATTTATCTATCTACCTACCTACCGATCTGTACCTATCTATCTACCTACCTACCTATCTCTATCTATCAATCTACCTTCCTACCTATCTCTATCTATCTATCTACCTACCTACCTATCTCTATCTATCTACCTACCTACCTACCTATCTGTATTTATCTATCTATCTACCTACCTATCTGTATCTATCTACCTACCTACCTATCTCTATCTATCTACCTACCTACCTACCTATCTGTATTTATCTATCTATCTACATACCTATCTGTATCTATCTACCTACCTACCTACCTATCTCTATCTATCTATCTACCTACCTACCTATCTGTATCTATCTACCTACCTACCTATCTGTATCTATCAATCTACCTACCTACCTATCTGTATCTATCAATCTACTTACCTACCTATCTGTATCTATCATTCTACATACCTACCTATCTCTATCTATCTATCTACCTACCTACCTATCTGTATTTATCTATCTACCTACCTACCTATCTGTATCTATCTATCTACATACCTACCTATCTGTATCTATCAATCTACCTACCTACCTATCTCTATCTATATATCTACCTACCTACCTATCTCTATCTATCTACCTACCTACCTACCTATCTGTATTTATCTATCTATCTACCTACCTATCTGTATCTATCTACCTACCTACCTATCTCTATCTATCTACCTACCTACCTACCTATCTCTACCTATCTACCTACCTACCTATCTGTATTTATCTATCTACCTACCTACCTTTCTCTATCTATCTATCTACCTACCTATCTGTATCTATCAATCTACCTACCTACCTATCTGTATCTATCAATCTATATACCTACCTATCTGTATCTATCATTCTACATACTTACCTATCTCTATCTATCTATCTACCTAACTACCTATCTGTATTTATCTATCTACCTACCTACCTATCTGTATCTATCTATCTACCTACCTACCTATCTGTATCTATCAATCTACCTACCTACCTATCTCTATCTATCTATCTACCTACCTACCTATCTCTATCTATCTACCTACCTACCTACCTATCTCTATTTATCTATCTACCTACCTACCTTTCTCTATCTATCTATCTACCTACCTACCTATCTGTATTTATCTATCAACCTACCTACCTATCTGTATCTATCTATCTACCTACCTACCTATCTCTATCTATCTATCTACCTACCTACCTATCTCTATCTATCTACCTACCTACCTACCTATCTGTATTTATCTATCTATCTACCTACCTATCTGTATCTATCTACCTACCTACCTATCTCTATCTATCTATCTACCTACCTACCTATCTCTATCTATCTACCTACCTACCTACCTATCTGTATTTATCTATCTATCTACCTACCTATCTGTATCTATCTACCTACCTACCTATCTCTATCTATCTATCTACCTACCTACCTATCTCTATCTATCTATCTGCCTACCTACCTATCTGTATTTATCTATCTACCTACCTACCTTTCTCTATCTATCTATCTACCTACCTACCTATCTGTATCTATCAATCTACCTACCTACCTATCTCTATCTATCTATCTACCTACCTACCTATCTCTATCTATCTACCTACCTACCTACCTATCTGTATTTATCTATCTATCTACCTACCTATCTGTATCTATCTACCTACCTACCTATATCTATCTATCTATCTACCTACCTACCTATCTCTATCTATCTACCTACCTACCTATCTGTATTTATCTATCTACCTACCTACCTTTCTCTATCTATCTATCTATCTACCTACCTATCTGTATCTATCTATCTACCTACCTACCTATCTGTATCTATCAATCTACCTACCTACCTATGTCTATCTATCTACCTACCTACCTATCTCTATCTATCTATCTACCTACCTACCTATCTGTATCTATCAATCTACATACCTACCTATCTCTATCTATCTATCTACCTGCCTACCTATCTGTATCTATCTATCTACCTACCTATCTGTATCTATCAATCTACCTACCTACTTATCTGTATCTATCAATCTACTTACCTACCTATCTGTATCTATCATTCTACATACCTACCTATCTCTATCTATCTATCTACCTACCTACCTATCTGTATTTATCTATCTACCTACCTACCGATCTGTACCTATCTATCTACCTACCTACCTATCTGTATCTATCAATCTACCTACCTACCTATCTCTATCTATCTATCTACCTACCTACCTATCTCTATCTATCTACCTACCTACCTACCTATCTTTATTTATCTATCTATCTACCTACCTATCTGTATCTATTTACCTACCTACCTATCTCTATCTATCTACCTACCTACCTACCTATGGGTATTTATCTATCTATCTACATACCTATCTGTATCTATCTACCTACCTACCTACCTATCTCTATCTATCTATCTACCTACCTACCTATCTGTATCTATCTATCTACCTACCTACCTATCTGTATCTATCAATCTACCTACCTACCTATCTGTATCTATCAATCTACTTACCTACCTATCTGTATCTATCATTCTACATACCTACCTATCTCTATCTATCTATCTACCTACCTACCTATCTGTATTTATCTATCTACCTACCTACCTATCTGTATCTATCTATCTACATACCTACCTATCTGTATCTATCAATCTACCTACCTACCTATCTCTATCTATATATCTACCTACCTACCTATCTCTATCTATCTACCTACCTACCTACCTATCTGTATTTATCTATCTATCTACCTACCTATCTGTATCTATCTACCTACCTACCTATCTCTATCTATCTACCTACCTACCTACCTATCTCTATCTATCTACCTACCTACCTATCTGTATTTATCAATCTACCTACCTACCTTTCTCTATCTATCTATCTACCTACCTATCTGTATCTATCAATCTACCTACCTACCTATCTGTATCTATCAATCTATATACCTACCTATCTGTATCTATCATTCTACATACCTACCTATCTCTATCTATCTATCTACCTAACTACCTATCTGTATTTATCTATCTACCTACCTACCTACCTATCTGTATCTATCTATCTACCTACCTACCTATCTGTATCTATCAATCTACCTACCTACCTATCTCTATCTATCTATCTACCTACCTACCTATCTCTATCTATCTACCTACCTACCTACCTATCTGTATCTATCAATCTACCTACCTACCTATCTGTATCTATCAATCTAGTTACCTACCTATCTGTAACTATCATTCTACATACCTACTTATCTCTATCTATCTATCTACCTACCTACCTATCTGTATTTATCTATCTACCTATGTACCTATCTGTATCTATCTATCTACCTACCTACCTATCTGTATCTATCAATCTACCTACCTACCTATCTCTATCTATCTACCTACCTAACTATCTCTATCTATCTACCTACCTACCTACCTATTTGTATTTATCTATCTATCTACCTACCTATCTGTATCTATCTACCTACCTACCTATCTCTATCTATCTATCTACCTACCTACCTATCTGTATCTATCTATCTACCTACCTACCTATCTGTATCTGTCAATCTACCTACCTACCTATCTGTATCTATCAATCTACTTACCTACCTATCTGTATCTATCATTCTACATACCTACCTATCTCTATCTATCTGCCTACCTACCTACCTATCTGTATTTATCTATCTACCTACCTACCTATCTGTATCTATCTATCTACCTACCTACCTATCTGTATCTATCATTCTACATACCTACCTATCTCTATCTATCTATCTACCTACCTACCTATCTGTATTTATCTATCTACCTACCTACCTATCTGTATCTATCTATCTACCTACCTACCTATCTGTATCTATCTATCTACCTACCTACCTATCTCTATCTATCTACCTACCTATATGTATTTATCTATCTATCTACCTACCTATCTGTATCTATCTACCTACCTACCTATCTCTATCTATCTATCTACCTACCTACCTATCTGTATTTATCTACCTACCTGCCTACCTATCTGTATCTATCTATCTACCTACCTACCTATCTGTATCTATCAATCTACCTACCTACCTATCTGTATCTATCTATCTACCTACCTACCTATCTCTATCTATCTACCTACCTACCTACCTATCTGTATTTATCTATCTACCTACCTACCTATCTCTATCTATCTATCTACCTACCTACCTATCTGTATCTATCTATCTACCTACCTACCTATCTGTATCTATCAATCTACCTACCTACCTATCTGTAGCTATCTACCTACGTACCTATCTGTATCTATCAATCTACCTACCTACCTATCTGTATCTGTCAATCTACTTACCTACCTATCTGTATCTATCATTCTACATACCTACCTATCTCTATCTATCTATCTACCTACCTACCTATCTGTATTTATCTACCATCCTACCTATCTGTATCTATCTATCTACCTACCTACCTATCTGTATCTATCAATCTACCTACCTACCTATCTCTATCTATCTATCTACCTACCTACCTATCTCTATCTATCTACCTACCTACCTATCAGTATTTATCTATCTATATACCTACCTATCTGTATCTATCTACCTACCTACCTATCTCTATCTATATATCTACCTACCTACCTATCTGTATCTATCTACCTACCTACCTACCTATCTGTATCTATCAATCTACCTACCTACCTATCTGAATCTATCAATCTACTTACCTACCTATCTGTATCTATCATTCTACATACCTACCTATCTCTATCTATCTATCTACCCACCTACCTATCTGTATTTATCTATATACCTACCTACCTATCTGTACCTATCTATCTACCTACCTACCTATCTGTATCTATCAATCTACCTACCTACCTATCTCTATCTATCTATCTACCTACCTACCTATCTCTATCTATCTTTCTATCTACCTACCTACCTATCTGTATTTATCTATCTATCTACCTACCTATCTGTATCTATCTACCTACCTACCTATCTCTATCTATCTATCTACCTACCTACCTATCTGTATCTATCTATCTACCTACCTACCTATCTGTATCTATCAATCTACTTTCCTACCTATCTGTATCTATCATTCTACATACCTACCTATCTCTATCTATCTATCTACCTACCTACCTATCTCTATTTATCTATCTACCTACCTACCTATCTGTATCTATCTATCTACCTACCTACCTATCTGTATCTATCAATCTACCGACCTACCTATCTCTATCTATCTATCTAGCTACCTACCTATCTCTATCTATCTACCTACCTACCTACCTATCTGTATTTATCTATCTATCTACCTACCTATCTGTATCTATCTACCTACCTACCTATCTCTATCTATCTATCTACCTACCTACCTATCTGTATCTATCTATCTACCTACCTACCTATCTGTATCTATCAATCTACCTACCTACCTATCTGTATCTATCAATCTACTTACCTACCTATCTGTATCTATCATTCTACATACCTACCTATCTCTATCTATCTATCTATCTATCTATCTATCTATCTACCTACCTATCTGTATTTATCTATCTACCTACCTACCTATCTGTACCTATCTATCTACCTACGTAGCTATATGTATCTATCAATCTACCTACCTACCTATCTCTATCTATCTATCTACCTACCTACCTATCTCTATCTATCTACCTACCTACCTACCTACCTATCTGTATTTATCTATCTATCTACCTACCTATCTGTATCTATCTACCTACCTACCTATCTCTATCTATCTATCTACCTACCTACCTATCTGTATCTATCTATCTACCTACCTACCTATCTGTATCTATCAATCTACCTACCTACCTATCTGTATCTATCAATCTACTTACCTACCTATCTGTATCTATCATTCTACATACCTACCTATCTCTATCTATCTATCTATCTATCTATCTATCTATCTATCTATCTATCTATCTACCTACCTATCTGTATTTATCTATCTACCTACCTACCTATCTGTACCTATCTATCTACCTACCTAGCTATATGTATCTATCAATCTACCTACCTACCTATCTCTATCTATCTATCTACCTACCTACCTATCTCTATCTATCTACCTACCTACCTACCTATCTGTATTTATCTATCTATCTACCTACCTATCTGTATCTATCTACCTACCTACCTATCTCTATCTATCTATCTACCTACCTACCTATCTGTATCTATCTATCTACCTACCTACCTATCTGTATCTATCAATCTACCTACCTACGTATCTGTATCTATCAATCTACTTACCTACCTATCTGTATCTATCATTCTACATACCTACCTATCTCTATCTATCTATCTACCTACCTACCTATCTCTATTTATCTATCTACCTACCTACCTATCTGTTTCTATCTATCTACCTACCTACCTATCTGTATCTATCAATCTACCTACCTACCTATCTCTATCTATCTATCTACCTACCTACCTATCTCTATCTATCTACCTACCTACCTATCTGTATTTATCTATCTACCTACCTACCTATCTGTATCTATCATTCTACATACCTACCTATCTCTATCTATCTATCTACCTACCTACCTATCTCTATTTATCTATCTACCTACCTACCTATCTGTTTCTATCTATCTACCTACCTACCTATCTGTATCTATCAATCTACCTACCTACCTATCTTTATCTATCTATCTACCTACCTACCTATCTGTATCTATCAATCTACCTACCTACCTATCTGTATTTATCAATCTACTTACCTACCTATCTGTATCTATCATTCTACATACCTACCTATCTCTATCTATCTATCTACCTACCTACCTATCTCTATTTATCTATCTACCTACCTACCTATCTGTATCTATCTATCTACCTACCTACCTATCTGTATCTATCAATCTACCTACCTACCTATCTCTATCTATCTATCTACCTACCTACCTATCTCTATCTATATACCAACCTACCTACCTATCTGTATTTATCTATCTATCTACCTACCTATCTGTAACTATCTACCTACCTAGCTATCTCTATCTATCTATCTACCTGCATACCTATCTGTATGTATCTATCTACCTACCTACCTACCTGTATCTATCAATCTACCTACCTACCTATCTGTATCTATCAATCTACTTACCTACCTATCTGTATCTATCATTCTACATACCTACCTATCTCTATCTATCTATCTACCTACCTACCTATCTGTATTTATCTATCTACCTACCTACCTATCTGTACCTATCTATCTACCTACCTACCTATCTGTATCTATCAATCTACCTACCTACCTATCTCTATCTATCTATCTACCTACCTGCCTATCTCTATCTATCTACCTACCTACCTACCTACCTACCTATCTGTATTTATCTATCTATCTACCTACCTATCTGTATCTATCTACCTACCTACCTATCTCTATCTATCTATCTACCTACCTACCTATCTGTATCTATCTATCTACCTACCTAACTATCTGTATCTATCAATCTACCTACCTACCTATCTGTATCTATCAATCTACTTACCTACCTATCTGTATCTATCATTCTACATACCTACCTATCTCTATCTATCTATCTACCTACCTACCTATCTGTATTTATCTATCTACCTACCTACCTATCGGTATCTATCTATCTACCTACCTACCTATGTGTATCTATCAATCTACCTACCTACCTATCTCTATCTATCTATCTACCTACCTACCTATCTCTATCTATCTACCTACCTACCTACCTATCTGTATTTATCTATCTACCTACCTACCTATCTCTATCTATCTATCTACCTACCTACCTATCTCTATCTATCTATCTGCCTACCTACCTATCTGTATTTATCTATCTACCTACCTACCTTTCTCTATCTATCTATCTACCTACCTACCTATCTGTATTTATCTATCTACCTACCTACCTATCTGTATCTATCTATCTACCTACCTACCTATCTCTATCTATCTATCTACCTACCTACCTATCTCTATCTATCTACCTACCTACCTACCTATCTGTATTTATCTATCTACCTACCTATCTGTATCTATCTACCTACCTACCTATCTCTATCTATCTATCTACTTACCTACCTATCTGTATCTATCTATCTACCTACCTACCTATCTGTATCTATCAATCTACCTACCTACCTATCTGTATCTATCAATCTACTTACCTACCTATCTGTATCTATCATTCTACATACCTACCTATCTCTATCTATCTATCTACCTACCTACCTATCTGTATTTATCTATCTACCTACCTACCTATCGGTATCTATCTACCTACCTACCTACCTATGTGTATCTATCAATCTACCTACCTACCTATCTCTATCTATCTATCTACCTACCTACCTATCTCTATCTATCTACCTACCTACCTACCTATCTGTATTTATCTATCTATCTACCTACCTATCTGTATCTATCTACCTACCTACCTATCTCTATCTATCTATCTACCTACCTACCTATCTCTATCTATCTATCTGCCTACCTACCTATCTGTATTTATCTATCTACCTACCTACCTTTCTCTATCTATCTATCTACCTACCTACCTATCTGTATCTATCAATCTACCTACCTACCTATCTTTATCTATCTATCTACCTACCTACCTATCTCTATCTATCTACCTACCTACCTACCTATCTGTATTTATCTATCTATCTACCTACCTATCTGTATCTATCTACCTACCTACCTATCTCTATCTATCTATCTACCTACCTACCTATCTGTATCTATCTATCTACCTACCTACCTATCTGTATCTATCAATCTACCTACCTACCTATCTGTATCTATCAATCTACTTACCTACCTATCTGTATCTATCATTCTACATACCTACCTATCTCTATCTATCTATCTATCTATCTATCTATCTATCTATCTATCTATCTACCTACCTATCTGTATTTATCTATCTACCTACCTACCTATCTGTACCTATCTATCTACCTACGTAGCTATATGTATCTATCAATCTACCTACCTACCTATCTCTATCTATCTATCTACCTACCTACCTATCTCTATCTATCTACCTACCTACCTACCTATCTGTATTTATCTATCTATCTACCTACCTATCTGTATCTATCTACCTACCTACCTATCTCTATCTATCTATCTACCTACCTACCTATCTGTATCTATCTATCTACCTACCTACCTATCTGTATCTATCAATCTACCTACCTACCTATCTGTATCTATCAATCTACTTACCTACCTATCTGTATCTATCATTCTACATACCTACCTATCTCTATCTATCTATCTATCTATCTATCTATCTATCTATCTATCTATCTATCTATCTATCTATCTATCTATCTACCTACCTATCTGTATTTATCTATCTACCTACCTACCTATCTGTACCTATCTATCTACCTACCTAGCTATATGTATCTATCAATCTACCTACCTACCTATCTCTATCTATCTATCTACCTACCTACCTATCTCTATCTATCTACCTACCTACCTACCTATCTGTATTTATCTATCTATCTACCTACCTATCTGTATCTATCTACCTACCTACCTATCTCTATCTATCTATCTACCTACCTACCTATCTGTATCTATCTATCTACCTACCTACCTATCTGTATCTATCAATCTACCTACCTACGTATCTGTATCTATCAATCTACTTACCTACCTATCTGTATCTATCATTCTACATACCTACCTATCTCTATCTATCTATCTACCTACCTACCTATCTCTATTTATCTATCTACCTACCTACCTATCTGTTTCTATCTATCTACCTACCTACCTATCTGTATCTATCAATCTACCTACCTACCTATCTCTATCTATCTATCTACCTACCTACCTATCTCTATCTATCTACCTACCTACCTATCTGTATTTATCTATCTACCTACCTACCTATCTGTATCTATCATTCTACATACCTACCTATCTCTATCTATCTATCTACCTACCTACCTATCTCTATTTATCTATCTACCTACCTACCTATCTGTTTCTATCTATCTACCTACCTACCTATCTGTATCTATCAATCTACCTACCTACCTATCTTTATCTATCTATCTACCTACCTACCTATCTGTATCTATCAATCTACCTACCTACCTATCTGTATTTATCAATCTACTTACCTACCTATCTGTATCTATCATTCTACATACCTACCTATCTCTATCTATCTATCTACCTACCTACCTATCTCTATTTATCTATCTACCTACCTACCTATCTGTATCTATCTATCTACCTACCTACCTATCTGTATCTATCAATCTACCTACCTACCTATCTCTATCTATCTATCTACCTACCTACCTATCTCTATCTATATACCAACCTACCTACCTATCTGTATTTATCTATCTATCTACCTACCTATCTGTAACTATCTACCTACCTAGCTATCTCTATCTATCTATCTACCTGCATACCTATCTGTATGTATCTATCTACCTACCTACCTACCTGTATCTATCAATCTACCTACCTACCTATCTGTATCTATCAATCTACTTACCTACCTATCTGTATCTATCATTCTACATACCTACCTATCTCTATCTATCTATCTACCTACCTACCTATCTGTATTTATCTATCTACCTACCTACCTATCTGTACCTATCTATCTACCTACCTACCTATCTGTATCTATCAATCTACCTACCTACCTATCTCTATCTATCTATCTACCTACCTGCCTATCTCTATCTATCTACCTACCTACCTACCTACCTACCTATCTGTATTTATCTATCTATCTACCTACCTATCTGTATCTATCTACCTACCTACCTATCTCTATCTATCTATCTACCTACCTACCTATCTGTATCTATCTATCTACCTACCTAACTATCTGTATCTATCAATCTACCTACCTACCTATCTGTATCTATCAATCTACTTACCTACCTATCTGTATCTATCATTCTACATACCTACCTATCTCTATCTATCTATCTACCTACCTACCTATCTGTATTTATCTATCTACCTACCTACCTATCGGTATCTATCTATCTACCTACCTACCTATGTGTATCTATCAATCTACCTACCTACCTATCTCTATCTATCTATCTACCTACCTACCTATCTCTATCTATCTACCTACCTACCTACCTATCTGTATTTATCTATCTACCTACCTACCTATCTCTATCTATCTATCTACCTACCTACCTATCTCTATCTATCTATCTGCCTACCTACCTATCTGTATTTATCTATCTACCTACCTACCTTTCTCTATCTATCTATCTACCTACCTACCTATCTGTATTTATCTATCTACCTACCTACCTATCTGTATCTATCTATCTACCTACCTACCTATCTCTATCTATCTATCTACCTACCTACCTATCTCTATCTATCTACCTACCTACCTACCTATCTGTATTTATCTATCTACCTACCTATCTGTATCTATCTACCTACCTACCTATCTCTATCTATCTATCTACTTACCTACCTATCTGTATCTATCTATCTACCTACCTACCTATCTGTATCTATCAATCTACCTACCTACCTATCTGTATCTATCAATCTACTTACCTACCTATCTGTATCTATCATTCTACATACCTACCTATCTCTATCTATCTATCTACCTACCTACCTATCTGTATTTATCTATCTACCTACCTACCTATCGGTATCTATCTACCTACCTACCTACCTATGTGTATCTATCAATCTACCTACCTACCTATCTCTATCTATCTATCTACCTACCTACCTATCTCTATCTATCTACCTACCTACCTACCTATCTGTATTTATCTATCTATCTACCTACCTATCTGTATCTATCTACCTACCTACCTATCTCTATCTATCTATCTACCTACCTACCTATCTCTATCTATCTATCTGCCTACCTACCTATCTGTATTTATCTATCTACCTACCTACCTTTCTCTATCTATCTATCTACCTACCTACCTATCTGTATCTATCAATCTACCTACCTACCTATCTTTATCTATCTATCTACCTACCTACCTATCTCTATCTATCTACCTACCTACCTACCTATCTGTATTTATCTATCTATCTACCTACCTATCTGTATCTATCTACCTACCTACCTATCTCTATCTATCTATCTACCTACCTACCTATCTCTATCTATCTATCTACCTACCTACCTATCTGTATTTATCTATCTACCTACCTACCTTTCTCTATCTATCTATCTATCTATCTACCTACCTACCTATCTGTATCTATCTATCTACCTACCTACCTATCTGTATCTATCAATCTACCTACCTACCTATGTCTATCTATCTACCTACCTACCTATCTCTATCTATCTATCTACCTACCTATCTATCTGTATCTATCAATCTACATACCTACATATCTCTATCTATCTATCTACCTGCCTACCTATCTGTATCTATCTATCTACCTACCTATCTGTATCTATCAATCTACCTACCTACCTATCTGTATCTATCAATCTACTTACCTACCTATCTGTATCTATCATTCTACATACCTACCTATCTCTATCTATCTATCTACCTACCTACCTATCTGTATTTATCTATCTAGCTACCTACCGATCTGTACCTATCTATCTACCTACCTACCTATCTGTATCTATCAATCTACCTACCTACCTATCTCTATCTATCTATCTACCTACCTACCTATCTCTATCTATCTACCTACCTACCTACCTATCTGTATTTATCTATCTATCTACCTACCTATCTGTATCTATCTACCTACCTACCTATCTCTATCTATCTATCTACCTACCTACCTATCTGTATCTATCTACCTACCTACCTACCTATCTGTATCTATCAATCTACCTACATACCTATCTGTATCTATCAATCTACTTACCTACCTATCTGTATCTATCATTCTACATACCTACCTATCTCTATCTATCTATCTACCTACCTACCTATCTGAATTTATCTATCTATCTACCTACCTATCTGTATCAATCTACCTACCTACCTATCTCTATCTATCTATCTACCTACCTACCTATCTGTATCTATCTATCTACCTACCTACCTATCTGTATCTATCAATCTACCTACCTACCTATCTCTATCTATCTATCTACCTACCTACCTATCTCTATCTATCTATCTACCTACCTACCTATCTGTATCTATCTATCTACCTACCTACCTATCTGTATCTATCAATCTACCTACCTACCTATCTGTATCTATCAATCTACTTACCTACCTATCTGTATCTATCATTCTACATACCTACCTATCTCTATCTATCTATCTACCTACCTACCTATCTGTATTTATCTATCTACCTACCTACCTATCTGTATCTATCTATCTACCTACCTACCTATCTGTATCTATCAATCTACCTACCTACCTATCTCTATCTATATATCTACCTACCTACCTATCTCTATCTATCTACCTACCTACCTACCTATGTGTATTTATCTATCTATCTACCTACCTATCTGTATCTATCTACCTACCTACCTATCTCTATCTATCTACCTACCTACCTACCTACCTATCTCTATCTATCTACCTACCTACCTTTCTGTATTTATCTATCTACCTACCTACCTTTCTCTATCTATCTATCTACCTACCTACCTATCTGTATCTATCAATCTACATACCTACCTATCTGTATCTATCAATCTATATACCTACCTATCTGTATCTATCATTCTACATACCTACCTATCTCTATCTATCTATCTACCTAACTACCTATCTGTATTTATCTATCTACCTACCTACCTATCTGTATCTATCTATCTACCTACCTACCTATCTGTATCTATCAATCTACCTACCTACCTATCTCTATCTATCTATCTATCTATCTACCTACCTACCTATCTCTATCTATCTACCTACCTACCTACCTATCTGTATCTATCAATCTACCTACCTACCTATCTGTATCTATCAATCTACTTACCTACCTATCTGTATCTATCATTCTACATACCTACCTATCTCTATCTATCTATCTACCTACCTACCTATCTGTATTTATCTATCTACCTACCTACCTATCTGTACCTATCTATCTACCTACCTACCTATCTGTATCTATCAATCTACCTACCTACCTATCTCTATCTATCTATCTACCTACCTACCTATCTCTATCTATCTACCTACCTACCTACCTATCTGTATTTATCTATCTATCTACCTACCTATCTGTATCTATCTACCTACATACCTATCTCTATCTATCTATCTAACTACCTACCTATCTGTATCTATCTATCTACCTACCTACCTATCTGTATCTATCAATCTACCTACCTACCTATCTGTATCTATCAATCTACTTACCTACCTATCTGTATCATCATTCTACATACCTACCTAACTCTATCTATCTATCTACCTACCTACCTATCTGTATTTATCTATCTACCTACCTACCTATCGGTATCTATCTATCTACCTACCTACCTATGTGTATCTATCAATCTACCTACCTACCTATCTCTATCTATCTACCTACCTACCTACCTATCTCTATCTATCTACCTACCTACCTACCTATCTGTATTTATCTATCTATCTACCTACCTATCTGTATCTATCTAACTACCTACCTATCTCTATCTATCTACCTACCTACCTACCTATCTCTATCTATCTACCTACCTACCTATCTGTATTTATCTATCTACCTACCTACCTTTCTCTATCTATCTATCTACCTACCTACCTATCTGTATCTATCAATCTACCTACCTACCTATCTGTATCTATCAATCTATATACCTACCTATCTGTATCTATCATTCTACATACCTACCTATCTCTATCTATCTATCTACCTAACTACCTATCTGTATTTATCTATCTACCTACCTACCTATCTGTATCTATCTATCTACCTACCTACCTATCTGTATCTATCAATCTACCTACCTACCTATCTCTATCTATCTATCTATCTACCTACCTACCTATCTCTATCTATCTACCTACCTACCTACCTATCTGTATCTATCAATCTACCTACCTACCTATCTGTATCTATCAATCTACTTACCTACCTATCTGTATCTATCATTCTACATACCTACCTATCTCTATCTATCTATCTACCTACCTACCTATCTGTATTTATCTATCTACCTACCTACCTATCTGTACCTATCTATCTACCTACCTACCTATCTGTATCTATCAATCTACCTACCTACCTATCTCTATCTATCTATCTACCTAACTACCTATCTCTATCTATCTACCTACCTACCTACCTATCTGTATTTATCTATCTATCTACCTACCTATCTGTATCTATCTACCTACCTACCTATCTGTATCTATCTATCTACCTACCTACCTATCTGTATCTATCAATCTACCTACCTACCTATCTGTATCTATCAATCTACTTACCTACCTATCTGTATCTATCATTCTACATACCTACCTAACTCTATCTATCTATCTACCTACCTACCTATCTGTATTTATCTATCTACCTACCTACCTATCGGTATCTATCTATCTACCTACCTACCTATGTGTATCTATCAATCTACCTACCTACCTATCTCTATCTATCTATCTACCTACCTACCTATCTCTATCTATCTACCTACCTACCTACCTACCTATCTGTATTTATCTATCTATCTACCTACCTATCTGTATCTATCTACCTACCTACCTATCTCTATCTATCTATCTACCTACCTACCTATCTCTATCTATCTATCTGCCTACCTACCTATCTGTATTTATCTATCTACCTACCTACCTTTCTCTATCTATCTATCTACCTACCTACCTATCTATATTTATCTATCTACCTACCTACCTATCTCTATCTATCTATCTACCTACCTACCTATCTCTATCTATCTACCTACCTACCTACCTATCTGTATTTATCTATCTATCTACCTACCTATCTGTATCTATCTACCTACCTACCTATCTCTATCTATCTATCTACTTACCTACCTATCTGTATCTATCTATCTACCTACCTACCTATCTGTATCTATCAATCTACCTACCTACCTATCTGTATCTATCAATCTACTTACCTACCTATCTGTATCTATCATTCTACATACCTACCTATCTCTATCTATCTATCTACCTACCTACCTATCTGTATTTATCTATCTACCTACCTACCTATCGGTATCTATCTACCTACCTACCTATGTGTATCTATCAATCTACTTACCTATCTATCTCTATCTATCTATCTACCTACCTACCTATCTCTATCTATCTACCTACCTACCTACCTATCTGTATTTATCTATCTATCTACCTACCTATCTGTATCTATCTACCTACCTACCTATCTCTATCTATCTATCTACCTACCTACCTATCTCTATCTATCTATCTGCCTACCTACCTATCTGTATTTATCTATCTACCTACCTACCTTTCTCTATCTATCTATCTACCTACCTACCTATTTGTATCTATCAATCTACCTACCTACCTATCTCTATTTATCTATCTACCTACCTACCTATCTCTATCTATCTACCTACCTACCTACCTATCTGTATTTATCTATCTATCTACCTACCTATCTGTATCTATCTACCTACCTACCTATCTCTATCTATCTATCTACCTACCTACCTATCTCTATCTATCTATCTACCTACCTACCTATCTGTATTTATCTATCTACCTACCTACCTTTCTCTATCTATCTATCTATCTACCTACCTACCTATCTGTATCTATCTATCTACCTACCTACCTATCTGTATCTATCAATCTACCTACCTACCTATGTCTATCTATCTACCTACCTACCTATCTCTATCTATCTATCTACCTACCTACCTATCTGTATCTATCAATCTACATACCTACCTATCTCTATCTATCTATCTACCTGCCTACCTATCTGTATCTATCTATCTACCTACCTATCTGTATCTATCAATCTACCTACCTACCTATCTCTATCTATCTATCTACCTACCTACCTATCTCTATCTATCTACCTACCTACCTACCTATCTGTATTTATCTATCTATCTACCTACCTATCTGTATCTATCTACCTACCTACCTATCTCTATCTATCTATCTACCTACCTACCTATCTGTATCTATCTATCTACCTACCTACCTATCTGTATCTATCAATCTACCTACCTACCTATCTGTATCTATCAATCTACTTACCTACCTATCTGTATCTATCATTCTACATACCTACCTATCTCTATCTATCTATCTACCTACCTACCTATCTGTATTTATCTATCTATCTACCTACCTATCTGTATCAATCTACCTACCTACCTATCTCTATCTATCTATCTACCTACCTACCTATCTGTATTTATCTATCTATGTACATACCTATCTGTATCTATCTACCTACCTACCTATCTCTATCTATCTATCTACCTACCTACCTATCTGTATCTATCTATCTACCTACCTACCTATCTGTATCTATCAATCTACCTACCTACCTATCTGTATCTATCAATCTACTTACCTACCTATCTGTATCTATCATTCTACATACCTACCTATCTCTATCTATCTATCTACCTACCTACCTATCTGTATTTATCTATCTACCTACCTACCTATCTGTATCTATCTATCTACCTACCTACCTATCTGTATCTATCAATCTACCTACCTACCTATCTCAATCTATATATCTACCTACCTACCTATCTCTATCTATCTACCTACCTACCTACCTATCTCTATCTATCTACCTACCTACCTATCTGTATTTATCTATCTACCTACCTACCTTTCTCTATCTATCTATCTACCTACCTACCTATCTGTATCTATCAATCTACCTACCTACCTATCTGTATCTATCAATCTATATACCTACCTATCTGTATCTATCATTCTACATACCTACCTATCTCTATCTATCTATCTACCTAACTACCTATCTGTATTTATCTATCTACCTACCTACCTATCTGTATCTATCTATCTACCTACCTACCTATCTGTATCTATCAATCTACCTACCTACCTATCTCTATCTATCTATCTATCTACCTACCTACCTATCTCTATCTATCTACCTACCTACCTACCTATCTGTATCTATCAATCTACCTACCTACCTATCTGTATCTATCAATCTACTTACCTACCTATCTGTATCTATCATTCTACATACCTACCTATCTCTATCTATCTATCTACCTACCTACCTATCTGTATTTATCTATCTACCTACCTACCTATCTGTACCTATCTATCTACCTACCTACCTATCTGTATCTATCAATCTACCTACCTACCTATCTCTATCTATCTATCTACCTAACTACCTATCTCTATCTATCTACGTACCTACCTACCTATCTGTATTTATCTATCTATCTACCTACCTATCTGTATCTATCTACCTACCTACCTATCTGTATCTATCTATCTACCTACCTACCTATCTGTATCTATCAATCTACCTACCTACCTATCTGTATCTATCAATCTACTTACCTACCTATCTGTATCTATCATTCTACATACCTACCTAACTCTATCTATCTATCTACCTACCTACCTATCTGTATTTATCTATCTACCTACCTACCTATCGGTATCTATCTATCTACCTACCTACCTATGTGTATCTATCAATCTACCTACCTACCTATCTCTATCTATCTATCTACCTACCTACCTATCTCTATCTATCTACCTACCTACCTACCTATCTGTATTTATCTATCTATCTACCTACCTATCTGTATCTATCTACCTACCTACCTATCTCTATCTATCTATCTACCTACCTACCTATCTCTATCTATCTATCTGCCTACCTACCTATCTGTATTTATCTATCTACCTACCTACCTTTCTCTATCTATCTATCTACCTACCTACCTATCTATATTTATCTATCTACCTACCTACCTATCTCTATCTATCTATCTACCTACCTACCTATCTCTATCTATCTACCTACCTACCTACCTATCTGTATTTATCTATCTATCTACCTACCTATCTGTATCTATCTACCTACCTACCTATCTCTATCTATCTATCTACTTACCTACCTATCTGTATCTATCTATCTACCTACCTACCTATCTGTATCTATCAATCTACCTACCTACCTATCTGTATCTATCAATCTACTTACCTACCTATCTGTATCTATCATTCTACATACCTACCTATCTCTATCTATCTATCTACCTACCTACCTATCTGTATTTATCTATCTACCTACCTACCTATCGGTATCTATCTACCTACCTACCTATGTGTATCTATCAATCTACTTACCTATCTATCTCTATCTATCTATCTACCTACCTACCTATCTCTATCTATCTACCTACCTACCTACCTATCTGTATTTATCTATCTATCTACCTACCTATCTGTATCTATCTACCTACCTACCTATCTCTATCTATCTATCTACCTACCTACCTATCTCTATCTATCTATCTGCCTACCTACCTATCTGTATTTATCTATCTACCTACCTACCTTTCTCTATCTATCTATCTACCTACCTACCTATTTGTATCTATCAATCTACCTACCTACCTATCTCTATTTATCTATCTACCTACCTACCTATCTCTATCTATCTACCTACCTACCTACCTATCTGTATTTATCTATCTATCTACCTACCTATCTGTATCTATCTACCTACCTACCTATCTCTATCTATCTATCTACCTACCTACCTATCTCTATCTATCTATCTACCTACCTACCTATCTGTATTTATCTATCTACCTACCTACCTTTCTCTATCTATCTATCTATCTACCTACCTACCTATCTGTATCTATCTATCTACCTACCTACCTATCTGTATCTATCAATCTACCTACCTACCTATGTCTATCTATCTACCTACCTACCTATCTCTATCTATCTATCTACCTACCTACCTATCTGTATCTATCAATCTACATACCTACCTATCTCTATCTATCTATCTACCTGCCTACCTATCTGTATCTATCTATCTACCTACCTATCTGTATCTATCAATCTACCTACCTACCTATCTCTATCTATCTATCTACCTACCTACCTATCTCTATCTATCTACCTACCTACCTACCTATCTGTATTTATCTATCTATCTACCTACCTATCTGTATCTATCTACCTACCTACCTATCTCTATCTATCTATCTACCTACCTACCTATCTGTATCTATCTATCTACCTACCTACCTATCTGTATCTATCAATCTACCTACCTACCTATCTGTATCTATCAATCTACTTACCTACCTATCTGTATCTATCATTCTACATACCTACCTATCTCTATCTATCTATCTACCTACCTACCTATCTGTATTTATCTATCTATCTACCTACCTATCTGTATCAATCTACCTACCTACCTATCTCTATCTATCTATCTACCTACCTACCTATCTGTATTTATCTATCTATGTACATACCTATCTGTATCTATCTACCTACCTACCTATCTCTATCTATCTATCTACCTACCTACCTATCTGTATCTATCTATCTACCTACCTACCTATCTGTATCTATCAATCTACCTACCTACCTATCTGTATCTATCAATCTACTTACCTACCTATCTGTATCTATCATTCTACATACCTACCTATCTCTATCTATCTATCTACCTACCTACCTATCTGTATTTATCTATCTACCTACCTACCTATCTGTATCTATCTATCTACCTACCTACCTATCTGTATCTATCAATCTACCTACCTACCTATCTCAATCTATATATCTACCTACCTACCTATCTCTATCTATCTACCTACCTACCTACCTATCTGTATTTATCTATCTATCTACCTACCTATCTGTATCTATCTACCTACCTACCTATCTCTATCTATCTACCTACCTACCTACCTATCTCTATCTATCTACCTACCTACCTATCTGTATTTATCTATCTACCTACCTACATTTCTCTATCTATCTATCTACCTACCTACCTATCTGTATCTATCAATCTACCTACCTACCTATCTGTATCTATCAATCTATATACCTACCTATCTGTATCTATCATTCTACATACCTACCTATCTCTATCTATCTTTCTACCTAACTACCTATCTGTATTTATCTATCTACCTACCTACCTATCTGTATCTATCTACCTACCTACCTATCTGTATCTATCAATCTACCTACCTACCTATCTCTATCTATCTATCTACCTACCTACCTATCTCTATCTATCTACCTACCTACCTACCTATCTGTATCTATCAATCTACCTACCTACCTATCTATATCTATCAATCTACTTACCTACCTATCTGTAACTATCATTCTACATACCTACCTATCTCTATCTATCTACCTACCTACCTACCTATCTGTATTTATCTATCTATCTACCTACCTATCTGTATCTATCTACCTACCTATCTCTATCTATCTATCTACCTACCTACCTACCTATCTGAATCTATCTATCTACCTACCTACCTATCTGTATCTGTCAATCTACCTACCTACCTATCTGTATCTATCAATCTACTTACCTACCTATCTGTATCTATCATTCTACATACCTACCTATCTCTATCTATCTACCTACCTACCTACCTATCTGTATTTATCTATCTACCTACCTACCTATCTGTATCTATCTATCTACCTACCTACCTATCTGTATCTATCAATCTACCTACCTACCTATCTCTATCTATCTATCTACCTACCTACCTATCTCTATCTATCTACCTACCTACCTACCTATCTGTATTTATCTATCTATCTACCTACCTATCTGTATCTATCTACCTACCTACCTATCTCTATCTATCTATCTACTTACCTACCTATCTGTATCTATCTATCTACCTACCTACCTATCTGTATCTATCAATCTACCTACCTACCTATCTGTATCTATCAATCTACTTACCTACCTATCTGTATCTATCATTCTACATACCTACCTATCTCTATCTATCTATCTACCTACCTACCTATCTGTATTTATCTATCTACCTACCTACCTATCTGTATCTATCTATCTACCTACCTACCTATCTGTATCTATCAATCTACCTACCTACCTATCTCTATCTATCTATCTACCTACCTACCTATCTCTATCTATCTACCTACCTATATGTATTTATCTATCTATCTACCTACCTATCTGTATCTATCTACCTACCTACCTATCTCTATCTATCTATCTACCTACCTACCTATCTGTATCTATCTATCTACCTACCTAGCTATCTGTATCTATCAATCTACCTACCTACCTATCTGTATCTATCAATCTACTTACCTACCTATCTGTATGTATCATTCTACATACCTACCTATCTCTATCTATCTATCTACATACCTACCTATCTGTATTTATCTACCTACCTACCTACCTACCTATCTGTATCTATCTATCTACCTACCTACCTATCTGTATCTATCAATCTACCTACCTACCTATCTCTATCTATCTATCTACCTACCTACCTATCTCTATCTATCTACCTACCTACCTACCTATCTGTATTTATCTATCTACCTACCTACCTATCTCTATCTATCTATCTACCTACCTACCTATCTCTATCTATCTATCTACCTACCTACCTATCTGTATCTATCAATCTACCTACCTACCTATCTGTAGCTATCTACCTACCTACCTATCTGTATCTATCAATCTACCTACCTACCTATCTGTATCTGTCAATCTACTTACCTACCTATCTGTATCTATCATTCTACATACCTACCTATCTCTATCTATCTATCTACCTACCTACCTATCTGTATTTATCTACCATCCTACCTATCTGTATCTATCTATCTACCTACCTACCTATCTGTATCTATCAATCTACCTACCTACCTATCTCTATCTATCTATCTACCTACCTACCTATCTCTATCTATCTACCTACCTACCTATCAGTATTTATCTATCTATCTACCTACCTATCTGTATCTATCTACCTACCTACCTATCTCTATCTATATATCTACCTACCTACCTATCTGTATCTATCTACCTACCTACCTACCTATCTGTATCTATCAATCTACCTACCTACCTATCTGAATCTATCAATCTACTTACCTACCTATCTGTATCTATTATTCTACATACCTACCTATCTCTATCTATCTATCTACCCACCTACCTATCTGTATTTATCTATATACCTACCTACCTATCTGTACCTATCTATCTACCTACCTACCTATCTGTATCTATCAATCTACCTACCTATCTATCTCTATCTATCTATCTACCTACCTACCTATCTCTATCTATCTTTCTATCTACCTACCTACCTATCTGTATTTATCTATCTACCTACCTATCTGTATCTATCTACCTACCTACCTATCGGTATCTATCTATCTACCTACCTACCTATGTGTATCTATCAATCTACCTACCTACCTATCTCTATCTATCTATCTACCTACCTACCTATCTCTATCTATCTACCTACCTACCTACCTATCTGTATTTATCTATCTATCTACCTACCTATCTGTATCTATCTACCTACCTACCTATCTCTATCTATCTATCTAGCTACCTACCTATCTCTATCTATCTATCTGCCTACCTACCTATCTGTATTTATCTATCTACCTACCTACCTATCTCTATCTATCTATCTACCTACCTACCTATCTCTATCTATCTACCTACCTACCTACCTATCTGTATTTATCTATCTATCTACCTACCTATCTGTATCTATCTACCTACCTACCTATCTCTATCTATCTATCTACTTACCTACCTATCTGTATCTATCTATCTACCTACCTACCTATCTGTATCTATCAATCTACCTACCTACCTATCTGTATCTATCAATCTACTTACCTACCTATCTGTATCTATCATTCTACATACCTACCTATCTCTATCTATCTATCAACCTACCTACCTATCTGTATTTATCTATCTACCTACCTACCTATCGGTATCTATCTACCTACCTACCTACCTATGTCTATCTATCAATCTACTTACCTATCTATCTCTATCTATCTATCTACCTACCTACCTATCTCTATCTATCTACCTACCTACCTACCTATCTGTATTTATCTATCTATCTACCTACCTATCTGTATCTATCTACCTACCTACCTATCTCTATCTATCTATCTACCTACCTACCTATCTCTATCTATCTATCTGCCTACCTACCTATCTGTATTTATCTATCTACCTACCTACCTTTCTCTATCTATCTATCTACCTACCTACCTATCTGTATCTATCAATCTACCTACCTACCTATCTCTATTTATCTATCTACCTACCTACCTATCTCTATCTATCTACCTACCTACCTACCTATCTGTATTTATCTATCTATCTACCTACCTATCTGTATCTATCTACCTACCTACCTATCTCTATCTATCTATCTACCTACCTACCTATCTCTATCTATCTATCTACCTACCTACCTATCTGTATTTATCTATCTACCTACCTACCTTTCTCTATCTATCTATCTATCTACCTACCTACCTATCTGTATCTATCTATCTACCTACCTACCTATCTGTATCTATCAATCTACCTACCTACCTATGTCTATCTATCTACCTACCTACCTATCTCTATCTATCTATCTACCTACCTACCTATCTGTATCTATCAATCTACATACCTACCTATCTCTATCTATCTATCTACCTGCCTACCTATCTGTATCTATCTATCTACCTACCTATCTGTATCTATCAATCTACCTACCTACCTATCTGTATCTATCAATCTACTTACCTACCTATCTGTATCTATCATTCTACATACCTACCTATCTCTATCTATCTATCTACCTACCTACCTATCTGTATTTATCTATCTACCTACCTACCGATCTGTACCTATCTATCTACCTACCTACCTATCTGTATCTATCAGTCTACCTACCTACCTATCTCTATCTATCTATCTACCTACCTACCTATCTCTATCTATCTACCTACCTACCTACCTATCTGTATTTATCTATCTATCTACCTACCTATCTGTATCTATCTACCTACCTACCTATCTCTATCTATCTATCTACCTACCTACCTATCTGTATCTATCTATCTACCTACCTACCTATCTGTATCTATCAATCTACCTACCTACCTATCTGTATCTATCAATCTACTTACCTACCTATCTGTATCTATCATTCTACATACCTACCTATCTCTATCTATCTATCTACCTACCTACCTATCTGTATTTATCTATCTATCTACCTACCTATCTGTATCAATCTACCTACCTACCTATCTCTATCTATCTATCTACCTACCTACCTATCTGTATTTATCTATCTATCTACATACCTATCTGTATCTATCTACCTACCTACCTATCTGTATCTATCTATCTACCTACCTACCTATCTGTATCTATCTATCTACCTACCTACCTATCTGTATCTATCAATCTACCTACCTACCTATCTGTATCTATCAATCTACTTACCTACCTATTTGTATCTATCATTCTACATACCTACCTATCTCTATCTATCTATCTACCTACCTACCTATCTGTATTTATCTATCTACCTACCTACCTATCTGTATCTATCTATCTACCTACCTACCTATCTGTATCTATCAATCTACCTACCTACCTATCTCTATCTATATATCTACCTACCTACCTATCTCTATCTATCTACCTACCTACCTACCTATCTGTATTTATCTATCTATCTACCTACCTATCTGTATCTATCTACCTACCTACCTATCTCTATCTATCTACCTACCTACCTACCTATCTCTATCTATCTACCTACCTACCTATCTGTATTTATCTATCTACCTACCTACCTTTCTCTATCTATCTATCTACCTACCTACCTATCTGTATCTATCAATCTACCTACCTACCTATCTGTATCTATCAATCTATATACCTACCTATCTGTATCTATCATTCTACATACCTACCTATCTCTATCTATCTATCTACCTAACTACCTATCTGTATTTATCTATCTACCTACCTACCTATCTGTATCTATCTACCTACCTATCTATCTGTATCTATCAATCTACCTACCTACCTATCTCTATCTATCTATCTACCTACCTACCTATCTCTATCTATCTACCTACCTACCTACCTATCTGTATCTATCAATCTACCTACCTACCTATCTGTATCTATCAATCTACTTACCTACCTATCTGTAACTATCATTCTACATACCTACCTATCTCTATCAATCTACCTACCTACCTACCTATCTGTATTTATCTATCTATCTACCTACCTATCTGTATCTATCTACCTACCTACCTATCTCTATCTATCTACCTACCTACCTATCTGAATCTATCTATCTACCTACCTACCTATCTGTATCTGTCAATCTACCTACCTACCTATCTGTATCTATCAATCTACTTACCTACCTATCTGTATCTATCATTCTACATACCTACCTATCTCTATCTATCTACCTACCTACCTACCTATCTGTATTTATCTATCTACCTACCTACCTATCTGTATCTATCTATCTACCTACCTACCTATCTGTATCTATCAATCTACCTACCTACCTATCTCTATCTATCTATCTACCTACCTACCTATCTCTATCTATCTACCTACCTACCTACCTATCTGTATTTATCTATCTATCTACCTACCTATCTGTATCTATCTACCTACCTACCTATCTCTATCTATCTATCTACCTACCTACCTATCTGTATCTATCAATCTACCTACCTACCTATCTGTATCTATCAATCTACTTACCTACCTATCTGTATCTATCATTCTACATACCTACCTATCTCTATCTATCTATCTACCTACCTACCTATCTGTATTTATCTATCTACCTACCTACCTATCTGTATCTATCTATCTACCTACCTACCTATCTGTATCTATCAATCTACCTACCTACCTATCTCTATCTATCTATCTACCTACCTACCTATCTCTATCTATCTACCTACCTATATGTAATTATCTATCTATCTACCTACCTATCTGTATCTATCTACCTACCTACCATCTCTATCTATCTATCTACCTACCTACCTATCTGTATCTATCTATCTACCTACCTAGCTATCTGTATCTATCAATCTACCTACCTACCTATCTGTATCTATCAATCTACTTACCTACCTATCTGTATCTATCATTCTACATACCTACCTATCTCTATCTATCTATCTACCTACCTACCTATCTGTATTTATCTACCTACCTACCTACCTATCTGTATCTATCTATCTACCTACCTACCTATCTGTATCTATCAATCTACCTACCTACCTATCTCTATCTATCTATCTACCTACCTACCTATCTCTATCTATCTACCTACCTACCTACCTATCTGTATTTATCTATCTACCTACCTACCTATCTCTATCTATCTATCTACCTACCTACCTATCTCTATCTATCTATCTACCTACCTACCTATCTGTATCTATCAATCTACCTACCTACCTATCTGTAGCTATCTACCTACCTACCTATCTGTATCTATCAATCTACCTACCTACCTATCTGTATCTGTCAATCTACTTACCTACCTATCTGTATCTATCATTCTACATACCTACCTATCTCTATCTATCTATCTACCTACCTACCTATCTGTATTTATCTACCATCCTACCTATCTGTATCTATCTATCTACCTACCTACCTATCTGTATCTATCAATCTACCTACCTACCTATCTCTATCTATCTATCTACCTACCTACCTATCTCTATATATCTACCTACCTACCTATCAGTATTTATCTATCTATCTACCTACCTATCTGTATCTATCTACCTACCTACCTATCTCTATCTATATATCTACCTACCTACCTATCTCTATCTATCTACCTACCTACCTACCTATCTGTATCTATCAATCTACCTACCTACCTATCTGAATCTATCAATCTACTTACCTACCTATCTGTATCTATTATTCTACATACCTACCTATCTCTATCTATCTATCTACCCACCTACCTATCTGTATTTATCTATATACCTACCTACCTATCTGTACCTATCTATCTACCTACCTACCTATCTGTATCTATCAATCTACCTACCTACCTATCTCTATCTATCTATCTACCTACCTACCTATCTCTATCTATCTTTCTATCTACCTACCTACCTATCTGTATTTATCTATCTACCTACCTATCTGTATCTATCTACCTACCTACCTATCTCTATCTATCTATCTACCTACCTACCTATCTGTATCTATCTATCTACCTACCTACCTATCTGTATCTATCAATCTACTTTCCTACCTATCTGTATCTATCATTCTACATACCTACCTATCTCTATCTATCTACCTACCTACCTATCTCTATTTATCTATCTACCTACCTACCTATCTGTATCTATCTATCTACCTACCTACCTATCTGTATCTATCAATCTACCTACCTACCTATCTCTATCTATCTATCTAGCTACCTACCTATCTCTATCTATCTACCTACCTACCTACCTATCTGTATTTATCTATCTATCTACCTACCTATCTGTATCTATCTACCTACCTACCTATCTCTATCTATCTATCTACCTACCTACCTATCTGTATCTATCTATCTACCTATCTACCTATCTGTATCTATCAATCTACCTACCTACCTATCTGTATCTATCAATCTACTTACCTACCTATCTGTATCTATCATTCTACATACCTACCTATCTCTATCTATCTATCTATCTATCTATCTATCTATCTACCTACCTATCTGTATTTATCTATCTACCTACCTACCTATCTGTACCTATCTATCTACCTACCTAGCTATATGTATCTATCAATCTACCTACCTACCTATCTCTATCTATCTATCTACCTACCTACCTATCTCTATCTATCTACCTACCTACCTACCTATCTGTATTTATCTATCTATCTACCTACCTATCTGTATCTATCTACCTACCTACCTATCTCTATCTATCTATCTACCTACCTACCTATCTGTATCTATCTATCTACCTACCTACCTATCTGTATCTATCAATCTACCTACCTACGTATCTGTATCTATCAATCTACTTACCTACCTATCTGTATCTATCATTCTACATACCTACCTATCTCTATCTATCTATCTACCTACCTACCTATCTCTATTTATCTATCTACCTACCTACCTATCTGTATCTATCAATCTACCTACCTACCTATCTCTATCTATATATCTACCTACCTACCTATCTCTATCTATCTACCTACCTACCTACCTATCTGTATTTATCTATCTATCTACCTACCTATCTGTATCTATCTACCTACCTACCTATCTCTATCTATCTACCTACCTACCTACCTATCTCTATCTATCTACCTACCTACCTATCTGTATTTATCTATCTACCTACCTACCTTTCTCTATCTATCTATCTACCTACCTACCTATCTGTATCTATCAATCTATATACCTACCTATCTGTATCTATCATTCTACATACCTACCTATCTCTATCTATCTATCTATCTAACTACCTATCTGTATTTATCTATCTATCTACCTACCTATCTGTATCTATCTACCTACCTACCTATCTCTATCTATCTACCTACCTACCTACCTATCTCTATCTATCTACCTACCTACCTATCTGTATTTATCTATCTACCTACCTACCTTTCTCTATCTATCTATCTACCTACCTACCTATCTGTATCTATCAATCTATATACCTACCTATCTGTATCTATCATTCTACATACCTACCTATCTCTATCTATCTATCTATCTAACTACCTATCTGTATTTATCTATCTACCTACCTACCTATCTGTATCTATCTACCTACCTACCTATCTGTATCTATCAATCTACCTACCTACCTATCTCTATCTATCTATCTACCTACCTACCTATCTCTATCTATCTACCTACCTACCTACCTATCTGTATCTATCAATCTACCTACCTACCTATCTGTATCTATCAATCTACTTACCTACCTATCTGTAACTATCATTCTACATACCTACCTATCTCTATCTATCTACCTACCTACCTACCTATCTGTATTTATCTATCTATCTACCTACCTATCTGTATCTATCTACCTACCTACCTATCTCTATCTATCTATCTACCTACCTACCTATCTGAATCTATCTATCTACCTACCTACCTATCTGTATCTGTCAATCTACCTACCTACCTATCTGTATCTATCAATCTACTTACCTACCTATCTGTATCTATCATTCTACATACCTACCTATCTCTATCTATCTACCTACCTACCTACCTATCTGTATTTATCTATCTACCTACCTACCTATCTGTATCTATCTATCTACCTACCTACCTATCTGTATCTATCAATCTACCTACCTACCTATCTCTATCTATCTATCTACCTACCTACCTATCTCTATCTATCTACCTACCTACCTACCTATCTGTATTTATCTATCTATCTACCTACCTATCTGTATCTATCTACCTACCTACCTATCTCTATCTATCTATCTACTTACCTACCTATCTGTATCTATCTATCTACCTACCTACCTATCTGTATCTATCAATCTACCTACCTACCTATCTGTATCTATCAATCTACTTACCTACCTATCTGTATCTATCATTCTACATACCTACCTATCTCTATCTATCTATCTACCTACCTACCTATCTGTATTTATCTATCTACCTACCTACCTATCTGTATCTATCTATCTACCTACCTACCTATCTGTATCTATCAATCTACCTACCTACCTATCTCTATCTATCTATCTACCTACCTACCTATCTCTATCTATCTACCTACCTATATGTATTTATCTATCTATCTACCTACCTATCTGTATCTATCTACCTACCTACCTATCTCTATCTATCTATCTACCTACCTACCTATCTGTATCTATCTATCTACCTACCTAGCTATCTGTATCTATCAATCTACCTACCTACCTATCTGTATCTATCAATCTACTTACCTACCTATCTGTATCTATCATTCTACATACCTACCTATCTCTATCTATCTATCTACATACCTACCTATCTGTATTTATCTACCTACCTACCTACCTATCTGTATCTATCTATCTACCTACCTACCTATCTGTATCTATCAATCTACCTACCTACCTATCTCTATCTATCTACCTACCTACCTATCTCTATCTATCTACCTACCTACCTACCTATCTGTATTTATCTATCTACCTACCTACCTATCTCTATCTATCTATCTACCTACCTACCTATCTCTATCTATCTATCTACCTACCTACCTATCTGTATCTATCAATCTACCTACCTACCTATCTGTAGCTATCTACCTACCTACCTATCTGTATCTATCAATCTACCTACCTACCTATCTGTATCTGTCAATCTACTTACCTACCTATCTGTATCTATCATTCTACATACCTACCTATCTCTATCTATCTATCTACCTACCTACCTATCTGTATTTATCTACCATCCTACCTATCTGTATCTATCTATCTACCTACCTACCTATCTGTATCTATCAATCTACCTACCTACCTATCTCTATCTATCTATCTACCTACCTACCTATCTCTATCTATCTACCTACCTACCTATCAGTATTTATCTATCTATCTACCTACCTATCTGTATCTATCTACCTACCTACCTATCTCTATCTATATATCTACCTACCTACCTATCTGTATCTATCTACCTACCTACCTACCTATCTGTATCTATCAATCTACCTACCTACCTATCTGAATCTATCAAACTACTTACCTACCTATCTGTATCTATTATTCTACATACCTACCTATCTCTATCTATCTATCTACCCACCTACCTATCTGTATTTATCTATATACCTACCTACCTATCTGTACCTATCTATCTACCTACCTACCTATCTGTATCTATCAATCTACCTACCTACCTATCTCTATCTATCTATCTACCTACCTACCTATCTCTATCTATCTTTCTATCTACCTACCTACCTATCTGTATTTATCTATCTACCTACCTATCTGTATCTATCTACCAACCTACCTATCGGTATCTATCTATCTACCTACCTACCTATGTGTATCTATCAATCTACCTACCTACCTATCTCTATCTATCTATCTACCTACCTACCTATCTCTATCTATCTACCTACCTACCTACCTATCTGTATTTATCTATCTATCTACCTACCTATCTGTATCTATCTACCTACCTACCTATCTCTATCTATCTATCTAGCTACCTACCTATCTCTATCTATCTATCTGCCTACCTACCTATCTGTATTTATCTATCTACCTACCTACCTTTCTCTATCTATCTATCTACCTACCTACCTATCTATATTTATCTATCTACCTACCTACCTATCTCTATCTATCTATCTACCTACCTACCTATCTCTATCTATCTACCTACCTACCTACCTATCTGTATTTATCTATCTATCTACCTACCTATCTGTATCTATCTACCTACCTACCTATCTCTATCTATCTATCTACTTACCTACCTATCTGTATCTATCTATCTACCTACCTACCTATCTGTATCTATCAATCTACCTACCTACCTATCTGTATCTATCAATCTACTTACCTACCTATCTGTATCTATCATTCTACATACCTACCTATCTCTATCTATCTATCAACCTACCTACCTATCTGTATTTATCTATCTACCTACCTACCTATCGGTATCTATCTACCTACCTACCTACCTATGTCTATCTATCAATCTACTTACCTATCTATCTCTATCTATCTATCTACCTACCTACCTATCTCTATCTATCTACCTACCTACCTACCTATCTGTATTTATCTATCTATCTACCTACCTATCTGTATCTATCTACCTACCTACCTATCTCTATCTATCTATCTACCTACCTACCTATCTCTATCTATCTATCTGCCTACCTACCTATCTGTATTTATCTATCTACCTACCTACCTTTCTCTATCTATCTATCTACCTACCTATCTGTATCTATCAATCTACCTACCTACCTATCTCTATTTATCTATCTACCTACCTACCTATCTCTATCTATCTACCTACCTACCTACCTATCTGTATTTATCTATCTATCTACCTACCTATCTGTATCTATCTACCTACCTACCTATCTCTATCTATCTATCTACCTACCTACCTATCTCTATCTATCTATCTACCTACCTACCTATCTGTATTTATCTATCTACCTACCTACCTTTCTCTATCTATCTATCTATCTACCTACCTACCTATCTGTATCTATCTATCTACCTACCTACCTATCTGTATCTATCAATCTACCTACCTACCTATGTCTATCTATCTACCTACCTACCTATCTGTATCTATCAATCTACATACCTACCTATCTCTATCTATCTATCTACCTGCCTACCTATCTGTATCTATCTATCTACCTACCTATCTGTATCTATCAATCTACCTACCTACCTATCTGTATCTATCAATCTACTTACCTACCTATCTGTATCTATCATTCTACATACCTACCTATCTCTATCTATCTATCTACCTACCTACCTATCTGTATTTATCTATCTACCTACCTACCGATCTGTACCTATCTATCTACCTACCTACCTATCTGTATCTATCAGTCTACCTACCTACCTATCTCTATCTATCTATCTACCTACCTACCTATCTCTATCTATCTACCTACCTACCTACCTATCTGTATTTATCTATCTATCTACCTACCTATCTGTATCTATCTACCTACCTACCTATCTCTATCTATCTATCTACCTACCTACCTATCTGTATCTATCTATCTACCTACCTACCTATCTGTATCTATCAATCTACCTACCTACCTATCTGTATCTATCAATCTACTTACCTACCTATCTGTATCTATCATTCTACATACCTACCTATCTCTATCTATCTATCTACCTACCTACCTATCTGTATTTATCTATCTATCTACCTACCTATCTGTATCAATCTACCTACCTACCTATCTCTATCTATCTATCTACCTACCTACCTATCTGTATTTATCTATCTATCTACATACCTATCTGTATCTATCTACCTACCTACCTATCTGTATCTATCTATCTACCTACCTACCTATCTGTATCTATCTATCTACCTACCTACCTATCTGTATCTATCAATCTACCTACCTACCTATCTGTATCTATCAATCTACTTACCTACCTATCTGTATCTATCATTCTACATACCTACCTATCTCTATCTATCTATCTACCTACCTACCTATCTGTATTTATCTATCTACCTACCTACCTATCTGTATCTATCTATCTACCTACCTACCTATCTGTATCTATCAATCTACCTACCTACCTATCTCTATCTATATATCTACCTACCTACCTATCTCTATCTATCTACCTACCTACCTACCTATCTGTATTTATCTATCTATCTACCTACCTATCTGTATCTATCTACCTACCTACCTATCTCTATCTATCTACCTACCTACCTACCTATCTCTATCTATCTACCTACCTACCTATCTGTATTTATCTATCTACCTACCTACCTTTCTCTATCTATCTATCTACCTACCTACCTATCTGTATCTATCAATCTACCTACCTACCTATCTGTATCTATCAATCTATATACCTACCTATCTGTATCTATCATTCTACATACCTACCTATCTCTATCTATCTATCTACCTAACTACCTATCTGTATTTATCTATCTACCTACCTACCTATCTGTATCTATCTACCTACCTACCTATCTGTATCTATCAATCTACCTACCTACCTATCTCTATCTATCTATCTACCTACCTACCTATCTCTATCTATCTACCTACCTACCTACCTATCTGTATCTATCAATCTACCTACCTACCTATCTGTATCTATCAATCTACTTACCTACCTATCTGTAACTATCATTCTACATACCTACCTATCTCTATCTATCTACCTACCTACCTACCTATCTGTATTTATCTATCTATCTACCTACCTATCTGTATCTATCTACCTACCTACCTATCTCTATCTATCTACCTACCTACCTATCTGAATCTATCTATCTACCTACCTACCTATCTGTATCTGTCAATCTACCTACCTACCTATCTGTATCTATCAATCTACTTACCTACCTATCTGTATCTATCATTCTACATACCTACCTATCTCTATCTATCTACCTACCTACCTACCTATCTGTATTTATCTATCTACCTACCTACCTATCTGTATCTATCTATCTACCTACCTACCTATCTGTATCTATCAATCTACCTACCTACCTATCTCTATCTATCTATCTACCTACCTACCTATCTCTATCTATCTACCTACCTACCTACCTATCTGTATTTATCTATCTATCTACCTACCTATCTGTATCTATCTACCTACCTACCTATCTCTATCTATCTATCTACCTACCTACCTATCTGTATCTATCAATCTACCTACCTACCTATCTGTATCTATCAATCTACTTACCTACCTATCTGTATCTATCATTCTACATACCTACCTATCTCTATCTATCTATCTACCTACCTACCTATCTGTATTTATCTATCTACCTACCTACCTATCTGTATCTATCTATCTACCTACCTACCTATCTGTATCTATCAATCTACCTACCTACCTATCTCTATCTATCTATCTACCTACCTAGCTACCTATCTCTATCTATCTACCTACCTATATGTATTTATCTATCTATCTACCTACCTATCTGTATCTATCTACCTACCTACCTATCTCTATCTATCTATCTACCTACCTACCTATCTGTATCTATCTATCTACCTACCTAGCTATCTGTATCTATCAATCTACCTACCTACCTATCTGTATCTATCAATCTACTTACCTACCTATCTGTATCTATCATTCTACATACCTACCTATCTCTATCTATCTATCTACCTACCTACCTATCTGTATTTATCTACCTACCTACCTACCTATCTGTATCTATCTATCTACCTACCTACCTATCTGTATCTATCAATCTACCTACCTACCTATCTCTATCTATCTATCTACCTACCTACCTATCTCTATCTATCTACCTACCTACCTACCTATCTGTATTTATCTATCTACCTACCTACCTATCTCTATCTATCTATCTACCTACCTACCTATCTCTATCTATCTATCTACCTACCTACCTATCTGTATCTATCAATCTACCTACCTACCTATCTGTAGCTATCTACCTACCTACCTATCTGTATCTATCAATCTACCTACCTACCTATCTGTATCTGTCAATCTACTTACCTACCTATCTGTATCTATCATTCTACATACCTACCTATCTCTATCTATCTATCTACCTACCTACCTATCTGTATTTATCTACCATCCTACCTATCTGTATCTATCTATCTACCTACCTACCTATCTGTATCTATCAATCTACCTACCTACCTATCTCTATCTATCTATCTACCTACCTACCTATCTCTATATATCTACCTACCTACCTATCAGTATTTATCTATCTATCTACCTACCTATCTGTATCTATCTACCTACCTACCTATCTCTATCTATATATCTACCTACCTACCTATCTCTATCTATCTACCTACCTACCTACCTATCTGTATCTATCAATCTACCTACCTACCTATCTGAATCTATCAATCTACTTACCTACCTATCTGTATCTATTATTCTACATACCTACCTATCTCTATCTATCTATCTACCCACCTACCTATCTGTATTTATCTATATACCTACCTACCTATCTGTACCTATCTATCTACTTACCTACCTATCTGTATCTATCAATCTACCTACCTACCTATCTCTATCTATCTATCTACCTACCTACCTATCTCTATCTATCTTTCTATCTACCTACCTACCTATCTGTATTTATCTATCTACCTACCTATCTGTATCTATCTACCTACCTACCTATCTCTATCTATCTATCTACCTACCTACCTATCTGTATCTATCTATCTACCTACCTACCTATCTGTATCTATCAATCTACTTTCCTACCTATCTGTATCTATCATTCTACATACCTACCTATCTCTATCTATCTACCTACCTACCTATCTCTATTTATCTATCTACCTACCTACCTATCTGTATCTATCTATCTACCTACCTACCTATCTGTATCTATCAATCTACCTACCTACCTATCTCTATCTATCTATCTAGCTACCTACCTATCTCTATCTATCTACCTACCTACCTACCTATCTGTATTTATCTATCTATCTACCTACCTATCTGTATCTATCTACCTACCTACCTATCTCTATCTATCTATCTACCTACCTACCTATCTGTATCTATCTATCTACCTACCTACCTATCTGTATCTATCAATCTACCTACCTACCTATCTGTATCTATCAATCTACTTACCTACCTATCTGTATCTATCATTCTACATACCTACCTATCTCTATCTATCTATCTATCTATCTATCTATCTACCTACCTATCTGTATTTATCTATCTACCTACCTACCTATCTGTACCTATCTATCTACCTACCTAGCTATATGTATCTATCAATCTACCTACCTACCTATCTCTATCTATCTATCTACCTACCTACCTATCTCTATCTATCTACCTACCTACCTACCTATCTGTATTTATCTATCTATCTACCTACCTATCTGTATCTATCTACCTACCTACCTATCTCTATCTATCTATCTACCTACCTACCTATCTGTATCTATCTATCTACCTACCTACCTATCTGTATCTATCAATCTACCTACCTACGTATCTGTATCTATCAATCTACTTACCTACCTATCTGTATCTATCATTCTACATACCTACCTATCTCTATCTATCTATCTACCTACCTACCTATCTCTATTTATCTATCTACCTACCTACCTATCTGTTTCTATCTATCTACCTACCTGCCTATCTGTATCTATCAATCTACCTACCTACCTATCTCTATCTATCTATCTACCTACCTACCTATCTCTATCTATCTACCTACCTACCTACCTATCTGTATTTATCTATCTACCTACCTACCTATCTGTATCTATCTACCTACCTACCTATCTCTATCTATCTATCTACCTACCTACCTATCTTTATCTTCTATCTACCTACCTACCTATCTGTATCTATCAATCTACCTACCTACCTATCTGTATCTATCAATCTACTTACCTACCTATCTGTATCTATCATTCTACATACCTACCTATCTCTATCTATCTATCTACCTACCTACCTATCTCTATTTATCTATCTACCTACCTACCTATCTGTATCTATCTATCTACCTACCTACCTATCTGTATCTATCAATCTACCTACCTACCTATCTCTATCTATCTATCTACCTACCTACCTATCTCTATCTATATACCAACCTACCTACCTATCTGTATTTATCTATCTATCTACCTACCTATGTATCTATCTATCTACCTAGCTATCTCTATCTATCTATCTACCTGCCTACCTATCTGTATGTATCTATCTACCTACCTACCTATCTGTATCTATCAATCTACCTACCTACCTATCTGTATCTTTCAATCTATTTACCTACCTATCTGTATCTATCATTCTACATACCTACCTATCTCTATCTATCTATCTACCTACCTACCTATCTGTATTTATCTATCTACCTACCTACCTATCTGTACCTATCTATCTACCTACCTACCTATCTGTATCTATCAATCTACCTACCTACCTATCTCTATCTATCTATCTACCTACCTACCTATCTCTATCTATCTACCTACCTACCTACCTACCTATCTGTATTTATCTATCTATCTACCTACCTATCTGTATCTATCTACCTACCTACCTATCTCTATCTATCTATCTACCTACCTACCTATCTGTATCTATCTATCTAACTACCTACCTATCTGTATCTATCAATCTACCTACCTACCTATCTGTATCTATCAATCTACTTACCTACCTATCTGTATCTATCATTCTACATACCTACCTATCTCTATCTATCTATCTACCTACCTACCTATCTGTATTTATCTATCTACCTACCTACCTATCGGTATCTATCTATCTACCTACCTACCTATGTGTATCTATCAATCTACCTACCTACCTACCTATCTCTATCTATCTATCTACCTACCTACCTATCTCTATCTATCTACCTACCTACCTACCTATCTCTATCTATCTACCTACCTACCTATCTGTATTTATCTATCTACCTACCTACCTTTCTCTTTCTATCTATCTACCTACCTACCTATCTGTATCTATCAATCTACCTACCTACCTATCTGTATGTATCAATCTATATACCTACCTATCTGTATCTATCATTCTACATACCTACCTATCTCTATCTATCTATCTACCTAACTACCTATCTGTATTTATCTATCTACCTACCTACCTATCTGTATCTATCTATCTACCTACCTACCTATCTGTATCTATCAATCTACCTACCTACCTATCTCTATCTATCTATCTACCTACCTACCTATCTCTATCTATATACCAACCTACCTACCTATCTGTATTTATCTATCTATCTACCTACCTATGTATCTATCTATCTACCTAGCTATCTCTATCTATCTATCTACCTGCCTACCTATCTGTATGTATCTATCTACCTACCTACCTATCTGTATCTATCAATCTACCTACCTACCTATCTGTATCTTTCAATCTATTTACCTACCTATCTGTATCTATCATTCTACATACCTACCTATCTCTATCTATCTACCTACCTACCTACCTATCTGTATTTATCTATCTACCTACCTACCTATCTGTATCTATCTACCTACCTACCTATCTCTATCTATCTATCTACCTACCTACCTATCTTTATCTTCTATCTACCTACCTACCTATCTGTATCTATCAATCTACCTACCTACCTATCTGTATCTATCAATCTACTTACCTACCTATCTGTATCTATCATTCTACATACCTACCTATCTCTATCTATCTATCTACCTACCTACCTATCTCTATTTATCTATCTACCTACCTACCTATCTGTATCTATCTATCTACCTACCTACCTATCTGTATCTATCAATCTACCTACCTACCTATCTCTATCTATCTATCTACCTACCTACCTATCTCTATCTATATACCAACCTACCTACCTATCTGTATTTATCTATCTATCTACCTACCTATGTATCTATCTATCTACCTAGCTATCTCTATCTATCTATCTACCTGCCTACCTATCTGTATGTATCTATCTACCTACCTACCTATCTGTATCTATCAATCTACCTACCTACCTATCTGTATCTTTCAATCTATTTACCTACCTATCTGTATCTATCATTCTACATACCTACCTATCTCTATCTATCTATCTACCTACCTACCTATCTGTATTTATCTATCTACCTACCTACCTATCTGTACCTATCTATCTACCTACCTACCTATCTGTATCTATCAATCTACCTACCTACCTATCTCTATCTATCTATCTACCTACCTACCTATCTCTATCTATCTACCTACCTACCTACCTACCTATCTGTATTTATCTATCTATCTACCTACCTATCTGTATCTATCTACCTACCTACCTATCTCTATCTATCTATCTACCTACCTACCTATCTGTATCTATCTATCTAACTACCTACCTATCTGTATCTATCAATCTACCTACCTACCTATCTGTATCTATCAATCTACTTACCTACCTATCTGTATCTATCATTCTACATACCTACCTATCTCTATCTATCTATCTACCTACCTACCTATCTGTATTTATCTATCTACCTACCTACCTATCGGTATCTATCTATCTACCTACCTACCTATGTGTATCTATCAATCTACCTACCTACCTACCTATCTCTATCTATCTACCTACCTACCTATCTCTATCTATCTACCTACCTACCTACCTATCTCTATCTATCTACCTACCTACCTATCTGTATTTATCTATCTACCTACCTACCTTTCTCTTTCTATCTATCTACCTACCTACCTATCTGTATCTATCAATCTACCTACCTACCTATCTGTATGTATCAATCTATATACCTACCTATCTGTATCTATCATTCTACATACCTACCTATCTCTATCTATCTATCTACCTAACTACCTATCTGTATTTATCTATCTACCTACCTACCTATCTGTATCTATCTATCTACCTACCTACCTATCTGTATCTATCAATCTACCTACCTACCTATCTCTATCTATCTATCTACCTACCTACCTATCTGTATCTATCTATCTACCTACCTACCTATCTGTATCTATCAATCTACCTACCTACCTATCTCTATCTATCTATCTACCTACCTACCTATCTCTATCTATCTACCTACCTACCTACCTATCTGTATTTATCTATCTATCTACATACCTATCTGTATCTATCTACCTACCTACCTATCTCTATCTATCTATCTACCTACCTACCTATCTGTATCTATCTATCTACCTACCTACCTATCTGTATCTATCAATCTACCTACCTACCTATCTGTATCTATCAATCTACTTACCTACCTATCTGTATCTATCATTCTACATACCTACCTATCTCTATCTATCTATCTACCTACCTACCTATCTGTATTTATCTATCTACCTACCTACCTATCTGTATCTATCTATCTACCTACCTACCTATCTGTATCTATCAATCTACCTACCTACCTATCTCTATCTATATATCTACCTACCTACCTATCTCTATCTATCTACCTACCTACCTACCTATCTGTATTTATCTATCTATCTACCTACCTATCTGTATCTATCTACCTACCTACCTATCTCTATCTATCTACCTACCTACCTACCTATCTCTATCTATCTACCTACCTACCTATCTGTATTTATCTATCTACCTACCTACCTTTCTCTATCTATCTATCTACCTACCTACCTATCTGTATCTATCAATCTACCTACCTACCTATCTGTATCTATCAATCTATATACCTACCTATCTGTATCTATCATTCTACATACCTACCTATCTCTATCTATCTATCTACCTAACTACCTATCTGTATTTATCTATCTACCTACCTACCTATCTGTATCTATCTATCTACCTACCTACCTATCTGTATCTATCAATCTACCTACCTACCTATCTCTATCTATCTATCTATCTATCTACCTACCTACCTATCTCTATCTATCTACCTACCTACCTACCTATCTGTATCTATCAATCTACCTACCTACCTATCTGTATCTATCAATCTACTTACCTACCTATCTGTAACTATCATTCTACATACCTACCTATCTCTATCTCTCTATCTACCTACCTACCTATCTGTATTTATCTATCTACCTACCTACCTATCTGTATCTATCTATCTACCTACCTACCTATCTGTATCTATCAATCTACCTACCTACCTATCTGTATCTATCTACCTACCTAACTATCTCTATCTATCTACCTACCTACCTACCTATCTGTATTTATCTATCTATCTACCTACCTATCTGTATCTATCTACCTACCTACCTATCTCTATCTATCTACCTACCTACCTATCTGTATCTATCTATCTACCTACCTACCTATCTGTATCTGTCAATCTACCTACCTACCTATCTGTATCTATCAATCTACTTACCTACCTATCTGTATCTATCATTCTACATACCTACCTATCTCTATCTATCTACCTACCTACCTACCTATCTGTATTTATCTATCTACCTACCTACCTATCTGTATCTATCTATCTACCTACCTACCTATCTGTATCTATCAATCTACCTACCTACCTATCTCTATCTATCTATCTACCTACCTACCTATCTCTATCTATCTACCTACCTACCTACCTATCTGTATTTATCTATCTATCTACCTACCTATCTGTATCTATCTACCTACCTACCTATCTCTATCTATCTATCTACTTACCTACCTATCTGTATCTATCTATCTACATACCTACCTATCTGTATCTATCAATCTACCTACCTACCTATCTGTATCTATCAATCTACTTACCTACCTATCTGTATCTATCATTCTACATACCTACCTATCTCTATCTATCTATCTACCTACCTACCTATCTGTATTTATCTATCTACCTACCTACCTATCTGTATCTATCTATCTACCTACCTACCTATCTGTATCTATCAATCTACCTACCTACCTATCTCTATCTATCTATCTACCTACCTACCTATCTCTATCTATCTACCTACCTATATGTATTTATCTATCTATCTACCTACCTATCTGTATCTATCTATCTACCTACCTATCTCTATCTATCTATCTACCTACCTACCTATCTGTATCTATCTATCTACCTACCTAGCTATCTGTATCTATCAATCTACCTACCTACCTATCTGTATCTATCAATCTACTTACCTACCTATCTGTATCTATCATTCTACATACCTACCTATCTCTATCTATCTATCTACCTACCTACCTATCTGTATTTATCTATCTACCTACCTACCTATCTGTATCTATCTATCTACCTACCTACCTATCTGTATCTATCAATCTACCTACCTACCTATCTCTATCTATCTACCTACCTACCTACCTATCTTTATTTATCTATCTATCTACCTACCTATCTGTATCTATCTACCTACCTACCTATCTCTATCTATCTACCTACCTACCTATCTCTATCTATCTACCTACCTACCTATCTGTATTTATCTATCTACCTACCTACCTTTCTCTATCTATCTATCTACCTACCTACCTATCTGTATCTATCTGTATCTATCAATCTACCTACCTACCTACCTATCTGTATCTATCAATCTACATACCTACCTATCTGTATCTATCATTCTACATACCTACCTATCTATATCTATCTATCTACCTACCTACCTATCTGTATTTATCTATCTACCTACCTACCTATCTGTATCTATCTATCTACCTGCCTACCTATCTGTATCTATCAATCTACCTACCTACCTATCTGTATCTATCAATCTACCTACCTACCTATGTCTATCTATCTACCTACCTACCTACCTATCTGTATCTATCAATCTACATACCTACCTATCTGTATCTATCATTCTACATACCTACCTATCTATATCTATCTATCTACCTACCTACCTATCTGTATTTATCTATCTACCTACCTACCTATCTGTATCTATCTATCTACCTACCTACCTATCTGTATCTATCAATCTATCTACCTACCTATCTCTATCTATCTACCTACCTACCTACCTATCTCTATCTATCTATCTACCTACCTACCTATCTCTATCTATCTACCTACCTACCTACCTATCTGTATTTATCTATCTATCTACCTACCTCTCTGTATCTATCTACCTACCTACCTATCTCTACCTATCTATCTACTTACCTACCTATCTGTATCTATCTATCTACCTACCTACCTATCTGTATCTATCAATCTACCTACCTACCTATCTGTATCTATCAATCTACTTACCTACCTATCTGTATCTATCATTCTACATACCTACCTATCTCTATCTATCTATCTACCTACCTACCTATCTGTATTTATCTATCTACCTACCTACCTATCTGTATCTATCTATCTACCTACCTACCTATCTGTATCTATCAATCTACCTACCTACCTATCTCTATCTATCTATCTACCTACCTACCTATCTCTATCTATCTACCTACCTATATGTATTTATCTATCTATCTACCTACCTATCTGTATCTATCTACCTACCTACCTATCTCTATCTATCTATCTACCTACCTACCTATCTCTATCTATCTATCTACCTACCTAGCTATCTGTATCTATCAATCTACCTACCTACCTATCTGTATCTATCAATCTACTTACCTACCTATCTGTATCTATCATTCTACATACCTACCTATCTCTATCTATCTATCTACCTACCTACCTATCTGTATTTATCTATCTACCTACCTACCTATCTGTATCTATCTATCTACCTACCTACCTATCTGTATCTATCAATCTACCTACCTACCTATCTCTATCTATCTACCTACCTACCTACCTATCTGTATTTATCTATCTATCTACCTACCTATCTGTATCTATCTACCTACCTACCTATCTCTATCTATCTATCTACCTACCTACCTATCTCTATCTATCTATCTATCTACCTACCTATCTCTATCTATCTATCTATCTACCTACCTACCTATCTGTATTTATCTATCTACCTACCTACCTTTCTCTATCTATCTATCTACCTACCTACCTATCTGTATTTATCTATCTACCTACCTACCTTTCTCTATCTATCTATCTACCTACCTACCTATCTGTATCTATCTATCTACCTACCTACCTATCTGTATCTATCAATCTACCTACCTATCTCTATCTATCTATCTACCTACCTACCTATCTGTATCTATCAATCTACATACCTACCTATCTCTATCTATCTATCTACCTACCTACGTATCTGTATTTATCTATCTACCTACCTACCTATCTGTATCTATCTATCTACCTACCTACATATCTGTATCTATCAATCTACCTACCTACCTGTCTCTATCTATATATCTACCTACCTACCTATCTCTATCTATCTACCTACCTACCTACCTATCTTTATTTATCTATCTATCTACCTACCTATCTGTATCTATCTACCTACCTACCTATCTCTATCTATCTACCTACCTACCTATCTCTGTCTATCTACCTACCTACCTATCTGTATTTATCTATCTACCTACCTACCTTTCTCTATCTATCTATCTATCTATCTATCTACCTACCTACCTATCTGTATCTATCAATCTACCTACCTACCTATCTGTATCTATCAATCTACATACCTACCTATCTGTATCTATCATTCTACATACCTACCTATCTATATCTATCTATCTACCTACCTACCTATCTGTATTTATCTATCTACCTACCTACCTATCTGTATCTATCTATCTACCTGCCTACCTATCTGTATCTATCAATCTACCTACCTACCTATCTGTATCTATCAATCTACCTACCTACCTATGTCTATCTATCTACCTACCTACCTACCTATCTGTATCTATCAATCTACATACCTACCTATCTGTATCTATCATTCTACATACCTACCTATTTATATCTATCTATCTACCTACCTACCTATCTGTATTTATCTATCTACCTACCTACCTATCTGTATCTATCTATCTACCTACCTACCTATCTGTATCTATCATTCTACCTACCTACCTATCTGTATCTATCAATCTACTTACCTACCTATCTGTATCTATCATTCTACATACCTACCTATCTCTATCTATCTATCTACCTACCTACCTATCTGTATTTATCTATCTACCTACCTACCTATCTGTATCTATCTATCTACCTACCTACCTATCTGTATCTATCAATCTACCTACCTACCTATCTCTATCTATCTATCTACCTACCTACCTATCTCTATCTATCTACCTACCTATATGTATTTATCTATCTATCTACCTACCTATCTGTATCTATCTACCTACCTACCTATCTCTATCTATCTATCTACCTACCTACCTATCTGTATCTATCTATCTACCTACCTAGCTATCTGTATCTATCAATCTACCTACCTACCTACCTATCTGTATCTATCAATCTACTTACCTACCTATCTGTATCTATCATTCTACATACCTACCTATCTCTATCTATCTATCTACCTACCTACCTATCTGTATTTATCTATCTACCTACCTACCTATCTGTATCTATCTATCTACCTACCTACCTATCTGTATCTATCAATCTACCTACCTACCTATCTCTATCTATCTACCTACCTACCTACCTATCTGTATTTATCTATCTATCTACCTACCTATCTGTATCTATCTACCTACCTACCTATCTCTATCTATCTATCTACCTACCTACCTATCTCTATCTATCTATCTATCTACCTACCTATCTCTATCTATCTATCTATCTACCTACCTACCTATCTGTATTTATCTATCTACCTACCTACCTTTCTCTATCTATCTATCTACCTACCTACCTATCTGTATCTATCTATCTACCTACCTACCTATCTGTATCTATCAATCTACCTACCTATCTCTATCTATCTATCTACCTACCTACCTATCTGTATCTATCAATCTACATACCTACCTATCTCTATCTATCTATCTACCTACCTACGTATCTGTATTTATCTATCTACCTACCTACCTATCTGTATCTATCTATCTACCTACCTACATATCTGTATCTATCAATCTACCTACCTACCTGTCTCTATCTATATATCTACCTACCTACCTATCTCTATCTATCTACCTACCTATCTTTATTTATCTATCTATCTACCTACCTATCTGTATCTATCTACCTACCTACCTATCTCTATCTATCTACCTACCTACCTATCTCTATCTATCTACCTACCTACCTATCTGTATTTATCTATCTACCTACCTACCTTTCTCTATCTATCTATCTATCTATCTATCTATCTATCTATCTATCTATCTATCTACCTACCTATCTGTATCTATCAATCAACCTACCTACCTATCTGTATCTATCAATCTACATACCTACCTATCTGTATCTATCATTCTACATACCTACCTATCTATATCTATCTATCTACCTACCTACCTATCTGTATTTATCTATCTACCTACCTACCTATCTGTATCTATCTATCTACCTACCTACCTATCTGTATCTATCAATCTACCTACCTACCTATCTGTATCTATCAATCTACCTACCTACCTATGTCTATCTATCTACCTACATACCTACCTATCTGTATCTATCAATCTACATACCTACCTATCTGTATCTATCATTCTACATACCTACCTATCTATATCTATCTATCTACCTACCTACCTATCTGTATTTATCTATCTACCTACCTACCTATCTGTATCTATCTATCTACCTGCCTACCTATCTGTATCTATCAATCTACCTACCTACCTATCTCTATCTATCTATCTACCTACCTACCTATCTCTATCTATCTATCTACCTACCTACCTATCTCTATCTATCTACCTACCTACCTACCTATCTGTATTTATCTATCTATCTACCTACCTCTCTGTATCTATCTACCTACCTACCTATCTCTACCTATCTATCTACTTACCTACCTATCTGTATCTATCTATCTACCTACCTACCTATCTGTATCTATCAATCTACCTACCTACCTATCTGTATCTATCAATCTACTTACCTACCTATCTGTATCTATCATTCTACATACCTACCTATCTCTATCTATCTATCTACCTACCTACCTATCTGTATTTATCTATCTACCTACCTACTTATCTGTATCTATCTATCTACCTACCTACCTATCTGTATCTATCAATCTACCTACCTACCTATCTCTATCTATCTATCTACCTACCTACCTATCTCTATCTATCTACCTACCTATATGTATTTATCTATCTATCTACCTACCTATCTGTATCTATCTACCTACCTACCTATCTCTATCTATCTATCTACCTACCTACCTATCTGTATCTATCTATCTACCTACCTACCTATCTGTATCTATCAATCTACCTACCTACCTATCTCTATCTATCTATCTACCTACCTACCTATCTCTATATATCTACCTACCTACCTATCAGTATTTATCTATCTATCTACCTACCTATCTGTATCTATCTACCTACCTACCTATCTCTATCTATATATCTACCTACCTACCTATCTCTATCTATCTACCTACCTACCTACCTATCTGTATCTATCAATCTACCTACCTACCTATCTGAATCTATCAATCTACTTACCTACCTATCTGTATCTATTATTCTACATACCTACCTATCTCTATCTATCTATCTACCCACCTACCTATCTGTATTTATCTATATACCTACCTACCTATCTGTACCTATCTATCTACCTACCTACCTATCTGTATCTATCAATCTACCTACCTACCTATCTCTATCTATCTATCTACCTACCTACCTATCTCTATCTATCTTTCTATCTACCTACCTACCTATCTGTATTTATCTATCTACCTACCTATCTGTATCTATCTACCTACCTACCTATCTCTATCTATCTATCTACCTACCTACCTATCTGTATCTATCTATCTACCTACCTACCTATCTGTATCTATCAATCTACTTTCCTACCTATCTGTATCTATCATTCTACATACCTACCTATCTCTATCTATCTACCTACCTACCTATCTCTATTTATCTATCTACCTACCTACCTATCTGTATCTATCTATCTACCTACCTACCTATCTGTATCTATCAATCTACCTACCTACCTATCTCTATCTATCTATCTAGCTACCTACCTATCTCTATCTATCTACCTACCTACCTACCTATCTGTATTTATCTATCTATCTACCTACCTATCTGTATCTATCTACCTACCTACCTATCTCTATCTATCTATCTACCTACCTACCTATCTGTATCTATCTATCTACCTATCTACCTATCTGTATCTATCAATCTACCTACCTACCTATCTGTATCTATCAATCTACTTACCTACATATCTGTATCTATCATTCTACATACCTACCTATCTCTATCTATCTATCTATCTATCTATCTATCTATCTACCTACCTATCTGTATTTATCTATCTACCTACCTACCTATCTGTACCTATCTATCTACCTACCTAGCTATATGTATCTATCAATCTACCTACCTACCTATCTCTATCTATCTATCTACCTACCTACCTATCTCTATCTATCTACCTACCTACCTACCTATCTGTATTTATCTATCTATCTACCTACCTATCTGTATCTATCTACCTACCTACCTATCTCTATCTATCTATCTACCTACCTACCTATCTGTATCTATCTATCTACCTACCTACCTATCTGTATCTATCAATCTACCTACCTACGTATCTGTATCTATCAATCTACTTACCTACCTATCTGTATCTATCATTCTACATACCTACCTATCTCTATCTATCTATCTACCTACCTACCTATCTCTATTTATCTATCTACCTACCTACCTATCTGTATCTATCAATCTACCTACCTACCTATCTCTATCTATATATCTACCTACCTACCTATCTCTATCTATCTACCTACCTACCTACCTATCTGTATTTATCTATCTATCTACCTACCTATCTGTATCTATCTACCTACCTACCTATCTCTATCTATCTACCTACCTACCTACCTATCTCTATCTATCTACCTACCTACCTATCTGTATTTATCTATCTACCTACCTACCTTTCTCTATCTATCTATCTACCTACCTACCTATCTGTATCTATCAATCTACCTACCTACCTATCTGTATCTATCAATCTATATACCTACCTATCTGTATCTATCATTCTACATACCTACCTTTCTATCTATCTATCTACCTAACTACCTATCTGTATTTATCTATCTACCTACCTACCTATCTGTATCTATCTACCTACCTACCTATCTGTATCTATCAATCTACCTACCTACCTATCTCTATCTATCTATCTACCTACCTACCTATCTCTATCTATCTACCTACCTACCTACCTATCTGTATCTATCAATCTACCTACCTACCTATCTGTATCTATCAATCTACTTACCTACCTATCTGTAACTATCATTCTACATACCTACCTATCTCTATCTATCTACCTACCTACCTACCTATCTGTATTTATCTATCTATCTACCTACCTATCTGTATCTATCTACCTACCTACCTATCTCTATCTATCTATCTACCTACCTACCTATCTGAATCTATCTATCTACCTACCTACCTATCTGTATCTGTCAATCTACCTACCTACCTATCTGTATCTATCAATCTACTTACCTACCTATCTGTATCTATCATTCTACATACCTACCTATCTCTATCTATCTACCTACCTACCTACCTATCTGTATTTATCTATCTACCTACCTACCTATCTGTATCTATCTATCTACCTACCTACCTATCTGTATCTATCAATCTACCTACCTACCTATCTCTATCTATCTATCTACCTACCTACCTATCTCTATCTATCTACCTACCTACCTACCTATCTGTATTTATCTATCTATCTACCTACCTATCTGTATCTATCTACCTACCTACCTATCTCTATCTATCTATCTACTTACCTACCTATCTGTATCTATCTATCTACCTACCTACCTATCTGTATCTATCAATCTACCTACCTACCTATCTGTATCTATCAATCTACTTACCTACCTATCTGTATCTATCATTCTACATACCTACCTATCTCTATCTATCTATCTACCTACCTACCTATCTGTATTTATCTATCTACCTACCTACCTATCTGTATCTATCTATCTACCTACCTACCTATCTGTATCTATCAATCTACCTACCTACCTATCTCTATCTATCTATCTACCTACCTACCTATCTCTATCTATCTACCTACCTATATGTATTTATCTATCTATCTACCTACCTATCTGTATCTATCTACCTACCTACCTATCTCTATCTATCTATCTACCTACCTACCTATCTGTATCTATCTATCTACCTACCTAGCTATCTGTATCTATCAATCTACCTACCTACCTATCTGTATCTATCAATCTACTTACCTACCTATCTGTATCTATCATTCTACATACCTACCTATCTCTATCTATCTATCTACATACCTACCTATCTGTATTTATCTACCTACCTACCTACCTATCTGTATCTATCTATCTACCTACCTACCTATCTGTATCTATCAATCTACCTACCTACCTATCTCTATCTATCTATCTACCTACCTACCTATCTCTATCTATCTACCTACCTACCTACCTATCTGTATTTATCTATCTACCTACCTACCTATCTCTATCTATCTATCTACCTACCTACCTATCTCTATCTATCTATCTACCTACCTACCTATCTGTATCTATCAATCTACCTACCTACCTATCTGTAGCTATCTACCTACCTACCTATCTGTATCTATCAATCTACCTACCTACCTATCTGTATCTGTCAATCTACTTACCTACCTATCTGTATCTATCATTCTACATACCTACCTATCTCTATCTATCTATCTACCTACCTACCTATCTGTATTTATCTACCATCCTACCTATCTGTATCTATCTATCTACCTACCTACCTATCTGTATCTATCAATCTACCTACCTACCTATCTCTATCTATCTATCTACCTACCTACCTATCTCTATCTATCTACCTACCTACCTATCAGTATTTCTCTATCTATCTACCTACCTATCTGTATCTATCTACCTACCTACCTATCTCTATCTATATATCTACCTACCTACCTATCTGTATCTATCTACCTACCTACCTACCTACCTATCTGTATCTATCAATCTACCTACCTACCTATCTGAATCTATCAAACTACTTACCTACCTATCTGTATCTATTATTCTACATACCTACCTATCTCTATCTATCTATCTACCCACCTACCTATCTGTATTTATCTATATACCTACCTACCTATCTGTACCTATCTATCTACCTACCTACCTATCTGTATCTATCAATCTACCTACCTACCTATCTCTATCTATCTATCTACCTACCTACCTATCTCTATCTATCTTTCTATCTACCTACCTACCTATCTGTATTTATCTATCTACCTACCTATCTGTATCTATCTACCAACCTACCTATCGGTATCTATCTATCTACCTACCTACCTATGTGTATCTATCAATCTACCTACCTACCTATCTCTATCTATCTATCTATCTACCTACCTACCTATCTCTATCTATCTACCTACCTACCTACCTATCTGTATTTATCTATCTATCTACCTACCTATCTGTATCTATCTACCTACCTACCTATCTCTATCTATCTATCTAGCTACCTACCTATCTCTATCTATCTATCTGCCTACCTACCTATCTGTATTTATCTATCTACCTACCTACCTTTCTCTATCTATCTATCTACCTACCTACCTATCTATATTTATCTATCTACCTACCTACCTATCTCTATCTATCTATCTACCTACCTACCTATCTCTATCTATCTACCTACCTACCTACCTATCTGTATTTATCTATCTATCTACCTACCTATCTGTATCTATCTACCTACCTACCTATCTCTATCTATCTATCTACTTACCTACCTATCTGTATCTATCTATCTACCTACCTACCTATCTGTATCTATCAATCTACCTACCTACCTATCTGTATCTATCAATCTACTTACCTACCTATCTGTATCTATCTACCTACCTACCTATCTCTATCTATATATCTACCTACCTACCTATCTGTATCTATCTACCTACCTACCTACCTACCTATCTGTATCTATCAATCTACCTACCTACCTATCTGAATCTATCAAACTACTTACCTACCTATCTGTATCTATTATTCTACATACCTACCTATCTCTATCTATCTATCTACCCACCTACCTATCTGTATTTATCTATATACCTACCTACCTATCTGTACCTATCTATCTACCTACCTACCTATCTGTATCTATCAATCTACCTACCTACCTATCTCTATCTATCTATCTACCTACCTACCTATCTCTATCTATCTTTCTATCTACCTACCTACCTATCTGTATTTATCTATCTACCTACCTATCTGTATCTATCTACCAACCTACCTATCGGTATCTATCTATCTACCTACCTACCTATGTGTATCTATCAATCTACCTACCTACCTATCTCTATCTATCTATCTATCTACCTACCTACCTATCTCTATCTATCTACCTACCTACCTACCTATCTGTATTTATCTATCTATCTACCTACCTATCTGTATCTATCTACCTACCTACCTATCTCTATCTATCTATCTAGCTACCTACCTATCTCTATCTATCTATCTGCCTACCTACCTATCTGTATTTATCTATCTACCTACCTACCTTTCTCTATCTATCTATCTACCTACCTACCTATCTATATTTATCTATCTACCTACCTACCTATCTCTATCTATCTATCTACCTACCTACCTATCTCTATCTATCTACCTACCTACCTACCTATCTGTATTTATCTATCTATCTACCTACCTATCTGTATCTATCTACCTACCTACCTATCTCTATCTATCTATCTACTTACCTACCTATCTGTATCTATCTATCTACCTACCTACCTATCTGTATCTATCAATCTACCTACCTACCTATCTGTATCTATCAATCTACTTACCTACCTATCTGTATCTATCATTCTACATACCTACCTATCTCTATCTATCTATCAACCTACCTACCTATCTGTATTTATCTATCTACCTACCTACCTATCGGTATCTATCTACCTACCTACCTACCTATGTCTATCTATCAATCTACTTACCTATCTATCTCTATCTATCTATCTACCTACCTACCTATCTCTATCTATCTACCTACCTACCTACCTATCTGTATTTATCTATCTATCTACCTACCTATCTGTATCTATCTACCTACCTACCTATCTCTATCTATCTATCTACCTACCTACCTATCTCTATCTATCTATCTGCCTACCTACCTATCTGTATTTATCTATCTACCTACCTACCTTTCTCTATCTATCTATCTACCTACCTACCTATCTGTATCTATCAATCTACCTACCTACCTATCTCTATTTATCTATCTACCTACCTACCTATCTCTATCTATCTACCTACCTACCTACCTATCTGTATTTATCTATCTATCTACCTACCTATCTGTATCTATCTACCTACCTACCTATCTCTATCTATCTATCTACCTACCTACCTATCTCTATCTATCTATCTACCTACCTACCTATCTGTATTTATCTATCTACCTACCTACCTTTCTCTATCTATCTATCTATCTACCTACCTACCTATCTGTATCTATCTATCTACCTACCTACCTATCTGTATCTATCAATCTACCTACCTACCTATGTCTATCTATCTACCTACCTACCTATCTGTATCTATCAATCTACATACCTACCTATCTCTATCTATCTATCTACCTGCCTACCTATCTGTATCTATCTATCTACCTACCTATCTGTATCTATCAATCTACCTACCTACCTATCTGTATCTATCAATCTACTTACCTACCTATCTGTATCTATCATTCTACATACCTACCTATCTCTATCTATCTATCTACCTACCTACCTATCTGTATTTATCTATCTACCTACCTACCGATCTGTACCTATCTATCTACCTACCTACCTATCTGTATCTATCAGTCTACCTACCTACCTATCTCTATCTATCTATCTACCTACCTACCTATCTCTATCTATCTACCTACCTACCTACCTATCTGTATTTATCTATCTATCTACCTACCTATCTGTATCTATCTACCTACCTACCTATCTCTATCTATCTATCTACCTACCTACCTATCTGTATCTATCTATCTACCTACCTACCTATCTGTATCTTTCAATCTACCTACCTACCTATCTGTATCTATCAATCTACTTACCTACCTATCTGTATCTATCATTCTACATACCTACCTATCTCTATCTATCTATCTACCTACCTACCTATCTGTATTTATCTATCTATCTACCTACCTATCTGTATCAATCTACCTACCTACCTATCTCTATCTATCTATCTACCTACCTACCTATCTGTATTTATCTATCTATCTACATACCTATCTGTATCTATCTACCTACCTACCTATCTGTATCTATCTATCTACCTACCTACCTATCTGTATCTATCTATCTACCTACCTACCTATCTGTATCTATCAATCTACCTACCTACCTATCTGTATCTATCAATCTACTTACCTACCTATCTGTATCTATCATTCTACATACCTACCTATCTCTATCTATCTATCTACCTACGTACCTATCTGTATTTATCTATCTATCTACCTACCTATCTGTATCTATCTACCTACCTACCTATCTCTATCTATCTATCTACCTACCTACCTATCTGTATCTATCTATCTACCTACCTACCTATCTGTATCTATCAATCTACCTACCTACCTACCTATCTCTATCTATCTATCTACGTACCTAGCTACCTATCTCTATCTATCTACCTACCTATATGTATTTATCTATCTATCTACCTACCTATCTGTATCTATCTACCTACCTACCTATCTCTATCTATCTATCTACCTACCTACCTATCTGTATCTATCTATCTACCTACCTAGCTATCTGTATCTATCAATCTACCTACCTACCTATCTGTATCTATCAATCTACTTACCTACCTATCTGTATCTATCATTCTACATACCTACCTACCTCTATCTATCTATCTACCTACCTACCTATCTGTATTTATCTACCTACCTACCTACCTATCTGTATCTATCTATCTACCTACCTACCTATCTGTATCTATCAATCTACCTACCTACCTATCTCTATCTATCTATCTACCTACCTACCTATCTCTATCTATCTACCTACCTACCTACCTATCTGTATTTATCTATCTACCTACCTACCTATCTCTATCTATCTATCTACCTACCTACCTATCTCTATCTATCTATCTACCTACCTACCTATCTGTATCTATCAATCTACCTACCTACCTATCTGTAGCTATCTACCTACCTACCTATCTGTATCTATCAATCTACCTACCTACCTATCTGTATCTGTCAATCTACTTACCTACCTATCTGTATCTATCATTCTACATACCTACCTATCTCTATCTATCTATCTACCTACCTACCTATCTGTATTTATCTACCATCCTACCTATCTGTATCTATCTATCTACCTACCTACCTATCTGTATCTATCAATCTACCTACCTACCTATCTCTATCTATCTATCTACCTACCTACCTATCTCTATATATCTACCTACCTACCTATAAGTATTTATCTATCTATCTACCTACCTATCTGTATCTATCTACCTACCTACCTATCTCTATCTATATATCTACCTACCTACCTATCTCTATCTATCTACCTACCTACCTACCTATCTGTATCTATCAATCTACCTACCTACCTATCTGAATCTATCAATCTACTTACCTACCTATCTGTATCTATTATTCTACATACCTACCTATCTCTATCTATCTATCTACCCACCTACCTATATGTATTTATCTATATACCTACCTACCTATCTGTACCTATCTATCTACCTACCTACCTATCTGTATCTATCAATCTACCTACCTACCTATCTCTATCTATCTATCTACCTACCTACCTATCTCTATCTATCTTTCTATCTACCTACCTACCTATCTGTATTTATCTATCTACCTACCTATCTGTATCTATCTACCTACCTACCTATCTCTATCTATCTATCTACCTACCTACCTATCTGTATCTATCTATCTACCTACCTACCTATCTGTATCTATCAATCTACTTTCCTACCTATCTGTATCTATCATTCTACATACCTACCTATCTCTATCTATCTACCTACCTACCTATCTCTATTTATCTATCTACCTACCTACCTATCTGTATCTATCTATCTACCTACCTACCTATCTGTATCTATCAATCTACCTACCTACCTATCTCTATCTATCTATCTAGCTACCTACCTATCTCTATCTATCTACCTACCTACCTACCTATCTGTATTTATCTATCTATCTACCTACCTATCTGTATCTATCTACCTACCTACCTATCTCTATCTATCTATCTACCTACCTACCTATCTGTATCTATCTATCTACCTACCTACCTATCTGTATCTATCAATCTACCTACCTACCTATCTGTATCTATCAATCTACTTACCTACCTATCTGTATCTATCATTCTACATACCTACCTATCTCTATCTATCTATCTATCTATCTATCTACCTACCTATCTGTATTTATCTATCTACCTACCTACCTATCTGTACCTATCTATCTACCTACCTAGCTATATGTATCTATCAATCTACCTACCTACCTATCTCTATCTATCTATCTACCTACCTACCTATCTCTATCTATCTACCTACCTACCTACCTATCTGTATTTATCTATCTATCTACCTACCTATCTGTATCTATCTACCTACCTACCTATCTCTATCTATCTATCTACCTACCTACCTATCTGTATCTATCTATCTACCTACCTACCTATCTGTATCTATCAATCTACCTACCTACGTATCTGTATCTATCAATCTACTTACCTACCTATCTGTATCTATCATTCTACATACCTACCTATCTCTATCTATCTATCTACCTACCTACCTATCTCTATTTATCTATCTACCTACCTACCTATCTGTTTCTATCTATCTACCTACCTACCTATCTGTATCTATCAATCTACCTACCTACCTATCTCTATCTATCTATCTACCTACCTACCTATCTCTATCTATCTACCTACCTACCTACCTATCTGTATTTATCTATCTACCTACCTACCTATCTGTATCTATCTACCTACCTACCTATCTCTATCTATCTATCTACCTACCTACCTATCTTTATCTTCTATCTACCTACCTACCTATCTGTATCTATCAATCTACCTACCTACCTATCTGTATCTATCAATCTACTTACCTACCTATCTGTATCTATCATTCTACATACCTACCTATCTCTATCTATCTATCTACCTACCTACCTATCTCTATTTATCTATCTACCTACCTACCTATCTGTATCTATCTATCTACCTACCTACCTATCTGTATCTATCAATCTACCTACCTACCTATCTCTATCTATCTATCTACCTACCTACCTATCTCTATCTATATACCAACCTACCTACCTATCTGTATTTATCTATCTATCTACCTACCTATGTATCTATCTATCTACCTAGCTATCTCTATCTATCTATCTACCTGCCTACCTATCTGTATGTATCTATCTACCTACCTACCTATCTGTATCTATCAATCTACCTACCTACCTATCTGTATCTTTCAATCTATTTACCTACCTATCTGTATCTATCATTCTACATACCTACCTATCTCTATCTATCTATCTACCTACCTACCTATCTGTATTTATCTATCTACCTACCTACCTATCTGTACCTATCTATCTACCTACCTACCTATCTGTATCTATCAATCTACCTACCTACCTATCTCTATCTATCTATCTACCTACCTACCTATCTCTATCTATCTACCTACCTACCTACCTACCTATCTGTATTTATCTATCTATCTACCTACCTATCTGTATCTATCTACCTACCTACCTATCTCTATCTATCTATCTACCTACCTACCTATCTGTATCTATCTATCTAACTACCTACCTATCTGTATCTATCAATCTACCTACCTACCTATCTGTATCTATCAATCTACTTACCTACCTATCTGTATCTATCATTCTACATACCTACCTATCTCTATCTATCTATCTACCTACCTACCTATCTGTATTTATCTATCTACCTACCTACCTATCGGTATCTATCTATCTACCTACCTACCTATGTGTATCTATCAATCTACCTACCTACCTACCTATCTCTATCTATCTATCTACCTACCTACCTATCTCTATCTATCTACCTACCTACCTACCTATCTGTATTTATCTATCTATCTACCTACCTATCTGTATCTATCTACCTACCTACCTATCTCTATCTATCTATCTACCTACCTACCTATCTCTATCTATCTATCTGCCTACCTACCTATCTGTATTTATCTATCTACCTACCTACCTTTCTCTATCTATCTACCTACTTACCTACCTATCTGTATTTATCTATCTACCTACCTACCTATCTGTATCTATCTATCTACCTACCTACCTATCTCTATCTATCTATCTACCTACCTACCTATCTCTATCTATCTACCTACCTACCTACCTATCTGTATTTATCTATCTATCTACCTACCTATCTGTATCTATCTACCTACCTACATATCTCTATCTATATATCTACTTACCTACCTATCTGTATCTATCTATCTACCTACCTACCTATCTGTATCTATCAATCTACCTACCTACCTATCTGTATCTATCAATCTACTTACCTACCTATCTGTATCTATCATTCTACATACCTACCTATCTCTATCTATCTATCTACCTACCTACCTATCTGTATTTATCTATCTACCTACCTACCTATCTCTATCTATCTATCTACCTACCTACCTATCTCTATCTATCTACCTACCTACCTACCTATCTGTATTTATCTATCTATCTACCTACCTATCTGTATCTATCTACCTACCTACATATCTCTATCTATATATCTACTTACCTACCTATCTGTATCTATCTATCTACCTACCTACCTATCGGTATCTATCTACCTACCTACCTACCTATGGGTATCTATCAATCTACCTACCTACCTATCTCTATCTATCTATCTACATACCTACCTATCTCTATCTATCTACCTACCTACCTACCTATCTGTATCTATCTATCTACCTACCTACCTATCTCTATCTATCTATCTACCTACCTACCTATCTCTATCTATCTACCTACCTACCTACCTATCTGTATTTATCTATCTATCTACCTACCTATCTGTATCTATCTACCTACCTACATATCTCTATCTATATATCTACTTACCTACCTATCTGTATCTATCTATCTACCTACCTACCTATCTGTATCTATCAATCTACCTACCTACCTATCTGTATCTATCAATCTACTTACCTACCTATCTGTATCTATCATTCTACATACCTACCTATCTCTATCTATCTATCTACCTACCTACCTATCTGTATTTATCTATCTACCTACCTACCTATCGGTATCTATCTACCTACCTACCTACCTATGGGTATCTATCAATCTACCTACCTACCTATCTCTATCTATCTATCTACATACCTACCTATCTCTATCTATCTACCTACCTACCTACCTATCTGTATTTATCTATCTATCTACCTAACTATCTGTATCTATCTACCTACCTACCTATCTCTATCTATCTACCTACCTACCTACCTATCTGTATTTATCTATCTATCTACCTACCTATCTGTATCTATCTACCTACCTACATATCTCTATCTATATATCTACTTACCTACCTATCTGTATCTATCTATCTACCTACCTACCTATCTGTATCTATCAATCTACCTACCTACCTATCTGTATCTATCAATCTACTTACCTACCTATCTGTATCTATCATTCTACATACCTACCTATCTCTATCTATCTATCTACCTACCTACCTATCTGTATTTATCTATCTACCTACCTACCTATCGGTATCTATCTACCTACCTACCTACCTATGTGTATCTATCAATCTACCTACCTACCTACCTATCTCTATCTATCTATCTACCTACCTACCTATCTCTATCTATCTACCTACCTACCTACCTATCTGTATTTATCTATCTATCTACCTACCTATCTGTATCTATCTACCTACCTACCTATCTCTATCTATCTATCTACCTACCTACCTATCTCTATCTATCTATCTGCCTACCTACCTATCTGTATTTATCTATCTACCTACCTACCTATCTGTATCTATCTATCTACCTACCTACCTATCTCTATCTATCTATCTACCTACCTACCTATCTCTATCTATCTACCTACCTACCTACCTATCTGTATTTATCTATCTATCTACCTACCTATCTGTATCTATCTACCTACCTACATATCTCTATCTATATATCTACTTACCTACCTATCTGTATCTATCTATCTACCTACCTACCTATCGGTATCTATCTACCTACCTACCTACCTATGGGTATCTATCAATCTACCTACCTACCTATCTCTATCTATCTATCTACATACCTACCTATCTCTATCTATCTACCTACCTACCTACCTATCTGTATCTATCTATCTACCTACCTACCTATCTCTATCTATCTATCTACCTACCTACCTATCTCTATCTATCTACCTACCTACCTACCTATCTGTATTTATCTATCTATCTACCTACCTATCTGTATCTATCTACCTACCTACATATCTCTATCTATATATCTACTTACCTACCTATCTGTATCTATCTATCTACCTACCTACCTATCTGTATCTATCAATCTACCTACCTACCTATCTGTATCTATCAATCTACTTACCTACCTATCTGTATCTATCATTCTACATACCTACCTATCTCTATCTATCTATCTACCTACCTACCTATCTGTATTTATCTATCTACCTACCTACCTATCGGTATCTATCTACCTACCTACCTACCTATGGGTATCTATCAATCTACCTACCTACCTATCTCTATCTATCTATCTACATACCTACCTATCTCTATCTATCTACCTACCTACCTACCTATCTGTATTTATCTATCTATCTACCTAACTATCTGTATCTATCTACCTACCTACCTATCTCTATCTATCTATCTACCTACCTACCTATCTCTATCTATCTATCTGCCTACCTACCTATCTCTATCTATCTACCTACCTACCTACCTATCTGTATTTATCTATCTATCTACCTACCTATCTGTATCTATCTACCTACCTACATATCTCTATCTATATATCTACTTACCTACCTATCTGTATCTATCTATCTACCTACCTACCTATCTGTATCTATCAATCTACCTACCTACCTATCTGTATCTATCAATCTACTTACCTACCTATCTGTATCTATCATTCTACATACCTACCTATCTCTATCTATCTATCTACCTACCTACCTATCTGTATTTATCTATCTACCTACCTACCTATCTCTATCTATCTATCTACCTACCTACCTATCTCTATCTATCTACCTACCTACCTACCTATCTGTATTTATCTATCTATCTACCTACCTATCTGTATCTATCTACCTACCTACATATCTCTATCTATATATCTACTTACCTACCTATCTGTATCTATCTATCTACCTACCTACCTATCGGTATCTATCTACCTACCTACCTACCTATGGGTATCTATCAATCTACCTACCTACCTATCTCTATCTATCTATCTACATACCTACCTATCTCTATCTATCTACCTACCTACCTACCTATCTGTATCTATCTATCTACCTACCTATCTCTATCTATCTATCTACCTACCTACCTATCTGTATCTATCTATCTACCTACCTAGCTATCTGTATCTATCAATCTACCTACCTACCTATCTGTATCTATCAATCTACTTACCTACCTATCTGTATCTATCATTCTACATACCTACCTATCTCTATCTATCTATCTACCTACCTACCTATCTGTATTTATCTATCTACCTACCTACCTATCTGTATCTATCTATCTACCTACCTACCTATCTGTATCTATCAATCTACCTACCTACCTATCTCTATCTATCTACCTACCTACCTACCTATCTTTATTTATCTATCTATCTACCTACCTATCTGTATCTATCTACCTACCTACCTATCTCTATCTATCTACCTACCTACCTATCTCTATCTATCTACCTACCTACCTATCTGTATTTATCTATCTACCTACCTACCTTTCTCTATCTATCTATCTACCTACCTACCTATCTGTATCTATCTGTATCTATCAATCTACCTACCTACCTACCTATCTGTATCTATCAATCTACATACCTACCTATCTGTATCTATCATTCTACATACCTACCTATCTATATCTATCTATCTACCTACCTACCTATCTGTATTTATCTATCTACCTACCTACCTATCTGTATCTATCTATCTACCTGCCTACCTATCTGTATCTATCAATCTACCTACCTACCTATCTGTATCTATCAATCTACCTACCTACCTATGTCTATCTATCTACCTACCTACCTACCTATCTGTATCTATCAATCTACATACCTACCTATCTGTATCTATCATTCTACATACCTACCTATCTATATCTATCTATCTACCTACCTACCTATCTGTATTTATCTATCTACCTACCTACCTATCTGTATCTATCTATCTACCTACCTACCTATCTGTATCTATCAATCTATCTACCTACCTATCTCTATCTATCTACCTACCTACCTACCTATCTCTATCTATCTATCTACCTACCTACCTATCTCTATCTATCTACCTACCTACCTACCTATCTGTATTTATCTATCTATCTACCTACCTCTCTGTATCTATCTACCTACCTACCTATCTCTACCTATCTATCTACTTACCTACCTATCTGTATCTATCTATCTACCTACCTACCTATCTGTATCTATCAATCTACCTACCTACCTATCTGTATCTATCAATCTACTTACCTACCTATCTGTATCTATCATTCTACATACCTACCTATCTCTATCTATCTATCTACCTACCTACCTATCTGTATTTATCTATCTACCTACCTACCTATCTGTATCTATCTATCTACCTACCTACCTATCTGTATCTATCAATCTACCTACCTACCTATCTCTATCTATCTATCTACCTACCTACCTATCTCTATCTATCTACCTACCTATATGTATTTATCTATCTATCTACCTACCTATCTGTATCTATCTACCTACCTACCTATCTCTATCTATCTATCTACCTACCTACCTATCTCTATCTATCTATCTACCTACCTAGCTATCTGTATCTATCAATCTACCTACCTACCTATCTGTATCTATCAATCTACTTACCTACCTATCTGTATCTATCATTCTACATACCTACCTATCTCTATCTATCTATCTACCTACCTACCTATCTGTATTTATCTATCTACCTACCTACCTATCTGTATCTATCTATCTACCTACCTACCTATCTGTATCTATCAATCTACCTACCTACCTATCTCTATCTATCTACCTACCTACCTACCTATCTGTATTTATCTATCTATCTACCTACCTATCTGTATCTATCTACCTACCTACCTATCTCTATCTATCTATCTACCTACCTACCTATCTCTATCTATCTATCTATCTACCTACCTATCTCTATCTATCTATCTATCTACCTACCTACCTATCTGTATTTATCTATCTACCTACCTACCTTTCTCTATCTATCTATCTACCTACCTACCTATCTGTATTTATCTATCTACCTACCTACCTTTCTCTATCTATCTATCTACCTACCTACCTATCTGTATCTATCTATCTACCTACCTACCTATCTGTATCTATCAATCTACCTACCTATCTCTATCTATCTATCTACCTACCTACCTATCTGTATCTATCAATCTACATACCTACCTATCTCTATCTATCTATCTACCTACCTACGTATCTGTATTTATCTATCTACCTACCTACCTATCTGTATCTATCTATCTACCTACCTACATATCTGTATCTATCAATCTACCTACCTACCTGTCTCTATCTATATATCTACCTACCTACCTATCTCTATCTATCTACCTACCTACCTACCTATCTTTATTTATCTATCTATCTACCTACCTATCTGTATCTATCTACCTACCTACCTATCTCTATCTATCTACCTACCTACCTATCTCTATCTATCTACCTACCTACCTATCTGTATTTATCTATCTACCTACCTACCTTTCTCTATCTATCTATCTATCTATCTATCTACCTACCTACCTATCTGTATCTATCAATCTACCTACCTACCTATCTGTATCTATCAATCTACATACCTACCTATCTGTATCTATCATTCTACATACCTACCTATCTATATCTATCTATCTACCTACCTACCTATCTGTATTTATCTATCTACCTACCTACCTATCTGTATCTATCTATCTACCTGCCTACCTATCTGTATCTATCAATCTACCTACCTACCTATCTGTATCTATCTATCTACCTACCTACCTATCTGTATCTATCAATCTACCTACCTACCTATCTGTATCTATCAATCTACTTACCTACCTATCTGTATCTATCATTCTACATACCTACCTATCTCTATCTATCTATCTACCTACCTACCTATCTGTATTTATCTATCTACCTACCTACCTATCGGTATCTATCTACCTACCTACCTACCTATGTGTATCTATCAATCTACCTACCTACCTACCTATCTCTATCTATCTATCTACCTACCTACCTATCTCTATCTATCTACCTACCTACCTACCTATCTGTATTTATCTATCTATCTACCTACCTATCTGTATCTATCTACCTACCTACCTATCTCTATCTATCTATCTACCTACCTACCTATCTCTATCTATCTATCTGCCTACCTACCTATCTGTATTTATCTATCTACCTACCTACCTTTCTCTATCTATCTACCTACTTACCTACCTATCTGTATTTATCTATCTACCTACCTACCTATCTGTATCTATCTATCTACCTACCTACCTATCTCTATCTATCTATCTACCTACCTACCTATCTCTATCTATCTACCTACCTACCTACCTATCTGTATTTATCTATCTATCTACCTACCTATCTGTATCTATCTACCTACCTACATATCTCTATCTATATATCTACTTACCTACCTATCTGTATCTATCTATCTACCTACCTACCTATCGGTATCTATCTACCTACCTACCTACCTATGGGTATCTATCAATCTACCTACCTACCTATCTCTATCTATCTATCTACATACCTACCTATCTCTATCTATCTACCTACCTACCTACCTATCTGTATCTATCTATCTACCTACCTACCTATCTCTATCTATCTATCTACCTACCTACCTATCTCTATCTATCTACCTACCTACCTACCTATCTGTATTTATCTATCTATCTACCTACCTATCTGTATCTATCTACCTACCTACATATCTCTATCTATATATCTACTTACCTACCTATCTGTATCTATCTATCTACCTACCTACCTATCTGTATCTATCAATCTACCTACCTACCTATCTGTATCTATCAATCTACTTACCTACCTATCTGTATCTATCATTCTACATACCTACCTATCTCTATCTATCTATCTACCTACCTACCTATCTGTATTTATCTATCTACCTACCTACCTATCGGTATCTATCTACCTACCTACCTACCTATGGGTATCTATCAATCTACCTACCTACCTATCTCTATCTATCTATCTACATACCTACCTATCTCTATCTATCTACCTACCTACCTACCTATCTGTATTTATCTATCTATCTACCTAACTATCTGTATCTATCTACCTACCTACCTATCTCTATCTATCTATCTACCTACCTACCTATCTCTATCTATCTATCTGCCTACCTACCTATCTCTATCTATCTACCTACCTACCTACCTATCTGTATTTATCTATCTATCTACCTACCTATCTGTATCTATCTACCTACCTACATATCTCTATCTATATATCTACTTACCTACCTATCTGTATCTATCTATCTACCTACCTACCTATCTGTATCTATCAATCTACCTACCTACCTATCTGTATCTATCAATCTACTTACCTACCTATCTGTATCTATCATTCTACATACCTACCTATCTCTATCTATCTATCTACCTACCTACCTATCTGTATTTATCTATCTACCTACCTACCTATCTCTATCTATCTATCTACCTACCTACCTATCTCTATCTATCTACCTACCTACCTACCTATCTGTATTTATCTATCTATCTACCTACCTATCTGTATCTATCTACCTACCTACATATCTCTATCTATATATCTACTTACCTACCTATCTGTATCTATCTATCTACCTACCTACCTATCGGTATCTATCTACCTACCTACCTACCTATGGGTATCTATCAATCTACCTACCTACCTATCTCTATCTATCTATCTACATACCTACCTATCTCTATCTACCTACCTACCTACCTACCTATCTGTATCTATCTATCTACCTACCTATCTCTATCTATCTATCTACCTACCTACCTATCTGTATCTATCTATCTACCTACCTAGCTATCTGTATCTATCAATCTACCTACCTACCTATCTGTATCTATCAATCTACTTACCTACCTATCTGTATCTATCATTCTACATACCTACCTATCTCTATCTATCTATCTACCTACCTACCTATCTGTATTTATCTATCTACCTACCTACCTATCTGTATCTATCTATCTACCTACCTACCTATCTGTATCTATCAATCTACCTACCTACCTATCTCTATCTATCTACCTACCTACCTACCTATCTTTATTTATCTATCTATCTACCTACCTATCTGTATCTATCTACCTACCTACCTATCTCTATCTATCTACCTACCTACCTATCTCTATCTATCTACCTACCTATCTGTATTTATCTATCTACCTACCTACCTTTCTCTATCTATCTATCTACCTACCTACCTATCTGTATCTATCTGTATCTATCAATCTACCTACCTACCTACCTATCTGTATCTATCAATCTACATACCTACCTATCTGTATCTATCATTCTACATACCTACCTATCTATATCTATCTATCTACCTACCTACCTATCTGTATTTATCTATCTACCTACCTACCTATCTGTATCTATCTATCTACCTGCCTACCTATCTGTATCTATCAATCTACCTACCTACCTATCTGTATCTATCAATCTACCTACCTACCTATGTCTATCTATCTACCTACCTACCTACCTATCTGTATCTATCAATCTACATACCTACCTATCTGTATCTATCATTCTACATACCTACCTATCTATATCTATCTATCTACCTACCTACCTATCTGTATTTATCTATCTACCTACCTACCTATCTGTATCTATCTATCTACCTACCTACCTATCTGTATCTATCAATCTATCTACCTACCTATCTCTATCTATCTACCTACCTACCTACCTATCTCTATCTATCTATCTACCTACCTACCTATCTCTATCTATCTACCTACCTACCTACCTATCTGTATTTATCTATCTATCTACCTACCTCTCTGTATCTATCTACCTACCTACCTATCTCTACCTATCTATCTACTTACCTACCTATCTGTATCTATCTATCTACCTACCTACCTATCTGTATCTATCAATCTACCTACCTACCTATCTGTATCTATCAATCTACTTACCTACCTATCTGTATCTATCATTCTACATACCTACCTATCTCTATCTATCTATCTACCTACCTACCTATCTGTATTTATCTATCTACCTACCTACCTATCTGTATCTATCTATCTACCTACCTACCTATCTGTATCTATCAATCTACCTACCTACCTATCTCTATCTATCTATCTACCTACCTACCTATCTCTATCTATCTACCTACCTATATGTATTTATCTATCTATCTACCTACCTATCTGTATCTATCTACCTACCTACCTATCTCTATCTATCTATCTACCTACCTACCTATCTCTATCTATCTATCTACCTACCTAGCTATCTGTATCTATCAATCTACCTACCTACCTATCTGTATCTATCAATCTACTTACCTACCTATCTGTATCTATCATTCTACATACCTACCTATCTCTATCTATCTATCTACCTACCTACCTATCTGTATTTATCTATCTACCTACCTACCTATCTGTATCTATCTATCTACCTACCTACCTATCTGTATCTATCAATCTACCTACCTACCTATCTCTATCTATCTACCTACCTACCTACCTATCTGTATTTATCTATCTATCTACCTACCTATCTGTATCTATCTACCTACCTACCTATCTCTATCTATCTATCTACCTACCTACCTATCTCTATCTATCTATCTATCTACCTACCTATCTCTATCTATCTATCTATCTACCTACCTACCTATCTGTATTTATCTATCTACCTACCTACCTTTCTCTATCTATCTATCTACCTACCTACCTATCTGTATTTATCTATCTACCTACCTACCTTTCTCTATCTATCTATCTACCTACCTACCTATCTGTATCTATCTATCTACCTACCTACCTATCTGTATCTATCAATCTACCTACCTATCTCTATCTATCTATCTACCTACCTACCTATCTGTATCTATCAATCTACATACCTACCTATCTCTATCTATCTATCTACCTACCTACGTATCTGTATTTATCTATCTACCTACCTACCTATCTGTATCTATCTATCTACCTACCTACATATCTGTATCTATCAATCTACCTACCTACCTGTCTCTATCTATATATCTACCTACCTACCTATCTCTATCTATCTACCTACCTACCTACCTATCTTTATTTATCTATCTATCTACCTACCTATCTGTATCTATCTACCTACCTACCTATCTCTATCTATCTACCTACCTACCTATCTCTATCTATCTACCTACCTACCTATCTGTATTTATCTATCTACCTACCTACCTTTCTCTATCTATCTATCTATCTATCTATCTACCTACCTACCTATCTGTATCTATCAATCTACCTACCTACCTATCTGTATCTATCAATCTACATACCTACCTATCTGTATCTATCATTCTACATACCTACCTATCTATATCTATCTATCTACCTACCTACCTATCTGTATTTATCTATCTACCTACCTACCTATCTGTATCTATCTATCTACCTGCCTACCTATCTGTATCTATCAATCTACCTACCTACCTATCTGTATCTATCAATCTACCTACCTACCTATGTCTATCTATCTACCTACCTACCTACCTATCTGTATCTATCAATCTACATACCTACCTATCTGTATCTATCATTCTACATACCTACCTATTTATATCTATCTATCTACCTACCTACCTATCTGTATTTATCTATCTACCTACCTACCTATCTGTATCTATCTATCTACCTACCTACCTATCTGTATCTATCATTCTACCTACCTACCTATCTGTATCTATCAATCTACTTACCTACCTATCTGTATCTATCATTCTACATACCTACCTATCTCTATCTATCTATCTACCTACCTACCTATCTGTATTTATCTATCTACCTACCTACCTATCTGTATCTATCTATCTACCTACCTACCTATCTGTATCTATCAATCTACCTACCTACCTATCTCTATCTATCTATCTACCTACCTACCTATCTCTATCTATCTACCTACCTATATGTATTTATCTATCTATCTACCTACCTATCTGTATCTATCTACCTACCTACCTATCTCTATCTATCTATCTACCTACCTACCTATCTGTATCTATCTATCTACCTACCTAGCTATCTGTATCTATCAATCTACCTACCTACCTACCTATCTGTATCTATCAATCTACTTACCTACCTATCTGTATCTATCATTCTACATACCTACCTATCTCTATCTATCTATCTACCTACCTACCTATCTGTATTTATCTATCTACCTACCTACCTATCTGTATCTATCTATCTACCTACCTACCTATCTGTATCTATCAATCTACCTACCTACCTATCTCTATCTATCTACCTACCTACCTACCTATCTGTATTTATCTATCTATCTACCTACCTATCTGTATCTATCTACCTACCTACCTATCTCTATCTATCTATCTACCTACCTACCTATCTCTATCTATCTATCTATCTACCTACCTATCTCTATCTATCTATCTATCTACCTACCTACCTATCTGTATTTATCTATCTACCTACCTACCTTTCTCTATCTATCTATCTACCTACCTACCTATCTGTATCTATCTATCTACCTACCTACCTATCTGTATCTATCAATCTACCTACCTATCTCTATCTATCTATCTACCTACCTACCTATCTGTATCTATCAATCTACATACCTACCTATCTCTATCTATCTATCTACCTACCTACGTATCTGTATTTATCTATCTACCTACCTACCTATCTGTATCTATCTATCTACCTACCTACATATCTGTATCTATCAATCTACCTACCTACCTGTCTCTATCTATATATCTACCTACCTACCTATCTCTATCTATCTACCTACCTACCTACCTATCTTTATTTATCTATCTATCTACCTACCTATCTGTATCTATCTACCTACCTACCTATCTCTATCTATCTACCTACCTACCTATCTCTATCTATCTACCTACCTACCTATCTGTATTTATCTATCTACCTACCTACCTTTCTCTATCTATCTATCTATCTATCTATCTATCTATCTATCTATCTATCTATCTATCTATCTATCTATCTACCTACCTACCTATCTGTATCTATCAATCAACCTACCTACCTATCTGTATCTATGAATCTACATACCTACCTATCTGTATCTATCATTCTACATACCTACCTATCTATATCTATCTATCTACCTACCTACCTATCTGTATTTATCTATCTACCTACCTACCTATCTGTATCTATCTATCTACCTACCTACCTATCTGTATCTATCAATCTACCTACCTACCTATCTGTATCTATCAATCTACCTACCTACCTATGTCTATCTATCTACCTACATACCTACCTATCTGTATCTATCAATCTACATACCTACCTATCTGTATCTATCATTCTACATACCTACCTATCTATATCTATCTATCTACCTACCTACCTATCTGTATTTATCTATCTACCTACCTACCTATCTGTATCTATCTATCTACCTACCTACCTATCTGTATCTATCAATCTACCTACCTACCTATCTCTATCTATCTATCTACCTACCTACCTATCTCTATCTATCTATCTACCTACCTACCTATCTCTATCTATCTACCTACCTACCTACCTATCTGTATTTATCTATCTATCTACCTACCTCTCTGTATCTATCTACCTACCTACCTATCTCTACCTATCTATCTACTTACCTACCTATCTGTATCTATCTATCTACCTACCTACCTATCTGTATCTATCAATCTACCTACCTACCTATCTGTATCTATCAATCTACTTACCTACCTATCTGTATCTATCATTCTACATACCTACCTATCTCTATCTATCTATCTACCTACCTACCTATCTGTATTTATCTATCTACCTACCTACTTATCTGTATCTATCTATCTACCTACCTACCTATCTGTATCTATCAATCTACCTACCTACCTATCTCTATCTATCTATCTACCTACCTACCTATCTCTATCTATCTACCTACCTATATGTATTTATCTATCTATCTACCTACCTATCTGTATCTATCTACCTACCTACCTATCTCTATCTATCTATCTACCTACCTACCTATCTGTATCTATCTATCTACCTACCTAGCTATCTGTATCTATCAATCTACCTACCTACCTATCTGTATCTATCAATCTACTTACCTACCTATCTGTATCTATCATTCTACATACCTACCTATCTCTATCTATCTATCTACCTACCTACCTATCTGTATTTATCTACCTACCTACCTACCTATCTGTATCTATCTATCTACCTACCTACCTATCTGTATCTATCTATCTACCTACCTACCTATCTCTATCTATCAATCTACTTACCTACCTATCTGTATCTATCATTCTACATACCTACCTATCTCTATCTATCTATCTACCTACCTACCTATCTGTATTTATCTATCTACCTACCTACCTATCTGTATCTATCTATCTACCTACCTACCTATCTGTATCTATCAAACTACTTACCTACCTATCTGTATCTATCATTCTACATACCTACCTATCTCTATCTATCTATCTACCTACCTACCTATCTGTATTTATCTATCTACCTACCTACCTATCGGTATCTATCTACCTACCTACCTACCTATCTGTATTTATCTATCTATCTACCTACCTATCTGTATCTATCTACCTACCTACCTATCTCTATCTATCAATCTACCTACCTACCTATCTGTATCTATCAATCTACTTACCTACCTATCTGTGTCTATCATTCTACATACCTACCTATCTCTATCTATCTATCTACCTACCTACCTATCTGTATTTATCTATCTACCTACCTACATATCGGTATCTATCTACCTACCTACCTACCTATGTGTATCTATCAATCTACCTACCTACCTATCTCTATCTATCTATCTACCTACCTACCTATCTCTATCTATCTACCTACCTACCTACCTATCTGTATTTATCTATCTATCTACCTACCTATCTGTATCTATCTACCTACCTACCTACCTATCTCTATCTATCTATCTACCTACCTACCTATCTCTATCTATCTATCTGCCTAACTACCTATCTGTATTTATCTATCTACCTACCTACCATTCTCTATCTATCTATCTACCTACCTACCTATCTGTATCTATCAATCTACCTACCTACCTATCTCTATCTATCTATCTACCTACCTACCTATCTCTATCTATCTACCTACCTACCTACCTATCTGTATTTATCTATCTATCTACCTACCTATCTGTATCTATCTACCTACCTACCTATCTCTATCTATCTATCTACCTACCTACCTATCTCTATCTATCTACCTACCTACCTACCTATCTGTATTTATCTATCTAACTACCTACCTATCTGTATCTATCTATCTACCTACCTACCTATCTGTATCTATCAATCTACCTACCTACCTATCTGTATCTATCAATCTACCTACCTACCTATCTGTATCTATCAATCTACCTACCTACCTATCTGTATCTATCTATCTACCTACCTACCTATCTGTATCTATCAATCTACCTACCTACCTATTTCTATCTATCTATCTACCTACCTACCTATCTGTATCTATCAATCTACTTACCTACCTATCTGTATCTATCATTCTACATACCTACCTATCTCTATCTATCTATCTACCTACCTACCTATCTGTATCTATCAATCTACTTACCTACCTATCTCTATCTATCTATCTACCTACCTACCTATCTGTATCTATCTATCTACCTACCTAGCTATCTGTATCTATCAATCTACCTACCTACCTATCTGTATCTATCAATCTACTTACCTACCTATCTGTATCTATCATTCTACATACCTACCTATCTCTATCTATCTATCTACCTACCTACCTATCTGTATTTATCTACCTACCTACCTACCTATCTGTATCTATCTATCTACCTACCTACCTATCTGTATCTATCTATCTACCTACCTACCTATCTCTATCTATCAATCTACTTACCTACCTATCTGTATCTATCATTCTACATACCTACCTATCTCTATCTATCTATCTACCTACCTACCTATCTGTATTTATCTATCTACCTACCTACCTATCTGTATCTATCTATCTACCTACCTACCTATCTGTATCTATCAAACTACTTACCTACCTATCTGTATCTATCATTCTACATACCTACCTATCTCTATCTATCTATCTACCTACCTACCTATCTGTATTTATCTATCTACCTACCTACCTATCGGTATCTATCTACCTACCTACCTACCTATCTGTATTTATCTATCTATCTACCTACCTATCTGTATCTATCTACCTACCTACCTATCTCTATCTATCAATCTACCTACCTACCTATCTGTATCTATCAATCTACTTACCTACCTATCTGTGTCTATCATTCTACATACCTACCTATCTCTATCTATCTATCTACCTACCTACCTATCTGTATTTATCTATCTACCTACCTACATATCGGTATCTATCTACCTACCTACCTACCTATGTGTATCTATCAATCTACCTACCTACCTATCTCTATCTATCTATCTACCTACCTACCTATCTCTATCTATCTACCTACCTACCTACCTATCTGTATTTATCTATCTATCTACCTACCTATCTGTATCTATCTACCTACCTACCTACCTATCTCTATCTATCTATCTACCTACCTACCTATCTCTATCTATCTATCTGCCTACCTACCTATCTGTATTTATCTATCTACCTACCTACCATTCTCTATCTATCTATCTACCTACCTACCTATCTGTATCTATCAATCTACCTACCTACCTATCTCTATCTATCTATCTACCTACCTACCTATCTCTATCTATCTACCTACCTACCTACCTATCTGTATTTATCTATCTATCTACCTACCTATCTGTATCTATCTACCTACCTACCTATCTCTATCTATCTATCTACCTACCTACCTATCTCTATCTATCTACCTACCTACCTACCTATCTGTATTTATCTATCTAACTACCTACCTATCTGTATCTATCTATCTACCTACCTACCTATCTGTATCTATCAATCTACCTACCTACCTATCTGTATCTATCAATCTACCTACCTACCTATCTGTATCTATCAATCTACCTACCTACCTATCTGTATCTATCTATCTACCTACCTACCTATCTGTATCTATCAATCTACCTACCTACCTATTTCTATCTATCTATCTACCTACCTACCTATCTCTATCTATCTACCTACCTACCTACCTATCTGTATTTATCTATCTACCTACCTACCTATCTGTATCTACCTACCTACCTACCTATCTCTATCAATCTATCTACCTACCTACCTATCTATATCTATCTATCTACCTACCTACCTATCTGTATCTATCAATCTACCTACCTACCTATCTGTAGCTATCTACCTACCTACCTATCTGTATCTATCAATCTACCTACCTACCTATCTGTATCTATCAATCTACATACCTACCTATCTGTATCTATCATTCTACATACCTACCTATCTCTATCTATCTATCTATCTACCTACCTACCTATCTGTATTTATCTATCTACCTACCTACCTATCTGTATATATCTATCTACCTACCTACCTATCTGTATCTATCAATCTACCTACCGACCTATCTCTATCTATCTATCTACCTACCTACCTATCTCTATCTATCTACCTACCTACCTACCTATCTGTATTTATCTATCTATCTACCTACCTATCTGTATCTATCTACCTACCTACCTATCTCTATCTATCTATCTACCTACCTACCTATCTGTATCTATCTACCTACCTACCTACCTACCTATCTGTATCTATCAATCTACCTACCTACCTATCTGTATCTATCAATCTACTTACCTACCTATCTGTAACTATCATTCTACATACCTACCTATCTCTATCTATCTATCTACCTACCTACCTATCTGTATTTATCTATCTACCTACCTACCTATCTGTGTCTATCTATCTACCTACCTACCTATCTGTATCTATCAATCTACCTACCTACCTATCTCTATCTATCTATCTACCTACCTACCTATCTCTATCTATCTACCTACCTACCTACCTATCTGTATTTATCTATCTATCTACCTACCTATCTGTATCTACCTACCTACCTACCTATCTCTATCTATCTATCTACCTACCTACCTACCTATCTGTATCTATCTATCTACCTACCTACCTATCTGTATCTGTCAATCTACCTACCTACCTATCTCTATCTATCAATCTACTTACCTACCTATCTGTATCTATCATTCTACATACCTACCTATCTCTATCTATCTACCTACCTACCTACCTATCTGTATTTATCTATCTACCTACCTACCTATCTGTATCTATCTATCTACCTACCTACCTATCTGTATCTATCAATCTACCTACCTACCTATCTGTATCTATCAATCTACCTACCTACCTATCTGTATCTATCTATCTACCTACCTACCTATCTGTATCTATCAATCTACATACCTACCTATCTCTATCTATCTATCTACCTACCTACCTATCTGTATCTATCAATCTACCTACCTACCTATCTCTATCTATCTACCTACCTACCTATCTCTATCTATCTACCTACCTACCTACCTATCTGTATTTATCTATCTACCTACCTACCTATCTCTATCTATCTATCTACCTACCTACCTATCTGTATCTATCTATCTACCTACCTACCTATCTGTATCTATCAATCTACCTACCTACCTATCTGTAGCTATCTACCATCCTACCTATCTGTATCTATCTATCTATTTACCTACCTACCTATCTGTATCTATCTATCTATCTACCTACCTATCTGTATCTATCAATCTACCTACCTACCTATCTGTATTTATCTACCATCCTACCTATCTGTATCTATCTATATACCTACCTACCTATCTGTATCTATCAATCTACCTACCTACCTATCTCTATCTATCTATCTACCTACCTACCTATCTCTATCTATCTACCTACCTACCTATCAGTATCTATCAATCTACCTACCTACCTATCTGTATTTATCTACCATCCTACCTATCTGTATCTATCTATCTACCTACCTACCTATCTGTATCTATCAATCTACTTACCTACCTATCTGTAACTATCATTCTACATACCTACCTATCTCTATCTATCTATCTACCTACCTACCTATCTGTATTTATCTATCTACCTACCTACCTATCTGTATCTATCTATCTACCTACCTACCTATCTGTATCTATCAATCTACCTACCTACCTATCTCTATCTATCTATCTACCTACCTACCTATCTCTATCTATCTACCTACCTACCTACCTATCTGTATTTATCTATCTATCTACCTACCTATCTGTATCTACCTACCTACCTACCTATCTCTATCTATCTATCTACCTACCTACCTACCTATCTGTATCTATCTATCTACCTACCTACCTATCTCTATCTATCAATCTACTTACCTACCTATCTGTATCTATCATTCTACATACCTACCTATCTCTATCTATCTACCTACCTACCTACCTATCTGTATTTATCTATCTACCTACCTACCTATCTGTATCTATCTATCTACCTACCTACCTATCTGTATCTATCAATCTACCTACCTACCTATCTGTATCTATCAATCTACCTACCTACCTATCTGTATCTATCTATCTACCTACCTACCTATCTGTATCTATCAATCTACATACCTACCTATCTCTATCTATCTATCTACCTACCTACCTATCTGTATCTATCAATCTACCTACCTACCTATCTCTATCTATCTACCTACCTACCTATCTCTATCTATCTACCTACATACCTACCTATCTGTATCTATCTATCTACCTACCTACCTATCTGTATCTATCAATCTACCTACCTACCTATCTGTAGCTATCTACCATCCTACCTATCTGTATCTATCTATCTATCTACCTACCTACCTATCTGTATCTATCTATCTACCTACCTACCTATCTGTATCTATCAATCTACCTACCTACCTATCTGTATTTATCTACCATCCTACCTATCTGTATCTATCTATCTACCTACCTACCTATCTGTATCTATCAATCTACCTACCTACCTATCTCTATCTATCTATCTACCTACCTACCTATCTCTATCTATCTACCTACCTACCTATCAGTATTTATCTATCTATCTACCTACCTATCTGTATCTATCTACCTACCTACCTATCTCTATCTATATATCTACCTACCTACCTATCTGTATCTATCTACCTACCTACCTACCTATCTGTATCTATCAATCTACCTACCTACCTATCTGAATCTATCAATCTACTTACCTACCTATCTGTATCTATCATTCTACATACCTACCTATCTCTATCTAACTATCTACCCACCTACCTATCTGTATTTATCTATATACCTACCTACCTCTCTGTACCTATCTATCTACCTACCTACCTATCTGTATCTATCAATCTACCTACCTACCTATCTCTATCTATCTATCTACCTACCTACCTATCTCTATCTATCTTTCTATCTACCTACCTACCTATCTGTATTTATCTATCTATCTACCTACCTATCTCTATCTATCTACCTACCTACCTATCTCTATCTATCTATCTACCTACCTACCTATCTGTATCTATCTATCTACCTACCTACCTATCTGTATCTATCAATCTACTTTCCTACCTATCTGTATCTATCATTCTACATACCTACCTATCTCTATCTATCTATCTACCTACCTACCTATCTCTATTTATCTATCTACCTACCTACCTATCTGTATCTATCTATCTACCTACCTACCTATCTGTATCTATCAATCTACCTACCTACCTATCTCTATCTATCTATCTAGCTACCTACCTATCTCTATCTATCTACCTACCTACCTACCTATCTGTATTTATCTATCTATCTACCTACCTATCTGTATCTATCTACCTACCTACCTATCTCTATCTATCTATCTACCTACCTACCTACCTATCTGTATCTATCTACCTACCTACCTACCTATCTGTATCTATCAATCTACCTACCTACGTATCTGTATCTATCAATCTACTTACCTATCTCTCTGTATCTATCATTCTACATACCTACCTATCTCTATCTATCTATCTACCTACCTACCTATCTCTATTTATCTATCTACCTACCTACCTATCTGTTTCTATCTATCTACCTACCTACCTATCTGTATCTATCAATCTACCTACCTACCTATCTCTATCTATCTATCTACCTACCTACCTATCTCTATCAATCTACCTACCTACCTATCTGTATTTATCTATCTACCTACCTAACTATCTGTATCTATCTACCTACCTACCTATCTCTATCTATCTATCTATCTACCTACCTACCTATCTGTATCTATCTATCTACCTACCTACCTATCTGTATCTATCAATCTACCTACCTACCTATCTGTATCTATCAATCTACATACCTACCTATCTGTATCTATCATTCTACATACCTACCTATCTCTATCTATCTATCTACCTACCTACCTATCTCTATTTATCTATCTACCTACCTACTTATCTGTATCTATCTATCTACCTACCTACCTATCTGTATCTATCAATCTACCTACCTACCTATCTCTATCTATCTATCTACCTACCTACCTATCTCTATCTATATACCAACCTACCTACCTATCTGTATTTATCTATCTATCTACCTACCTATCTGTATCTATCTACCTATCTAGCTATCTCTATCTATCTATCTACCTGCCTACTTATCTGTATGTATTTATCTACCTACCTACCTATCTCTATCTATCAATCTACCTACCTACCTATCTGTATCTATCAATCTACTTACCTAACTATCTGTATCTATCATTCTACATACCTACCTATCTCTATCTATCTATCTACCTACCTACCTATCTGTATTTATCTATCTACCTACCTACCTATCTGTACCTATCTATCTACCTACCTACCTATCTGTATCTATCAATCTACCTACCTACCTATCTTTATCTATCTATCTACCTACCTACCTATCTCTATCTATCTACCTACCTACCTACCTATCTGTATTTATCTATCTATCTACCTACCTATCTGTATCTATCTACCTACCTACCTATCTCTATCTATCTATCTACCTACCTACCTATCTGTATCTATCTATCTACCTACCTACCTATCTGTATCTATCAATCTACCTACCTACCTATCTGTATCTATCAATCTACTTACCTACCTATCTGTATCTATCATTCTACATACCTACCTATCTCTATCTATCTATCTACCTACCTACCTATCTGTATTTATCTATCTACCTACCTACCTATCGGTATCTATCTACCTACCTACCTACCTATGTGTATCTATCAATCTACCGACCTACCTATCTCTATCTATCTATCTACCTACCTTCCTATCTCTATCTATCTACCTACCTACCTACCTATCTGTATTTATCTATCTATCTACCTACCTATCTGTATCTATCTACCTACCTACCTATCTCTATCTATCTATCTACCTACCTACCTATCTCTATCTATCTATCTACCTACCTACCTATCTGTATTTATCTATCAACCTACCTACCTTTCTCTATCTATCTATCTATCTACCTACCTACCTATCTGTATCTATCTATCTACCTACCTACCTATCTGTATCTATCAATCTACCTACCTACCTATGTCTATCTATCTACCTACCTACCTATCTCTATCTATCTATCTACCTACCTACCTATCTGTATCTATCAATCTACATACCTACCTATCTCTATCTATCTATCTACCTGCCTACCTATCTGTATCTATCTATCTACCTACCTATCTGTATCTATCTATCTACCTACCTACCTACCTATCTCTATCTATCTATCTACCTACCTACCTATCTGTATCTATCATTCTACATACCTACCTATCTCTATCTATCTATCTACCTACCTACCTATCTGTATTTATCTATCTACCTACCTACCTTTCTCTATCTATCTATCTACCTACCTATCTGTATCTATCTACCTACCTACCTATCTCTATCTATCTACCTACCTACCTACCTATCTCTATCTATCTATCTACCTACCTACCTATCTCTATCTATCTATCTACCTACCTACCTATCTGTATTTATCTATCTACCTACCTACCTTTCTCTATCTATCTATCTACCTACCTACCTATCTGTATCTATCTATCTACCTACCTACCTATCTGTATCTATCAATCTACCTACCTACCTATGTCTATCTACCTACCTACCTACCTACCTATCTCTATCTATCTATCTACCTACCTACCTATCTGTATTTATCTATCTACCTACCTACCTTTCTCTATCTATCTATCTACCTACCTACGTATCTGTATTTATCTATCTACCTACCTACCTATCTGTATCTATCTATCTACCTACCTACCTATCTGTATCTATCAATCTACCTACCTACCTGTCTCTATCTATATATCTACCTACCTACCTATCTCTATCTATCTACCTACCTACCTACCTATCTTTATTTATCTATCTATCTACCTACCTATCTGTATCTATCTACCTACCTACCTATCTCTATCTATCTACCTACCTACCTACCTATCTCTATCTATCTATCTACCTACCTATCTGTATTTATCTATCTACCTACCTACCTTTCTCTATCTATATATCTATCTATCTACCTACCTACCTATCTGTATCTATCAATCTACCTACCTACCTATCTGTATCTATCAATCTACATACCTACCTATCTGTATCTATCATTCTACATACCTACCTATCTATATCTATCTATCTACCTACCTACCTATCTGTATTTATCTATCTACCTACCTACCTATCTGTATCTATCTATCTACCTACCTACCTATCTGTATCTATCAATCTACCTACCTACCTATCTCTATCTATCTATCTACCTACCTACCTATCTCTATCTATCTATCTACCTACCTACCTACCTATATCTATCTATCTACCTACCTACCTACCTATCTGTATTTATCTATCTATCTACCTACCTCTCTGTATCTATCTACCTACCTACCTATCTCTATCTATCTATCTACTTACCTACCTATCTGTATCTATCTATCTACCTACCTACCTTTCTCTATCTATCTACCTACCTACCTACCTATCTGTATCTATCTATCTACCTACCTACCTATCTGTATCTATCAATCTACCTACCTACCTATGTCTATCTATCTACCTACCTACCTACCTATCTCTATCTATCTATCTACCTACCTACCTATCTGTATCTATCAATCTACATACCTACCTATCTCTATCTATCTATCTACCTACCTACCTATCTGTATTTATCTATCTACCTACCTACCGATCGGTACCTATCTATCTACCTACCTACCTATCTGTATCTATCAATCTACCTACCTACCTATCTCTATCTATCTATCTACCTACCTACCTATCTCTATCTATCTACCTACCTACCTATCTGTATCTATCAATCTACCTACCTACCTATCTCTATCTATCTATCTAGCTACCTACCTATCTCTATCTATCTACCTACCTACCTACCTATCTGTATTTATCTATCTATCTACCTACCTATCTGTATCTATCTACCTACCTACCTATCTCTATCTATCTATCTACCTACCTACCTACCTATCTGTATCTATCTACCTACCTACCTACCTATCTGTATCTATCAATCTACCTACCTACGTATCTGTATCTATCAATCTACTTACCTATCTCTCTGTATCTATCATTCTACATACCTACCTATCTCTATCTATCTATCTACCTACCTACCTATCTCTATTTATCTATCTACCTACCTACCTATCTGTTTCTATCTATCTACCTACCTACCTATCTGTATCTATCAATCTACCTACCTACCTATCTCTATCTATCTATCTACCTACCTACCTATCTCTATCTATCTACCTACCTACCTATCTGTATTTATCTATCTACCTACCTAACTATCTGTATCTATCTACCTACCTACCTATCTCTATCTATCTATCTACCTACCTACCTATCTGTATCTATCTATCTACCTACCTACCTATCTGTATCTATCAATCTACCTACCTACCTATCTGTATCTATCAATCTACATACCTACCTATCTGTATCTATCATTCTACATACCTACCTATCTCTATCTATCTATCTACCTACCTACCTATCTCTATTTATCTATCTACCTACCTACCTATCTGTATCTATCTATCTACCTACCTACCTATCTGTATCTATCAATCTACCTACCTACCTATCTCTATCTATCTATCTACCTACCTACCTATCTCTATCTATATACCAACCTACCTACCTATCTGTATTTATCTATCTATCTACCTACCTATCTGTATCTATCTACCTATCTAGCTATCTCTATCTATCTATCTACCTGCCTACTTATCTGTATGTATTTATCTACCTACCTACCTATCTCTATCTATCAATCTACCTACCTACCTATCTGTATCTATCAATCTACTTACCTAACTATCTGTATCTATCATTCTACATACCTACCTATCTCTATCTATCTATCTACCTACCTACCTATCTGTATTTATCTATCTACCTACCTACCTATCTGTACCTATCTATCTACCTACCTACCTATCTGTATCTATCAATCTACCTACCTACCTATCTTTATCTATCTATCTACCTACCTACCTATCTCTATCTATCTACCTACCTACCTACCTATCTGTATTTATCTATCTATCTACCTACCTATCTGTATCTATCTACCTACCTACCTATCTCTATCTATCTATCTACCTACCTACCTATCTGTATCTATCTATCTACCTACCTACCTATCTGTATCTATCAATCTACCTACCTACCTATCTGTATCTATCAATCTACTTACCTACCTATCTGTATCTATCATTCTACATACCTACCTATCTCTATCTATCTATCTACCTACCTACCTATCTGTATTTATCTATCTACCTACCTACCTATCGGTATCTATCTACCTACCTACCTACCTATGTGTATCTATCAATCTACCTACCTACCTATCTCTATCTATCTATCTACCTACCTTCCTATCTCTATCTATCTACCTACCTACCTACCTATCTGTATTTATCTATCTATCTACCTACCTATCTGTATCTATCTACCTACCTACCTATCTCTATCTATCTATCTACCTACCTACCTATCTCTATCTATCTATCTACCTACCTACCTATCTGTATTTATCTATCAACCTACCTACCTTTCTCTATCTATCTATCTATCTACCTACCTACCTATCTGTATCTATCTATCTACCTACCTACCTATCTGTATCTATCAATCTACCTACCTACCTATGTCTATCTATCTACCTACCTACCTATCTCTATCTATCTATCTACCTACCTACCTATCTGTATCTATCAATCTACATACCTACCTATCTCTATCTATCTATCTACCTGCCTACCTATCTGTATCTATCTATCTACCTACCTATCTGTATCTATCTATCTACCTACCTACCTACCTATCTCTATCTATCTATCTACCTACCTACCTATCTGTATCTATCATTCTACATACCTACCTATCTCTATCTATCTATCTACCTACCTACCTATCTGTATTTATCTATCTACCTACCTACCTTTCTCTATCTATCTATCTACCTACCTATCTGTATCTATCTACCTACCTACCTATCTCTATCTATCTACCTACCTACCTACCTATCTCTATCTATCTATCTACCTACCTACCTATCTCTATCTATCTATCTACCTACCTACCTATCTGTATTTATCTATCTACCTACCTACCTTTCTCTATCTATCTATCTACCTACCTACCTATCTGTATCTATCTATCTACCTACCTACCTATCTGTATCTATCAATCTACCTACCTACCTATGTCTATCTACCTACCTACCTACCTACCTATCTCTATCTATCTATCTACCTACCTACCTATCTGTATTTATCTATCTACCTACCTACCTTTCTCTATCTATCTATCTACCTACCTACGTATCTGTATTTATCTATCTACCTACCTACCTATCTGTATCTATCTATCTACCTACCTACCTATCTGTATCTATCAATCTACCTACCTACCTGTCTCTATCTATATATCTACCTACCTACCTATCTCTATCTATCTACCTACCTACCTACCTATCTTTATTTATCTATCTATCTACCTACCTATCTGTATCTATCTACCTACCTACCTATCTCTATCTATCTACCTACCTACCTACCTATCTCTATCTATCTATCTACCTACCTATCTGTATTTATCTATCTACCTACCTACCTTTCTCTATCTATATATCTATCTATCTACCTACCTACCTATCTGTATCTATCAATCTACCTACCTACCTATCTGTATCTATCAATCTACATACCTACCTATCTGTATCTATCATTCTACATACCTACCTATCTATATCTATCTATCTACCTACCTACCTATCTGTATTTATCTATCTACCTACCTACCTATCTGTATCTATCTATCTACCTACCTACCTATCTGTATCTATCAATCTACCTACCTACCTATCTCTATCTATCTATCTACCTACCTACCTATCTCTATCTATCTATCTACCTACCTACCTACCTATATCTATCTATCTACCTACCTACCTACCTATCTGTATTTATCTATCTATCTACCTACCTCTCTGTATCTATCTACCTACCTACCTATCTCTATCTATCTATCTACTTACCTACCTATCTGTATCTATCTATCTACCTACCTACCTTTCTCTATCTATCTACCTACCTACCTACCTATCTGTATCTATCTATCTACCTACCTACCTATCTGTATCTATCAATCTACCTACCTACCTATGTCTATCTATCTACCTACCTACCTAGCTATCTCTATCTATCTATCTACCTACCTACCTATCTGTATCTATCAATCTACATACCTACCTATCTCTATCTATCTATCTACCTACCTACCTATCTGTATTTATCTATCTACCTACCTACCGATCGGTACCTATCTATCTACCTACCTACCTATCTGTATCTATCAATCTACCTACCTACCTATCTCTATCTATCTATCTACCTACCTACCTATCTCTATCTATCTACCTACCTACCTACCTATCTGTATTTATCTATCTATCTACCTACCTATCTGTATCTATCTACCTACCTACCTATCTCTATCTATCTATCTACCTACCTACCTATCTGTATCTATCTACCTACCTAGCTATCTGTATCTATCAATCTACCTACCTACCTATCTGTATCTATCAATCTACATACCTACCTATCTGTATCTATCATTCTACATACCTACCTATCTCTATCTATCTATCTACCTACCTACCTATCTGTATTTATCTATCTATCTACCTACCTATCTGTATCAATCTACCTACCTACCTATCTCTATCTATCTATCTACCTACCTACCTATCTGTATTTATCTATCTATCTACATACCTATCTGTATCTATCTACCTACCTACCTATCTCTATCTATCTATCTACCTACCTACCTATCTGTATCTATCTATCTACCTACCTACCTATCTGTATCTATCAATCTACCTACCTACCTATCTGTATCTATCAATCTATATACCTACCTATCTGTATCAATCATTCTACATACCTACCTATCTCTATCTATCTATCTACCTAACTACCTATCTGTATTTATCTATCTACCTACCTACCTATCTGTATCTATCTATCTACCTACCTACCTATCTGTATCTATCAATCTACCTACCTACCTATCTCTATCTATCTATCTACCTACCTACCTATCTCTATCTATCTACCTACCTACCTACCTATCTGTATCTATCAATCTACCTACCTACCTATCTGTATCTATCAATCTACATACCTACCTATCTGTAACTATCATTCTACATACCTACCTATCTCTATCTATCTATCTACCTACCTACCTATCTGTATTTATCTATCTACCTACCTACCTATCTGTATCTATCTATCTACCTACCTACCTATCTGTATCTATCAATCTACCTACCTACCTATCTCTATCTATCTACCTACCTAACTATCTCTATCTATCTACCTACCTACCTACCTATCTGTATTTATCTATCTATCTACCTACCTATCTGTATCTATCTACCTACCTACCTATCTCTATCTATCTATCTACCTACCTACCTATCTGTATCTATCTATCTACCTACCTATCTATCTGTATCTGTCAATCTACCTACCTACCTATCTGTATCTATCAATCTACTTACCTACCTATCTGTATCTATCATTCTACATACCTACCTATCTCTATCTATCTACCTACCTACCTACCTATCTGTATTTATCTATCTACCTACCTACCTATCTGTATCTATCTATCTACCTACCTACCTATCTGTATCTATCAATCTACCTACCTACCTATCTCTATCTATCTATCTACCTACCTACCTATCTCTATCTATCTACCTACCTACCTACCTATCTGTATTTATCTATCTATCTACCTACCTATCTGTATCTATCTACCTACCTACCTATCTCTATCTATCTATCTACTTACCTACCTATCTGTATCTATCTATCTACCTACCTACCTATCTGTATCTATCAATCTACCTACCTACCTATCTGTATCTATCAATCTATTTACCTACCTATCTGTATCTATCATTCTACATACCTATCTATCTCTATCTATCTATCTACCTACCTACCTATCTGTATTTATCTATCTACCTACCTACCTATCTGTATCTATCTATCTACCTACCTACCTATCTGTATCTATCAATCTACCTACCTACCTATCTCTATCTATCTATCTACCTACCTACCTATCTCTATCTATCTACCTACCTATATGTATTTATCTATCTATCTACCTACCTATCTGTATCTATCTACCTACCTACCTATCTCTATCTATCTATCTACCTACCTACCTATCTGTATCTATCTATCTACCTACCTAGCTATCTGTATCTATCAATCTACCTACCTACCTATCTGTATCTATCAATCTACTTACCTACCTATCTGTATCTATCATTCTACATACCTACCTATCTCTATCTATCTATCTACCTACCTACCTATCTGTATTTATCTACCTACCTACCTACCTATCTGTATCTATCTATCTACCTACCTACCTATCTGTATCTATCAATCTACCTACCTACCTATCTCTATCTATCTATCTACCTACCTACCTATCTCTATCTATCTACCTACCTACCTACCTATCTGTATTTATCTATCTACCTACCTACCTATCTCTATCTATCTATCTACCTACCTACCTATCTGTATCTATCTATCTACCTACCTACCTATCTGTATCTATCAATCTACCTACCTACCTATCTGTAGCTATCTACCTACCTACCTATCTGTATCTATCAATCTACCTACCTACCTATCTGTATCTGTCAATCTACTTACCTACCTATCTGTATCTATCATTCTACATACCTACCTATCTCTATCTATCTACCTACCTACCTATCAGTATTTATCTATCTATCTACCTACCTATCTGTATCTATCTACCTACCTACCTATCTCTATCTATATATCTACCTACCTACCTATCTGTATCTATCTACCTACCTACCTACTTATCTGTATCTATCAATCTACCTACCTACCTATCTGAATCTATCAATCTACTTACCTACCTATCTGTATCTATCATTCTACATACCTACCTATCTCTATCTATCTACCTACCTACCTATCAGTATTTATCTATCTATCTACCTACCTATCTGTATCTATCTACCTACCTACCTATCTCTATCTATATATCTACCTACCTACCTATCTGTATCTATCTACCTACCTACCTACTTATCTGTATCTATCAATCTACCTACCTACCTATCTGAATCTATCAATCTACTTACCTACCTATCTGTATCTATCATTCTACATACCTACCTATCTCTATCTATCTATCTACCCACCTACCTATCTGTATTTATCTATATACCTACCTACCTATCTGTACCTATCTATCTACCTACCTACCTATCTCTATCTATCTACCTACCTACCTATCTGTATTTATCTATCTATCTACCTACCTCTCTGTATCTATCTACCTACCTATCTCTATCTATCTATCTACTTACCGACCTATCTGTATCTATCTATCTACCTACCTACCTTTCTCTATCTATCTATCTACCTACCTACCTATCTGTATCTATCTATCTACCTACCTACCTATCTGTATCTATCAATCTACCTACCTACCTATGTCTATCTATCTACCTACCTACCTATCTCTATCTATCTATCTACCTACCTACCTATCTGTATCTATCTATCTACCTACCTACCTATCTGTATCTATCAATCTACCTACCTACCTATCTGTATCTATCAATCTACTTACCTACCTATCTGTATCTATCTACCTACCTACCTATCTCTATCTATCTATCTACCTACCTACCTATCTCTATCTATCTATCTACCTACCTACCTATCTCTATCTATCTATCTACCTACCTACCTTTCTCTATCTATCTACCTACCTACCTACCTATCTCTATCTATCTACCTACCTACCTATCTGTATTTATCTATCTACCTACCTACCTTTCTCTATCTATCTATCTATCTATCTATCTATCTATCTATCTATCTATCTATCTACCTACCTACCTATCTGTATCTATCTATCTACCTACCTATCTGTATCTATCAATCTACCTACCTACCTATCTGTATCTATCAATCTACTTACCTACCTATCTGTATCTATCATTCTACATACCTACCTATCTCTATCTATCTATCTACCTACCTACCTATCTGTATTTATCTATCTACCTACCTACCGATCTGTACCTATCTATCTACCTACCTACCTATCTGTATCTATCAATCTACCTACCTACCTATCTCTATCTATCTATCTACCTACCTACCTATCTCTATCTATCTACCTACCTACCTACCTATCTGTATTTATCTATCTACCTACCTATCTGTATCTATCTACCTACCTACCTATCTCTATCTATCTATCTACCTACCTACCTATCTGTATCTATCTATCTACCTACCTACCTATCTGTATCAATCAATCTACCTACCTACCTATCTGTATCTATCAATCTACTTACCTACCTATCTGTATCAATCATTCTACATACCTACCTATCTCTATCTATCTATCTACCTACCTACCTATCTGTATTTATCTATCTATCTACCTACCTATCTGTATCAATCTACCTACCTACCTATCTCTATCTATCTATCTACCTACCTACCTATCTGTATCTATCTATCTACCTACCTACCTATCTGTATCTATCAATCTACCTACCTACCTATCTCTATCTATCTATCTACCTACCTACCTATCTCTATCTATCTACCTACCTACCTACCTATCTGTATTTATCTATCTATCTACATACCTATCTGTATCTATCTACCTACCAACCTATCTCTATCTATCTATCTACCTACCTACCTATCTGTATCTATCTATCTACCTACCTACCTATCTGTATCTATCAATCTACCTACCTACCTATCTGTATCTATCAATCTACTTACCTACCTATCTGTATTTATCTACCATCCTACCTATCTGTATCTATCTATCTACCTACCTACCTATCTGTATCTATCAATCTACCTACCTACCTATCTCTATCTATCTATCTACCTACCTACCTATCTCTATCTATCTACCTACCTACCTATCAGTATTTATCTATCTATCTACCTACCTATCTGTATCTATCTACCTACCTACCTATCTCTATCTATATATCTACCTACCTACCTATCTGTATCTATCTACCTACCTACCTACTTATCTGTATCTATCAATCTACCTACCTACCTATCTGAATCTATCAATCTACTTACCTACCTATCTGTATCTATCATTCTACATACCTACCTATCTCTATCTATCTATCTACCCACCTACCTATCTGTATTTATCTATATACCTACCTACCTATCTGTACCTATCTATCTACCTACCTACCTATCTCTATCTATCTACCTACCTACCTACCTATCTGTATTTATCTATCTATCTACCTACCTCTCTGTATCTATCTACCTACCTATCTCTATCTATCTATCTACTTACCGACCTATCTGTATCTATCTATCTACCTACCTACCTTTCTCTATCTATCTATCTACCTACCTACCTATCTGTATCTATCTATCTACCTACCTACCTATCTGTATCTATCAATCTACCTACCTACCTATGTCTATCTACCTACCTACCTATCTCTATCTATCTATCTACCTACCTACCTATCTGTATCTATCTATCTACCTACCTACCTATCTGTATCTATCAATCTACCTACCTACCTATCTGTATCTATCAATCTACTTACCTACCTATCTGTATCTATCTACCTACCTACCTATCTCTTTCTATCTATCTACCTACCTACCTATCTCTATCTATCTATCTACCTACCTACCTATCTCTATCTATCTATCTACCTACCTACCTATCTGTATTTATCTATCTACCTACCTACCTTTCTCTATCTATCTACCTACCTACCTACCTATCTCTATCTATCTACCTACCTACCTATCTGTATTTATCTATCTACCTACCTACCTTTCTCTATCTATCTATCTATCTATCTATCTATCTATCTATCTATCTATCTATCTATCTATCTACCTACCTACCTACCTATATGTATCTATCTATCTACCTACCTATCTGTATCTATCAATCTACCTACCTACCTATCTGTATCTATCAATCTACTTACCTACCTATCTGTATCTATCATTCTACATACCTACCTATCTCTATCTATCTATCTACCTACCTACCTATCTGTATTTATCTATCTACCTACCTACCGATCTGTACCTATCTATCTACCTACCTACCTATCTGTATCTATCAATCTACCTACCTACCTATCTCTATCTATCTATCTACCTACCTACCTATCTCTATCTATCTACCTACCTACCTACCTATCTGTATTTATCTATCTACCTACCTATCTGTATCTATCTACCTACCTACCTATCTCTATCTATCTATCTACCTACCTACCTATCTGTATCTATCTATCTACCTACCTACCTATCTGTATCAATCAATCTACCTACCTACCTATCTGTATCTATCAATCTACTTACCTACCTATCTGTATCTATCATTCTACATACCTACCTATCTCTATCTATCTATCTACCTACCTACCTATCTGTATTTATCTATCTATCTACCTACCTATCTGTATCAATCTACCTACCTACCTATCTCTATCTATCTATCTACCTACCTACCTATCTGTATCTATCTATCTACCTACCTACCTATCTGTATCTATCAATCTACCTACCTACCTATCTCTATCTATCTATCTACCTACCTACCTATCTCTATCTATCTACCTACCTACCTACCTATCTGTATTTATCTATCTATCTACATACCTATCTGTATCTATCTACCTACCAACCTATCTCTATCTATCTATCTACCTACCTACCTATCTGTATCTATCTATCTACCTACCTACCTATCTGTATCTATCAATCTACCTACCTACCTATCTGTATCTATCAATCTACTTACCTACCTATCTGTATCTATCATTCTACATACCTACCTATCTCTATCTATCTATCTACCTACCTACCTATCTGTATTTATCTATCTACCTACCTACCTATCTGTATCTATCTATCTACCTACCTACCTATCTGTATCTATCAATCTACCTACCTACCTATCTCTATCTATATATCTACCTACCTACCTATCTCTATCTATCTACCTACCTACCTACCTATCTGTATTTATCTATCTATCTACCTACCTATCTGTATCTATCTACCTACCTACCTATCTCTATCTATCTACCTACCTACCTACCTATCTCTATCTATCTACCTACCTACCTATCTGTATTTATCTATCTACGTACCTACCTTTCTCTATCTATCTATCTACCTACCTACCGATCTGTATCTTTCAATCTACCTACCTACCTATCTGTATCTATCAATCTATATACCTACCTATCTGTATCTATCATTCTACATACCTACCTATCTCTATCTATCTATCTACCTAACTACCTATCTGTATTTATCTATCTACCTACCTACCTATCTGTATCTATCTATCTACCTACCTACCTATCTGTATCTATCAATCTACCTACCTACCTATCTCTATCTATCTATCTACCTACCTACCTATCTCTATCTATCTACCTACCTACCTACCTATCTGTATCTATCAATCTACCTACCTACCTATCTGTATCTATCAATCTACTTACCTACCTATCTGTAACTATCATTCTACATACCTACCTATCTCTATCTATCTATCTACCTACCTACCTATCTGTATTTATCTATCTACCTACCTACCTATCTGTATCTATCTATCTACCTACCTACCTATCTGTATCTATCAATCTACCTACCTACCTATCTCTATCTATCTACCTACCTAACTATCTCTATCTATCTACCTACCTACCTATCTGTATTTATCTATCTATCTACCTACCTATCTGTATCTATCTACCTACCTACCTATCTCTATCTATCTATCTACCTACCTACCTATCTCTATCTATCTATCTACCTACCTACCTATCTGTATCTGTCAATCTACCTACCTACCTATCTGTATCTATCAATCTACTTACCTACCTATCTGTATCTATCATTCTACATACCTACCTATCTCTATCTATCTACCTACCTACCTACCTATCTGTATTTATCTATCTACCTACCTACCTATCTGTATCTATCTATCTACCTACCTACCTATCTGTATCTATCAATCTACCTACCTACCTATCTCTATCTATCTATCTACCTACCTACCTATCTGTATTTATCTATCTACCTACCTACCGATCGGTACCTATCTATCTACCTACCTACCTATCTGTATCTATCAATCTACCTACCTACCTATCTCTATCTATCTATCTACCTACCTACCTATCTCTATCTATCTACCTACCTACCTATCTGTATCTATCAATCTACCTACCTACCTATCTCTATCTATCTATCTAGCTACCTACCTATCTCTATCTATCTACCTACCTACCTACCTATCTGTATTTATCTATCTATCTACCTACCTATCTGTATCTATCTACCTACCTACCTATCTCTATCTATCTATCTACCTACCTACCTACCTATCTGTATCTATCTACCTACCTACCTACCTATCTGTATCTATCAATCTACCTACCTACGTATCTGTATCTATCAATCTACTTACCTATCTCTCTGTATCTATCATTCTACATACCTACCTATCTCTATCTATCTATCTACCTACCTACCTATCTCTATTTATCTATCTACCTACCTACCTATCTGTTTCTATCTATCTACCTACCTACCTATCTGTATCTATCAATCTACCTACCTACCTATCTCTATCTATCTATCTACCTACCTACCTATCTCTATCTATCTACCTACCTACCTATCTGTATTTATCTATCTACCTACCTAACTATCTGTATCTATCTACCTACCTACCTATCTCTATCTATCTATCTACCTACCTACCTATCTGTATCTATCTATCTACCTACCTACCTATCTGTATCTATCAATCTACCTACCTACCTATCTGTATCTATCAATCTACATACCTACCTATCTGTATCTATCATTCTACATACCTACCTATCTCTATCTATCTATCTACCTACCTACCTATCTCTATTTATCTATCTACCTACCTACCTATCTGTATCTATCTATCTACCTACCTACCTATCTGTATCTATCAATCTACCTACCTACCTATCTCTATCTATCTATCTACCTACCTACCTATCTCTATCTATATACCAACCTACCTACCTATCTGTATTTATCTATCTATCTACCTACCTATCTGTATCTATCTACCTATCTAGCTATCTCTATCTATCTATCTACCTGCCTACTTATCTGTATGTATTTATCTACCTACCTACCTATCTCTATCTATCAATCTACCTACCTACCTATCTGTATCTATCAATCTACTTACCTAACTATCTGTATCTATCATTCTACATACCTACCTATCTCTATCTATCTATCTACCTACCTACCTATCTGTATTTATCTATCTACCTACCTACCTATCTGTACCTATCTATCTACCTACCTACCTATCTGTATCTATCAATCTACCTACCTACCTATCTTTATCTATCTATCTACCTACCTACCTATCTCTATCTATCTACCTACCTACCTACCTATCTGTATTTATCTATCTATCTACCTACCTATCTGTATCTATCTACCTACCTACCTATCTCTATCTATCTATCTACCTACCTACCTATCTGTATCTATCTATCTACCTACCTACCTATCTGTATCTATCAATCTACCTACCTACCTATCTGTATCTATCAATCTACTTACCTACCTATCTGTATCTATCATTCTACATACCTACCTATCTCTATCTATCTATCTACCTACCTACCTATCTGTATTTATCTATCTACCTACCTACCTATCGGTATCTATCTACCTACCTACCTACCTATGTGTATCTATCAATCTACCTACCTACCTATCTCTATCTATCTATCTACCTACCTTCCTATCTCTATCTATCTACCTACCTACCTACCTATCTGTATTTATCTATCTATCTACCTACCTATCTGTATCTATCTACCTACCTACCTATCTCTATCTATCTATCTACCTACCTACCTATCTCTATCTATCTATCTACCTACCTACCTATCTGTATTTATCTATCAACCTACCTACCTTTCTCTATCTATCTATCTATCTACCTACCTACCTATCTGTATCTATCTATCTACCTACCTACCTATCTGTATCTATCAATCTACCTACCTACCTATGTCTATCTATCTACCTACCTACCTATCTCTATCTATCTATCTACCTACCTACCTATCTGTATCTATCAATCTACATACCTACCTATCTCTATCTATCTATCTACCTGCCTACCTATCTGTATCTATCTATCTACCTACCTATCTGTATCTATCTATCTACCTACCTACCTACCTATCTCTATCTATCTATCTACCTACCTACCTATCTGTATCTATCATTCTACATACCTACCTATCTCTATCTATCTATCTACCTACCTACCTATCTGTATTTATCTATCTACCTACCTACCTTTCTCTATCTATCTATCTACCTACCTATCTGTATCTATCTACCTACCTACCTATCTCTATCTATCTACCTACCTACCTACCTATCTCTATCTATCTATCTACCTACCTACCTATCTCTATCTATCTATCTACCTACCTACCTATCTGTATTTATCTATCTACCTACCTACCTTTCTCTATCTATCTATCTACCTACCTACCTATCTGTATCTATCTATCTACCTACCTACCTATCTGTATCTATCAATCTACCTACCTACCTATGTCTATCTACCTACCTACCTACCTACCTATCTCTATCTATCTATCTACCTACCTACCTATCTGTATTTATCTATCTACCTACCTACCTTTCTCTATCTATCTATCTACCTACCTACGTATCTGTATTTATCTATCTACCTACCTACCTATCTGTATCTATCTATCTACCTACCTACCTATCTGTATCTATCAATCTACCTACCTACCTGTCTCTATCTATATATCTACCTACCTACCTATCTCTATCTATCTACCTACCTACCTACCTATCTTTATTTATCTATCTATCTACCTACCTATCTGTATCTATCTACCTACCTACCTATCTCTATCTATCTACCTACCTACCTACCTATCTCTATCTATCTATCTACCTACCTATCTGTATTTATCTATCTACCTACCTACCTTTCTCTATCTATATATCTATCTATCTACCTACCTACCTATCTGTATCTATCAATCTACCTACCTACCTATCTGTATCTATCAATCTACATACCTACCTATCTGTATCTATCATTCTACATACCTACCTATCTATATCTATCTATCTACCTACCTACCTATCTGTATTTATCTATCTACCTACCTACCTATCTGTATCTATCTATCTACCTACCTACCTATCTGTATCTATCAATCTACCTACCTACCTATCTCTATCTATCTATCTACCTACCTACCTATCTCTATCTATCTATCTACCTACCTACCTACCTATATCTATCTATCTACCTACCTACCTACCTATCTGTATTTATCTATCTATCTACCTACCTCTCTGTATCTATCTACCTACCTACCTATCTCTATCTATCTATCTACTTACCTACCTATCTGTATCTATCTATCTACCTACCTACCTTTCTCTATCTATCTACCTACCTACCTACCTATCTGTATCTATCTATCTACCTACCTACCTATCTGTATCTATCAATCTACCTACCTACCTATGTCTATCTATCTACCTACCTACCTAGCTATCTCTATCTATCTATCTACCTACCTACCTATCTGTATCTATCAATCTACATACCTACCTATCTCTATCTATCTATCTACCTACCTACCTATCTGTATTTATCTATCTACCTACCTACCGATCGGTACCTATCTATCTACCTACCTACCTATCTGTATCTATCAATCTACCTACCTACCTATCTCTATCTATCTATCTACCTACCTACCTATCTCTATCTATCTACCTACCTACCTACCTATCTGTATTTATCTATCTATCTACCTACCTATCTGTATCTATCTACCTACCTACCTATCTCTATCTATCTATCTACCTACCTACCTATCTGTATCTATCTACCTACCTAGCTATCTGTATCTATCAATCTACCTACCTACCTATCTGTATCTATCAATCTACATACCTACCTATCTGTATCTATCATTCTACATACCTACCTATCTCTATCTATCTATCTACCTACCTACCTATCTGTATTTATCTATCTATCTACCTACCTATCTGTATCAATCTACCTACCTACCTATCTCTATCTATCTATCTACCTACCTACCTATCTGTATTTATCTATCTATCTACATACCTATCTGTATCTATCTACCTACCTACCTATCTCTATCTATCTATCTACCTACCTACCTATCTGTATCTATCTATCTACCTACCTACCTATCTGTATCTATCAATCTACCTACCTACCTATCTGTATCTATCAATCTATATACCTACCTATCTGTATCAATCATTCTACATACCTACCTATCTCTATCTATCTATCTACCTAACTACCTATCTGTATTTATCTATCTACCTACCTACCTATCTGTATCTATCTATCTACCTACCTACCTATCTGTATCTATCAATCTACCTACCTACCTATCTCTATCTATCTATCTACCTACCTACCTATCTCTATCTATCTACCTACCTACCTACCTATCTGTATCTATCAATCTACCTACCTACCTATCTGTATCTATCAATCTACATACCTACCTATCTGTAACTATCATTCTACATACCTACCTATCTCTATCTATCTATCTACCTACCTACCTATCTGTATTTATCTATCTACCTACCTACCTATCTGTATCTATCTATCTACCTACCTACCTATCTGTATCTATCAATCTACCTACCTACCTATCTCTATCTATCTACCTACCTAACTATCTCTATCTATCTACCTACCTACCTACCTATCTGTATTTATCTATCTATCTACCTACCTATCTGTATCTATCTACCTACCTACCTATCTCTATCTATCTATCTACCTACCTACCTATCTGTATCTATCTATCTACCTACCTATCTATCTGTATCTGTCAATCTACCTACCTACCTATCTGTATCTATCAATCTACTTACCTACCTATCTGTATCTATCATTCTACATACCTACCTATCTCTATCTATCTACCTACCTACCTACCTATCTGTATTTATCTATCTACCTACCTACCTATCTGTATCTATCTATCTACCTACCTACCTATCTGTATCTATCAATCTACCTACCTACCTATCTCTATCTATCTATCTACCTACCTACCTATCTCTATCTATCTACCTACCTACCTACCTATCTGTATTTATCTATCTATCTACCTACCTATCTGTATCTATCTACCTACCTACCTATCTCTATCTATCTATCTACTTACCTACCTATCTGTATCTATCTATCTACCTACCTACCTATCTGTATCTATCAATCTACCTACCTACCTATCTGTATCTATCAATCTATTTACCTACCTATCTGTATCTATCATTCTACATACCTATCTATCTCTATCTATCTATCTACCTACCTACCTATCTGTATTTATCTATCTACCTACCTACCTATCTGTATCTATCTATCTACCTACCTACCTATCTGTATCTATCAATCTACCTACCTACCTATCTCTATCTATCTATCTACCTACCTACCTATCTCTATCTATCTACCTACCTATATGTATTTATCTATCTATCTACCTACCTATCTGTATCTATCTACCTACCTACCTATCTCTATCTATCTATCTACCTACCTACCTATCTGTATCTATCTATCTACCTACCTAGCTATCTGTATCTATCAATCTACCTACCTACCTATCTGTATCTATCAATCTACTTACCTACCTATCTGTATCTATCATTCTACATACCTACCTATCTCTATCTATCTATCTACCTACCTACCTATCTGTATTTATCTACCTACCTACCTACCTATCTGTATCTATCTATCTACCTACCTACCTATCTGTATCTATCAATCTACCTACCTACCTATCTCTATCTATCTATCTACCTACCTACCTATCTCTATCTATCTACCTACCTACCTACCTATCTGTATTTATCTATCTACCTACCTACCTATCTCTATCTATCTATCTACCTACCTACCTATCTGTATCTATCTATCTACCTACCTACCTATCTGTATCTATCAATCTACCTACCTACCTATCTGTAGCTATCTACCTACCTACCTATCTGTATCTATCAATCTACCTACCTACCTATCTGTATCTGTCAATCTACTTACCTACCTATCTGTATCTATCATTCTACATACCTACCTATCTCTATCTATCTACCTACCTACCTATCAGTATTTATCTATCTATCTACCTACCTATCTGTATCTATCTACCTACCTACCTATCTCTATCTATATATCTACCTACCTACCTATCTGTATCTATCTACCTACCTACCTACTTATCTGTATCTATCAATCTACCTACCTACCTATCTGAATCTATCAATCTACTTACCTACCTATCTGTATCTATCATTCTACATACCTACCTATCTCTATCTATCTACCTACCTACCTATCAGTATTTATCTATCTATCTACCTACCTATCTGTATCTATCTACCTACCTACCTATCTCTATCTATATATCTACCTACCTACCTATCTGTATCTATCTACCTACCTACCTACTTATCTGTATCTATCAATCTACCTACCTACCTATCTGAATCTATCAATCTACTTACCTACCTATCTGTATCTATCATTCTACATACCTACCTATCTCTATCTATCTATCTACCCACCTACCTATCTGTATTTATCTATATACCTACCTACCTATCTGTACCTATCTATCTACCTACCTACCTATCTCTATCTATCTACCTACCTACCTATCTGTATTTATCTATCTATCTACCTACCTCTCTGTATCTATCTACCTACCTATCTCTATCTATCTATCTACTTACCGACCTATCTGTATCTATCTATCTACCTACCTACCTTTCTCTATCTATCTATCTACCTACCTACCTATCTGTATCTATCTATCTACCTACCTACCTATCTGTATCTATCAATCTACCTACCTACCTATGTCTATCTATCTACCTACCTACCTATCTCTATCTATCTATCTACCTACCTACCTATCTGTATCTATCTATCTACCTACCTACCTATCTGTATCTATCAATCTACCTACCTACCTATCTGTATCTATCAATCTACTTACCTACCTATCTGTATCTATCTACCTACCTACCTATCTCTATCTATCTATCTACCTACCTACCTATCTCTATCTATCTATCTACCTACCTACCTATCTCTATCTATCTATCTACCTACCTACCTTTCTCTATCTATCTACCTACCTACCTACCTATCTCTATCTATCTACCTACCTACCTATCTGTATTTATCTATCTACCTACCTACCTTTCTCTATCTATCTATCTATCTATCTATCTATCTATCTATCTATCTACCTACCTACCTATCTGTATCTATCTATCTACCTACCTATCTGTATCTATCAATCTACCTACCTACCTATCTGTATCTATCAATCTACTTACCTACCTATCTGTATCTATCATTCTACATACCTACCTATCTCTATCTATCTATCTACCTACCTACCTATCTGTATTTATCTATCTACCTACCTACCGATCTGTACCTATCTATCTACCTACCTACCTATCTGTATCTATCAATCTACCTACCTACCTATCTCTATCTATCTATCTACCTACCTACCTATCTCTATCTATCTACCTACCTACCTACCTATCTGTATTTATCTATCTACCTACCTATCTGTATCTATCTACCTACCTACCTATCTCTATCTATCTATCTACCTACCTACCTATCTGTATCTATCTATCTACCTACCTACCTATCTGTATCAATCAATCTACCTACCTACCTATCTGTATCTATCAATCTACTTACCTACCTATCTGTATCAATCATTCTACATACCTACCTATCTCTATCTATCTATCTACCTACCTACCTATCTGTATTTATCTATCTATCTACCTACCTATCTGTATCAATCTACCTACCTACCTATCTCTATCTATCTATCTACCTACCTACCTATCTGTATCTATCTATCTACCTACCTACCTATCTGTATCTATCAATCTACCTACCTACCTATCTCTATCTATCTATCTACCTACCTACCTATCTCTATCTATCTACCTACCTACCTACCTATCTGTATTTATCTATCTATCTACATACCTATCTGTATCTATCTACCTACCAACCTATCTCTATCTATCTATCTACCTACCTACCTATCTGTATCTATCTATCTACCTACCTACCTATCTGTATCTATCAATCTACCTACCTACCTATCTGTATCTATCAATCTACTTACCTACCTATCTGTATTTATCTACCATCCTACCTATCTGTATCTATCTATCTACCTACCTACCTATCTGTATCTATCAATCTACCTACCTACCTATCTCTATCTATCTATCTACCTACCTACCTATCTCTATCTATCTACCTACCTACCTATCAGTATTTATCTATCTATCTACCTACCTATCTGTATCTATCTACCTACCTACCTATCTCTATCTATATATCTACCTACCTACCTATCTGTATCTATCTACCTACCTACCTACTTATCTGTATCTATCAATCTACCTACCTACCTATCTGAATCTATCAATCTACTTACCTACCTATCTGTATCTATCATTCTACATACCTACCTATCTCTATCTATCTATCTACCCACCTACCTATCTGTATTTATCTATATACCTACCTACCTATCTGTACCTATCTATCTACCTACCTACCTATCTCTATCTATCTACCTACCTACCTACCTATCTGTATTTATCTATCTATCTACCTACCTCTCTGTATCTATCTACCTACCTATCTCTATCTATCTATCTACTTACCGACCTATCTGTATCTATCTATCTACCTACCTACCTTTCTCTATCTATCTATCTACCTACCTACCTATCTGTATCTATCTATCTACCTACCTACCTATCTGTATCTATCAATCTACCTACCTACCTATGTCTATCTACCTACCTACCTATCTCTATCTATCTATCTACCTACCTACCTATCTGTATCTATCTATCTACCTACCTACCTATCTGTATCTATCAATCTACCTACCTACCTATCTGTATCTATCAATCTACTTACCTACCTATCTGTATCTATCTACCTACCTACCTATCTCTTTCTATCTATCTACCTACCTACCTATCTCTATCTATCTATCTACCTACCTACCTATCTCTATCTATCTATCTACCTACCTACCTATCTGTATTTATCTATCTACCTACCTACCTTTCTCTATCTATCTACCTACCTACCTACCTATCTCTATCTATCTACCTACCTACCTATCTGTATTTATCTATCTACCTACCTACCTTTCTCTATCTATCTATCTATCTATCTATCTATCTATCTATCTATCTATCTATCTATCTATCTATCTATCTATCTATCTACCTACCTACCTACCTATATGTATCTATCTATCTACCTACCTATCTGTATCTATCAATCTACCTACCTACCTATCTGTATCTATCAATCTACTTACCTACCTATCTGTATCTATCATTCTACATACCTACCTATCTCTATCTATCTATCTACCTACCTACCTATCTGTATTTATCTATCTACCTACCTACCGATCTGTACCTATCTATCTACCTACCTACCTATCTGTATCTATCAATCTACCTACCTACCTATCTCTATCTATCTATCTACCTACCTACCTATCTCTATCTATCTACCTACCTATCTACCTATCTGTATTTATCTATCTACCTACCTATCTGTATCTATCTACCTACCTACCTATCTCTATCTATCTATCTACCTACCTACCTATCTGTATCTATCTATCTACCTACCTACCTATCTGTATCAATCAATCTACCTACCTACCTATCTGTATCTATCAATCTACTTACCTACCTATCTGTATCTATCATTCTACATACCTACCTATCTCTATCTATCTATCTACCTACCTACCTATCTGTATTTATCTATCTATCTACCTACCTATCTGTATCAATCTACCTACCTACCTATCTCTATCTATCTATCTACCTACCTACCTATCTGTATCTATCTATCTACCTACCTACCTATCTGTATCTATCAATCTACCTACCTACCTATCTCTATCTATCTATCTACCTACCTACCTATCTCTATCTATCTACCTACCTACCTACCTATCTGTATTTATCTATCTATCTACATACCTATCTGTATCTATCTACCTACCAACCTATCTCTATCTATCTATCTACCTACCTACCTATCTGTATCTATCTATCTACCTACCTACCTATCTGTATCTATCAATCTACCTACCTACCTATCTGTATCTATCAATCTACTTACCTACCTATCTGTATCTATCATTCTACATACCTACCTATCTCTATCTATCTATCTACCTACCTACCTATCTGTATTTATCTATCTACCTACCTACCTATCTGTATCTATCTATCTACCTACCTACCTATCTGTATCTATCAATCTACCTACCTACCTATCTCTATCTATATATCTACCTACCTACCTATCTCTATCTATCTACCTACCTACCTACCTATCTGTATTTATCTATCTATCTACCTACCTATCTGTATCTATCTACCTACCTACCTATCTCTATCTATCTACCTACCTACCTACCTATCTCTATCTATCTACCTACCTACCTATCTGTATTTATCTATCTACGTACCTACCTTTCTCTATCTATCTATCTACCTACCTACCGATCTGTATCTTTCAATCTACCTACCTACCTATCTGTATCTATCAATCTATATACCTACCTATCTGTATCTATCATTCTACATACCTACCTATCTCTATCTATCTATCTACCTAACTACCTATCTGTATTTATCTATCTACCTACCTACCTATCTGTATCTATCTATCTACCTACCTACCTATCTGTATCTATCAATCTACCTACCTACCTATCTCTATCTATCTATCTACCTACCTACCTATCTCTATCTATCTACCTACCTACCTACCTATCTGTATCTATCAATCTACCTACCTACCTATCTGTATCTATCAATCTACTTACCTACCTATCTGTAACTATCATTCTACATACCTACCTATCTCTATCTATCTATCTACCTACCTACCTATCTGTATTTATCTATCTACCTACCTACCTATCTGTATCTATCTATCTACCTACCTACCTATCTGTATCTATCAATCTACCTACCTACCTATCTCTATCTATCTACCTACCTAACTATCTCTATCTATCTACCTACCTACCTATCTGTATTTATCTATCTATCTACCTACCTATCTGTATCTATCTACCTACCTACCTATCTCTATCTATCTATCTACCTACCTACCTATCTCTATCTATCTATCTACCTACCTACCTATCTGTATCTGTCAATCTACCTACCTACCTATCTGTATCTATCAATCTACTTACCTACCTATCTGTATCTATCATTCTACATACCTACCTATCTCTATCTATCTACCTACCTACCTACCTATCTGTATTTATCTATCTACCTACCTACCTATCTGTATCTATCTATCTACCTACCTACCTATCTGTATCTATCAATCTACCTACCTACCTATCTCTATCTATCTATCTACCTACCTACCTATCTCTATCTATCTACCTACCTACCTACCTATCTGTATTTATCTATCTATCTACCTACCTATCTGTATCTATCTACCTACCTACCTATCTCTATCTATCTATCTACTTACCTACCTATCTGTATCTATCTATCTACCTACCTACCTATCTGTATCTATCAATCTACCTACCTACCTATCTGTATCTATCAATCTACTTACCTACCTATCTGTATCTATCATTCTACATACCTACCTATCTCTATCTATCTATCTACCTACCTACCTATCTGTATTTATCTATCTACCTACCTACCTATCTGTATCTATCTATCTACCTACCTACCTATCTGCATTTATCTACCTACCTACCTACCTATCTGTATCTATCTATCTACCTACCTACCTATCTGTATCTATCAATCTACCTACCTGGAATGGATGTCTCAACCAGAGGTTAAAGAACAGAGAATGACCCGTGCAGCACATAAACGTAAAGAAAAAGACCAAAAGAAAAAAGAAAAAGAAAAAGAAATTGAAGAATCTACTCAGCAAATTGCTTCAGTGCCGGTGGGAGGAGCAAGACCCAAAAGCTCTGCTACATATTCATCAGCAGCAGAATTTGAGCGGATCTTCTCCAGGCTGAAGGCCAAGGGAGATGGCAAAGCTCCTGTCCTGGAATGTTAATGGATTAAACATTCCTCAAAAGAGAAAAAAAATCTACCACTATTTGAAACAACATAATAATGATATTATTTGTTTGCAAGAAACTCATATTACAGTTAAAGATCAAAAATATTTAAATAATCCTCGCTTGGGATCTCATTTTGTATCTCCCGCTCCTGGGAAGAAAGGGGGTGTGGTAATCTATGTTAAACAGAATTTATCTGCTACCCTGTTAGAATCAGATCCTTATGGAAGATATGTTATGCTTGAACTTGGTTTATATGGTAAGAAAATTCTTATTGTGGGGTTGTATGCACCAAACCAGCAACAGGAGCAATTTTATAGGTTATTACATCAGAAAATAACTTTGTTGGACTATAGATCTGTGATTTTAATGGGAGATTGGAACGGTGTCTTAGATACACAAATGGACAAAAAAGGTTCTTCTACTTTTTTTAAACAGGCTAAATTACCTAAAGCCTTCTTTGATATGAAAGAAGATTGGGAATTGAGAGACTATTGGCGTGAACGTAATCAAGAAGAAAAGGATTTCACGTTTTTCTCAGATAGACACCAATCTTTCTCAAGAATTGACTTCTTTTTGATCACAACAGACTTATACAACAGGGTGAAGAATGTAAAAATTTTTCCTAGGATGTTGTCGGATCATAGCCCTGTCTGGATGGAACTGTTTGTAGAGAAGGAAGATAGGAGATCCTGGAGGGTGAATGAGAATTTATTTAAACAAGAAAAAAATGTTCATAAATTAAAGGAATGTTTAAAGGAATATTTTACTTTAAATATGAACAAGGGAACATCAATGTCAATGGTGTGGGATGCAAGTAAAGCTTTCATGCGTGGTATTTTGATAAAAATGAATAATTTGCATAGACAGAAACAGATTCAGAAACGGAAAGATTTGGAAGAGGAGATTAAATCAAAAGAGAAACTTTTAATTTCAAATCCCTTAGATGAAAAGGTTAAAGGAGCTTTAAAATTGTTAAAAACACAATTTAACATGTTAATGGCTGATCAAGTTGCAACTAATTTGCTATTTATGAAACAAAATACATTTTGTAATGCTAATAAACCAGGGAGATGGTTGGCTTATCAGTTAAGAAAAAAACAGAAACAGAGGAATATAGATAAAATAAATTATAATGGCAAATTGGTTTATCAGAAAGAATTGATTAAGAAATCCTTTTTAGAATATTATCAAAAATTATATAAGGGTACTAATATTCAAATCACAGATATAAATAATTATTTAGGCAAAGTTAATTTTCCTAAATTAACAGAAGATCAGGAAAAAAAGATTAATGGTTTAATTACCAAGGAAGAAATTGTTACAGCTATTAAACAATTGAAATTGGGCAAAGCGCCGGGTACGGATGGGTTGACATCTATTTATTATAAAACGTTAGTAGAAGAGATGATTCAACCGTTGTGTGAACTGTTTAATAATTTATTACAGGGGTTAGAGATCCCTCCATCCTGGCGTAATGCATTTATATCGTTGATTCCAAAAGATAGTCAAGATCTTACTTTGCCTAAAAATTATAGGCCTATATCTCTTTTAAATGTGGATTATAAAATTTTTGCAAAAATTTTAGCTAACAGGCTTATGGGGATCTTGCAGCAGTTTATACACAGGGATCAATCGGGTTTCATAACTGGAAGGTATATGAAGAATAATGTTAGACAAATTATTAATTTATTAGAGTATTTAGAAAAGAATAACCAAGTCTCTGCAGGCTTGATATTTTTGGATGCTGAAAAAGCCTTTGACCAAGTGAATTGGCAGTTTATGCTGTGTCTAATTAAGGAGATGAATTTTGGACAAAATATATTACAAGTATTATCCAATATATATCAAAAACAGACTGCTCAAATCATTGTAAATGGGGGCTTGTCAGAGGCTTTTGTAATAGAAAAAGGAACAAGACAGGGATGCCCGTTATCTCCGTTATTGTTTGTTTTAACATTGGAAATTTTGCTGATTAAAATTCGGGAGTCTCAAGAAATAAAAGGAATAGAAATTAATAAAAAAGAATATAAGTTAAGAGCCTTTGCAGATGACTTGGTTGTTACTTTGTCTCAACCTGTTTCTTCGGTGGGGAAATTATTACAATTGATTCAACAATATGGACGTGTTTCTGGTTTTAAAATTAATAATAATAAGACTAAAATATTAGCTAAGAATATGACCAATGGTGACAAACAGGCTTTAGTTAACTTAACAGATTTTGAAATTGTTGATAAGGTAAAATATCTGGGGGTTACATTATCTGCTTCTAATGTAAAATTGTATAAAAATAATTATGAAAAGCTGTGGATGGAGGTACAGAAGGATTTAAAAAATTGGAATAATTTACAGTTGTCCCTTATGGGCAGAATTGCAGTTATTAAAATGAATGTCCTGCCAAAGTTTATTTTTTTGTTTCAAATGTTACCTATTTTAAAGAATGAATGTAATTTAGATGAATGGCAAAAAGGTATTAATAAATTTGTTTGGGCAGGGAAAAAACCAAGGGTGAAACTTAAAATAATGCAAGACTTTCGTGAGAGAGGTGGACTCAAGGTGCCAAATATGAAATTGTATTATGATGCTGTAGTATTGACATTGATTAGCGACTGGGTGAATTTAACAAATACAGAAATACTCCATTTGGAAGGTTGGGACCTACTTTTTGGATGGCATGCCTATTTAATATTTAATAAAAAAGTGGATTGGGTTTTTAAGTCTCATATTATAAGAAACTCTTTGTTAAGAGTGTGGAGAAAGTATTATAAAAGTGACTTCAAAATACCATTATGGGCTATACCTCGGCATGCCATAGAAGGTATAAGGAAAGGGGTAAATATGGATAAGGTCTCTTACGTACAGTTATTAAGATGGGATGGTCAAGATTGGCAGTTAAAATCTTTGGAAGAATTAACACATGAAAATTTAACTTATTCATGGTTCCAATATAGACAAATAGTGGATAGATGGAAGACGGATTGTAAAATGGGTTGGCTTAGAGAAGATGGAATTTTTTTAAAACAAGTAAGAGATCAAAGGCCAACCCACATTAAGAGAGTTTATGGGGTTTTAGTGGAATTAGATTCAGAACCCGAATTAGTTAAAGATTGTATGATTAAATGGGCACAGAATATTGGTGAAACGATTTCAATGGATACTTGGGAATTTATTTGGATAAGAAATGTTAAATTCACACAAGCGCAAAATTTAAGAGAGAATTTTTATAAGATGTTTTATAGATGGCACCTTGATCCAAAGAAAATGTCCATTATGTACCCTAATCTACAGCCGAAATGCTGGAGATGTGGATATCTGGATGCTACCTATTATCATATTTGGTGGACGTGTAAGCATATAAAAGCTTTTTGGATTAAGATATGGTGGAATATTCAAAGAATTTTCAAAAGGAGGGTAAAATTTACTCCCCAATTATTTTTACTAGGTATCGTTGTCGACTGTGATGCTAAGGAGGTTATATTGATGTTAAATTTGATCACAGCCGCCAGGCTGTTAGTAGGACAATATTGGAAGAAGGAATCTTTGCCTACTTTACAAGAATGGTTTCATAAAGTTTCATACTTGGCAGAAATGGCAAAGATTTCGGCTTTCTTAAAGGAGCAATCTCAAGAAAAATTTTTTGTGGTATGGGAAAAATGGATAAATTTTATACAACATAATTTGGATATGGAAAAATACCATCTAGCCTTCTTATAATTTGTAATGATTGTCTTTTTTTCTTTCTTTCTTCTTTTTCTTTTTTATATATATATATTTCTCATGTATTATTACTTATATATATTTTTTTTATATATGCTTTATTTTTCGTCTTTTTTTTTCTTTTTTCTTTCTTTCTCTCTCTTCTCTTTTTTTTCCATTTTTTTTTCTTTTTTTAGTATATATTATTCATTTTAAAGTTTATATTATGCATATTATTATTATACATATTATTATTGTGATTTTTATCATTATTATTAATTATTTTATAAACTGTAAATGTTGTTTTTAAAATTTTGTTAAATAATCCTGTATTCAGTTCTGGGAAGTCGGGGGGGGTGGGGTGGCTGGGGAGGAGGGGGGGGGGGTTTTATTTGTAAAATTTTTGAAAAATTTCAATAAAAAAAAAAAAAAAAAAAAAAAATCTACCTACCTACCTATCTCTATCTATCTATCTACCTACATACCTATCTCTATCTATCTACCTACCGACCGACCTATCTGTATTTATCTATCTATCTACCTACCTATCTGTATCTATCTACCTACCTACCTATCTCTATCTATCTATCTACCTACCTACCTATCTGTATCTATCTATCTACCTACCTACCTATCTGTATCTATCAATCTACCTACCTACCTATCTGTATCTATCAATCTACTTACCTACCTATCTGTATCTATCATTCTACATACCTACCTATCTCTATCTATCTATCTACCTACCTACCTATCTGTATTTATCTATCTACCTACCTACCAATCTGTATCTATCTATCTACCTACCTACCTATCTGTATCTATCAATCTACCTACCTACCTATCTCTATCTATCTACCTACCTACCTACCTATCTGTATTTATCTATCTATCTACCTACCTATCTGTATCTATCTACCTACCTACCTATCTCTATCTATCTATCTACCTACCTACCTATCTCTATCTATCTATCTACCTACCTACCTTTCTCTATCTATCTATCTACCTACCTACCTATCTGTATCTATCTATCTACCTACCTACCTATCTGTATCTATCAATCTACATACCTACCTATCTCTATCTATCTATCTACCTACCTACGTATCTGTATTTATCTATCTACCTACCTACCTATCTGTATCTATCTACCTACCTACCTACCTATCTGTATCTATCAATCTACCTACCTACCTGTCTCTATCTATATATCTACCTACCTACCTATCTCTATCTATCTACCTACCTACCTACCTATCTTTATTTATCTATCTATCTACCTACCTATCTGTATCTATCTACCTACCTACCTATCTCTATCTATCTACCTACCTACCTACCTATCTCTATCTATCTACCTACCTACCTATCTGTATTTATCTATCTACCTACCTACCTTTCTCTATCTATCTATCTATCTATCTATCTATCTACCTACCTACCTCTCTGTATCTATCAATCTACCTACCTACCTATCTGTATCTATCAATCTACATACCTACCTATCTGTATCTATCATACTACATACCTACCTATCTATATCTATCTATCTACCCACCTACCTATCTGTATCTATCTATCTACCTACCTACCTATCTGTATCTATCAATCTACCTACCTACCTATCTCTATCTATCTATCTACCTTCCTACCTATCTCTATCTATCTATCTACCTACCTACCTATCTCTATCTATCTACCTACCTACCTACCTATCTGTATTTATCTATCTATCTACCTACCTCTCTGTATCTATCTACCTACCTATCTCTATCTATCTATCTACTTACCGACCTATCTGTATCTATCTATCTACCTACCTACCTTTCTCTATCTATCTATCTACCTACCTACCTATCTGTATCTATCTATCTACCTACCTACCTATCTGTATCTATCAATCTACCTACCTACCTATGTCTATCTATCTACCTACCTACCTATCTCTATCTATCTATCTACCTACCTACCTATCTGTATCTATCTATCTACCTACCTACCTATCTGTATCTATCAATCTACCTACCTACCTATCTGTATCTATCAATCTACTTACCTACCTATCTGTATCTATCTACCTACCTACCTATCTCTATATATCTATCTACCTACCTACCTATCTCTATCTATCTATCTACCTACCTACCTATCTCTATCTATCTATCTACCTACTTACCTATCTGTATTTATCTATCTACCTACCTACCTTTCTCTATCTATCTACCTACCTACCTACCTATCTCTATCTATCTACCTACCTACCTATCTGTATTTATCTATCTACCTACCTACCTTTCTCTATCTATCTATCTATCTATCTATCTACCTACCTACCTATCTGTATCTATCAATCTACCTACCTACCTATCTGTATCTATCAATCTACATACCTACCTATCTGTATCTATCATTCTACATACCTACCTATCTATATCTATCTATCTACCTACCTACCTATCTCTATCTATCTATCTACCTACCTACCTATCTCTATCTATCTACCTACCTACCTACCTATCTGTATTTATCTATCTATCTACCTACCTCTCTGTATCTATCTACCTACCTATCTCTATCTATCTATCTACTTACCGACCTATCTGTATCTATCTATCTACCTACCTACCTTTCTCTATCTATCTATCTACCTACCTACCTATCTGTATCTATCTATCTACCTACCTACCTATCTGTATCTATCAATCTACCTACCTACCTATGTCTATCTATCTACCTACCTACCTATCTCTATCTATCTATCTACCTACCTACCTATCTGTATCTATCTATCTACCTACCTACCTATCTGTATCTATCAATCTACCTACCTACCTATCTGTATCTATCAATCTACTTACCTACCTATCTGTATCTATCTACCTACCTACCTATCTCTATATATCTATCTACCTACCTACCTATCTCTATCTATCTATCTACCTACCTACCTATCTCTATCTATCTATCTACCTACTTACCTATCTGTATTTATCTATCTACCTACCTACCTTTCTCTATCTATCTACCTACCTACCTACCTATCTCTATCTATCTACCTACCTACCTATCTGTATTTATCTATCTACCTACCTACCTTTCTCTATCTATCTATCTATCTATCTATCTACCTACCTACCTATCTGTATCTATCAATCTACCTACCTACCTATCTGTATCTATCAATCTACATACCTACCTATCTGTATCTATCATTCTACATACCTACCTATCTATATCTATCTATCTACCTACCTACCTATCTGTATTTATCTATCTACCTACCTACCTATCTGTATCTATCTATCTACCTACCTACCTATCTGTATCTATCAATCTACCTACCTACCTATCTCTATCTATCTATCTACCTACCTACCTATCTCTATCTATCTATCTACCTACCTACCTATCTGTATTTATCTATCTATCTACCTACCTATCTGTATCTATCTACCTACCTACCTATCTCTATCTATCTATCTACCTACCTACCTATCTGTATCTATCTATCTACCTACCTACCTATCTGTATCTATCAATCTACCTACCTACCTATCTGTATCTATCAATCTACTTACCTACCTATCTGTATCTATCATTCTACATACCTACCTATCTCTATCTATCTATCTACCTACCTACCTATCTCTATCTATCTATCTACCTACCTACCTATCTGTATCTATCTATCTACCTACCTACCTATCTGTATCTATCAATCTACCTACCTACCTATCTCTATCTATCTACCTACCTACCTACCTATCTGTATTTATCTATCTATCTACCTACCTATCTGTATCTATCTACCTACCTACCTATCTCTATCTATCTATCTACCTACCTACCTATCTCTATCTATCTATCTACCTACCTACCTTTCTCTATCTATCTATCTACCTACCTACCTATCTGTATCTATCTATCTACCTACCTACCTATCTGTATCTATCAATCTACATACCTACCTATCTCTATCTATCTATCTACCTACTTACGTATCTGTATTTATCTATCTACCTACCTACCTATCTGTATCTATCTACCTACCTACCTACCTATCTGTATCTATCAATCTACCTACCTACCTGTCTCTATCTATATATCTACCTACCTACCTATCTCTATCTATCTACCTACCTACCTACCTATCTTTATTTATCTATCTATCTACCTACCTATCTGTATCTATCTACCTACCTACCTATCTCTATCTATCTACCTACCTACCTACCTATCTCTATCTATCTACCTACCTTCCTATCTGTATTTATCTATCTACCTACCTACCTTTCTCTATCTATCTATCTATCTATCTATCTATCTACCTACCTACCTATCTGTATCTATCAATCTACCTACCTACCTATCTGTATCTATCAATCTACATACCTACCTATCTGTATCTATCATACTACATACCTACCTATCTATATCTATCTATCTACCTACCTACCTATCTGTATCTATCTATCTACCTACCTACCTATCTGTATCTATCAATCTACCTACCTACCTATCTCTATCTATCTATCTACCTACCTACCTATCTCTATCTATCTATCTACCTACCTACCTATCTCTATCTATCTACCTACCTACCTACCTATCTGTATTTATCTATCTATCTACCTACCTCTCTGTATCTATCTACCTACCTATCTCGATCTATCTATCTACTTACCGACCTATCTGTATCTATCTATCTACCTACCTACCTTTCTCTATCTATCTATCTACCTACCTACCTATCTGTATCTATCTATCTACCTACCTACCTATCTGTATCTATCAATCTACCTACCTACCTATGTCTATCTATCTACCTACCTACCTATCTCTATCTATCTATCTACCTACCTACCTATCTGTATCTATCTATCTACCTACCTACCTATCTGTATCTATCAATCTACCTACCTACCTATCTGTATCTATCAATCTACTTACCTACCTATCTGTATCTATCTACCTACCTACCTATCTCTATCTATCTATCTACCTACCTACCTATCTCTATCTATCTATCTACCTACCTACCTATCTCTATCTATCTATCTACCTACCTACCTATCTGTATTTATCTATCTACCTACCTACCTTTCTCTATCTATCTACCTACCTACCTACCTATCTCTATCTATCTACCTACCTACCTATCTGTATTTATCTATCTACCTACCTACCTTTCTCTATCTATCTATCTATCTATCTATCTATCTATCTATCTATCTATCTATCTATCTATCTACCTACCTACCTACCTATCTGTATCTATCAATCTACCTACCTACCTATCTGTATCTATCAATCTACATACCTACCTATCTGTATCTATCATTCTACATACCTACCTATCTATATCTATCTATCTACCTACCTACCTATCTGTATTTATCTATCTACCTACCTACCTATCTGTATCTATCTATCTACCTACCTACCTATCTGTATCTATCAATCTACCTACCTACCTATCTCTATCTATCTATCTACCTACCTACCTATCTCTATCTATCTATCTACCTACCTACCTATCTGTATTTATCTATCTATCTACCTACCTATCTGTATCTATCTACCTACCTACCTATCTCTATCTATCTATCTACCTACCTACCTATCTGTATCTATCTATCTACCTACCTACCTATCTGTATCTATCAATCTACCTACCTACCTATCTGTATCTATCAATCTACTTACCTACCTATCTGTATCTATCATTCTACATACCTACCTATCTCTATCTATCTATCTACCTACCTACCTATCTCTATCTATCTATCTACCTACCTACCTATCTGTATCTATCTATCTACCTACCTACCTATCTGTATCTATCAATCTACCTACCTACCTATCTCTATCTATCTACCTACCTACCTACCTATCTCTATCTATCTACCTACCTACCTACCTATCTGTATTTATCTATCTATCTACCTACCTATCTGTATCTATCTACCTACCTACCTATCTCTATCTATCTATCTACCTACCTACCTTTCTCTATCTATCTATCTACCTACCTACCTATCTGTATCTATCTATCTACCTACCTACCTATCTGTATCTATCAATCTACATACCTACCTATCTCTATCTATCTATCTACCTACCTACGTATCTGTATTTATCTATCTACCTACCTACCTATCTGTATCTATCTACCTACCTACCTACCTATCTGTATCTATCAATCTACCTACCTACCTGTCTCTATCTATATATCTACCTACCTACCTATCTCTATCTATCTACCTACCTACCTACCTATCTTTATTTATCTATCTATCTACCTACCTATCTGTATCTATCTACCTACCTACCTATCTCTATCTATCTACCTACCTACCTACCTATCTCTATCTATCTACCTACCTACCTATCTGTATTTATCTATCTACCTACCTACCTTTCCCTATCTATCTTTCTATCTATCTATCTACCTACCTACCTATCTGTATCTATCAATCTACCTACCTACCTATCTGTATCTATCAATCTACATACCTACCTATCTGTATCTATCATACTACATACCTACCTATCTATATCTATCTATCTACCTACCTACCTATCTGTATCTATCTATCTACCTACCTACCTATCTGTATCTATCAATCTACCTACCTACCTATCTCTATCTATCTATCTACCTACCTACCTATCTCTATCTATCTATCTACCTACCTACCTATCTCTATCTATCTACCTACCTACCTACCTATCTGTATTTATCTATCTATCTACCTACCTCTCTGTATCTATCTACCTACCTATCTCGATCTATCTATCTACTTACCGACCTATCTGTATCTATCTATCTACCTACCTACCTTTCTCTATCTATCTATCTACCTACCTACCTATCTGTATCTATCTATCTACCTACCTAGCTATCTGTATCTATCAATCTACCTACCTACCTATGTCTATCTATCTACCTACCTACCTATCTCTATCTATCTATCTACCTACCTACCTATCTGTATCTATCTATCTACCTACCTACCTATCTGTATCTATCAATCTACCTACCTACCTATCTGTATCTATCAATCTACTTACCTACCTATCTGTATCTATCTACCTACCTACCTATCTCTATCTATCTATCTACCTACCTACCTATCTCTATCTATCTATCTACCTACCTACCTATCTCTATCTATCTATCTACCTACCTACCTATCTGTATTTATCTATCTACCTACCTACCTTTCTCTATCTATCTACCTACCTACCTACCTATCTCTATCTATCTACCTACCTACCTATCTGTATTTATCTATCTACCTACCTACCTTTCTCTATCTATCTATCTATCTATCTATCTATCTACCTACCTACCTATCTGTATCTATCAATCTACCTACCTACCTATCTGTATCTATCAATCTACATACCTACCTATCTGTATCTATCATTCTACATACCTACCTATCTATATCTATCTATCTACCTACCTACCTATCTGTATTTATCTATCTACCTACCTACCTATCTGTATCTATCTATCTACCTACCTACCTATCTGTATCTATCAATCTACCTACCTACCTATCTCTATCTATCTATCTACCTACCTACCTATCTCTATCTATCTATCTACCTACCTACCTATCTGTATTTATCTATCTATCTACCTACCTATCTGTATCTATCTACCTACCTACCTATCTCTATCTATCTATCTACCTACCTACCTATCTGTATCTATCTATCTACCTACCTACCTATCTGTATCTATCAATCTACCTACCTACCTATCTGTATCTATCAATCTACTTACCTACCTATCTGTATCTATCATTCTACATACCTACCTATCTCTATCTATCTATCTACCTACCTACCTATCTCTATCTATCTATCTACCTACCTACCTATCTGTATTTATCTATCTACCTACCTACCTTTCTCTATCTATCTATCTACCTACCTACCTATCTGTATCTATCTATCTACCTACCTACCTATCTGTATCTATCAATCTACCTACCTACCTATGTCTATCTATCTACCTACCTACCTACCTATCTCTATCTATCTACCTACCTACCTATCTGTATCTATCAATCTACATACCTACCTATCTCTATCTATCTATCTACCTACCTACGTATCTGTATCTATCTATCTACCTACCTACCTATCTGTATCTATCAATCTACCTACCTACCTGTCTCTATCTATATATCTACCTACCTACCTATCTCTATCTATCTACCTACCTACCTACCTATCTTTATTTATCTATCTATCTACCTACCTATCTGTATCTATCTACCTACCTACCTATCTCTATCTATCTACCTACCTACCTACCTATCTCTATCTATCTACCTACCTACCTATCTGTATTTATCTATCTACCTACCTACCTTTCTCTATCTATCTATCTATCTATCTACCTACCTACCTATCTGTATCTATCAATCTACATACCTACCTATCTGTATCTATCATTCTACATACCACCCTATCTATATCTATCTATCTACCTACCTACCTATCTGTATTTATCTATCTACCTACCTACCTATCTGTATCTATCTATCTACCTACCTACCTATCTGTATCTATCAATCTACCTACCTACCTATCTCTATCTATCTATCTACCTACCTACCTATCTCTATCTATCTATCTACCTACCTACCTATCTCTATCTATCTACCTACCTACCTACCTATCTGTATTTATCTATCTATGTACCTACCTCTCTGTATCTATCTACCTACCTACCTATCTCTATCTATCTATCTACTTACCTACCTATCTGTATCTATCTATCTACCTACCTACCTTTCTCTATCTATCTATCTACCTACCTACCTATCTGTATCTATCTATCTACCTACATACCTATCTGTATCTATCAATCTACCTACCTACCTATGTCTATCTATCTACCTACCTACCTACCTATCTCTATCTATCTATCTACCTACCTACCTATCTGTATCTATCAATCTACATACCTGCCTATCTCTATCTATCTATCTACCTACCTACGTATCTGTATTTATCTATCTACCTACCTACCTATCTGTATCTATCTATCTACCTACCTACCTATCTGTATCTATCAATCTACCTACCTACCTGTCTCTATCTATATATCTACCTACCTACCTATCTCTATCTATCTACCTACCTACCTACCTATCTTTATTTATCTATCTATCTACCTACCTATCTGTATCTATCTACCTACCTACCTATCTCTATCTATCTACCTACCTACCTACCTATCTCTATCTATCTACCTACCTACCTATCTGTATTTATCTATCTACCTACCTACCTTTCTCTATCTATCTATCTATCTATCTACCTACCTACCTATCTGTATCTATCAATCTACCTACCTACCTATCTGTATCTATCAATCTACATACCTACCTATCTGTATCTATCATTCTACATACCTACCTATCTATATCTATCTATCTACCTACCTACCTATCTGTATTTATCTATCTACCTACCTACCTATCTGTATCTATCTATCTACCTACCTACCTATCTGTATCTATCAATCTACCTACCTACCTATCTCTATCTATCTATCTACCTACCTACCTAACTCTATCTATCTATCTACCTACCTACCTATCTCTATCTATCTACCTACCTACCTACCTATCTGTATTTATCTATCTATCTACCTACCTCTCTGTATCTATCTACCTACCTACCTATCTCTATCTATCTATCTACTTACCTACCTATCTGTATCTATCAATCTACTTACCTACCTATCTGTATCTATCATTCTACATACCTACATATCTCTATCTATCTATCTACCTACCTACCTATCTGTATTTATCTACCTACCTACCTACCTATCTGTATCTATCTATCTACCTACCTACCTATCTGTATCTATCAATCTACCTACCTACCTATCTAGATCTATCTATCTACCTACCTACCTATCTCTATCTATCTACCTACCTATATGTATTTATCTATCTATCTACCTACCTATCTGTATCTATCTACCTACCTACCTATCTCTATCTATCTATCTACCTACCTACCTATCTGTATCTATCTATCTACCTACCTAGCTATCTGTATCTATCAATCTACCTACCTACCTATCTGTATCTATCAATCTACTTACCTACCTATCTGTATCTATCATTCTACATACCTACCTATCTCTATCTATCTATCTACCTACCTACCTATCTGTATTTATCTACCTACCTACCTACCTATCTGTATCTATCTATCTACCTACCTACCTATCTGTATCTATCAATCTACCTACCTACCTATCTCTATCTATCTATCTACCTACCTACCTATCTCTATCTATCAATCTACTTACCTACCTATCTGTATCTATCATTCTACATACCTACCTATCTCTATCTATCTATCTACCTACCTACCTATCTGTATCTATCTATCTACCTACCTACCTATCTGTATCTATCAATCTACCTACCTACCTATCTGTATCTATCAATCTACTTACCTACCTATCTGTATCTATCATTCTACATACCTACCTATCTCTATCTATCTATCTACCTACCTACCTATCTCTATCTATCTATCTACCTACCTACCTATCTGTATCTATCTATCTACCTACCTACCTATCTGTATCTATCAATCTACCTACCTACCTATGTCTATCTATCTACCTACCTACCTACCTATCTCTATCTATCTACCTACCTACCTATCTGTATCTATCAATCTACATACCTACCTATCTCTATCTATCTATCTACCTACCTACGTATCTGTATTTATCTATCTACCTACCTACCTATCTGTATCTATCTATCTACCTACCTACCTATCTGTATCTATCAATCTACCTACCTACCTGTCTCTATCTATATATCTACCTACCTACCTATCTCTATCTATCTACCTACCTACCTACCTATCTTTATTTATCTATCTATCTACCTACCTATCTGTATCTATCTACCTACCTACCTATCTCTATCTATCTACCTACCTACCTACCTATCTCTATCTATCTACCTACCTACCTATCTGTATTTATCTATCTACCTACCTACCTTTCCCTATCTATCTATCTATCTATCTACCTACCTACCTATCTGTATCTATCAATCTACATACCTACCTATCTGTATCTATCATTCTACATACCACCCTATCTATATCTATCTATCTACCTACCTACCTATCTGTATTTATCTATCTACCTACCTACCTATCTGTATCTATCTATCTACCTACCTACCTATCTGTATCTATCAATCTACCTACCTACCTATCTCTATCTATCTATCTACCTACCTACCTATCTCTATCTATCTATCTACCTACCTACCTATCTCTATCTATCTACCTACCTACCTACCTATCTGTATTTATCTATCTATGTACCTACCTCTCTGTATCTATCTACCTACCTACCTATCTCTATCTATCTATCTACTTACCTACCTATCTGTATCTATCTATCTACCTACCTACCTTTCTCTATCTATCTATCTACCTACCTACCTATCTGTATCTATCTATCTACCTACATACCTATCTGTATCTATCAATCTACCTACCTACCTATGTCTATCTATCTACCTACCTACCTACCTATCTCTATCTATCTATCTACCTACCTACCTATCTGTATCTATCAATCTACATACCTGCCTATCTCTATCTATCTATCTACCTACCTACGTATCTGTATTTATCTATCTACCTACCTACCTATCTGTATCTATCTATCTACCTACCTACCTATCTGTATCTATCAATCTACCTACCTACCTGTCTCTATCTATATATCTACCTACCTACCTATCTCTATCTATCTACCTACCTACCTACCTATCTTTATTTATCTATCTATCTACCTACCTATCTGTATCTATCTACCTACCTACCTATCTCTATCTATCTACCTACCTACCTACCTATCTCTATCTATCTACCTACCTACCTATCTGTATTTATCTATCTACCTACCTACCTTTCTCTATCTATCTATCTATCTATCTACCTACCTACCTATCTGTATCTATCAATCTACCTACCTATCTATCTGTATCTATCAATCTACATACCTACCTATCTGTATCTATCATTCTACATACCTACCTATCTATATCTATCTATCTACCTACCTACCTATCTGTATTTATCTATCTACCTACCTACCTATCTGTTTCTATCTATCTACCTACCTACCTATCTGTATCTATCAATCTACCTACCTACCTATCTCTATCTATCTATCTACCTACCTACCTAACTCTATCTATCTATCTACCTACCTACCTATCTCTATCTATCTACCTACCTACCTACCTATCTGTATTTATCTATCTATCTACCTACCTCTCTGTATCTATCTACCTACCTACCTATCTCTATCTATCTATCTACTTACCTACCTATCTGTATCTATCAATCTACTTACCTACCTATCTGTATCTATCATTCTACATACCTACATATCTCTATCTATCTATCTACCTACCTACCTATCTGTATTTATCTACCTACCTACCTACCTATCTGTATCTATCTATCTACCTACCTACCTATCTGTATCTATCAATCTACCTACCTACCTATCTAGATCTATCTATCTACCTACCTACCTATCTCTATCTATCTACCTACCTATATGTATTTATCTATCTATCTACCTACCTATCTGTATCTATCTACCTACCTACCTATCTCTATCTATCTATCTACCTACCTACCTATCTGTATCTATCTATCTACCTACCTAGCTATCTGTATCTATCAATCTACCTACCTACCTATCTGTATCTATCAATCTACTTACCTACCTATCTGTATCTATCATTCTACATACCTACCTATCTCTATCTATCTATCTACCTACCTACCTATCTGTATTTATCTACCTACCTACCTACCTATCTGTATCTATCTATCTACCTACCTACCTATCTGTATCTATCAATCTACCTACCTACCTATCTCTATCTATCTATCTACCTACCTACCTATCTCTATCTATCAATCTACTTACCTACCTATCTGTATCTATCATTCTACATACCTACCTATCTCTATCTATCTATCTACCTACCTACCTATCTGGATTTATCTATCTACCTACCTACCTATCTGTATCTATCTATCTACCTACCTACCTATGTGTATCTATCAATCTACCTACCTACCTACCTATCTCTATCTATCTACCTACCTACCTATCTTTATCTATCTATCTACCTACCTACCTATCTGTATTTATCTATCTATTTACCTACCTATCTGTATCTATCTACCTACCTACCTATCTCTATCTATCAATCTACCTACCTACCTATCTGTATCTATCTGTCTACCTACCTACCTATCTGTATCTATCAATCTACCTACCTACCTATCTATATCTATCAATCTACTTACCTACCTATCTGTATCTATCATTCTACATACCTACCTATCTGTATTTATCTATCTACCTACCTACCTATCGGTATCTATCTATCTACCTACCTACCTATGTGTATCTATCAATCTACCTACCTACCTATCTCTATCTATCTATCTACCTACCTACCTATCTCTATCTATCTACCTACCTACCTACCTATCTGTATTTATCTATCTATCTACCTACCTATCTGTATCTATCTACCTACCTACCTATCTCTATCTATCTATCTACCTACCTACCTATCTCTATCTATCTATCTGCCTACCTACCTATCTGTATTTATCTATCTACCTACCTACCTTTCTCTATCTATCTATCTACCTACCTACCTATCTGTATTTATCTATCTACCTACCTACCTATCTGTATCTATCTATCTACCTACCTACATATCTCTATCTATCTATCTACCTACCTACCTATCTCTATCTATCTATCTGCCTACCTACCTATCTGTATTTATCTATCTACCTACCTACCTTTCTCTATCTATCTATCTACCTACCTACCTATCTGTATTTATCTATCTACCTACCTACCTATCTGTATCTATCTATCTACCTACCTACCTATCTCTATCTATCTATCTACCTACCTACCTATCTCTATCTATCTACCTACCTACCTACCTACCTATCTGTATTTATCTATCTATCTACCTACCTATCTGTATCTATCTACCTACCTACCTATCTCTATCTATCTATCTACTTACCTACCTATCTGTATCTATCTATCTACCTACCTACCTATCTGTATCTATCAATCTACTTACCTACCTATCTGTATCTATCATTCTACATACCTACCTATCTCTATCTATCTATCTACCTACCTACCTATCTGTATTTATCTATCTACCTACCTACCTATCGGTATCTATCTATCTACCTACCTACCTATCTCTATCTATCTACCTACCTACCTACCTACCTATGTGTATCTATCAATCTACCTACCTACCTATCTCTATCTATCTATCTACCTACCTACTTATCTCTATCTATCTACCTACCTACCTACCTATCTGAATTTATCTATCTATCTACCTACCTATCTGTATCTATCAATCTACTTACCTACCTATCTGTATCTATCATTCTACATACCTACCTATCTCTATCTATCTATCTACCTACCTACCTATCTGTATTTATCTATCTACCTACCTACCTATCGGTATCTACCTACCTACCTACCTACCTATGTGTATCTATCAATCTACCTACCTACCTATCTCTATCTATCTATCTACCTACCTACCTATCTCTATCTATCTACCTACCTACCTACCTATCTGTATTTATCTATCTATCTACCTACCTATCTGTATCTATCTACCTACCTACCTATCTCTATCTATCTATCTACCTACCTACCTATCTCTATCTATCTATCTGCCTAACTACCTATCTGTATTTATCTATCTACCTACCTACCTTTCTCTATCTATCTATCTACCTACCTACCTATCTGTATCTATCAATCTACCTACCTACCTATCTCTATCTATCTATCTACCTACCTACCTATCTCTATCTATCTACCTACCTACCTACCTATCTGTATTTATCTATCTATCTACCTACCTATCTGTATCTATCTACCTACCTACCTATCTCTATCTATCTATCTACCTACCTATCTCTATCTATCTATCTACCTACCTACCTATCTGTATTTATCTATCTACCTACCTACCTTTCTCTATCTATCTATCTATCTATCTATCTACCTACCTACCTATCTGTATCTATCTATCTACCTACCTACCTATCTGTATCTATCAATCTACCTACCTACCTATGTCTATCTATCTACCTACCTACCTATCTCTATCTATCTATCTACCTACCTACCTATCTGTATCTATCAATCTACATACTTACCTATCTCTATCTATCTATCTACCTGCCTACCTATCTGTATCTATCTATCTACCTACCTATCTGTATCTATCAATCTACCTACCTACCTATCTGTATCTATCAATCTACTTACCTACCTATCTGTATCTATCATTCTACATACCTACCTATCTCTATCTATCTATCTACCTACCTACCTATCTGTATTTATCTATCTACCTACCTACCGATCTGTACCTATCTATCTACCTACCTACCTATCTGTATCTATCAATCTACCTACCTACCTATCTCTATCTATCTATCTATCTATCTACCTACCTACCTATCTCTATCTATCTACCTACCTACCTACCTATCTGTATTTATCTATCTACCTAACTACCTATCTGTATCTATCAATCTACCTACCTACCTATCTGTATCTATCAATCTACTTACCTACCTATCTGTATCTATCATTCTACATACCTACCTATCTCTATCTATCTATCTACCTACCTACCTATCTGTATTTATCTATCTATCTACCTACCTATCTGTATCAATCTACCTACCTACCTATCTCTATCTATCTATCTACCTATCTACCTATCTGTATCTATCTATCTACCTACCTACCTATCTGTATATATCAATCTACCTACCTACCTATCTCTATCTATCTATCTACCTACCTACCTATCTCTATCTATCTACCTACCTACCTACCTATCTGTATTTATCTATCTATCTACATACCTATCTGTATCTATCTACCTACCTACCTATCTCTATCTATCTATCTACCTACCTACCTATCTGTATCTATCTATCTACCTACCTACCTATCTGTATCTATCAATCTACCTACCTACCTATCTGTATCTATCAATCTACTTACCTACCTATCTGTATCTATCATTCTACATACCTACCTATCTCTATCTATCTATCTACCTACCTACCTATCTGTATTTATCTATCTACCTACCTACCTATCTGTATCTATCTATCTACCTACCTACCTATCTGTATCTATCAATCTACCTACCTACCTACCTATCTCTATCTATATATCTACCTACCTACCTATCTCTATCTATCTACCTACCTACCTACCTATCTGTATTTATCTATCTATCTACCTACCTATCTGTATCTATCTACCTACCTACCTATCTCTATCTATCTACCTACCTACCTACCTACCTATCTCTATCTATCTACCTACCTACCTATCTGTATTTATCTATCTACCTACCTACCTTTCTCTATCTATCTATCTACCTACCTACCTATCTGTATCTATCAATCTACCTACCTACCTATCTGTATCTACCAATCTATATACCTACCTATCTGTATCTATCATTCTACATACCTACCTATCTCTATCTATCTATCTACCTAACTACCTATCTGTATTTATCTATCTACCTACCTACCTAACTGTATCTATCAATCTACCTACCTACCTATCTCTATCTATCTATCTACCTACCTACCTATCTCTATCTATCTACCTACCTACCTACCTATCTGTATTTATCTATCTATCTACCTACCTATCTGTATCTATCTACCTAACTACCTATCTCTATCTATCTATCTACCTACCTACCTATCTCTATCTATCTATCTGACTACCTACCTATCTGTATTTATCTATCTACCTACCTACCTTTCTCTATCTATCTATCTACCTACCTACCTATCTGTATTTATCTATCTACCTACCTACCTATCTGTATCTATCTATCTACCTACCTACCTATCTCTATCTATCTATCTACCTACCTACCTATCTCTATCTATCTACCTACCTACCTACCTATCTGTATTTATCTATCTATCTACCTACCTATCTGTATCTATCTACCTACCTACCTATCTCTATCTATCTATCTACCTACCTACCTATCTCTATCTATCTATCTGCCTACCTACCTATCTGTATTTATCTATCTACCTACCTACCTTTCTCTATCTATCTATCTACCTACCTACCTATCTGTATTTATCTATCTACCTACCTACCTATCTGTATCTATCTATCTACCTACCTACCTATCTCTATCTATCTATCTACCTACCTACCTATCTCTATCTATCTACCTACCTACCTACCTATCTGTATTTATCTATCTATCTACCTACCTATCTGTATTTATCTACCTACCTACCTATCTCTATCTATCTATCTACTTACCTACCTATCTGTATCTATCTATCTACCTACCTACCTATCTGTATCTATCAATCTACTTACCTACCTATCTGTATCTATCATTCTACATACCTACCTATCTCTATCTATCTATCTACCTACTTACCTATCTGTATTTATCTATCTACCTACCTACCTATCGGTATCTATCTACCTACCTACCTACCTATGTGTATCTATCAATCTACCTACCTACCTATCTCTATCTATCTATCTACCTACCTACTTATCTCTATCTATCTACCTACCTACCTACCTATCTGTATTTATCTATCTATCCACCTACCTATCTGTATCTATCAATCTACTTACCTACCTATCTGTATCTATCATTCTACATACCTACCTATCTCTATCTATCTATCTACCTACCTACCTATCTGTATTTATCTATCTACCTACCTACCTATCGGTATCTATCTACCTACCTACCTACCTATGTGTATCTATCAATCTACCTACCTACCTATCTCTATCTATCTATCTACCTACCTATCTCTATCTATCTATCTGCCTACCTACCTATCTGTATTTATCTATCTACCTACCTACCTTTCTCTATCTATCTATCTACCTACCTACCTATCTGTATCTATCAATCTACCTACCTACCTATCTCTATCTATCTATCTACCTACCTACCTATCTCTATCTATCTACCTACCTACCTACCTATCTGTATTTATCTATCTATCTACCTACCTATCTGTATCTATCTATCTACCTACCTATCTCTATCTATCTATCTACCTACCTACCTATCTCTATCTATCTATCTACCTACCTACCTATCTGTATTTATCTATCTACCTACCTACCTTTCTCTATCTATCTATCTATCTATCTACCTACCTACCTATCTGTATCTATCTATCTACCTACCTACCTATCTGTATCTATCAATCTACCTACCTACCTATGTCTATCTATCTACCTACCTACCTATCTCTATCTATCTATCTACCTACCTACCTATCTGTATCTATCAATCTACATACTTACCTATCTCTATCTATCTATCTACCTGCCTACCTATCTGTATCTATCTATCTACCTACCTATCTGTATCTATCAATCTACCTACCTACCTATCTGTATCTATCAATCTACTTACCTACCTATCTGTATCTATCATTCTACATACCTACCTATCTCTATCTATCTATCTACCTACCTACCTATCTGTATTTATCTATCTACCTACCTACCAATCTGTACCTATCTATCTACCTACCTACCTATCTGTATCTATCAATCTACCTACCTACCTATCTCTATCTATCTATCTATCTACCTACCTACCTATCTCTATCTATCTACCTACCTACCTACCTATCTGTATTTATCTATCTATCTACCTACCTATCTGTATCTATCTACCTACCTACCTATCTCTATCTATCTATCTACCTACCTACCTATCTGTATCTATCTATCTACCTACCTACCTATCTGTATCTATCAATCTACCTACCTACCTATCTGTATCTATCAATCTACTTACCTACCTATCTGTATCTATCATTCTACATACCTACCTATCTCTATCTATCTATCTACCTACCTACCTATCTGTATTTATCTATCTATCTACCTACCTATCTGTATCAATCTACCTACCTACCTATCTCTATCTATCTATCTACCTATCTACCTATCTGTATCTATCTATCTACCTACCTACCTATCTGTATATATCAATCTACCTACCTACCTATCTCTATCTATCTATCTATCTATCTATCTACCTACCTACCTATCTCTATCTATCTACCTACCTACCTACTTATCTGTATTTATCTATCTATCTACATACCTATCTGTATCTATCTACCTACCTACCTATCTCTATCTATCTATCTACCTACCTACCTATCTGTATCTATCTATCTACCTACCTACCTATCTGTATCTATCAATCTACCTACCTACCTATCTGTATCTATCAATCTACTTACCTACCTATCTGTATCTATCATTCTACATACCTACCTATCTCTATCTATCTATCTACCTACCTACCTATCTGTATTTATCTATCTACCTACCTACCTATCTGTATCTATCTATCTACCTACCTACCTATCTGTATCTATCAATCTACCTACCTACCTACCTATCTCTATCTATATATCTACCTACCTACCTATCTCTATCTATCTACCTACCTACCTACCTATCTGTATTTATCTATCTATCTACCTACCTATCTGTATCTATCTACCTACCTACCTATGTCTATCTATCTACCTACCTACCTACCTATCTCTATCTATCTACCTACCTACCTATCTGTATTTATCTATCTACCTACCTACCTTTCTCTATCTATCTATCTACCTACCTACCTATCTGTATCTATCAATCTACCTACCTACTTATCTGTATCTACCAATCTATATACCTACCTATCTGTATCTATCATTCTACATACCTACCTATCTCTATCTATCTATCTACCTAACTACCTATCTGTATTTATCTATCTACCTACCTACCTATCTGTATCTATCAATCTACCTACCTACCTATCTCTATCTATCTATCTACCTACCTACCTATCTGTATCTATCTATCTACCTACCTACCTATCTGTATCTATCAATCTACCTACCTACCTATCTCTATCTATCTACCTACCTAACTATCTCTATCTATCTACCTACCTACCTACCTATCTGTATTTATCTATCTATCTACCTACCTATCTGTATCTATCTACCTACCTACCTATCTCTATCTATCTATCTACCTACCTACCTATCTGTATCTATCTATCTACCTACCTACCTATCTGTATCTGTCAATCTACCTACCTACCTATCTGTATCTATCAATCTACTTACCTACCTATCTGTATCTATCATTCTACATACCTACCTATCTCTATCTATCTACCTACCTACCTACCTATCTGTATTTATCTATCTACCTACCTACCTATCTGTATCTATCTATCTACCTACCTACCTATCTGTATCTATCAATCTACCTACCTACCTATCTCTATCTATCTATCTACCTACCTACCTATCTCTATCTATCTACCTACCTACCTACCTATCTGTATTTATCTATCTATCTGCCTACCAATCTGTATCTATCTACCTACCTACCTATCTCTATCTATCTATCTACTTACCTACCTATCTGTATCTATCTATCTACCTACCTACCTATCTGTATCTATCAATCTACCTACCTACCTATCTGTATCTATCAATCTACTTACCTACCTATCTGTATCTATCATTCTACATACCTACCTATCTCTATCTATCTATCTACCTACCTACCTATCTGTATTTATCTATCTACCTACCTACCTATCTGTATCTATCTATCTACCTACCTACCTATCTGTATCTATCAATCTACCTACCTACCTATCTCTATCTATCTATCTACCTACCTACCTATCTCTATCTATCTACCTACCTATATGTATTTATCTATCTATCTACCTACCTATCTGTATCTATCTACCTACCTACCTATCTCTATCTATCTATCTACCTACCTACCTATCTGTATCTATCTATCTACCTACCTAGCTATCTGTATCTATCAATCTACCTACCTCCCTATCTGTATCTATCAATCTACTTACCTACCAATCTGTATCTATCATTCTACATACCTACCTATCTCTATCTATCTATCTACCTACCTACCTATCTGTATTTATCTACCTACCTACCTACCTATCTGTATCTATCTATCTACCTACCTACCTATCTGTATCTATCAATCTACCTACCTACCTATCTCTATCTATCTACCTACCTACCTATCTCTATCTATCTACCTACCTACCGACCTATCTGTATTTATCTATCTATCTACCTACCTATCTGTATCTATCTACCTACCTACCTATCTCTATCTATCTATCTACCTACCTACCTATCTGTATCTATCTATCTACCTACCTACCTATCTGTATCTATCAATCTACCTACCTACCTATCTGTATCTATCAATCTACTTACCTACCTATCTGTATCTATCATTCTACATACCTACCTATCTCTATCTATCTATCTACCTACCTACCTATCTGTATTTATCTATCTACCTACCTACCTATCTGTATCTATCTATCTACCTACCTACCTATCTGTATCTATCAATCTACCTACCTACCTATCTCTATCTATCTACCTACCTACCTACCTATCTGTATTTATCTATCTATCTACCTACCTATCTGTATCTATCGACCTACCTACCTATCTCTATCTATCTATCTACCTACCTACCTATCTCTATCTATCTATCTACCTACCTACCTATCTCTATCTATCTATCTACCTACCTACCTATCTCTATCTATCTACCTACCTACCTATCTGTATTTATCTATCTATCTACCTACCTCTCTGTATCTATCTACCTACCTACCTATCTCTATCTATCTATCTACTTACCTACCTATCTGTATCTATCTATCTACCTACCTACATTTCTCTATCTATCTATCTACCTACCTACCTATCTGTATCTATCTATCTACCTACCTACCTATCTGTATCTATCAATCTACCTACCTACCTATCTCTATCTATCTACCTACCTATCTGTATCTATCTACCTACCTACCTATCTCTATCTATCTATCTACCTACCTACCTATCTGTATCTATCTATCTACCTACCTAGCTATCTGTATCTATCAATCTACCTACCTCCCTATCTGTATCTATCAATCTACTTACCTACCAATCTGTATCTATCATTCTACATACCTACCTATCTCTATCTATCTATCTACCTACCTACCTATCTGTATTTATCTATCTACCTACCTACCTATCTGTATCTATCTATCTACCTACCTACCTATCTGTATCTATCTATCTACCTACCTACCTATCTCTATCTATCTACCTACCTATATGTATTTATCTATCTATCTACCTACCTATCTGTATCTATCTACCTACCTACCTATCTCTATCTATCTATCTACCTACCTACCTATCTGTATCTATCTATCTACCTACCTAGCTATCTGTATCTATCAATCTACCTACCTACCTATCTGTATCTATCAATCTACTTACCTACCTATCTGTATCTATCATTCTACATACCTACCTATCTCTATCTATCTATCTACCTACCTACCTATCTGTATTTATCTACCTACCTACCTACCTATCTGTATCTATCTATCTACCTACCTACCTATCTGTATCTATCAATCTACCTACCTACCTATCTCTATCTATCTATCTACCTACCTACCTATCTCTATCTATCTACCTACCTACCTACCTATCTGTATTTATCTATCTACCTACCTACCTATCTCTATCTATCTATCTACCTACCTACCTATCTGTATCTATCTATCTACCTACCTACCTATCTGTATCTATCAATCTACCTACCTACCTATCTGTAGCTATCTACCTACCTACCTATCTGTATCTATCAATCTACCTACCTACCTATCTGTATCTGTCAATCTACTTACCTACCTATCTGTATCTATCATTCTACATACCTACCTATCTCTATCTATCTATCTACCTACCTACCTATCTGTATTTATCTACCATCCTACCTATCTGTATCTATCTATCTACCTACCTACCTATCTGTATCTATCAATCTACCTACCTACCTATCTCTATCTATCTATCTACCTACCTACCTATCTATCTTTCTATCTACCTACCTACCTATCTGTATTTATCTATCTATCTACCTACCTATCTGTATCTATCAATCTACCTACCTACCTATCTCTATCTATCTACCTACCTACCTACCTATCTGTATTTATCTATCTATCTGCCTACCAATCTGTATCTATCTACCTACCTACCTATCTCTATCTATCTATCTACTTACCTACCTATCTGTATCTATCTATCTACCTACCTACCTATCTGTATCTATCAATCTACCTACCTACCTATCTGTATCTATCAATCTACTTACCTACCTATCTGTATCTATCATTCTACATACCTACCTATCTCTATCTATCTATCTACCTACCTACCTATCTGTATTTATCTATCTACCTACCTACCTATCTGTATCTATCTATCTACCTACCTACCTATCTGTATCTATCAATCTACCTACCTACCTATCTCTATCTATCTATCTACCTACCTACCTATCTCTATCTATCTACCTACCTATATGTATTTATCTATCTATCTACCTACCTATCTGTATCTATCTACCTACCTACCTATCTCTATCTATCTATCTACCTACCTACCTATCTGTATCTATCTATCTACCTACCTAGCTATCTGTATCTATCAATCTACCTACCTCCCTATCTGTATCTATCAATCTACTTACCTACCAATCTGTATCTATCATTCTACATACCTACCTATCTCTATCTATCTATCTACCTACCTACCTATCTGTATTTATCTACCTACCTACCTACCTATCTGTATCTATCTATCTACCTACCTACCTATCTGTATCTATCAATCTACCTACCTACCTATCTCTATCTATCTACCTACCTACCTATCTCTATCTATCTACCTACCTACCGACCTATCTGTATTTATCTATCTATCTACCTACCTATCTGTATCTATCTACCTACCTACCTATCTCTATCTATCTATCTACCTACCTACCTATCTGTATCTATCTATCTACCTACCTACCTATCTGTATCTATCAATCTACCTACCTACCTATCTGTATCTATCAATCTACTTACCTACCTATCTGTATCTATCATTCTACATACCTACCTATCTCTATCTATCTATCTACCTACCTACCTATCTGTATTTATCTATCTACCTACCTACCTATCTGTATCTATCTATCTACCTACCTACCTATCTGTATCTATCAATCTACCTACCTACCTATCTCTATCTATCTACCTACCTACCTACCTATCTGTATTTATCTATCTATCTACCTACCTATCTGTATCTATCGACCTACCTACCTATCTCTATCTATCTATCTACCTACCTACCTATCTCTATCTATCTATCTACCTACCTACCTATCTCTATCTATCTATCTACCTACCTACCTATCTCTATCTATCTACCTACCTACCTATCTGTATTTATCTATCTATCTACCTACCTCTCTGTATCTATCTACCTACCTACCTATCTCTATCTATCTATCTACTTACCTACCTATCTGTATCTATCTATCTACCTACCTACATTTCTCTATCTATCTATCTACCTACCTACCTATCTGTATCTATCTATCTACCTACCTACCTATCTGTATCTATCAATCTACCTACCTACCTATCTCTATCTATCTACCTACCTATCTGTATCTATCTACCTACCTACCTATCTCTATCTATCTATCTACCTACCTACCTATCTGTATCTATCTATCTACCTACCTAGCTATCTGTATCTATCAATCTACCTACCTCCCTATCTGTATCTATCAATCTACTTACCTACCAATCTGTATCTATCATTCTACATACCTACCTATCTCTATCTATCTATCTACCTACCTACCTATCTGTATTTATCTATCTACCTACCTACCTATCTGTATCTATCTATCTAACTACCTACCTATCTGTATCTATCTATCTACCTACCTACCTATCTCTATCTATCTACCTACCTATATGTATTTATCTATCTATCTACCTACCTATCTGTATCTATCTACCTACCTACCTATCTCTATCTATCTATCTACCTACCTACCTATCTGTATCTATCTATCTACCTACCTAGCTATCTGTATCTATCAATCTACCTACCTACCTATCTGTATCTATCAATCTACTTACCTACCTATCTGTATCTATCATTCTACATACCTACCTATCTCTATCTATCTATCTACCTACCTACCTATCTGTATTTATCTACCTACCTACCTACCTATCTGTATCTATCTATCTACCTACCTACCTATCTGTATCTATCAATCTACCTACCTACCTATCTCTATCTATCTATCTACCTACCTACCTATCTCTATCTATCTACCTACCTACCTACCTATCTGTATTTATCTATCTACCTACCTACCTATCTCTATCTATCTATCTACCTACCTACCTATCTGTATCTATCTATCTACCTACCTACCTATCTGTATCTATCAATCTACCTACCTACCTATCTGTAGCTATCTACCTACCTACCTATCTGTATCTATCAATCTACCTACCTACCTATCTGTATCTGTCAATCTACTTACCTACCTATCTGTATCTATCATTCTACATACCTACCTATCTCTATCTATCTATCTACCTACCTACCTATCTGTATTTATCTACCATCCTACCTATCTGTATCTATCTATCTACCTACCTACCTATCTGTATCTATCAATCTACCTACCTACCTATCTCTATCTATCTATCTACCTACCTACCTATCTCTATCTATCTACCTACCTACCTATCAGTATTTATCTATCTATCTACCTACCTATCTGTATCTATCTACCTACCTACCTATCTCTATCTATATATCTACCTACCTACCTATCTGTATCTATCTACCTACCTACCTACCTATCTGTATCTATCAATCTACCTACCTACCTATCTGAATCTATCAATCTACTTACCTACCTATCTGTATCTATCATTCTACATACCTACCTATCTCTATCTATCTATCTACCCACCTACCTATCTGTATTTATCTATATACCTACCTACCTATCTGTACCTATCTATCTACCTACCTACCTATCTGTATCTATCAATCTACCTACCTACCTATCTCTATCTATCTATCTACCTACCTACCTATCTCTATCTATCTTTCTATCTACCTACCTACCTATCTGTATTTATCTATCTATCTACCTACCTATCTGTATCTATCTACCTACCTACCTATCTCTATCTATCTATCTACCTACCTACCTATCTGTATCTATCTATCTACCTACCTACCTATCTGTATCTATCAATCTACTTTCCTACCTATCTGTATCTATCATTCTACATACCTACCTATCTCTATCTATCTATCTACCTACCTACCTATCTCTATTTATCTATCTACCTACCTACCTATCTGTATCTATCTATCTACCTACCTACCTATCTGTATCTATCAATCTACCTACCTACCTATCTCTATCTATCTATCTATCTACCTACTTATCTCTATCTATCTACCTACCTACCTACCTATCTGTATTTATCTATCTATCTACCTACCTATCTGTATCTATTTACCTACCTACCTATCTCTATCTATCTATCTACCTACCTACCTATCTGTATCTATCTATCTACCTACCTACCTATCTGTATCTATCAATCTACCTACCTACCTATCTGTATCTATCAATCTACTTACCTACCTATCTGTATCTATCATTCTACATACCTACCTATCTCTATCTATCTATCTATCTATCTATCTATCTATCTATCTATCTATCTATCTATCTATCTACCTACCTATCTGTATTTATCTATCTACCTACCTACCTATCTGTACCTATCTATCTACCTACGTAGCTATATGTATCTATCAATCTACCTACCTACCTATCTCTATCTATCTATCTACCTACCTACCTATCTCTATCTATCTACCTACCTACCTACCTATCTGTATTTATCTATCTATCTACCTACCTATCTGTATCTATCTACCTACCTACCTATCTCTATCTATCTATCTACCTACCTACCTATCTGTATCTATCTATCTACCTACCTATCTGTATTTATCTATCTATCTACCTACCTCTCTGTATCTATCTACCTACCTACCTATCTCTATCTATCTATCTACTTACCTACCTATCTGTATCTATCTATCTACCTACCTACATTTCTCTATCTATCTATCTACCTACCTACCTATCTGTATCTATCTATCTACCTACCTACCTATCTGTATCTATCAATCTACCTACCTACCTATCTCTATCTATCTACCTACCTATCTGTATCTATCTACCTACCTACCTATCTCTATCTATCTATCTACCTACCTACCTATCTGTATCTATCTATCTACCTACCTAGCTATCTGTATCTATCAATCTACCTACCTCCCTATCTGTATCTATCAATCTACTTACCTACCAATCTGTATCTATCATTCTACATACCTACCTATCTCTATCTATCTATCTACCTACCTACCTATCTGTATTTATCTATCTACCTACCTACCTATCTGTATCTATCTATCTACCTACCTACCTATCTGTATCTATCTATCTACCTACCTACCTATCTCTATCTATCTACCTACCTATATGTATTTATCTATCTATCTACCTACCTATCTGTATCTATCTACCTACCTACCTATCTCTATCTATCTATCTACCTACCTACCTATCTGTATCTATCTATCTACCTACCTAGCTATCTGTATCTATCAATCTACCTACCTACCTATCTGTATCTATCAATCTACTTACCTACCTATCTGTATCTATCATTCTACATACCTACCTATCTCTATCTATCTATCTACCTACCTACCTATCTGTATTTATCTACCTACCTACCTACCTATCTGTATCTATCTATCTACCTACCTACCTATCTGTATCTATCAATCTACCTACCTACCTATCTCTATCTATCTATCTACCTACCTACCTATCTCTATCTATCTACCTACCTACCTACCTATCTGTATTTATCTATCTACCTACCTACCTATCTCTATCTATCTATCTACCTACCTACCTATCTGTATCTATCTATCTACCTACCTACCTATCTGTATCTATCAATCTACCTACCTACCTATCTGTAGCTATCTACCTACCTACCTATCTGTATCTATCAATCTACCTACCTACCTATCTGTATCTGTCAATCTACTTACCTACCTATCTGTATCTATCATTCTACATACCTACCTATCTCTATCTATCTATCTACCTACCTACCTATCTGTATTTATCTACCATCCTACCTATCTGTATCTATCTATCTACCTACCTACCTATCTGTATCTATCAATCTACCTACCTACCTATCTCTATCTATCTATCTACCTACCTACCTATCTCTATCTATCTACCTACCTACCTATCAGTATTTATCTATCTATCTACCTACCTATCTGTATCTATCTACCTACCTACCTATCTCTATCTATATATCTACCTACCTACCTATCTGTATCTATCTACCTACCTACCTACCTATCTGTATCTATCAATCTACCTACCTACCTATCTGAATCTATCAATCTACTTACCTACCTATCTGTATCTATCATTCTACATACCTACCTATCTCTATCTATCTATCTACCCACCTACCTATCTGTATTTATCTATATACCTACCTACCTATCTGTACCTATCTATCTACCTACCTACCTATCTGTATCTATCAATCTACCTACCTACCTATCTCTATCTATCTATCTACCTACCTACCTATCTCTATCTATCTTTCTATCTACCTACCTACCTATCTGTATTTATCTATCTATCTACCTACCTATCTGTATCTATCTACCTACCTACCTATCTCTATCTATCTATCTACCTACCTACCTATCTGTATCTATCTATCTACCTACCTACCTATCTGTATCTATCAATCTACTTTCCTACCTATCTGTATCTATCATTCTACATACCTACCTATCTCTATCTATCTATCTACCTACCTACCTATCTCTATTTATCTATCTACCTACCTACCTATCTGTATCTATCTATCTACCTACCTACCTATCTGTATCTATCAATCTACCTACCTACCTATCTCTATCTATCTATCTAGCTACCTACCTATCTCTATCTATCTACCTACCTACCTACCTATCTGTATTTATCTATCTATCTACCTACCTATCTGTATCTATCTACCTACCTACCTATCTCTATCTATCTATCTACCTACCTACCTATCTGTATCTATCTATCTACCTACCTACCTATCTGTATCTATGAATCTACCTACCTACCTATCTGTATCTATCAATCTACTTACCTACCTATCTGTATCTATCATTCTACATACCTACCTATCTCTATCTATCTATCTATCTATCTATCTATCTATCTATCTATCTATCTATCTATCTATCTATCTACCTACCTATCTGTATTTATCTATCTACCTACTTACCTATCTGTACCTATCTATCTACCTACGTAGCTATATGTATCTATCAATCTACCTACCTACCTATCTCTATCTATCTATCTACCTACCTACCTATCTCTATCTATCTACCTACCTACCTACCTATCTGTATTTATCTATCTATCTACCTACCTATCTGTATCTATCTACCTACCTACCTATCTCTATCTATCTATCTACCTACCTACCTATCTGTATCTATCTATCTACCTACCTACCTATCTGTATCTATCAATCTACCTACCTACCTATCTGTATCTATCAATCTACTTACCTACCTATCTGTATCTATCATTCTACATACCTACCTATCTCTATCTATCTATCTATCTATCTATCTATCTATCTATCTATCTACCTACCTATCTGTATTTATCTATCTACCTACCTACCTATCTGTACCTATCTATCTACCTACCTAGCTATATGTATCTATCAATCTACCTACCTACCTATCTCTATCTATCTATCTACCTACCTACCTATCTCTATCTATCTACCTACCTACCTACCTATCTGTATTTATCTATCTATCTACCTACCTATCTGTATCTATCTACCTACCTACCTATCTCTATCTATCTATCTACCTACCTACCTATCTGTATCTATCTATCTACCTACCTACCTATCTGTATCTATCAATCTACCTACCTACGTATCTGTATCTATCAATACACTTACCTACCTATCTGTATCTATCATTCTACATACCTACCTATCTCTATCTATCTATCTACCTACCTACCTATCTCTATTTATCTATCTACCTACCTACCTATCTGTTTCTATCTATCTACCTACCTACCTATCTGTATCTATCAATCTACCTACCTACCTATCTCTATCTATCTATCTACCTACCTACCTATCTCTATCTATCTACCTACCTACCTACCTATCTGTATTTATCTATCTACCTACCTACCTATCTGTATCTATCATTCTACATACCTACCTATCTCTATCTATCTATCTACCTACCTACCTATCTCTATTTATCTATCTACCTACCTATCTGTTTCTATCTATCTACCTACCTACCTATCTGTATCTATCAATCTACCTACCTACCTATCTTTATCTATCTATCTACCTACCTACCTATCTGTATCTATCAATCTACCTACCTACCTATCTGTATCTATCAATCTACTTACCTACCTATCTGTATCTATCATTCTACATACCTACCTATCTCTATCTATCTATCTACCTACCTACCTACCTATCTCTATTTATCTATCTACCTACCTACCTATCTGTATCTATCTATCTACCTACCTACCTATCTGTATCTATCAATCTACCTACCTACCTATCTCTATCTATCTATCTACCTACCTACCTATCTCTATCTATATACCAACCTACCTACCTATCTGTATTTATCTATCTATCTACCTACCTATCTGTAACTATCTACCTACCTAGCTATCTCTATCTATCTATCTACCTGCCTACCTATCTGTATGTATCTATCTACCTACCTACCTACCTGTATCTATCAATCTACCTACCTACCTATCTGTATCTATCAATCTACTTACCTACCTATCTGTATCTATCATTCTACATACCTACCTATCTCTATCTATCTATCTACCTACCTACCTATCTGTATTTATCTATCTACCTACCTACCTATCTGTACCTATCTATCTACCTACCTACCTATCTGTATCTATCAATCTACCTACCTACCTATCTCTATCTATCTATCTACCTACCTGCCTATCTCTATCTATCTACCTACCTACCTACCTACCTATCTGTATTTATCTATCTATCTACCTACCTATCTGTATCTATCTACCTACCTACCTATCTCTATCTATCTATCTACCTACCTACCTATCTGTATCTATCTATCTACCTACCTAACTATCTGTATCTATCAATCTACCTACCTACCTATCTGTATCTATCAATCTACTTACCTACCTATCTGTATCTATCATTCTACATACCTACCTATCTCTATCTATCTATCTACCTACCTACCTATCTGTATTTATCTATCTACCTACCTACCTATCGGTATCTATCTATCTACCTACCTACCTATGTGTATCTATCAATCTACCTACCTACCTACCTATCTCTATCTATCTATCTATCTACCTACCTACCTATCTCTATCTATCTACCTACCTACCTACCTATCTGTATTTATCTATCTATCTACCTACCTATCTGTATCTATCTACCTACCTACCTATCTCTATCTATCTATCTACCTACCTACCTATCTCTATCTATCTATCTGCCTACCTACCTATCTGTATTTATCTATCTACCTACCTACCTTTCTCTATCTATCTATCTACCTACCTACCTATCTGTATTTATCTATCTACCTACCTACCTATCTGTATCTATCTATCTACCTACCTACCTATCTCTATCTATCTACCTACCTACCTACCTATCTGTATTTATCTATCTACCTACCTATCTGTATCTATCTACCTACCTACCTATCTCTATCTATCTATCTACTTACCTACCTATCTGTATCTATCAATCTACCTACCTACCTATCTGTATCTATCAATCTACTTACCTACCTATCTGTATCTATCATTCTACATACCTACCTATCTCTATCTATCTATCTACCTACCTACCTATCTGTATTTATCTATCTACCTACCTACCTATCGGTATCTATCTACCTACCTACCTACCTATGTGTATCTATCAATCTACCTACCTACCTATCTCTATCTATCTATCTACCTACCTACCTATCTCTATCTATCTACCTACCTACCTACCTATCTGTATTTATCTATCTATCTACCTACCTATCTGTATCTATCTACCTACCTACCTATCTCTATCTATCTATCTACCTACCTACCTATCTCTATCTATCTATCTGCCTACCTACCTATCTGTATTTATCTATCTACCTACCTACCTTTCTCTATCTATCTATCTACCTACCTACCTATCTGTATCTATCAATCTACCTACCTACCTATCTCTATCTATCTATCTACCTACCTACCTATCTCTATCTATCTACCTACCTACCTACCTATCTGTATTTATCTATCTATCTACCTACCTATCTGTATCTATCTACCTACCTACCTATCTCTATCTATCTATCTACCTACCTACCTATCTCTATCTATCTATCTACCTACCTACCTATCTGTATTTATCTATCTACCTACCTATCTTTCTCTATCTATCTATCTATCTATCTATCTACCTCCCTACCTATCTGTATCTATCTATCTACCTACCTACCTATCTGTATCTATCAATCTACCTACCTACCTATGTCTACCTATCTACCTACCTACCTATCTCTATCTATCTATCTACCTACCTATCTATCTGTATCTATCAATCTACATACCTACCTATCTCTATCTATCTATCTACCTGCCTACCTATCTGTATCTATCTACCTACCTATCTGTATCTATCAATCTACCTACCTACCTATCTGTATCTATCAATCTACTTACCTACCTATCTGTATCTATCATTCTACATACCTACCTATCTCTATCTATCTATCTACCTACCTACCTATCTGTATTTATATATCTAGCTACCTACCGATCTGTACCTATCTATCTACCTACCTACCTATCTGTATCTATCAATCTACCTACCTACCTATCTCTATCTATCTATCTACCTACCTACCTATCTCTATCTATCTACCTACCTACCTACCTATCTGTATTTATCTATCTATCTACCTACCTATCTGTATCTATCTACCTACCTACCTATCTCTATCTATCTATCTACCTACCTACCTATCTGTATCTATCTATCTACCTACCTACCTATCTGTATCTATCAATCTACCTACATACCTATCTGTATCTATCAATCTACTTACCTACCTATCTGTATCTATCATTCTACATACCTACCTATCTCTATCTATCTATCTACCTACCTACCTATCTGTATCAATCTACCTACCTACCTATCTCTATCTATCTATCTACCTACCTACCTATCTGTATCTATCTATCTACCTACCTACCTATCTGTATCTATCAATCTACCTACCTACCTATCTCTATCTATCTATCTACCTACCTACCTATCTCTATCTATCTATCTACCTACCTACCTATCTGTATCTATCTATCTACCTACCTACCTATCTGTATCTATCAATCTACCTACCTACCTATCTGTATCTATCAATCTACTTACCTACCTATCTGTATCTATCATTCTACATACCTACCTATCTCTATCTATCTATCTACCTACCTACCTATCTGTATTTATCTATCTACCTACCTACCTATCTGTATCTATCTATCTACCTACCTACCTATCTGTATCTATCAATCTACCTACCTACCTATCTCTATCTATATATCTACCTACCTACCTATCTCTATCTATCTACCTACCTACCTACCTATCTGTATTTATCTATCTATCTACCTACCTATCTGTATCTATCTACCTACCTACCTATCTCTATCTATCTACATACCTACCTACCTATCTCTATCTATCTACCTACCTACCTATCTGTTTTTATCTATCTACCTACCTACCTTTCTCTATCTATCTATCTACCTACCTACCTATCTGTATCTATCAATCTACCTACCTACCTATCTGTATCTATCAATCTATATACCTACCTATCTGTATCTATCATTCTACATACCTACCTATCTCTATCTATCTATCTACCTAACTACCTATCTGTATTTATCTATCTACCTACCTACCTATCTGTATCTATCTATCTACCTACCTACCTATCTGTATCTATCAATCTACCTACCTACCTATCTCTATCTATCTATCTATCTACCTACCTACCTATCTCTATCTATCTACCTACCTACCTACCTATCTGTATCTATCAATCTACCTACCTACCTATCTGTATCTATCAATCTACTTACCTACCTATCTGTATCTATCATTCTACATACCTACCTATCTCTATCTATCTATCTACCTACCTACCTATCTGTATTTATCTATCTACCTACCTACCTATCTGTACCTATCTATCTACCTACCTAGCTATCTGTATCTATCAATCTACCTACCTACCTATCTCTATCTATCTATCTACCTACCTACCTATCTCTATCTATCTACCTACCTACCTACCTATCTGTATTTATCTATCTATCTACCTACCTATCTGTATCTATCTACCTACCTACCTATCTCTATCTATCTATCTAACTACCTACCTATCTGTATCTATCTATCTACCTACATACCTATCTGTATCTATCAATCTACCTACCTACCTATCTGTATCTATCAATCTACTTACCTACCTATCTGTATCATCATTCTACATACCTACCTAACTCTATCTATCTATCTACCTACCTACCTATCTGTATTTATCTATCTACCTACCTACCTACCTATCGGTATCTATCTATCTACCTACCTACCTATGTGTATCTATCAATCTACCTACCTACCTATCTCTATCTATCTATCTACCTACCTACCTATCTCTATCTATCTACCTACCTACCTACCTATCTGTATTTATCTATCTATCTACCTACCTATCTGTATCTATCTACCTACCTACCTATCTCTATCTATCTACCTACCTACCTACCTATCTCTATCTATCTACCTACCTACCTATCTGTATCTATCAATCTACCTACCTACCTATCTGTATCTATCAATCTACTTACCTACCTATCTGTATCTATCATTCTACATACCTACCTAACTCTATCTATCTATCTACCTACCTACCTATCTGTATTTATCTATCTACCTACCTACCTATCGGTATCTATCTATCTACCTACCTACCTATGTGTATCTATCAATCTACCTACCTACCTATCTCTATCTATCTATCTACCTACCTACCTATCTCTATCTATCTACCTACCTACCTATCTGTATTTATCTATCTATCTACCTACCTATCTGTATCTATCTACCTACCTACCTATCTCTATCTATCTACCTACCTACCTACCTATCTCTATCTATCTACCTACCTACCTATCTGTATTTATCTATCTACCTACCTACCTTTCTCTATCTATCTATCTACCTACCTACCTATCTGTATCTATCAATCTACCTACCTACCTATCTGTATCTATCAATCTATATACCTACCTATCTGTATCTATCATTCTACATACCTACCTATCTCTATCTATCTATCTACCTAACTACCTATCTGTATTTATCTATCTACCTACCTACCTATCTGTATCTATCTATCTACCTACCTACCTATCTGTATCTATCAATCTACCTACCTACCTATCTCTATCTATCTATCTATCTACCTACCTACCTATCTCTATCTATCTACCTACCTACCTACCTATCTGTATCTATCAATCTACCTACCTACCTATCTGTATCTATCAATCTACTTACCTACCTATCTGTATCTATCATTCTACATACCTACCTATCTCTATCTATCTATCTACCTACCTACCTATCTGTATTTATCTATCTACCTACCTACCTATCTGTACCTATCTATCTACCTACCTACCTATCTGTATCTATCAATCTACCTACCTACCTATCTCTATCTATCTATCTACCTACCTACCTATCTCTATCTATCTACCTACCTACCTACCTATCTGTATTTATCTATCTATCTACCTACCTATCTGTATCTATCTATCTACCTACCTATCTCTATCTATCTATCTACCTACCTACCTATCTGTATCTATCTATCTACCTACCTACCTATCTGTATCTATCAATCTACCTACCTACCTATCTGTATCTATCAATCTACTTACCTACCTATCTGTATCTATCATTCTACATACCTACCTAACTCTATCTATCTATCTACCTACCTACCTATCTGTATTTATCTATCTACCTACCTACCTATCGGTATCTATCTATCTACCTACCTACCTATGTGTATCTATCAATCTACCTACCTACCTATCTCTATCTATCTATCTACCTACCTACCTATCTCTATCTATCTACCTACCTACCTACCTATCTGTATTTATCTATCTATCTACCTACCTATCTGTATCTATCTACCTACCTACCTATCTCTATCTATCTATCTACCTACCTACCTATCTCTATCTATCTATCTGCCTACCTACCTATCTGTATTTATCTATCTACCTACCTACCTTTCTCTATCTATCTATCTACCTACCTACCTATCTGTATCTATCAATCTACCTACCTACCTACCTATCTCTATTTATCTATCTACCTACCTACCTATCTCTATCTATCTACCTACCTACCTACCTATCTGTATTTATCTATCTATCTACCTACCTATCTGTATCTATCTACCTACCTACCTATCTCTATCTATCTATCTACCTACCTACCTATCTCTATCTATCTATCTACCTACCTACCTATCTCTATCTATCTACCTACCTACCTACCTATCTGTATTTATCTATCTATCTACCTACCTATCTGTATCTATCTATCTACCTACCTATCTCTATCTATCTATCTACCTACCTACCTATCTGTATCTATCTATCTACCTACCTACCTATCTGTATCTATCAATCTACCTACCTACCTATCTGTATCTATCAATCTACTTACCTACCTATCTGTATCTATCATTCTACATACCTACCTAACTCTATCTATCTATCTACCTACCTACCTATCTGTATTTATCTATCTACCTACCTACCTATCGGTATCTATCTATCTACCTACCTACCTATGTGTATCTATCAATCTACCTACCTACCTATCTCTATCTATCTATCTACCTACCTACCTATCTCTATCTATCTACCTACCTACCTACCTATCTGTATTTATCTATCTATCTACCTACCTATCTGTATCTATCTACCTACCTACCTATCTCTATCTATCTATCTACCTACCTACCTATCTCTATCTATCTATCTGCCTACCTACCTATCTGTATTTATCTATCTACCTACCTACCTTTCTCTATCTATCTATCTACCTACCTACCTATCTGTATCTATCAATCTACCTACCTACCTATCTCTATTTATCTATCTACCTACCTACCTATCTCTATCTATCTACCTACCTACCTACCTATCTGTATTTATCTATCTATCTACCTACCTATCTGTATCTATCTACCTACCTACCTATCTCTATCTATCTATCTACCTACCTACCTATCTCTATCTATCTATCTACCTACCTACCTATCTGTATTTATCTATCTACCTACCTACCTTTCTCTATCTATCTATCTATCTACCTACCTACCTATCTGTATCTATCTATCTACCTACCTACCTATCTGTATCTATCAATCTACCTACCTACCTATGTCTATCTATCTACCTACCTACCTATCTCTATCTATCTATCTACCTACCTACCTATCTGTATCTATCAATCTACATACCTACCTATCTCTATCTATCTATCTACCTGCCTACCTATCTGTATCTATCTATCTACCTACCTATCTGTATCTATCAATCTACCTACCTACCTATCTGTATCTATCAATCTACTTACCTACCTATCTGTATCTATCATTCTACATACCTACCTATCTCTATCTATCTATCTACCTACCTACCTATCTGTATTTATCTATCTACCTACCTACCGATCTGTACCTATCTATCTACCTACCTACCTATCTGTATCTATCAATCTACCTACCTACCTATCTCTATCTATCTATCTACCTACCTACCTATCTCTATCTATCTACCTACCTACCTACCTATCTGTATTTATCTATCTATCTACATACCTATCTGTATCTATCTACCTACCAACCTATCTCTATCTATCTATCTACCTACCTACCTATCTGTATCTATCTATCTACCTACCTACCTATCTGTATCTATCAATCTACCTACCTACCTATCTGTATCTATCAATCTACTTACCTACCTATCTGTATCTATCATTCTACATACCTACCTATCTCTATCTATCTATCTACCTACCTACCTATCTGTATTTATCTATCTACCTACCTACCTATCTGTATCTATCTATCTACCTACCTACCTATCTGTATCTATCAATCTACCTACCTACCTATCTCTATCTATATATCTACCTACCTACCTATCTCTATCTATCTACCTACCTACCTACCTATCTGTATTTATCTATCTATCTACCTACCTATCTGTATCTATCTACCTACCTACCTATCTCTATCTATCTACCTACCTACCTACCTATCTCTATCTATCTACCTACCTACCTATCTGTATTTATCTATCTACGTACCTACCTTTCTCTATCTATCTATCTACCTACCTACCGATCTGTATCTTTCAATCTACCTACCTACCTATCTGTATCTATCAATCTATATACCTACCTATCTGTATCTATCATTCTACATACCTACCTATCTCTATCTATCTATCTACCTAACTACCTATCTGTATTTATCTATCTACCTACCTACCTATCTGTATCTATCTATCTACCTACCTACCTATCTGTATCTATCAATCTACCTACCTACCTATCTCTATCTATCTATCTACCTACCTACCTATCTCTATCTATCTACCTACCTACCTACCTATCTGTATCTATCAATCTACCTACCTACCTATCTGTATCTATCAATCTACTTACCTACCTATCTGTAACTATCATTCTACATACCTACCTATCTCTATCTATCTATCTACCTACCTACCTATCTGTATTTATCTATCTACCTACCTACCTATCTGTATCTATCTATCTACCTACCTACCTATCTGTATCTATCAATCTACCTACCTACCTATCTCTATCTATATATCTACCTACCTACCTATCTCTATCTATCTACCTACCTACCTACCTATCTGTATTTATCTATCTATCTACCTACCTATCTGTATCTATCTACCTACCTACCTATCTCTATCTATCTACCTACCTACCTACCTATCTCTATCTATCTACCTACCTACCTATCTGTATTTATCTATCTACGTACCTACCTTTCTCTATCTATCTATCTACCTACCTACCGATCTGTATCTTTCAATCTACCTACCTACCTATCTGTATCTATCAATCTATATACCTACCTATCTGTATCTATCATTCTACATACCTACCTATCTCTATCTATCTATCTACCTAACTACCTATCTGTATTTATCTATCTACCTACCTACCTATCTGTATCTATCTATCTACCTACCTACCTATCTGTATCTATCAATCTACCTACCTACCTATCTCTATCTATCTATCTACCTACCTACCTATCTCTATCTATCTACCTACCTACCTACCTATCTGTATCTATCAATCTACCTACCTACCTATCTGTATCTATCAATCTACTTACCTACCTATCTGTAACTATCATTCTACATACCTACCTATCTCTATCTATCTATCTACCTACCTACCTATCTGTATTTATCTATCTACCTACCTACCTATCTGTATCTATCTATCTACCTACCTACCTATCTGTATCTATCAATCTACCTACCTACCTATCTCTATCTATCTACCTACCTAACTATCTCTATCTATCTACCTACCTACCTATCTGTATTTATCTATCTATCTACCTACCTATCTGTATCTATCTACCTACCTACCTATCTCTATCTATCTATCTACCTACCTACCTATCTCTATCTATCTATCTACCTACCTACCTATCTGTATCTGTCAATCTACCTACCTACCTATCTGTATCTATCAATCTACTTACCTACCTATCTGTATCTATCATTCTACATACCTACCTATCTCTATCTATCTACCTACCTACCTACCTATCTGTATTTATCTATCTACCTACCTACCTATCTGTATCTATCTATCTACCTACCTACCTATCTGTATCTATCAATCTACCTACCTACCTATCTCTATCTATCTATCTACCTACCTACCTATCTCTATCTATCTACCTACCTACCTACCTATCTGTATTTATCTATCTATCTACCTACCTATCTGTATCTATCTACCTACCTACCTATCTCTATCTATCTATCTACTTACCTACCTATCTGTATCTATCTATCTACCTACCTACCTATCTGTATCTATCAATCTACCTACCTACCTATCTGTATCTATCAATCTACTTACCTACCTATCTGTATCTATCATTCTACATACCTACCTATCTCTATCTATCTATCTACCTACCTACCTATCTGTATTTATCTATCTACCTACCTACCTATCTGTATCTATCTATCTACCTACCTACCTATCTGCATTTATCTACCTACCTACCTACCTATCTGTATCTATCTATATACCTACCTACCTATCTGTATCTATCAATCTACCTACCTACCTATCTCTATCTATCTATCTACCTACATACCTATCTCTATCTATCTACCTACCTACCGACCTATCTGTATTTATCTATCTATCTACCTACCTATCTGTATCTATCTACCTACCTACCTATCTCTATCTATCTATCTACCTACCTACCTATCTGTATCTATCTATCTACCTACCTACCTATCTGTATCTATCAATCTACCTACCTACCTATCTGTATCTATCAATCTACTTACCTACCTATCTGTATCTATCATTCTACATACCTACCTATCTCTATCTATCTATCTACCTACCTACCTATCTGTATTTATCTATCTACCTACCTACCAATCTGTATCTATCTATCTACCTACCTACCTATCTGTATCTATCAATCTACCTACCTACCTATCTCTATCTATCTACCTACCTACCTACCTATCTGTATTTATCTATCTATCTACCTACCTATCTGTATCTATCTACCTACCTACCTATCTCTATCTATCTATCTACCTACCTACCTATCTCTATCTATCTATCTACCTACCTACCTATCTGTATCTATCAATCTACCTACCTACCTATCTGTATCTATCAATCTACTTACCTACCTATCTGTATCTATCATTCTACATACCTACCTATCTCTATCTATCTATCTACCTACCTACCTATCTGTATTTATCTATCTACCTACCTACCAATCTGTATCTATCTATCTACCTACCTACCTATCTGTATCTATCAATCTACCTACCTACCTATCTCTATCTATCTACCTACCTACCTACCTATCTGTATTTATCTATCTATCTACCTACCTATCTGTATCTATCTACCTACCTACCTATCTCTATCTATCTACCTACCTACCTACCTATCTCTATCTATCTACCTACCTACCTATCTGTATTTATCTATCTACGTACCTACCTTTCTCTATCTATCTATCTACCTACCTACCGATCTGTATCTTTCAATCTACCTACCTACCTATCTGTATCTATCAATCTATATACCTACCTATCTGTATCTATCATTCTACATACCTACCTATCTCTATCTATCTATCTACCTAACTACCTATCTGTATTTATCTATCTACCTACCTACCTATCTGTATCTATCTATCTACCTACCTACCTATCTGTATCTATCAATCTACCTACCTACCTATCTCTATCTATCTATCTACCTACCTACCTATCTCTATCTATCTACCTACCTACCTACCTATCTGTATCTATCAATCTACCTACCTACCTATCTGTATCTATCAATCTACTTACCTACCTATCTGTAACTATCATTCTACATACCTACCTATCTCTATCTATCTATCTACCTACCTACCTATCTGTATTTATCTATCTACCTACCTACCTATCTGTATCTATCTATCTACCTACCTACCTATCTGTATCTATCAATCTACCTACCTACCTATCTCTATCTATCTACCTACCTAACTATCTCTATCTATCTACCTACCTACCTATCTGTATTTATCTATCTATCTACCTACCTATCTGTATCTATCTACCTACCTACCTATCTCTATCTATCTATCTACCTACCTACCTATCTCTATCTATCTATCTACCTACCTACCTATCTGTATCTGTCAATCTACCTACCTACCTATCTGTATCTATCAATCTACTTACCTACCTATCTGTATCTATCATTCTACATACCTACCTATCTCTATCTATCTACCTACCTACCTACCTATCTGTATTTATCTATCTACCTACCTACCTATCTGTATCTATCTATCTACCTACCTACCTATCTGTATCTATCAATCTACCTACCTACCTATCTCTATCTATCTATCTACCTACCTACCTATCTCTATCTATCTACCTACCTACCTACCTATCTGTATTTATCTATCTATCTACCTACCTATCTGTATCTATCTACCTACCTACCTATCTCTATCTATCTACCTACTTACCTACCTATCTGTATCTATCTATCTACCTACCTATCTGTATCTATCAATCTACCTACCTACCTATCTGTATCTATCAATCTACTTACCTACCTATCTGTATCTATCATTCTACATACCTACCTAACTCTATCTATCTATCTACCTACCTACCTATCTGTATTTATCTATCTACCTACCTACCTATCGGTATCTATCTATCTACCTACCTACCTATGTGTATCTATCAATCTACCTACCTACCTATCTCTATCTATCTATCTACCTACCTACCTATCTCTATCTATCTACCTACCTACCTATCTGTATTTATCTATCTATCTACCTACCTATCTGTATCTATCTACCTACCTACCTATCTCTATCTATCTACCTACCTACCTACCTATCTCTATCTATCTACCTACCTACCTATCTGTATTTATCTATCTACCTACCTACCTTTCTCTATCTATCTATCTACCTACCTACCTATCTGTATCTATCAATCTACCTACCTACCTATCTGTATCTATCAATCTATATACCTACCTATCTGTATCTATCATTCTACATACCTACCTATCTCTATCTATCTATCTACCTAACTACCTATCTGTATTTATCTATCTACCTACCTACCTATCTGTATCTATCTATCTACCTACCTACCTATCTGTATCTATCAATCTACCTACCTACCTATCTCTATCTATCTATCTATCTACCTACCTACCTATCTCTATCTATCTACCTACCTACCTACCTATCTGTATCTATCAATCTACCTACCTACCTATCTGTATCTATCAATCTACTTACCTACCTATCTGTATCTATCATTCTACATACCTACCTATCTCTATCTATCTATCTACCTACCTACCTATCTGTATTTATCTATCTACCTACCTACCTATCTGTACCTATCTATCTACCTACCTACCTATCTGTATCTATCAATCTACCTACCTACCTATCTCTATCTATCTATCTACCTACCTACCTATCTCTATCTATCTACCTACCTACCTACCTATCTGTATTTATCTATCTATCTACCTACCTATCTGTATCTATCTATCTACCTACCTATCTCTATCTATCTATCTACCTACCTACCTATCTGTATCTATCTATCTACCTACCTACCTATCTGTATCTATCAATCTACCTACCTACCTATCTGTATCTATCAATCTACTTACCTACCTATCTGTATCTATCATTCTACATACCTACCTAACTCTATCTATCTATCTACCTACCTACCTATCTGTATTTATCTATCTACCTACCTACCTATCGGTATCTATCTATCTACCTACCTACCTATGTGTATCTATCAATCTACCTACCTACCTATCTCTATCTATCTATCTACCTACCTACCTATCTCTATCTATCTACCTACCTACCTACCTATCTGTATTTATCTATCTATCTACCTACCTATCTGTATCTATCTACCTACCTACCTATCTCTATCTATCTATCTACCTACCTACCTATCTCTATCTATCTATCTGCCTACCTACCTATCTGTATTTATCTATCTACCTACCTACCTTTCTCTATCTATCTATCTACCTACCTACCTATCTGTATCTATCAATCTACCTACCTACCTATCTCTATTTATCTATCTACCTACCTACCTATCTCTATCTATCTACCTACCTACCTACCTATCTGTATTTATCTATCTATCTACCTACCTATCTGTATCTATCTACCTACCTACCTATCTCTATCTATCTATCTACCTACCTACCTATCTCTATCTATCTATCTACCTACCTACCTATCTCTATCTATCTACCTACCTACCTACCTATCTGTATTTATCTATCTATCTACCTACCTATCTGTATCTATCTATCTACCTACCTATCTCTATCTATCTATCTACCTACCTACCTATCTGTATCTATCTATCTACCTACCTACCTATCTGTATCTATCAATCTACCTACCTACCTATCTGTATCTATCAATCTACTTACCTACCTATCTGTATCTATCATTCTACATACCTACCTAACTCTATCTATCTATCTACCTACCTACCTATCTGTATTTATCTATCTACCTACCTACCTATCGGTATCTATCTATCTACCTACCTACCTATGTGTATCTATCAATCTACTTACCTACCTATCTCTATCTATCTATCTACCTACCTACCTATCTCTATCTATCTACCTACCTACCTACCTATCTGTATTTATCTATCTATCTACCTACCTATCTGTATCTATCTACCTACCTACCTATCTCTATCTATCTATCTACCTACCTACCTATCTCTATCTATCTATCTGCCTACCTACCTATCTGTATTTATCTATCTACCTACCTACCTTTCTCTATCTATCTATCTACCTACCTACCTATCTGTATCTATCAATCTACCTACCTACCTATCTCTATTTATCTATCTACCTACCTACCTATCTCTATCTATCTACCTACCTACCTACCTATCTGTATTTATCTATCTATCTACCTACCTATCTGTATCTATCTACCTACCTACCTATCTCTATCTATCTATCTACCTACCTACCTATCTCTATCTATCTATCTACCTACCTACCTATCTGTATTTATCTATCTACCTACCTACCTTTCTCTATCTATCTATCTATCTACCTACCTACCTATCTGTATCTATCTATCTACCTACCTACCTATCTGTATCTATCAATCTACCTACCTACCTATGTCTATCTATCTACCTACCTACCTATCTCTATCTATCTATCTACCTACCTACCTATCTGTATCTATCAATCTACATACCTACCTATCTCTATCTATCTATCTACCTGCCTACCTATCTGTATCTATCTATCTACCTACCTATCTGTATCTATCAATCTACCTACCTACCTATCTGTATCTATCAATCTACTTACCTACCTATCTGTATCTATCATTCTACATACCTACCTATCTCTATCTATCTATCTACCTACCTACCTATCTGTATTTATCTATCTACCTACCTACCGATCTGTACCTATCTATCTACCTACCTACCTATCTGTATCTATCAATCTACCTACCTACCTATCTCTATCTATCTATCTACCTACCTACCTATCTCTATCTATCTACCTACCTACCTACCTATCTGTATTTATCTATCTATCTACATACCTATCTGTATCTATCTACCTACCAACCTATCTCTATCTATCTATCTACCTACCTACCTATCTGTATCTATCTATCTACCTACCTACCTATCTGTATCTATCAATCTACCTACCTACCTATCTGTATCTATCAATCTACTTACCTACCTATCTGTATCTATCATTCTACATACCTACCTATCTCTATCTATCTATCTACCTACCTACCTATCTGTATTTATCTATCTACCTACCTACCTATCTGTATCTATCTATCTACCTACCTACCTATCTGTATCTATCAATCTACCTACCTACCTATCTCTATCTATATATCTACCTACCTACCTATCTCTATCTATCTACCTACCTACCTACCTATCTGTATTTATCTATCTATCTACCTACCTATCTGTATCTATCTACCTACCTACCTATCTCTATCTATCTACCTACCTACCTACCTATCTCTATCTATCTACCTACCTACCTATCTGTATTTATCTATCTACGTACCTACCTTTCTCTATCTATCTATCTACCTACCTACCGATCTGTATCTTTCAATCTACCTACCTACCTATCTGTATCTATCAATCTATATACCTACCTATCTGTATCTATCATTCTACATACCTACCTATCTCTATCTATCTATCTACCTAACTACCTATCTGTATTTATCTATCTACCTACCTACCTATCTGTATCTATCTATCTACCTACCTACCTATCTGTATCTATCAATCTACCTACCTACCTATCTCTATCTATCTATCTACCTACCTACCTATCTCTATCTATCTACCTACCTACCTACCTATCTGTATCTATCAATCTACCTACCTACCTATCTGTATCTATCAATCTACTTACCTACCTATCTGTAACTATCATTCTACATACCTACCTATCTCTATCTATCTATCTACCTACCTACCTATCTGTATTTATCTATCTACCTACCTACCTATCTGTATCTATCTATCTACCTACCTACCTATCTGTATCTATCAATCTACCTACCTACCTATCTCTATCTATCTACCTACCTAACTATCTCTATCTATCTACCTACCTACCTATCTGTATTTATCTATCTATCTACCTACCTATCTGTATCTATCTACCTACCTACCTATCTCTATCTATCTATCTACCTACCTACCTATCTCTATCTATCTATCTACCTACCTACCTATCTGTATCTGTCAATCTACCTACCTACCTATCTGTATCTATCAATCTACTTACCTACCTATCTGTATCTATCATTCTACATACCTACCTATCTCTATCTATCTACCTACCTACCTACCTATCTGTATTTATCTATCTACCTACCTACCTATCTGTATCTATCTATCTACCTACCTACCTATCTGTATCTATCAATCTACCTACCTACCTATCTCTATCTATCTATCTACCTACCTACCTATCTCTATCTATCTACCTACCTACCTACCTATCTGTATTTATCTATCTATCTACCTACCTATCTGTATCTATCTACCTACCTACCTATCTCTATCTATCTATCTACTTACCTACCTATCTGTATCTATCTATCTACCTACCTACCTATCTGTATCTATCAATCTACCTACATACCTATCTGTATCTATCAATCTACTTACCTACCTATCTGTATCTATCATTCTACATACCTACCTATCTCTATCTATCTATCTACCTACCTACCTATCTGTATCAATCTACCTACCTACCTATCTCTATCTATCTATCTACCTACCTACCTATCTGTATCTATCTATCTACCTACCTACCTATCTGTATCTATCAATCTACCTACCTACCTATCTCTATCTATCTATCTACCTACCTACCTATCTCTATCTATCTATCTACCTACCTACCTATCTGTATCTATCTATCTACCTACCTACCTATCTGTATCTATCAATCTACCTACCTACCTATCTGTATCTATCAATCTACTTACCTACCTATCTGTATCTATCATTCTACATACCTACCTATCTCTATCTATCTATCTACCTACCTACCTATCTGTATTTATCTATCTACCTACCTACCTATCTGTATCTATCTATCTACCTACCTACCTATCTGTATCTATCAATCTACCTACCTACCTATCTCTATCTATATATCTACCTACCTACCTATCTCTATCTATCTACCTACCTACCTACCTATCTGTATTTATCTATCTATCTACCTACCTATCTGTATCTATCTACCTACCTACCTATCTCTATCTATCTACATACCTACCTACCTATCTCTATCTATCTACCTACCTACCTATCTGTTTTTATCTATCTACCTACCTACCTTTCTCTATCTATCTATCTACCTACCTACCTATCTGTATCTATCAATCTACCTACCTACCTATCTGTATCTATCAATCTATATACCTACCTATCTGTATCTATCATTCTACATACCTACCTATCTCTATCTATCTATCTACCTAACTACCTATCTGTATTTATCTATCTACCTACCTACCTATCTGTATCTATCTATCTACCTACCTACCTATCTGTATCTATCAATCTACCTACCTACCTATCTCTATCTATCTATCTATCTATCTACCTACCTACCTATCTCTATCTATCTACCTACCTACCTACCTATCTGTATCTATCAATCTACCTACCTACCTATCTGTATCTATCAATCTACTTACCTACCTATCTGTATCTATCATTCTACATACCTACCTATCTCTATCTATCTATCTACCTACCTACCTATCTGTATTTATCTATCTACCTACCTACCTATCTGTATCTATCAATCTACCTACCTACCTATCTGTATCTATCAATCTACTTACCTACCTATCTGTATCTATCTATCTACCTACCTACCTATCTCTATCTATCTACCTACCTACCTACCTATCTGTATTTATCTATCTACCTACCTACCAATCTGTATCTATCTATCTACCTACCTACCTATCTGTATCTATCAATCTACCTACCTACCTATCTCTATCTATCTACCTACCTACCTACCTATCTGTATTTATCTATCTATCTACCTACCTATCTGTATCTATCTACCTACCTACCTATCTCTATCTATCTATCTACCTACCTACCTATCTCTATCTATCTATCTACCTACCTACCTTTCTCTATCTATCTATCTACCTACCTACCTATCTGTATCTATCTATCTACCTACCTACCTATCTGTATCTATCAATCTACATACCTACCTATCTCTATCTATCTATCTACCTACCTACGTATCTGTATTTATCTATCTACCTACCTACCTATCTGTATCTATCTACCTACCTACCTACCTATCTGTATCTATCAATCTACCTACCTACCTGTCTCTATCTATATATCTACCTACCTACCTATCTCTATCTATCTACCTACCTACCTACCTATCTTTATTTATCTATCTATCTACCTACCTATCTGTATCTATCTACCTACCTACCTATCTCTATCTATCTACCTACAAACCTACCTATCTCTATCTATCTACCTACCTACCTATCTGTATTTATCTATCTACCTACCTACCTTTCTCTATCTATCTATCTATCTATCTATCTACCTACCTACCTCTCTGTATCTATCAATCTACCTACCTACCTATCTGTATCTATCAATCTACATACCTACCTATCTGTATCTATCATACTACATACCTACCTATCTATATCTATCTATCTACCCACCTACCTATCTGTATCTATCTATCTACCTACCTACCTATCTGTATCTATCAATCTACCTACCTACCTATCTCTATCTATCTATCTACCTTCCTACCTATCTCTATCTATCTATCTACCTACCTACCTATCTCTATCTATCTACCTACCTACCTACCTATCTGTATTTATCTATCTATCTACCTACCTCTCTGTATCTATCTACCTACCTATCTCTATCTATCTATCTACTTACCGACCTATCTGTATCTATCTATCTACCTACCTACCTTTCTCTATCTATCTATCTACCTACCTACCTATCTGTATCTATCTATCTACCTACCTACCTATCTGTATCTATCAATCTACCTACCTACCTATGTCTATCTATCTACCTACCTACCTATCTCTATCTATCTATCTACCTACCTACCTATCTGTATCTATCTATCTACCTACCTACCTATCTGTATCTATCAATCTACCTACCTACCTATCTGTATCTATCAATCTACTTACCTACCTATCTGTATCTATCTACCTACCTACCTATCTCTATATATCTATCTACCTACCTACCTATCTCTATCTATCTATCTACCTACCTACCTATCTCTATCTATCTATCTACCTACTTACCTATCTGTATTTATCTATCTACCTACCTACCTTTCTCTATCTATCTACCTACCTACCTACCTATCTCTATCTATCTACCTACCTACCTATCTGTATTTATCTATCTACCTACCTACCTTTCTCTATCTATCTATCTATCTATCTACCTACCTACCTATCTGTATCTATCAATCTACCTACCTACCTATCTGTATCTATCAATCTACATACCTACCTATCTGTATCTATCATTCTACATACCTACCTATCTATATCTATCTATCTACCTACCTACCTATCTCTATCTATCTATCTACCTACCTACCTATCTCTATCTATCTACCTACCTACCTACCTATCTGTATTTATCTATCTATCTACCTACGTCTCTGTATCTATCTACCTACCTATCTCTATCTATCTATCTACTTACCGACCTATCTGTATCTATCTATCTACCTACCTACCTTTCTCTATCTATCTATCTACCTACCTACCTATCTGTATCTATCTATCTACCTACCTACCTATCTGTATCTATCAATCTACCTACCTACCTATGTCTATCTATCTACCTACCTACCTATCTCTATCTATCTATCTACCTACCTACCTATCTGTATCTATCTATCTACCTACCTACCTATCTGTATCTATCAATCTACCTACCTACCTATCTGTATCTATCAATCTACTTACCTACCTATCTGTATCTATCTACCTACCTACCTATCTCTATATATCTATCTACCTACCTACCTATCTCTATCTATCTATCTACCTACCTACCTATCTCTATCTATCTATCTACCTACTTACCTATCTGTATTTATCTATCTACCTACCTACCTTTCTCTATCTATCTACCTACCTACCTACCTATCTCTATCTATCTACCTACCTACCTATCTGTATTTATCTATCTACCTACCTACCTTTCTCTATCTATCTATCTATCTATCTATCTACCTACCTACCTATCTGTATCTATCAATCTACCTACCTACCTATCTGTATCTATCAATCTACATACCTACCTATCTGTATCTATCATTCTACATACCTACCTATCTATATCTATCTATCTACCTACCTACCTATCTGTATTTATCTACCTACCTACCTACCTATCTGTATCTATCTATCTACCTACCTACCTATCTGTATCTATCAATCTACCTACCTACCTATCTCTATCTATCTATCTACCTACCTACCTATCTCTATCTATCTATCTACCTACCTACCTATCTGTATTTATCTATCTATCTACCTACCTATCTGTATCTATCTACCTACCTACCTATTTCTATCTATCTATCTACCTACCTACCTATCTGTATCTATCTATCTACCTACCTACCTATCTGTATCTATCAATCTACCTACCTACCTATCTGTATCTATCAATCTACTTACCTACCTATCTGTATCTATCATTCTACATACCTACCTATCTCTATCTATCTATCTACCTACCTACCTATCTCTATCTATCTATCTACCTACCTACCTATCTGTATCTATCTATCTACCTACCTACCTATCTGTATCTATCAATCTACCTACCTACCTATCTCTATCTATCTACCTACCTACCTACCTATCTGTATTTATCTATCTATCTACCTACCTATCTGTATCTATCTACCTACCTACCTATCTCTATCTATCTATCTACCTACCTACCTATCTCTATCTATCTATCTACCTACCTACCTTTCTCTATCTATCTATCTACCTACCTACCTATCTGTATCTATCTATCTACCTACCTACCTATCTGTATCTATCAATCTACATACCTACCTATCTCTATCTATCTATCTACCAACTTACGTATCTGTATTTATCTATCTACCTACCTACCTATCTGTATCTATCTACCTACCTACCTACCTATCTGTATCTATCAATCTACCTACCTACCTGTCTCTATCTATATATCTACCTACCTACCTATCTCTATCTATCTACCTACCTACCTACCTATCTTTATTTATCTATCTATCTACCTACCTATCTGTATCTATCTACCTACCTACCTATCTCTATCTATCTACCTACCTACCTACCTATCTCTATCTATCTACCTACCTTCCTATCTGTATTTATCTATCTACCTACCTACCTTTCTCTATCTATCTATCTATCTATCTATCTATCTATCTACCTACCTACCTATCTGTATCTATCAATCTACCTACCTACCTATCTGTATCTATCAATCTACATACCTACCTATCTGTATCTATCATACTACATACCTACCTATCTATATCTATCTATCTACCTACCTACCTATCTGTATCTATCTATCTACCTACCTACCTATCTGTATCTATCAATCTACCTACCTACCTATCTCTATCTATCTATCTACCTACCTACATATCTCTATCTATCTATCTACCTACCTACCTATCTCTATCTATCTACCTACCTACCTACCTATCTGTATTTATCTATCTATCTACCTACCTCTCTGTATCTATCTACCTACCTATCTCGATCTATCTATCTACTTACCGACCTATCTGTATCTATCTATCTACCTACCTACCTTTCTCTATCTATCTATCTACCTACCTACCTATCTGTATCTATCTATCTACCTACCTACCTATCTGTATCTATCAATCTACCTACCTACCTATGTCTATCTATCTACCTACCTACCTATCTCTATCTATCTATCTACCTACCTACCTATCTGTATCTATCTATCTACCTACCTACCTATCTGTATCTATCAATCTACCTACCTACCTATCTGTATCTATCAATCTACTTACCTACCTATCTGTATCTATCTACCTACCTACCTATCTCTATCTATCTATCTACCTACCTACCTATCTCTATCTATCTATCTACCTACCTACCTATCTCTATCTATCTATCTACCTACCTACCTATCTGTATTTATCTATCTACCTACCTACCTTTCTCTATCTATCTACCTACCTACCTACCTATCTCTATCTATCTACCTACCTACCTATCTGTATTTATCTATCTACCTACCTACCTTTCTCTATCTATCTATCTATCTATCTATCTATCTATCTATCTATCTACCTACCTACCTATCTGTATCTATCAATCTACCTACCTACCTATCTGTATCTATCAATCTACATACCTACCTATCTGTATCTATCATTCTACATACCTACCTATCTATATCTATCTGTCTACCTACCTACCTATCTGTATTTATCTATCTACCTACCTACCTATCTGTATCTATCTATCTACCTACCTACCTATCTGTATCTATCAATCTACCTACCTACCTATCTCTATCTATCTATCTACCTACCTACCTATCTCTATCTATCTATCTACCTACCTACCTATCTGTATTTATCTATCTATCTACCTACCTATCTGTATCTATCTACCTACCTACCTATCTCTATCTATCTATCTACCTACCTACCTATCTGTATCTATCTATCTACCTACCTACCTATCTGTATCTATCAATCTACCTACCTACCTATCTGTATCTATCAATCTACTTACCTACCTATCTGTATCTATCATTCTACATACCTACCTATCTCTATCTATCTATCTACCTACCTACCTATCTCTATCTATCTATCTACCTACCTACCTATCTGTATCTATCTATCTACCTACCTACCTATCTGTATCTATCAATCTACCTACCTACCTATCTCTATCTATCTACCTACCTACCTCCCTATCTGTATTTATCTATCTATCTACCTACCTATCTGTATCTATCTACCTACCTACCTATCTCTATCTATCTATCTACCTACCTACCTATCTCTATCTATCTATCTACCTACCTACCTTTCTCTATCTATCTATCTACCTACCTACCTATCTGTATCTATCTATCTACCTACCTACCTATCTGTATCTATCAATCTACATACCTACCTATCTCTATCTATCTATCTACCTACCTACGTATCTGTATTTATCTATCTACCTACCTACCTATCTGTATCTATCTACCTACCTACCTACCTATCTGTATCTATCAATCTACCTACCTACCTGTCTCTATCTATATATCTACCTACCTACCTATCTCTATCTATCTACCTACCTACCTACCTATCTTTATTTATCTATCTATCTACCTACCTATCTGTATCTATCTACCTACCTACCTATCTCTATCTATCTACCTACCTACCTACCTATCTCTATCTATCTACCTACCTACCTATCTGTATTTATCTATCTACCTACCTACCTTTCCCTATCTATCTTTCTATCTATCTATCTACCTACCTACCTATCTGTATCTATCAATCTACCTACCTACCTATCTGTATCTATCAATCTACATACCTACCTATCTGTATCTATCATACTACATACCTACCTATCTATATCTATCTATCTACCTACCTACCTATCTGTATCTATCTATCTACCTACCTACCTATCTGTATCTATCAATCTACCTACCTACCTATCTCTATCTATCTATCTACCTACCTACCTATCTCTATCTATCTATCTACCTACCTACCTATCTCTATCTATCTACCTACCTACCTACCTATCTGTATTTATCTATCTATCTACCTACCTCTCTGTATCTATCTACCTACCTATCTCGATCTATCTATCTACTTACCGACCTATCTGTATCTATCTATCTACCTACCTACCTTTCTCTATCTATCTATCTACCTACCTACCTATCTGTATCTATCTATCTACCTACCTAGCTATCTGTATCTATCAATCTACCTACCTACCTATGTCTATCTATCTACCTACCTACCTATCTCTATCTATCTATCTACCTACCTACCTATCTGTATCTATCTATCTACCTACCTACCTATCTGTATCTATCAATCTACCTACCTACCTATCTGTATCTATCAATCTACTTACCTACCTATCTGTATCTATCTACCTACCTACCTATCTCTATCTATCTATCTACCTACCTACCTATCTCTATCTATCTATCTACCTACCTACCTATCTCTATCTATCTATCTACCTACCTACCTATCTGTATTTATCTATCTACCTACCTACCTTTCTCTATCTATCTACCTACCTACCTACCTATGTCTATCTATCTACCTACCTACCTACCTATCTCTATCTATCTACCTACCTACCTATCTGTATCTATCAATCTACATACCTACCTATCTCTATCTATCTATCTACCAACCTACGTATCTGTATTTATCTATCTACCTACCTACCTATCTGTATCTATCTATCTACCTACCTACCTATCTGTATCTATCAATCTACCTACCTACCTGTCTCTATCTATATATCTACCTACCTACCTATCTCTATCTATCTACCTACCTACCTACCTATCTTTATTTATCTATCTATCTACCTACCTATCTGTATCTATCTACCTACCTACCTATCTCTATCTATCTACCTACCTATCTCTATCTATCTACCTACCTACCTATCTGTATTTATCTATCTACCTACCTACCTTTCTCTATCTATCTATCTATCTATCTACCTACCTACCTATCTGTATCTATCAATCTACATACCTACCTATCTGTATCTATCATTCTACATACCACCCTATCTATATCTATCTATCTACCTACCTACCTATCTGTATTTATCTATCTACCTACCTACCTATCTGTATCTATCTATCTACCTACCTACCTATCTGTATCTATCAATCTACCTACCTACCTATCTCTATCTATCTATCTACCTACCTACCTATCTCTATCTATCTATCTACCTACCTACCTACCTATCTCTATCTATCTACCTACCTACCTACCTATCTGTATTTATCTATCTATGTACCTACCTCTCTGTATCTATCTACCTACCTACCTATCTCTATCTATCTATCTACTTACCTACCTATCTGTATCTATCTATCTACCTACCTACCTTTCTCTATCTATCTATCTACCTACCTACCTATCTGTATCTATCTATCTACCTACATACCTATCTGTATCTATCAATCTACCTACCTACCTATGTCTATCTATCTACCTACCTACCTACCTATCTCTATCTATCTATCTACCTACCTACCTATCTGTATCTATCAATCTACATACCTGCCTATCTCTATCTATCTATCTACCTACCTACGTATCTGTATTTATCTATCTACCTACCTACCTATCTGTATCTATCTATCTACCTACCTACCTATCTGTATCTATCAATCTACCTACCTACCTGTCTCTATCTATATATCTACCTACCTACCTATCTCTATCTATCTACCTACCTACCTACCTATCTTTATTTATCTATCTATCTACCTACCTATCTGTATCTATCTACCTACCTACCTATCTCTATCTATCTACCTACCTACCTACCTATCTCTATCTATCTACCTACCTACCTATCTGTATTTATCTATCTACCTACCTACCTTTCTCTATCTATCTATCTATCTATCTACCTACCTACCTATCTGTATCTATCAATCTACCTACCTACCTATCTGTATCTATCAATCTACATACCTACCTATCTGTATCTATCATTCTACATACCTACCTATCTATATCTATCTATCTACCTACCTACCTATCTGTATTTATCTATCTACCTAACTACCTATCTGTATCTATCTATCTACCTACCTACCTATCTGTATCTATCAATCTACCTACCTACCTATCTCTATCTATCTATCTACCTACCTACCTAACTCTATCTATCTATCTACCTACCTACCTATCTCTATCTATCTACCTACCTACCTACCTATCTGTATTTATCTATCTATCTACCTACCTCTCTGTATCTATCTACCTACCTACCTATCTCTATCTATCTATCTACTTACCTACCTATCTGTATCTATCAATCTACTTACCTACCTATCTGTATCTATCATTCTACATACCTACATATCTCTATCTATCTATCTACCTACCTACCTATCTGTATTTATCTACCTACCTACCTACCTATCTGTATCTATCTATCTACCTACCTACCTATCTGTATCTATCAATCTACCTACCTACCTATCTAGATCTATCTATCTACCTACCTACCTATCTCTATCTATCTACCTACCTATATGTATTTATCTATCTATCTACCTACCTATCTGTATCTATCTACCTACCTACCTATCTCTATCTATCTATCTACCTACCTACCTATCTGTATCTATCTATCTACCTACCTAGCTATCTGTATCTATCAATCTACCTACCTACCTATCTGTATCTATCAATCTACTTACCTACCTATCTGTATCTATCATTCTACATACCTACCTATCTCTATCTATCTATCTACCTACCTACCTATCTGTATTTATCTACCTACCTACCTACCTATCTGTATCTATCTATCTACCTACCTACCTATCTGTATCTATCAATCTACCTACCTACCTATCTCTATCTATCTATCTACCTACCTACCTATCTCTATCTATCAATCTACTTACCTACCTATCTGTATCTATCATTCTACATACCTACCTATCTCTATCTATCTATCTACCTACCTACCTATCTGGATTTATCTATCTACCTACCTACCTATCTGTATCTATCTATCTACCTACCTACCTATGTGTATCTATCAATCTACCTACCTACCTACCTATCTCTATCTATCTACCTACCTACCTATCTTTATCTATCTATCTACCTACCTACCTATCTGTATTTATCTATCTATTTACCTACCTATCTGTATCTATCTACCTACCTACCTATCTCTATCTATCAATCTACCTACCTACCTATCTGTATCTATCTATCTACCTACCTACCTATCTGTATCTATCAATCTACCTACCTACCTATCTATATCTATCAATCTACTTACCTACCTATCTGTATCTATCATTCTACATACCTACCTATCTGTATTTATCTATCTACCTACCTACCTATCGGTATCTATCTATCTACCTACCTACCTATGTGTATCTATCAATCTACCTACCTACCTATCTCTATCTATCTATCTACCTACCTACCTATCTCTATCTATCTACCTACCTACCTACCTATCTGTATTTATCTATCTATCTACCTACCTATCTGTATCTATCTACCTACCTACCTATCTCTATCTATCTATCTACCTACCTACCTATCTCTATCTATCTATCTGCCTACCTACCTATCTGTATTTATCTATCTACCTACCTACCTTTCTCTATCTATCTATCTACCTACCTACCTATCTGTATTTATCTATCTACCTACCTACCTATCTGTATCTATCTATCTACCTACCTACCTATCTCTATCTATCTATCTACCTACCTACCTATCTCTATCTATCTATCTGCCTACCTACCTATCTGTATTTATCTATCTACCTACCTACCTTTCTCTATCTATCTATCTACCTACCTACCTATCTGTATTTATCTATCTACCTACCTACCTATCTGTATCTATCTATCTACCTACCTACCTATCTCTATCTATCTATCTACCTACCTACCTATCTCTATCTATCTACCTACCTACCTACCTACCTATCTGTATTTATCTATCTATCTACCTACCTATCTGTATCTATCTACCTACCTACCTATCTCTATCTATCTATCTACTTACCTACCTATCTGTATCTATCTATCTACCTACCTACCTATCTGTATCTATCAATCTACTTACCTACCTATCTGTATCTATCATTCTACATACCTACCTATCTCTATCTATCTATCTACCTACCTACCTATCTGTATTTATCTATCTACCTACCTACCTATCGGTATCTATCTATCTACCTACCTACCTATCTCTATCTATCTACCTACCTACCTACCTACCTATGTGTATCTATCAATCTACCTACCTACCTATCTCTATCTATCTATCTACCTACCTACTTATCTCTATCTATCTACCTACCTACCTACCTATCTGAATTTATCTATCTATCTACCTACCTATCTGTATCTATCAATCTACTTACCTACCTATCTGTATCTATCATTCTACATACCTACCTATCTCTATCTATCTATCTACCTACCTACCTATCTGTATTTATCTATCTACCTACCTACCTATCGGTATCTACCTACCTACCTACCTACCTATGTGTATCTATCAATCTACCTACCTACCTATCTCTATCTATCTATCTACCTACCTACCTATCTCTATCTATCTACCTACCTACCTACCTATCTGTATTTATCTATCTATCTACCTACCTATCTGTATCTATCTACCTACCTACCTATCTCTATCTATCTATCTACCTACCTACCTATCTCTATCTATCTATCTGCCTAACTACCTATCTGTATTTATCTATCTACCTACCTACCTTTCTCTATCTATCTATCTACCTACCTACCTATCTGTATCTATCAATCTACCTACCTACCTATCTCTATCTATCTATCTACCTACCTACCTATCTCTATCTATCTACCTACCTACCTACCTATCTGTATTTATCTATCTATCTACCTACCTATCTGTATCTATCTACCTACCTACCTATCTCTATCTATCTATCTACCTACCTACCTATCTCTATCTATCTATCTACCTACCTACCTATCTGTATTTATCTATCTACCTACCTACCTTTCTCTATCTATCTATCTATCTATCTATCTATCTACCTACCTACCTATCTGTATCTATCTATCTACCTACCTACCTATCTGTATCTATCAATCTACCTACCTACCTATGTCTATCTATCTACCTACCTACCTATCTCTATCTATCTATCTACCTACCTACCTATCTGTATCTATCAATCTACATACTTACCTATCTCTATCTATCTATCTACCTGCCTACCTATCTGTATCTATCTATCTACCTACCTATCTGTATCTATCAATCTACCTACCTACCTATCTGTATCTATCAATCTACTTACCTACCTATCTGTATCTATCATTCTACATACCTACCTATCTCTATCTATCTATCTACCTACCTACCTATCTGTATTTATCTATCTACCTACCTACCGATCTGTACCTATCTATCTACCTACCTACCTATCTGTATCTATCAATCTACCTACCTACCTATCTCTATCTATCTATCTATCTATCTACCTACCTACCTATCTCTATCTATCTACATACCTACCTACCTATCTGTATTATCTATCTACCTAACTACCTATCTGTATCTATCAATCTACCTACCTACCTATCTGTATCTATCAATCTACTTACCTACCTATCTGTATCTATCATTCTACATACCTACCTATCTCTATCTATCTATCTACCTACCTACCTATCTGTATTTATCTATCTATCTACCTACCTATCTGTATCAATCTACCTACCTACCTATCTCTATCTATCTATCTACCTATCTACCTATCTGTATCTATCTATCTACCTACCTACCTATCTGTATATATCAATCTACCTACCTACCTATCTCTATCTATCTATCTACCTACCTACCTATCTCTATCTATCTACCTACCTACCTACCTATCTGTATTTATCTATCTATCTACATACCTATCTGTATCTATCTACCTACCTACCTATCTCTATCTATCTATCTACCTACCTACCTATCTGTATCTATCTATCTACCTACCTACCTATCTGTATCTATCAATCTACCTACCTACCTATCTGTATCTATCAATCTACTTACCTACCTATCTGTATCTATCATTCTACATACCTACCTATCTCTATCTATCTATCTACCAACCTACCTATCTGTATTTATCTATCTACCTACCTACCTATCTGTATCTATCTATCTACCTACCTACCTATCTGTATCTATCAATCTACCTACCTACCTACCTATCTCTATCTATATATCTACCTACCTACCTATCTCTATCTATCTACCTACCTACCTACCTATCTGTATTTATCTATCTATCTACCTACCTATCTGTATCTATCTACCTACCTACCTATCTCTATCTATCTACCTACCTACCTACCTACCTATCTCTATCTATCTACCTACCTACCTATCTGTATTTATCTATCTACCTACCTACCTTTCTCTATCTATCTATCTACCTACCTACCTATCTGTATCTATCAATCTACCTACCTACCTATCTGTATCTACCAATCTATATACCTACCTATCTGTATCTATCATTCTACATACCTACCTATCTCTATCTATCTATCTACCTAACTACCTATCTGTATTTATCTATCTACCTACCTACCTAACTGTATCTATCAATCTACCTACCTACCTATCTCTATCTATCTATCTACCTACCTACCTATCTCTATCTATCTACCTACCTACCTACCTATCTGTATTTATCTATCTATCTACCTACCTATCTGTATCTATCTACCTAACTACCTATCTCTATCTATCTATCTACCTACCTACCTATCTCTATCTATCTATCTGACTACCTACCTATCTGTATTTATCTATCTACCTACCTACCTTTCTCTATCTATCTATCTACCTACCTACCTATCTGTATTTATCTATCTACCTACCTACCTATCTGTATCTATCTATCTACCTACCTACCTATCTCTATCTATCTATCTACCTACCTACCTATCTCTATCTATCTACCTACCTACCTATCTGTATTTATCTATCTATCTACCTACCTATCTGTATCTATCTACCTACCTACCTATCTCTATCTATCTATCTACCTACCTACCTATCTCTATCTATCTATCTGCCTACCTACCTATCTGTATTTATCTATCTACCTACCTACCTTTCTCTATCTATCTATCTACCTACCTACCTATCTGTATTTATCTATCTACCTACCTACCTATCTGTATCTATCTATCTACCTACCTACCTATCTCTATCTATCTATCTACCTACCTACCTATCTCTATCTATCTACCTACCTACCTACCTATCTGTATTTATCTATCTATCTACCTACCTATCTGTATCTATCTACCTACCTACCTATCTCTATCTATCTATCTACTTACCTACCTATCTGTATCTATCTATCTACCTACCTACCTATCTGTATCTATCAATCTACTTACCTACCTATCTGTATCTATCATTCTACATACCTACCTATCTCTATCTATCTATCTACCTACCTACCTATCTGTATTTATCTATCTACCTACCTACCTATCGGTATCTATCTACCTACCTACCTACCTATGTGTATCTATCAATCTACCTACCTACCTATCTCTATCTATCTATCTACCTACCTACTTATCTCTATCTATCTACCTACCTACCTACCTATCTGTATTTATCTATCTATCTACCTACCTATCTGTATCTATCAATCTACTTACCTACCTATCTGTATCTATCATTCTACATACCTACCTATCTCTATCTATCTATCTACCTACCTACCTATCTGTATTTATCTATCTACCTACCTACCTATCGGTATCTATCTACCTACCTACCTACCTATGTGTATCTATCAATCTACCTACCTACCTATCTCTATCTATCTATCTACCTACCTATCTCTATCTATCTATCTGCCTACCTACCTATCTGTATTTATCTATCTACCTACCTACCTTTCTCTATCTATCTATCTACCTACCTACCTATCTGTATCTATCAATCTACCTACCTACCTATCTCTATCTATCTATCTACCTACCTACCTATCTCTATCTATCTACCTACCTACCTACCTATCTGTATTTATCTATCTATCTACCTACCTATCTGTATCTATCTATCTACCTACCTATCTCTATCTATCTATCTACCTACCTACCTATCTCTATCTATCTATCTACCTACCTACCTATCTGTATTTATCTATCTACCTACCTACCTTTCTCTATCTATCTATCTATCTATCTACCTACCTACCTATCTGTATCTATCTATCTACCTACCTACCTATCTGTATCTATCAATCTACCTACCTACCTATGTCTATCTATCTACCTACCTACCTATCTCTATCTATCTATCTACCTACCTACCTATCTGTATCTATCAATCTACATACTTACCTATCTCTATCTATCTATCTACCTGCCTACCTATCTGTATCTATCTATCTACCTACCTATCTGTATCTATCAATCTACCTACCTACCTATCTGTATCTATCAATCTACTTACCTACCTATCTGTATCTATCATTCTACATACCTACCTATCTCTATCTATCTATCTACCTACCTACCTATCTGTATTTATCTATCTACCTACCTACCAATCTGTACCTATCTATCTACCTACCTACCTATCTGTATCTATCAATCTACCTACCTACCTATCTCTATCTATCTATCTATCTACCTACCTACCTATCTCTATCTATCTACCTACCTACCTACTTATCTGTATTTATCTATCTATCTACATACCTATCTGTATCTATCTACCTACCTACCTATCTCTATCTATCTATCTACCTACCTACCTATCTGTATCAATCTACCTACCTACCTATCTCTATCTATCTATCTACCTATCTACCTATCTGTATCTATCTATCTACCTACCTACCTATCTGTATATATCAATCTACCTACCTACCTATCTCTATCTATCTATCTATCTATCTATCTACCTACCTACCTATCTCTATCTATCTACCTACCTACCTACTTATCTGTATTTATCTATCTATCTACATACCTATCTGTATCTATCTACCTACCTACCTATCTCTATCTATCTATCTACCTACCTACCTATCTGTATCTATCTATCTACCTACCTACCTATCTGTATCTATCAATCTACCTACCTACCTATCTGTATCTATCAATCTACTTACCTACCTATCTGTATCTATCATTCTACATACCTACCTATCTCTATCTATCTATCTACCTACCTACCTATCTGTATTTATCTATCTACCTACCTACCTATCTGTATCTATCTATCTACCTACCTACCTATCTGTATCTATCAATCTACCTACCTACCTACCTATCTCTATCTATATATCTACCTACCTACCTATCTCTATCTATCTACCTACCTACCTACCTATCTGTATTTATCTATCTATCTACCTACCTATCTGTATCTATCTACCTACCTACCTATGTCTATCTATCTACCTACCTACCTACCTATCTCTATCTATCTACCTACCTACCTATCTGTATTTATCTATCTACCTACCTACCTTTCTCTATCTATCTATCTACCTACCTACCTATCTGTATCTATCAATCTACCTACCTACTTATCTGTATCTACCAATCTATATACCTACCTATCTGTATCTATCATTCTACATACCTACCTATCTCTATCTATCTATCTACCTAACTACCTATCTGTATTTATCTATCTACCTACCTACCTATCTGTATCTATCAATCTACCTACCTACCTATCTCTATCTATCTATCTACCTACCTACCTATCTGTATCTATCTATCTACCTACCTACCTATCTGTATCTATCAATCTACCTACCTACCTATCTCTATCTATCTACCTACCTAACTATCTCTATCTATCTACCTACCTACCTACCTATCTGTATTGATCTATCTATCTACCTACCTATCTGTATCTATCTACCTACCTACCTATCTCTATCTATCTATCTACCTACCTACCTATCTGTATCTATCTATCTACCTACCTACCTATCTGTATCTGTCAATCTACCTACCTACCTATCTGTATCTATCAATCTACTTACCTACCTATCTGTATCTATCATTCTACATACCTACCTATCTCTATCTATCTACCTACCTACCTACCTATCTGTATTTATCTATCTACCTACCTACCTATCTGTATCTATCTATCTACCTACCTACCTATCTGTATCTATCAATCTACCTACCTACCTATCTCTATCTATCTATCTACCTACCTACCTATCTCTATCTATCTACCTACCTACCTACCTATCTGTATTTATCTATCTATCTGCCTACCAATCTGTATCTATCTACCTACCTACCTATCTCTATCTATCTATCTACTTACCTACCTATCTGTATCTATCTATCTACCTACCTACCTATCTGTATCTATCAATCTACCTACCTACCTATCTGTATCTATCAATCTACTTACCTACCTATCTGTATCTATCATTCTACATACCTACCTATCTCTATCTATCTATCTACCTACCTACCTATCTGTATTTATCTATCTACCTACCTACCTATCTGTATCTATCTATCTACCTACCTACCTATCTGTATCTATCAATCTACCTACCTACCTATCTCTATCTATCTATCTACCTACCTACCTATCTCTATCTATCTACCTACCTATATGTATTTATCTATCTATCTACCTACCTATCTGTATCTATCTACCTACCTACCTATCTCTATCTATCTATCTACCTACCTACCTATCTGTATCTATCTATCTACCTACCTAGCTATCTGTATCTATCAATCTACCTACCTCCCTATCTGTATCTATCAATCTACTTACCTACCAATCTGTATCTATCATTCTACATACCTACCTATCTCTATCTATCTATCTACCTACCTACCTATCTGTATTTATCTACCTACCTACCTACCTATCTGTATCTATCTATCTACCTACCTACCTATCTGTATCTATCAATCTACCTACCTACCTATCTCTATCTATCTACCTACCTACCTATCTCTATCTATCTACCTACCTACCGACCTATCTGTATTTATCTATCTATCTACCTACCTATCTGTATCTATCTACCTACCTACCTATCTCTATCTATCTATCTACCTACCTACCTATCTGTATCTATCTATCTACCTACCTACCTATCTGTATCTATCAATCTACCTACCTACCTATCTGTATCTATCAATCTACTTACCTACCTATCTGTATCTATCATTCTACATACCTACCTATCTCTATCTATCTATCTACCTACCTACCTATCTGTATTTATCTATCTACCTACCTACCTATCTGTATCTATCTATCTACCTACCTACCTATCTGTATCTATCAATCTACCTACCTACCTATCTCTATCTATCTACCTACCTACCTACCTATCTGTATTTATCTATCTATCTACCTACCTATCTGTATCTATCGACCTACCTACCTATCTCTATCTATCTATCTACCTACCTACCTATCTCTATCTATCTATCTACCTACCTACCTATCTCTATCTATCTATCTACCTACCTACCTATCTCTATCTATCTACCTACCTACCTATCTGTATTTATCTATCTATCTACCTACCTCTCTGTATCTATCTACCTACCTACCTATCTCTATCTATCTATCTACTTACCTACCTATCTGTATCTATCTATCTACCTACCTACATTTCTCTATCTATCTATCTACCTACCTACCTATCTGTATCTATCTATCTACCTACCTACCTATCTGTATCTATCAATCTACCTACCTACCTATCTCTATCTATCTACCTACCTATCTGTATCTATCTACCTACCTACCTATCTCTATCTATCTATCTACCTACCTACCTATCTGTATCTATCTATCTACCTACCTAGCTATCTGTATCTATCAATCTACCTACCTCCCTATCTGTATCTATCAATCTACTTACCTACCAATCTGTATCTATCATTCTACATACCTACCTATCTCTATCTATCTATCTACCTACCTACCTATCTGTATTTATCTATCTACCTACCTACCTATCTGTATCTATCTATCTACCTACCTACCTATCTGTATCTATCTATCTACCTACCTACCTATCTCTATCTATCTACCTACCTATATGTATTTATCTATCTATCTACCTACCTATCTGTATCTATCTACCTACCTACCTATCTCTATCTATCTATCTACCTACCTACCTATCTGTATCTATCTATCTACCTACCTAGCTATCTGTATCTATCAATCTACCTACCTACCTATCTGTATCTATCAATCTACTTACCTACCTATCTGTATCTATCATTCTACATACCTACCTATCTCTATCTATCTATCTACCTACCTACCTATCTGTATTTATCTACCTACCTACCTACCTATCTGTATCTATCTATCTACCTACCTACCTATCTGTATCTATCAATCTACCTACCTACCTATCTCTATCTATCTATCTACCTACCTACCTATCTCTATCTATCTACCTACCTACCTACCTATCTGTATTTATCTATCTACCTACCTACCTATCTCTATCTATCTATCTACCTACCTACCTATCTGTATCTATCTATCTACCTACCTACCTATCTGTATCTATCAATCTACCTACCTACCTATCTGTAGCTATCTACCTACCTACCTATCTGTATCTATCAATCTACCTACCTACCTATCTGTATCTGTCAATCTACTTACCTACCTATCTGTATCTATCATTCTACATACCTACCTATCTCTATCTATCTATCTACCTACCTACCTATCTGTATTTATCTACCATCCTACCTATCTGTATCTATCTATCTACCTACCTACCTATCTGTATCTATCAATCTACCTACCTACCTATCTCTATCTATCTATCTACCTACCTACCTATCTATCTTTCTATCTACCTACCTACCTATCTGTATTTATCTATCTATCTACCTACCTATCTGTATCTATCAATCTACCTACCTACCTATCTCTATCTATCTACCTACCTACCTACCTATCTGTATTTATCTATCTATCTGCCTACCAATCTGTATCTATCTACCTACCTACCTATCTCTATCTATCTATCTACTTACCTACCTATCTGTATCTATCTATCTACCTACCTACCTATCTGTATCTATCATTCTACCTACCTACCTATCTGTATCTATCAATCTACTTACCTACCTATCTGTATCTATCATTCTACATACCTACCTATCTCTATCTATCTATCTACCTACCTACCTATCTGTATTTATCTATCTACCTACCTACCTATCTGTATCTATCTATCTACCTACCTACCTATCTGTATCTATCAATCTACCTACCTACCTATCTCTATCTATCTATCTACCTACCTACCTATCTCTATCTATCTACCTACCTATATGTATTTATCTATCTATCTACCTACCTATCTGTATCTATCTACCTACCTACCTATCTCTATCTATCTATCTACCTACCTACCTATCTGTATCTATCTATCTACCTACCTAGCTATCTGTATCTATCAATCTACCTACCTCCCTATCTGTATCTATCAATCTACTTACCTACCAATCTGTATCTATCATTCTACATACCTACCTATCTCTATCTATCTATCTACCTACCTACCTATCTGTATTTATCTACCTACCTACCTACCTATCTGTATCTATCTATCTACCTACCTACCTATCTGTATCTATCAATCTACCTACCTACCTATCTCTATCTATCTACCTACCTACCTATCTCTATCTATCTACCTACCTACCGACCTATCTGTATTTATCTATCTATCTACCTACCTATCTGTATCTATCTACCTACCTACCTATCTCTATCTATCTATCTACCTACCTACCTATCTGTATCTATCTATCTACCTACCTACCTATCTGTATCTATCAATCTACCTACCTACCTATCTGTATCTATCAATCTACTTACCTACCTATCTGTATCTATCATTCTACATACCTACCTATCTCTATCTATCTATCTACCTACCTACCTATCTGTATTTATCTATCTACCTACCTACCTATCTGTATCTATCTATCTACCTACCTACCTATCTGTATCTATCAATCTACCTACCTACCTATCTCTATCTATCTACCTACCTACCTACCTATCTGTATTTATCTATCAATCTACCTACCTATCTGTATCTATCGACCTACCTACCTATCTCTATCTATCTATCTACCTACCTACCTATCTCTATCTATCTATCTACCTACCTACCTATCTCTATCTATCTATCTACCTACCTACCTATCTCTATCTATCTACCTACCTACCTATCTGTATTTATCTATCTATCTACCTACCTCTCTGTATCTATCTACCTACCTACCTATCTCTATCTATCTATCTACTTACCTACCTATCTGTATCTATCTATCTACCTACCTACATTTCTCTATCTATCTATCTACCTACCTACCTATCTGTATCTATCTATCTACCTACCTACCTATCTGTATCTATCAATCTACCTACCTACCTATCTCTATCTATCTACCTACCTATCTGTATCTATCTACCTACCTACCTATCTCTATCTATCTATCTACCTACCTACCTATCTGTATCTATCTATCTACCTACCTAGCTATCTGTATCTATCAATCTACCTACCTCTCTATCTGTATCTATCAATCTACTTACCTACCAATCTGTATCTATCATTCTACATACCTACCTATCTCTATCTATCTATCTACCTACCTACCTATCTGTATTTATCTATCTACCTACCTACCTATCTGTATCTATCTATCTACCTACCTACCTATCTGTATCTATCTATCTACCTACCTACCTATCTCTATCTATCTACCTACCTATATGTATTTATCTATCTATCTACCTACCTATCTGTATCTATCTACCTACCTACCTATCTCTATCTATCTATCTACCTACCTACCTATCTGTATCTATCTATCTACCTACCTAGCTATCTGTATCTATCAATCTACCTACCTACCTATCTGTATCTATCAATCTACTTACCTACCTATCTGTATCTATCATTCTACATACCTACCTATCTCTATCTATCTATCTACCTACCTACCTATCTGTATTTATCTACCTACCTACCTACCTATCTGTATCTATCTATCTACCTACCTACCTATCTGTATCTATCAATCTACCTACCTACCTATCTCTATCTATCTATCTACCTACCTACCTATCTCTATCTATCTACCTACCTACCTACCTATCTGTATTTATCTATCTACCTACCTACCTATCTCTATCTATCTATCTACCTACCTACCTATCTGTATCTATCTATCTACCTACCTACCTATCTGTATCTATCAATCTACCTACCTACCTATCTGTAGCTATCTACCTACCTACCTATCTGTATCTATCAATCTACCTACCTACCTATCTGTATCTGTCAATCTACTTACCTACCTATCTGTATCTATCATTCTACATACCTACCTATCTCTATCTATCTATCTACCTACCTACCTATCTGTATTTATCTACCATCCTACCTATCTGTATCTATCTATCTACCTACCTACCTATCTGTATCTATCAATCTACCTACCTACCTATCTCTATCTATCTATCTACCTACCTACCTATCTCTATCTATCTACCTACCTACCTATCAGTATTTATCTATCTATCTACCTACCTATCTGTATCTATCTACCTACCTACCTATCTCTATCTATATATCTACCTACCTACCTATCTGTATCTATCTACCTACCTACCTACCTATCTGTATCTATCAATCTACCTACCTACCTATCTGAATCTATCAATCTACTTACCTACCTATCTGTATCTATCATTCTACATACCTACCTATCTCTATCTATCTATCTACCCACCTACCTATCTGTATTTATCTATATACCTACCTACCTATCTGTACCTATCTATCTACCTACCTACCTATCTGTATCTATCAATCTACCTACCTACCTATCTCTATCTATCTATCTACCTACCTACCTATCTCTATCTATCTTTCTATCTACCTACCTACCTATCTGTATTTATCTATCTATCTACCTACCTATCTGTATCTATCTACCTACCTACCTATCTCTATCTATCTATCTACCTACCTACCTATCTGTATCTATCTATCTACCTACCTACCTATCTGTATCTATCAATCTACTTTCCTACCTATCTGTATCTATCATTCTACATACCTACCTATCTCTATCTATCTATCTACCTACCTACCTATCTCTATTTATCTATCTACCTACCTACCTATCTGTATCTATCTATCTACCTACCTACCTATCTGTATCTATCAATCTACCTACCTACCTATCTCTATCTATCTATCTAGCTACCTACCTATCTCTATCTATCTACCTACCTACCTACCTATCTGTATTTATCTATCTATCTACCTACCTATCTGTATCTATCTACCTACCTACCTATCTCTATCTATCTATCTACCTACCTACCTATCTGTATCTATCTATCTACCTACCTACCTATCTGTATCTATCAATCTACCTACCTACCTATCTGTATCTATCAATCTACTTACCTACCTATCTGTATCTATCATTCTACATACCTACCTATCTCTATCTATCTATCTATCTATCTATCTATCTATCTATCTATCTATCTATCTATCTATCTATCTATCTATCTATCTACCTACCTATCTGTATTTATCTATCTACCTACTTACCTATCTGTACCTATCTATCTACCTACGTAGCTATATGTATCTATCAATCTACCTACCTACCTATCTCTATCTATCTATCTACCTACCTACCTATCTCTATCTATCTACCTACCTACCTACCTATCTGTATTTATCTATCTATCTACCTACCTATCTGTATCTATCTACCTACCTACCTATCTCTATCTATCTATCTACCTACCTACCTATCTGTATCTATCTATCTACCTACCTACCTATCTGTATCTATCAATCTACCTACCTACCTATCTGTATCTATCAATCTACTTACCTACCTATCTGTATCTATCATTCTACATACCTACCTATCTCTATCTATCTATCTATCTATCTATCTATCTACCTACCTATCTGTATTTATCTATCTACCTACCTACCTATCTGTACCTATCTATCTACCTACCTAGCTATATGTATCTATCAATCTACCTACCTACCTATCTCTATCTATCTATCTACCTACCTACCTATCTCTATCTATCTACCTACCTACCTACCTATCTGTATTTATCTATCTATCTACCTACCTATCTGTATCTATCTACCTACCTACCTATCTCTATCTATCTATCTACCTACCTACCTATCTGTATCTATCTATCTACCTACCTACCTATCTGTATCTATCAATCTACCTACCTACGTATCTGTATCTATCAATACACTTACCTACCTATCTGTATCTATCATTCTACATACCTACCTATCTCTATCTATCTATCTACCTACCTATCTCTATTTATCTATCTACCTACCTACCTATCTGTTTCTATCTATCTACCTACCTACCTATCTGTATCTATCAATCTACCTACCTACCTATCTCTATCTATCTATCTACCTACCTACCTATCTCTATCTATCTACCTACCTACCTACCTATCTGTATTTATCTATCTACCTACCTACCTATCTGTATCTATCATTCTACATACCTACCTATCTCTATCTATCTATCTACCTACCTACCTATCTCTATTTATCTATCTACCTACCTATCTGTTTCTATCTATCTACCTACCTACCTATCTGTATCTATCAATCTACCTACCTACCTATCTTTATCTATCTATCTACCTACCTACCTATCTGTATCTATCAATCTACCTACCTACCTATCTGTATCTATCAATCTACTTACCTACCTATCTGTATCTATCATTCTACATACCTACCTATCTCTATCTATCTATCTACCTACCTACCTATCTCTATTTATCTATCTACCTACCTACCTATCTGTATCTATCTATCTACCTACCTACCTATCTGTATCTATCAATCTACCTACCTACCTATCTCTATCTATCTATCTACCTACCTACCTATCTCTATCTATATACCAACCTACCTACCTATCTGTATTTATCTATCTATCTACCTACCTATCTGTAACTATCTACCTACCTAGCTATCTCTATCTATCTATCTACCTGCCTACCTATCTGTATGTATCTATCTACCTACCTACCTACCTGTATCTATCAATCTACCTACCTACCTATCTGTATCTATCAATCTACTTACCTACCTATCTGTATCTATCATTCTACATACCTACCTATCTCTATCTATCTATCTACCTACCTACCTATCTGTATTTATCTATCTACCTACCTACCTATCTGTACCTATCTATCTACCTACCTACCTATCTGTATCTATCAATCTACCTACCTACCTATCTCTATCTATCTATCTACCTACCTGCCTATCTCTATCTATCTACCTACCTACCTACCTACCTATCTGTATTTATCTATCTATCTACCTACCTATCTGTATCTATCTACCTACCTACCTATCTCTATCTATCTATCTACCTACCTACCTATCTGTATCTATCTATCTACCTACCTAACTATCTGTATCTATCAATCTACCTACCTACCTATCTGTATCTATCAATCTACTTACCTACCTATCTGTATCTATCATTCTACATACCTACCTATCTCTATCTATCTATCTACCTACCTACCTATCTGTATTTATCTATCTACCTACCTACCTATCGGTATCTATCTATCTACCTACCTACCTATGTGTATCTATCAATCTACCTACCTACCTATCTCTATCTATCTATCTATCTATCTACCTACCTACCTATCTCTATCTATCTACCTACCTACCTACCTATCTGTATTTATCTATCTATCTACCTACCTATCTGTATCTATCTACCTACCTACCTATCTCTATCTATCTATCTGCCTACCTACCTATCTGTATTTATCTATCTACCTACCTACCTTTCTCTATCTATCTATCTACCTACCTACCTATCTGTATTTATCTATCTACCTACCTACCTATCTGTATCTATCTATCTACCTACCTACCTATCTCTATCTATCTACCTACCTACCTACCTATCTGTATTTATCTATCTACCTACCTATCTGTATCTATCTACCTACCTACCTATCTCTATCTATCTATCTACTTACCTACCTATCTGTATCTATCAATCTACCTACCTACCTATCTGTATCTATCAATCTACTTACCTACCTATCTGTATCTATCATTCTACATACCTACCTATCTCTATCTATCTATCTACCTACCTACCTATCTGTATTTATCTATCTACCTACCTACCTATCGGTATCTATCTACCTACCTACCTACCTATGTGTATCTATCAATCTACCTACCTACCTATCTCTATCTATCTATCTACCTACCTACCTATCTCTATCTATCTACCTACCTACCTACCTATCTGTATTTATCTATCTATCTACCTACCTATCTGTATCTATCTACCTACCTACCTATCTCTATCTATCTATCTACCTACCTACCTATCTCTATCTATCTATCTGCCTACCTACCTATCTGTATTTATCTATCTACCTACCTACCTTTCTCTATCTATCTATCTACCTACCTACCTATCTGTATCTATCAATCTACCTACCTACCTATCTCTATCTATCTATCTACCTACCTACCTATCTCTATCTATCTACCTACCTACCTACCTATCTGTATTTATCTATCTATCTACCTACCTATCTGTATCTATCTACCTACCTACCTATCTCTATCTATCTATCTACCTACCTACCTATCTCTATCTATCTATCTACCTACCTACCTATCTGTATTTATCTATCTACCTACCTATCTTTCTCTATCTATCTATCTATCTATCTACCTACCTACCTATCTGTATCTATCTATCTACCTACCTACCTATCTGTATCTATCAATCTACCTACCTACCTATGTCTATCTATCTACCTACCTACCTATCTCTATCTAACTATCTACCTACCTATCTATCTGTATCTATCAATCTACATACCTACCTATCTCTATCTATCTATCTACCTGCCTACCTATCTGTATCTATCTACCTACCTATCTGTATCTATCAATCTACCTACCTACCTATCTGTATCTATCAATCTACTTACCTACCTATCTGTATCTATCATTCTACATACCTACCTATCTCTATCTATCTATCTACCTACCTACCTATCTGTATTTATCTATCTAGCTACCTACCGATCTGTACCTATCTATCTACCTACCTACCTATCTGTATCTATCAATCTACCTACCTACCTATCTCTATCTATCTATCTACCTACCTACCTATCTCTATCTATCTACCTACCTACCTACCTATCTGTATTTATCTATCTATCTACCTACCTATCTGTATCTATCTACCTACCTACCTATCTCTATCTATCTATCTACCTACCTACCTATCTGTATCTATCTATCTACCTACCTACCTATCTGTATCTATCAATCTACCTACATACCTATCTGTATCTATCAATCTACTTACCTACCTATCTGTATCTATCATTCTACATACCTACCTATCTCTATCTATCTATCTACCTACCTACCTATCTGTATCAATCTACCTACCTACCTATCTCTATCTATCTATCTACCTACCTACCTATCTGTATCTATCTATCTACCTACCTACCTATCTGTATCTATCAATCTACCTACCTACCTATCTCTATCTATCTATCTACCTACCTACCTATCTCTATCTATCTATCTACCTACCTACCTATCTGTATCTATCTATCTACCTACCTACCTATCTGTATCTATCAATCTACCTACCTACCTATCTGTATCTATCAATCTACTTACCTACCTATCTGTATCTATCATTCTACATACCTACCTATCTCTATCTATCTATCTACCTACCTACCTATCTGTATTTATCTATCTACCTACCTACCTATCTGTATCTATCTATCTACCTACCTACCTATCTGTATCTATCAATCTACCTACCTACCTATCTCTATCTATCTACCTACCTACCTACCTATCTGTATTTATCTATCTATCTACCTACCTATCTGTATCTATCTACCTACCTACCTATCTCTATCTATCTACATACCTACCTACCTATCTCTATCTATCTACCTACCTACCTATCTGTTTTTATCTATCTACCTACCTACCTTTCTCTATCTATCTATCTACCTACCTACCTATCTGTATCTATCAATCTACCTACCTACCTATCTGTATCTATCAATCTATATACCTACCTATCTGTATCTATCATTCTACATACCTACCTATCTCTATCTATCTATCTACCTAACTACCTATCTGTATTTATCTATCTACCTACCTACCTATCTGTATCTATCTATCTACCTACCTACCTATCTGTATCTATCAATCTACCTACCTACCTATCTCTATCTATCTATCTATCTACCTACCTACCTATCTCTATCTATCTACCTACCTACCTACCTATCTGTATCTATCAATCTACCTACCTACCTATCTGTATCTATCAATCTACTTACCTACCTATCTGTATCTATCATTCTACATACCTACCTATCTCTATCTATCTATCTACCTACCTACCTATCTGTATTTATCTATCTACCTACCTACCTATCTGTACCTATCTATCTACCTACCTAGCTATCTGTATCTATCAATCTACCTACCTACCTATCTCTATCTATCTATCTACCTACCTACCTATCTCTATCTATCTACCTACCTACCTACCTATCTGTATTTATCTATCTATCTACCTACCTATCTGTATCTATCTACCTACCTACCTATCTCTATCTATCTATCTAACTACCTACCTATCTGTATCTATCTATCTACCTACATACCTATCTGTATCTATCAATCTACCTACCTACCTATCTGTATCTATCAATCTACTTACCTACCTATCTGTATCATCATTCTACATACCTACCTAACTCTATCTATCTATCTACCTACCTACCTATCTGTATTTATCTATCTACCTACCTACCTACCTATCGGTATCTATCTATCTACCTACCTACCTATGTGTATCTATCAATCTACCTACCTACCTATCTCTATCTATCTATCTACCTACCTACCTATCTCTATCTATCTACCTACCTACCTACCTATCTGTATTTATCTATCTATCTACCTACCTATCTGTATCTATCTACCTACCTACCTATCTCTATCTATCTACCTACCTACCTACCTATCTCTATCTATCTACCTACCTACCTATCTGTATCTATCAATCTACCTACCTACCTATCTGTATCTATCAATCTACTTACCTACCTATCTGTATCTATCATTCTACATACCTACCTAACTCTATCTATCTATCTACCTACCTACCTATCTGTATTTATCTATCTACCTACCTACCTATCGGTATCTATCTATCTACCTACCTACCTATGTGTATCTATCAATCTACCTACCTACCTATCTCTATCTATCTATCTACCTACCTACCTATCTCTATCTATCTACCTACCTACCTATCTGTATTTATCTATCTATCTACCTACCTATCTGTATCTATCTACCTACCTACCTATCTCTATCTATCTACCTACCTACCTACCTATCTCTATCTATCTACCTACCTACCTATCTGTATTTATCTATCTACCTACCTACCTTTCTCTATCTATCTATCTACCTACCTACCTATCTGTATCTATCAATCTACCTACCTACCTATCTGTATCTATCAATCTATATACCTACCTATCTGTATCTATCATTCTACATACCTACCTATCTCTATCTATCTATCTACCTAACTACCTATCTGTATTTATCTATCTACCTACCTACCTATCTGTATCTATCTATCTACCTACCTACCTATCTGTATCTATCAATCTACCTACCTACCTATCTCTATCTATCTATCTATCTACCTACCTACCTATCTCTATCTATCTACCTACCTACCTACCTATCTGTATCTATCAATCTACCTACCTACCTATCTGTATCTATCAATCTACTTACCTACCTATCTGTGTCTATCATTCTAAATACCTACCTATCTCTATCTATCTATCTACCTACCTACCTATCTGTATTTATCTATCTACCTACCTACCTATCTGTACCTATCTATCTACCTACCTACCTATCTGTATCTATCAATCTACCTACCTACCTATCTCTATCTATCTATCTACCTACCTACCTATCTCTATCTATCTACCTACCTACCTACCTATCTGTATTTATCTATCTATCTACCTACCTATCTGTATCTATCTATCTACCTACCTATCTCTAACTATCTATCTACCTACCTACCTATCTGTATCTATCTATCTACCTACCTACCTATCTGTATCTATCAATCTACCTACCTACCTATCTGTATCTATCAATCTACTTACCTACCTATCTGTATCTATCATTCTACATACCTACCTAACTCTATCTATCTATCTACCTACCTACCTATCTGTATTTATCTATCTACCTACCTACCTATCGGTATCTATCTATCTACCTACCTACCTATGTGTATCTATCAATCTACCTACCTACCTATCTCTATCTATCTATCTACCTACCTACCTATCTCTATCTATCTACCTACCTACCTACCTATCTGTATTTATCTATCTATCTACCTACCTATCTGTATCTATCTACCTACCTACCTATCTCTATCTATCTATCTACCTACCTACCTATCTCTATCTATCTATCTGCCTACCTACCTATCTGTATTTATCTATCTACCTACCTACCTTTCTCTATCTATCTATCTACCTACCTACCTATCTCTATCTATCTACCTACCTACCTACCTATCTGTATTTATCTATCTATCTACCTACCTATCTGTATCTATCTACCTACCTACCTATCTCTATCTATCTATCTACTTACCTACCTATCTGTATCTATCTATCTACCTACCTACCTATCTGTATCTATCAATCTACCTACCTACCTATCTGTATCTATCAATCTACTTACCTACCTATCTGTATCTATCATTCTACATACCTACCTATCTCTATCTATCTATCTACCTACCTACCTATCTGTATTTATCTATCTACCTACCTACCTATCGGTATCTATCTACCTACCTACCTACCTATGTGTATCTATCAATCTACTTACCTATCTATCTCTATCTATCTATCTACCTACCTACCTATCTCTATCTATCTACCTACCTACCTACCTATCTGTATTTATCTATCTATCTACCTACCTATCTGTATCTATCTACCTACCTACCTATCTCTATCTATCTATCTACCTACCTACCTTTCTCTATCTATCTATCTACCTACCTACCTATCTGTATCTATCAATCTACCTACCTACCTATCTCTATTTATCTATCTACCTACCTACCTATCTCTATCTATCTACCTACCTACCTACCTATCTGTATTTATCTATCTATCTACCTACCTATCTGTATCTATCTACCTACCTACCTATCTCTATCTATCTATCTACCTACCTACCTATCTCTATCTATCTATCTACCTACCTACCTATCTGTATTTATCTATCTACCTACCTACCTTTCTCTATCTATCTATCTATCTACCTACCTACCTATCTGTATCTATCTATCTACCTACCTACCTATCTGTATCTATCAATCTACCTACCTACCTATGTCTATCTATCTACCTACCTACCTATCTCTATCTATCTATCTACCTACCTACCTATCTGTATCTATCAATCTACATACCTACCTATCTCTATCTATCTATCTACCTGCCTACCTATCTGTATCTATCTATCTACCTACCTATCTGTATCTATCAATCTACCTACCTACCTATCTGTATCTATCAATCTACTTACCTACCTATCTGTATCTATCATTCTACATACCTACCTATCTCTATCTATCTATCTACCTACCTACCTATCTGTATTTATCTATCTACCTACCTACCGATCTGTACCTATCTATCTACCTACCTTCCTATCTGTATCTATCAATCTACCTACCTACCTATCTCTATCTATCTATCTACCTACCTACCTATCTCTATCTATCTACCTACCTACCTACCTATCTGTATTTATCTATCTATCTACCTACCTATCTGTATCTATCTACCTACCTACCTATCTCTATCTATCTATCTACCTACCTACCTATCTGTATCTATCTATCTACCTACCTACCTATCTGTATCTATCAATCTACCTACCTACCTATCTGTATCTATCAATCTACTTACCTACCTATCTGTATCTATCATTCTACATACCTACCTATCTCTATCTATCTATCTACCTACCTACCTATCTGTATTTATCTATCTATCTACCTACCTATCTGTATCAATCTACCTACCTACCTATCTCTATCTATCTATCTACCTACCTACCTATCTGTATTTATCTATCTATCTACATACCTATCTGTATCTATCTACCTACCTACCTATCTCTATCTATCTATCTACCTACCTACCTATCTGTATCTATCTATCTACCTACCTACCTATCTGTATCTATCAATCTACCTACCTACCTATCTGTATCTATCAATCTACTTACCTACCTATCTGTATCTATCATTCTACATACCTACCTATCTCTATCTATCTATCTACCTACCTACCTATCTGTATTTATCTATCTACCTACCTACCTATCTGTATCTATCTATCTACCTACCTACCTATCTTTATCTATCAATCTACCTACCTACCTATCTCTATCTATATATCTACCTACCTACCTATCTCTATCTACCTACCTACCTACCTACCTATCTGTATTTATCTATCTATCTACCTACCTATCTGTATCTATCTACCTACCTACCTATCTCTATCTATCTACCTACCTACCTACCTATCTCTATCTATCTACCTACCTACCTATCTGTATTTATCTATCTACCTACCTACCTTTCTCTATCTATCTATCTACCTACCTACCTATCTGTATCTATCAATCTACCTACCTACCTATCTGTATCTATCTACCTACCTACCTATCTGTATCTATCAATCTACCTACCTACCTATCTCTATCTATCTATCTACCTACCTACCTATCTCTATCTATCTACCTACCTACCTACCTATCTGTATCTATCAATCTACCTACCTACCTATCTGTATCTATCAATCTACTTACCTACCTATCTGTAACTATCATTCTACATACCTACCTATCTCTATCTATCTACCTACCTACCTACCTATCTGTATTTATCTATCTATCTACCTACCTATCTGTATCTATCTACCTACCTACCTATCTCTATCTATCTATCTACCTACCTACCTATCTGAATCTATCTATCTACCTACCTACCTATCTGTATCTGTCAATCTACCTACCTACCTATCTGTATCTATCAATCTACTTACCTACCTATCTGTATCTATCATTCTACATACCTACCTATCTCTATCTATCTACCTACCTACCTACCTATCTGTATTTATCTATCTACCTACCTATCTATCTGTATCTATCTCTCTACCTACCTACCTATCTGTATCTATCAATCTACCTACCTACCTATCTCTATCTATCTATCTACCTACCTACCTATCTCTATCTATCTACCTACCTACCTACCTATCTGTATTTATCTATCTATCTACCTACCTATCTGTATCTATCTACCTACCTACCTATCTCTATCTATCTATCTACTTACCTACCTATCTGTATCTATCTATCTACCTACCTACCTATCTGTATCTATCAATCTACCTACCTACCTATCTGTATCTATCAATCTACTTACCTACCTATCTGTATCTATCATTCTACATACCTACCTATCTCTATCTATCTATCTACCTACCTACCTATCTGTATTTATCTATCTACCTACCTACCTATCTGTATCTATCTATCTACCTACCTACCTATCTGTATCTATCAATCTACCTACCTACCTATCTCTATCTATCTATCTACCTACCTACCTATCTCTATCTATCTACCTACCTATATGTATTTATCTATCTATCTACCTACCTATCTGTATCTATCTACCTACCTACCTATCTCTATCTATCTATCTACCTACCTACCTATCTGTATCTATCTATCTACCTACCTAGCTATCTGTATCTATCAATCTACCTACCTACCTATCTGTATCTATCAATCTACTTACCTACCTATCTGTATCTATCATTCTACATACCTACCTATCTCTATCTATCTATCTACCTACCTACCTATCTGTATTTATCTACCTACCTACCTACCTATCTGTATCTATCTATCTACCTACCTACCTATCTGTATCTATCAATCTACCTACCTACCTATCTCTATCTATCTATCTACCTACCTACCTATCTCTATCTATCTACCTACCTACCTACCTACCTATCTGTATTTATCTATCTACCTACCTACCTATCTCTATCTATCTATCTACCTACCTACCTATCTCTATCTATCTATCTACCTACCTACCTATCTGTATCTATCAATCTACCTACCTACCTATCTGTAGCTATCTACCTACCTACCTATCTGTATCTATCAATCTACCTACCTACCTATCTGTATCTGTCAATCTACTTACCTACCTATCTGTATCTATCATTCTACATACCTACCTATCTCTATCTATCTATCTACCTACCTACCTATCTGCATTTATCTACCATCCTACCTATCTGTATCTATCTATCTACCTACCTACCTATCTGTATCTATCAATCTACCTACCTACCTATCTCTATCTATCTATCTACCTACCTACCTATCTCTATCTATCTACCTACCTACCTATCAGTATTTATCTATCTATCTACCTACCTATCTGTATCTATCTACCTACCTACCTATCTCTATCTATATATCTACCTACCTACCTATCTGTATCTATCTACCTACCTACCTACCTATCTGTATCTATCAATCTACCTACCTACCTATCTGAATCTATCAATCTACTTACCTACCTATCTGTATCTATTATTCTACATACCTACCTATCTCTATCTATCTATCTACCCCCTACCTATCTGTATTTATCTATATACCTACCTACCTATCTGTACCTATCTATCTACCTACCTACCTATCTGTATCTATCAATCTATCTACCTACCTATCTCTATCTATCTACCTACCTACCTACCTATCTCTATCTATCTTTCTATCTACCTACCTACCTATCTGTATTTATCTATCTACCTACCTATCTGTATCTATCTACCTACCTACCTATCGGTATCTATCTATCTACCTACCTACCTATGTGTATCTATCAATCTACCTACCTACCTATCTCTATCTATCTATCTACCTACCTACCTATCTCTATCTATCTACCTACCTACCTACCTATCTGTATTTATCTATCTATCTACCTACCTATCTGTATCTATCTACCTACCTACCTATCTCTATCTATCTATCTAGCTACCTACCTATCTCTATCTATCTATCTGCCTACCTACCTATCTGTATTTATCTATCTACCTACCTACCTTTCTCTATCTATCTATCTACCTACCTACCTATCTATATTTATCTATCTACCTACCTACCTATCTCTATCTATCTATCTACCTACCTACCTATCTCTATCTATCTACCTACCTACCTACCTATCTGTATTTATCTATCTATCTACCTACCTATCTGTATCTATCTACCTACCTACCTATCTCTATCTATCTATCTACTTACCTACCTATCTGTATCTATCTATCTACCTACCTACCTATCTGTATCTATCAATCTACCTACCTACCTATCTGTATCTATCAATCTACTTACCTACCTATCTGTATCTATCATTCTACATACCTACCTATCTCTATCTATCTATCAACCTACCTACCTATCTGTATTTATCTATCTACCTACCTACCTATCGGTATCTATCTACCTACCTACCTACCTATGTGTATCTATCAATCTACTTACCTATCTATCTCTATCTATCTATCTACCTACCTACCTATCTCTATCTATCTACCTACCTAACTACCTATCTGTATTTATCTATCTATCTACCTACCTATCTGTATCTATCTACCTACCTACCTATCTCTATCTATCTATCTACCTACCTACCTATCTCTATCTATCTATCTGCCTACCTACCTATCTGTATTTATCTATCTACCTACCTACCTTTCTCTATCTATCTATCTACCTACCTACCTATCTGTATCTATCAATCTACCTACCTACCTATCTCTATTTATCTATCTACCTACCTACCTATCTCTATCTATCTACCTACCTACCTACCTATCTGTATTTATCTATCTATCTACCTACCTATCTGTATCTATCTACCTACCTACCTATCTCTATCTATCTATCTACCTACCTACCTATCTCTATCTATCTATCTACCTACCTACCTATCTGTATTTATCTATCTACCTACCTACCTTTCTCTATCTATCTATCTATCTACCTACCTACCTATCTGTATCTATCAATCTACCTACCTACCTATGTCTATCTATCTACCTACCTACCTATCTCTATCTATCTATCTACCTACCTACCTATCTGTATCTATCAATCTACATACCTACCTATCTCTATCTATCTATCTACCTGCCTACCTATCTGTATCTATCTATCTACCTACCTATCTGTATCTATCAATCTACCTACCTACATATCTGTATCTATCAATCTACTTACCTACCTATCTGTATCTATCATTCTACATACCTACCTATCTCTATCTATCTATCTACCTACCTACCTATCTGTATTTATCTATCTACCTACCTACCGATCTGTACCTATCTATCTACCTACCTACCTATCTGTATCTATCAGTCTACCTACCTACCTATCTCTATCTATCTATCTACCTACCTACCTATCTCTATCTATCTACCTACCTACCTACCTATCTGTATTTATCTATCTATCTACCTACCTATCTGTATCTATCTACCTACCTACCTATCTCTATCTATCTATCTACCTACCTACCTATCTGTATCTATCTATCTACCTACCTACCTATCTGTATCTATCAATCTACCTACCTACCTATCTGTATCTATCAATCTACTTACCTACCTATCTGTATCTATCATTCTACATACCTACCTATCTCTATCTATCTATCTACCTACCTACCTATCTGTATTTATCTATCTATCTACCTACCTATCTGTATCAATCTACCTACCTACCTATCTCTATCTATCTATCTACCTACCTACCTATCTGTATTTATCTATCTATCTACATACCTATCTGTATCTATCTACCAACCTACCTATCTCTATCTATCTATCTACCTACCTACCTATCTGTATCTATCTATCTACCTACCTACCTATCTGTATCTATCAATCTACCTACCTACCTATCTGTATCTATCAATCTACTTACCTACCTATCTGTATCTATCATTCTACATACCTACCTATCTCTATCTATCTATCTACCTACCTACCTATCTGTATTTATCTATCTACCTACCTACCTATCTGTATCTATCTATCTACCTACCTACCTATCTGTATCTATCAATCTACCTACCTACCTATCTCTATCTATCTACCTACCTACCTACCTATCTGTATTTATCTATCTATCTACCTACCTATCTGTATCTATCTACCTACCTACCTATCTCTATCTATCTACCTACCTACCTACCTATCTCTATCTATCTACCTACCTACCTATCTGTATTTATCTATCTACCTACCTACCTTTCTCTATCTATCTATCTACCTACCTACCTATCTGTATCTATCAATCTACCTACCTACCTATCTGTATCTATCAATCTATATACCTACCTATCTGTATCTATCATTCTACATACCTACCTATCTCTATCTATCTATCTACCTAACTACCTATCTGTATTTATCTATCTACCTACCTACCTATCTGTATCTATCTACCTACCTACCTATCTGTATCTATCAATCTACCTACCTACCTATCTCTATCTATCTATCTACCTACCTACCTATCTCTATCTATCTACCTACCTACCTACCTATCTGTATCTATCAATCTACCTACCTACCTATCTGTATCTATCAATCTACTTACCTACCTATCTGTAACTAACATTCTACATACCTACCTATCTCTATCTATCTACCTACCTACCTACCTATCTGTATTTATCTATCTATCTACCTACCTATCTGTATCTATCTACCTACCTACCTATCTCTATCTATCTACCTACCTACCTATCTGAATCTATCTATCTACCTACCTACCTATCTGTATCTGTCAATCTACCTACCTACCTATCTGTATCTATCAATCTACTTACCTACCTATCTGTATCTATCATTCTACATACCTACCTATCTCTATCTATCTACCTACCTACCTACCTATCTGTATTTATCTATCTACCTAGCTACCTATCTGTATCTATCTATCTACCTACCTACCTATCTGTATCTATCAATCTACCTACCTACCTATCTCTATCTATCTATCTACCTACCTACCTATCTCTATCTATCTACCTACCTACCTACCTATCTGTATTTATCTATCTATCTACCTACCTATCTGTATCTATCTACCTACCTACCTATCTCTATCTATCTATCTACCTACCTACCTATCTGTATCTATCAATCTACGTACCTACCTATCTGTATCTATCAATCTACTTACCTACCTATCTGTATCTATCATTCTACATACCTACCTATCTCTATCTATCTATCTACCTACCTACCTATCTGTATTTATCTATCTACCTACCTACCTATCTGTATCTATCTATCTACCTACCTACCTATCTGTATCTATCAATCTACCTACCTACCTATCTCTATCTATCTATCTACCTACCTACCTATCTCTATCTATCTACCTACCTATATGTATTTATCTATCTATCTACCTACCTATATGTATCTATCTACCTACCTACCTATCTCTATCTATCTATCTACCTACCTACCTATCTGTATCTATCTATCTACCTACCTAGCTATCTGTATCTATCAATCTACCTACCTACCTATCTGTATCTATCAATCTACTTACCTACCTATCTGTATCTATCATTCTACATACCTACCTATCTCTATCTATCTATCTACCTACCTACCTATCTGTATTTATCTACCTACCTACCTACCTATCTGTATCTATCTATCTACCTACCTACCTATCTGTATCTATCAATCTACCTACCTACCTATCTCTATCTATCTATCTACCTACCTACCTATCTCTATCTATCTACCTACCTACCTACAAATCTGTATTTATCTATCTACCTACCTACCTATCTCTATCTATCTATCTACCGACCTACCTATCTCTATCTATCTACCTACCTACCTATCTGTATCTATCAATCTACCTACCTACCTATCTGTAGCTATCTACCTACCTACCTATCTGTATCTATCAATCTACCTACCTACCTACCTATCTGTATCTATCTATCTACCTACCTACCTATCTGTATCTATCAATCTACCTACCTACCTATCTCTATCTATCTATCTACCTACCTACCTATCTCTATCTATCTACCTACCTACCTACAAATCTGTATTTATCTATCTACCTACCTACCTATCTCTATCTATCTATCTACCGACCTACCTATCTCTATCTATCTACCTACCTACCTATCTGTATCTATCAATCTACCTACCTACCTATCTGTAGCTATCTACCTACCTACCTATCTGTATCTATCAATCTACTTTTCTACCTATCTGTATCTATCATTCTACATACCTACCTATCTCTATCTATCTATCTACCTACCTACCTATCTCTATTTATCTATCTACCTACCTACCTATCTGTATCTATCTATCTACCTACCTACCTATCTGTATCTATCAATCTACCTACCTACCTATCTCTATCTATCTATCTAGCTACCTACCTATCTCTATCTATCTACCTACCTACCTACCTATCTGTATTTATCTATCTATCTACCTACCTATCTGTATCTATCTACCTACCTACCTATCTCTATCTATCTATCTACCTACCTACCTATCTGTATCTATCTATCTACCTACCTACCTATCTGTATCTATCAATCTACCTACCTACCTATCTGTATCTATCAATCTACTTACCTACCTATCTGTATCTATCATTCTACATACCTACCTATCTCTATCTATCTATCTATCTATCTACCTACCTATCTGTATTTATCTATCTACCTACCTACCTATCTGTACCTATCTATCTACCTACCTAGCTATATGTATCTATCAATCTACCTACCTACCTATCTCTATCTATCTATCTACCTACCTACCTATCTCTATCTATCTACCTACCTACCTACCTATCTGTATTTATCTATCTATCTACCTACCTATCTGTATCTATCTACCTACCTACCTATCTCTATCTATCTATCTACCTACCTACCTATCTGTATCTATCTATCTACCTACCTACCTATCTGTATCTATCAATCTACCTACCTACGTATCTGTATCTATCAATCTACTTACCTACCTATCTGTATCTATCATTCTACATACCTACCTATCTCTATCTATCTATCTACCTACCTACCTATCTCTATTTATCTATCTACCTACCTACCTATCTGTTTCTATCTATCTACCTACCTACCTATCTGTATCTATCAATCTACCTACCTACCTATCTCTATCTATCTATCTACCTACCTACCTATCTCTATCTATCTACCTACCTACCTACCTATCTGTATTTATCTATCTACCTACCTACCTATCTGTATCTATCTACCTACCTACCTATCTCTATCTATCTATCTACCTACCTACCTATCTTTATCTTCTATCTACCTACCTACCTATCTGTATCTATCAATCTACCTACCTACCTATCTGTATCTATCAATCTACTTACCTACCTATCTGTATCTATCATTCTACATACCTACCTATCTCTATCTATCTATCTACCTACCTACCTATCTCTATTTATCTATCTACCTACCTACCTATCTGTATCTATCTATCTACCTACCTACCTATCTGTATCTATCAATCTACCTACCTACCTATCTCTATCTATCTATCTATCTACCTACCTACCTATCTCTATCTATATACCAACCTACCTACCTATCTGTATTTATCTATCTATCTACCTACCTATCTGTATCTATCTACCTACCTAGCTATCTCTATCTATCTATCTACCTGCCTACCTATCTGTATGTATCTATCTACCTACCTACCTATCTGTATCTATCAATCTACCTACCTACCTATCTGTATCTATCAATCTACTTACCTACCTATCTGTATCTATCATTCTACATACCTACCTATCTCTATCTATCTATCTACCTACCTACCTATCTGTATTTATCTATCTACCTACCTACCTATCTGTACCTATCTATCTACCTACCTACCTATCTGTATCTATCAATCTACCTACCTACCTATCTCTATCTATCTATCTACCTACCTACCTATCTCTATCTATCTACCTACCTACCTACCTACCTATCTGTATTTATCTATCTATCTACCTACCTATCTGTATCTATCTACCTACCTACCTATCTCTATCTATCTATCTACCTACCTACCTATCTGTATCTATCTATCTACCTACCTACCTATCTGTATCTATCAATCTACCTACCTACCTATCTGTATCTATCAATCTACTTACCTACCTATCTGTATCTATCATTCTACATACCTACCTATCTCTATCTATCTATCTACCTACCTACCTATCTGTATTTATCTATCTACCTACCTACCTATCGGTATCTATCTATCTACCTACCTACCTATGTGTATCTATCAATCTACCTACCTACCTATCTCTATCTATCTATCTACCTACCTACCTATCTCTATCTATCTACCTACCTACCTACCTATCTGTATTTATCTATCTATCTACCTACCTATCTGTATCTATCTACCTACCTACCTATCTCTATCTATCTATCTATCTACCTACCTACCTATCTCTATCTATCTATCTGCCTACCTACCTATCTGTATTTATCTATCTACCTACCTACCTTTCTCTATCTATCTACCTACTTACCTACCTATCTGTATTTATCTATCTACCTACCTACCTATCTGTATCTATCTATCTACCTACCTACCTATCTCTATCTATCTATCTACCTACCTACCTATCTCTATCTATCTACCTACCTACCTACCTATCTGTATTTATCTAACTATCTACCTACCTATCTGTATCTATCTACCTACCTACCTATCTCTATCTATCTATCTACTTACCTACCTATCTGTATCTATCTATCTACCTACCTACCTATCTGTATCTATCAATCTACCTACCTACCTATCTGTATCTATCAATCTACTTACCTACCTATCTGTATCTATCATTCTACATACCTACCTATCTCTATCTATCTACCTACCTACCTACCTATCTGTATTTATCTATCTACCTACCTACCTATCGGTATCTATCTACCTACCTACCTACCTATGTGTATCTATCAATCTACCTACCTACCTATCTCTATCTATCTATCTACATACCTACCTATCTCTATCTATCTACCTACCTACCTACCTATCTGTATTTATCTATCTATCTACCTACCTATCTGTATCTATCTACCTACCTACCTATCTCTATCTATCTATCTACCTACCTACCTATCTCTATCTATCTATCTGCCTACCTACCTATCTGTATTTATCTATCTACCTACCTACCTTTCTCTATCTATCTATCTACCTACCTACCTATCTGTATCTATCAATCTACCTACCTACCTATCTCTATCTATCTATCTACCTACCTACCTATCTCTATCTATCTACCTACCTACCTACCTATCTGTATTTATCTATCTATCTACCTACCTATCTGTATCTATCTACCTACCTACCTATCTCTATCTATCTATCTACCTACCTACCTATCTCTATCTATCTATCTACCTACCTACCTATCTGTATTTATCTATCTACCTACCTACCTTTCTCTATCTATCTATCTATCTATCTATCTATCTATCTATCTATCTATCTATCTATCTACCTACCTACCTATCTGTATCTATCTATCTACCTACCTACCTATCTGTATCTATCAATCTACCTACCTACCTATGTCTATCTATCTACCTACCTACCTATCTCTATCTATCTATCTACCTACCTACCTATCTGTATCTATCAATCTACTTACCTACCTATCTGTATCTATCATTCTACATACCTACCTATCTCTATCTATCTATCTACCTACCTACCTATCTGTATTTATCTATCTACCTACCTACCGATCTGTACCTATCTATCTACCTACCTACCTATCTGTATCTATCAATCTACCTACCTACCTATCTCTATCTATCTATCTACCTACCTACCTATCTCTATCTATCTACCTACCTACCTACCTATCTGTATTTATCTATCTATCTACCTACCTATCTGTATCTATCTACCTACCTACCTATCTGTATCTATCTATCTACCTACCTACCTATCTGTATCAATCTATCTACCTACCTACCTATCTGTATCTATCAATCTACCTACCTACCTATCTCTATCTATCAATCTACTTACCTACCTATCGGTATCTATCATTCTACATACCTACCTATCTCTATCTATCTATCTACCTACCTACCTATCTGTATTTATCTATCTATCTACCTACCTATCTGTATCAATCTACCTACATACCTATCTCTATCTATCTATCTACCTACCTACCTATCTGTATCTATCTATCTACCTACCTACCTATCTGTATCTATCAATCTACCTACCTACCTATCTCTATCTATCTATCTACCTACCTACCTATCTCTATCTATCTACCTACCTACCTACCTATCTGTATTTATCTATCTATCTACATACCTATCTGTATCTATCTACCTACCTACCTATCTCTATCTATCTATCTACCTACCTACCTATCTGTATCTATCTATCTACCTACCTACCTATCTGTATCTATCAATCTACCTACCTACCTATCTGTATCTATCAATCTACTTACCTACCTATCTGTATCTATCATTCTACATACCTACCTATCTCTATCTATCTATCTACCTACCTACCTATCTGTATTTATCTATCTACCTACCTACCTATCTGTATCTATCTATCTACCTACCTACCTATCTGTATCTATCAATCTACCTACCTACCTATCTCTATCTATATATCTACCTACCTACCTACCTATCTGTATTTATCTATCTATCTACCTACCTATCTGTATCTATCTACCTACCTACCTATCTCTATCTATCTACCTACCTACCTACCTATCTCTATCTATCTACCTACCTACCTATCTGTATTTATCTATCTACCTACCTACCTTTCTCTATCTATCTATCTACCTACCTACCTATCTGTATCTATCAATCTACCTACCTACCTATCTGTATCTATCAATCTATATACCTACCTATCTGTATCTATCATTCTACATACCTACCTATCTCTATCTATCTATCTACCTAACTACCTATCTGTATTTATCTATCTACCTACCTACCTATCTGTATCTATCTATCTACCTACCTACCTATCTGTATCTATCAATCTACCTACCTACCTATCTCTATCTATCTATCTACCTACCTACCTATCTGTATCTATCAATCTTCCTACCTACCTATCTGTATATATCAATCTACTTACCTACCTATCTGTATCTATCATTCTACATACCTACCTATCTCTATCTATCTATCTACCTACCTACCTATCTGTATTTATCTATCTACCTACCTACCTGTCTGTATCTATCTATCTACCTACCTACCTATCTGTATCTATCAATCTACCTACCTACCTATCTCTATCTATATATCTACCTACCTACCTATCTCTATCTATCTACCTACCTACCTACCTATCTGTATTTATCTATCTATCTACCTACCTATCTGTATCTATCTACCTACCTACCTATCTCTATCTATCTATCTACCTACCTACCTATCTCTATCTATCTATCTACCTACCTACCTATCTGTATTTATCTATCTACCTACCTACCTTTCTCTATCTATCTATCTATCTATCTACCTACCTACCTATCTGTATCTATCTATCTACCTACCTACCTATCTGTATCTATCAATCTACCTACCTACCTATGTCTATCTATCTACCTACCTACCTATCTCTATCTATCTATCTACCTACCTACCTATCTGTATCTATCAATCTACTTACCTACCTATCTGTATCTATCATTCTACATACCTACCTATCTCTATCTATCTATCTACCTACCTACCTATCTGTATTTATCTATCTACCTACCTACCGATCTGTACCTATCTATCTACCTACCTACCTATCTGTATCTATCAATCTACCTACCTACCTATCTCTATCTATCTATCTACCTACCTACCTATCTCTATCTATCTACCTACCTACCTACCTATCTGTATTTATCTATCTATCTACCTACCTATCTGTATCTATCTACCTACCTACCTATCTGTATCTATCTATCTACCTACCTACCTATCTGTATCAATCTATCTACCTACCTACCTATCTGTATCTATCAATCTACCTACCTACCTATCTCTATCTATCAATCTACTTACCTACCTATCGGTATCTATCATTCTACATACCTACCTATCTCTATCTATCTATCTACCTACCTACCTATCTGTATTTATCTATCTATCTACCTACCTATCTGTATCAATCTACCTACATACCTATCTCTATCTATCTATCTACCTACCTACCTATCTGTATCTATCTATCTACCTACCTACCTATCTGTATCTATCAATCTACCTACCTACCTATCTCTATCTATCTATCTACCTACCTACCTATCTCTATCTATCTACCTACCTACCTACCTATCTGTATTTATCTATCTATCTACATACCTATCTGTATCTATCTACCTACCTACCTATCTCTATCTATCTATCTACCTACCTACCTATCTGTATCTATCTATCTACCTACCTACCTATCTGTATCTATCAATCTACCTACCTACCTATCTGTATCTATCAATCTACTTACCTACCTATCTGTATCTATCATTCTACATACCTACCTATCTCTATCTATCTATCTACCTACCTACCTATCTGTATTTATCTATCTACCTACCTACCTATCTGTATCTATCTATCTACCTACCTACCTATCTGTATCTATCAATCTACCTACCTACCTATCTCTATCTATATATCTACCTACCTACCTACCTATCTGTATTTATCTATCTATCTACCTACCTATCTGTATCTATCTACCTACCTACCTATCTCTATCTATCTACCTACCTACCTACCTATCTCTATCTATCTACCTACCTACCTATCTGTATTTATCTATCTACCTACCTACCTTTCTCTATCTATCTATCTACCTACCTACCTATCTGTATCTATCAATCTACCTACCTACCTATCTGTATCTATCAATCTATATACCTACCTATCTGTATCTATCATTCTACATACCTACCTATCTCTATCTATCTATCTACCTAACTACCTATCTGTATTTATCTATCTACCTACCTACCTATCTGTATCTATCTATCTACCTACCTACCTATCTGTATCTATCAATCTACCTACCTACCTATCTCTATCTATCTATCTACCTACCTACCTATCTGTATCTATCTATCTACCTACCTACCTATCTGTATCTATCAATCTACCTACCTACCTATCTCTATCTATCTATCTACCTACCTACCTATCTCTATCTATCTACCTACCTACCTACCTATCTGTATTTATCTATCTATCTACATACCTATCTGTATCTATCTACCTACCTACCTATCTCTATCTATCTATCTACCTACCTACCTATCTGTATCTATCTATCTACCTACCTACCTATCTGTATCTATCAATCTACCTACCTACCTATCTGTATATATCAATCTACTTACCTACCTATCTGTATCTATCATTCTACATACCTACCTATCTCTATCTATCTATCTACCTACCTACCTGTCTGTATCTATCTATCTACCTACCTACCTATCTGTATCTATCAATCTACCTACCTACCTATCTCTATCTATATATCTATCTACCTACCTATCTCTATCTATCTACCTACCTACCTACCTATCTGTATTTATCTATCTATCTACCTACCTATCTGTATCTATCTACCTACCTACCTATCTCTATCTATCTACCTACCTACCTACCTATCTCTATCTATCTACCTACCTACCTATCTGTATTTATCTATCTACCTACCTACCTTTCTCTATCTATCTATCTACCTACCTACCTATCTGTATCTATCAATCTACCTACCTACCTATCTGTATCTATCAATCTATATACCTACCTATCTGTATCTATCATTCTACATACCTACCTATCTCTATCTATCTATCTACCTAACTACCTATCTGTATTTATCTATCTACCTACCTACCTATCTGTATCTATCTATCTACCTACCTACCTATCTGTATCTATCAATCTACCTACCTACCTATCTCTATCTATCTATCTATCTACCTACCTACCTATCTCTATCTATCTACCTACCTACCTACCTATCTGTATCTATCAATCTACCTACCTACCTATCTGTATCTATCAATCTACTTACCTACCTATCTGTAACTATCATTCTACATACCTACCTATCTCTATCTATCTATCTACCTACCTACCTATCTGTATTTATCTATCTACCTACCTACCTATCTGTATCTATCTATCTACCTACCTACCTATCTGTATCTATCAATCTACCTACCTACCTATCTGTATCTATCTACCTACCTAACTATCTCTATCTATCTACCTACCTACCTACCTATCTGTATTTATCTATCTATCTACCTACCTATCTGTATCTATCTACCTACCTACCTATCTCTATCTATCTATCTATCTACTTACCTACCTATCTGTATCTATCTATCTACCTACCTACCTATCTGTATCTATCAATCTACCTACCTACCTATCTGTATCTATCAATCTACTTACCTACCTATCTGTATCTATCATTCTACATACCTACCTATCTCTATCTATCTATCTACCTACCTACCTATCTGTATTTATCTATCTACCTACCTACCTATCTGTATCTATCTATCTACCTACCTACCTATCTGTATCTATCAATCTACCTACCTACCTATCTCTATCTATCTACCTACCTACCTATCTCTATCTATCTACCTACCTATATGTATTTATCTATCTATCTACCTACCTATCTGTATCTATCTACCTACCTACCTATCTCTATCTATCTATCTACCTACCTACCTATCTGTATCTATCTATCTACCTACCTAGCTATCTGTATCTATCAATCTACCTACCTACCTATCTGTATCTATCAATCTACTTATCTACCTATCTGTATCTATCATTCTACATACCTACCTATCTCTATCTATCTATCTACCTACCTACCTATCTGTATTTATCTATCTACCTACCTACCTATCTGTATCTATCTATCTACCTACCTACCTATCTGTATCTATCAATCTACCTACCTACCTATCTCTATCTATCTACCTACCTACCTACCTATCTGTATTTATCTATCTATCTACCTACCTATCTGTATCTATCTACCTACCTACCTATCTCTATCTATCTATCTACCTACCTACCTATCTCTATCTATCTATCTATCTACCTACCTACCTATCTCTATCTATCTATCTATCTACCTACCTACCTATCTGTATTTATCTATCTACCTACCTACCTTTCTCTATCTATCTATCTACCTACCTACCTATCTGTATCTATCTATCTACCTACCTACCTATCTGTATCTATCAATCTACCTACCTATCTCTATCTATCTATCTACCTACCTACCTATCTGTATCTATCAATCTACATACCTACCTATCTCTATCTATCTATCTACCTACCTACGTAACTGTATTTATCTATCTACCTACCTACCTATCTGTATCTATCTATCTACCTACCTACCTATCTGTATCTATCAATCTACCTACCTACCTGTCTCTATCTATATATCTACCTACCTACCTATCTCTATCTATCTACCTACCTACCTACCTATCTTTATTTATCTATCTACCTACCTACCTATCTCTATCTATCTACCTACCTACCTATCTCTATCTATCTACCTACCTACCTATCTGTATTTATCTATCTACCTACCTACCTTTCTCTATCTATCTATCTATCTATCTACCTACCTACCTATCTGTATCTATTAATCTACCTACCTACCTATCTGTATCTATCAATCTACATACCTACCTATCTGTATCTATCATTCTACATACCTACCTATCTATATCTATCTATCTACCTACCTACCTATCTGTATTTATCTATCTACCTACCTACCTATCTGTATCTATCTATCTACCTACCTACCTATCTGTATCTATCAATCTACCTACCTACCTATCTGTATCTATCAATCTACCTACCTACCTATGTCTATCTATCTACCTACCTACCTACCTATCTGTATCTATCAATCTACATACCTACCTATCTGTATCTATCATTCTACATACCTACCTATCTATATCTATCTATCTACCTACCTACCTATCTGTATTTATCTATCTACCTACCTACCTATCTGTATCTATCTATCTACCTACCTACCTATCTGTATCTATCAATCTACCTACCTACCTATCTCTATCTATCTATCTACCTACCTACCTATCTCTATCTATCTATCTACCTACCTACCTATCTCTATCTATCTACCTACCTACCTACCTATCTGTATTTATCTATCTATCTACCTACCTCTCTGTATCTATCTACCTACCTACCTATCTCTATCTATCTATCTACCTACCTACCTATCTGTATCTATCAATCTACCTACCTACCTATCTGTATCTATCAATCTACTTACCTACCTATCTGTATCTATCATTCTACATACCTACCTATCTCTATCTATCTATCTACCTACCTACCTATCTGTATTTATCTATCTACCTACCTACTTATCTGTATCTATCTATCTACCTACCTACCTATCTGTATCTATCAATCTACCTACCTACCTATCTCTATCTATCTATCTATCTACCTACCTATCTCTATCTATCTACCTACCTATATGTATTTATCTATCTATCTACCTACCTATCTGTATCTATCTACCTACCTACCTATCTCTATCTATCTATCTACCTACCTACCTATCTGTATCTATCTATCTACCTACCTAGCTATCTGTATCTATCAATCTACCTACCTACCTATCTGTATCTATCAATCTACTTACCTACCTATCTGTATCTATCATTCTACATACCTACCTATCTCTATCTATCTATCTACCTACCTACCTATCTGTATTTATCTACCTACCTACCTACCTATCTGTATCTATCTATCTACCTACCTACCTATCTGTATCTATCTATCTACCTACCTACCTATCTCTATCTATCAATCTACTTACCTACCTATCTGTATCTATCATTCTACATACCTACCTATCTCTATCTATCTATCTACCTACCTACCTATCTGTATCTATCAATCTACCTACCTATCTCTATCTATCTATCTACCTACCTACCTATCTGTATCTATCAATCTACATACCTACCTATCTCTATCTATCTATCTACCTACCTACGTAACTGTATTTATCTATCTACCTACCTACCTATCTGTATCTATCTATCTACCTACCTACCTATCTGTATCTATCAATCTACCTACCTACCTGTCTCTATCTATATATCTACCTACCTACCTATCTCTATCTATCTACCTACCTACCTACCTATCTTTATTTATCTATCTACCTACCTACCTATCTCTATCTATCTACCTACCTACCTATCTCTATCTATCTACCTACCTACCTATCTGTATTTATCTATCTACCTACCTACCTTTCTCTATCTATCTATCTATCTATCTACCTACCTACCTATCTGTATCTATCAATCTACCTACCTACCTATCTGTATCTATCAATCTACATACCTACCTATCTGTATCTATCATTCTACATACCTACCTATCTATATCTATCTATCTACCTACCTACCTATCTGTATTTATCTATCTACCTACCTACCTATCTGTATCTATCTATCTACCTACCTACCTATCTGTATCTATCAATCTACCTACCTACCTATCTGTATCTATCAATCTACCTACCTACCTATGTCTATCTATCTACCTACCTACCTACCTATCTGTATCTATCAATCTACATACCTACCTATCTGTATCTATCATTCTACATACCTACCTATCTATATCTATCTATCTACCTACCTACCTATCTGTATTTATCTATCTACCTACCTACCTATCTGTATCTATCTATCTACCTACCTACCTATCTGTATCTATCAATCTACCTACCTACCTATCTCTATCTATCTATCTACCTACCTACCTATCTCTATCTATCTATCTACCTACCTACCTATCTCTATCTATCTACCTACCTACCTACCTATCTGTATTTATCTATCTATCTACCTACCTCTCTGTATCTATCTACCTACCTACCTATCTCTATCTATCTATCTACCTACCTACCTATCTGTATCTATCAATCTACCTACCTACCTATCTGTATCTATCAATCTACTTACCTACCTATCTGTATCTATCATTCTACATACCTACCTATCTCTATCTATCTATCTACCTACCTACCTATCTGTATTTATCTATCTACCTACCTACTTATCTGTATCTATCTATCTACCTACCTACCTATCTGTATCTATCAATCTACCTACCTACCTATCTCTATCTATCTATCTATCTACCTACCTATCTCTATCTATCTACCTACCTATATGTATTTATCTATCTATCTACCTACCTATCTGTATCTATCTACCTACCTACCTATCTCTATCTATCTATCACCTACCTACCTATCTGTATCTATCTATCTACCTACCTAGCTATCTGTATCTATCAATCTACCTACCTACCTATCTGTATCTATCAATCTACTTACCTACCTATCTGTATCTATCATTCTACATACCTACCTATCTCTATCTATCTATCTACCTACCTACCTATCTGTATTTATCTACCTACCTACCTACCTATCTGTATCTATCTATCTACCTACCTACCTATCTGTATCTATCTATCTACCTACCTACCTATCTCTATCTATCAATCTACTTACCTACCTATCTGTATCTATCATTCTACATACCTACCTATCTCTATCTATCTATCTACCTACCTACCTATCTGTATTTATCTATCTACCTACCTACCTATCTGTATCTATCTATCTACCTACCTACCTATCTGTATCTATCAAACTACTTACCTACCTATCTGTATCTATCATTCTACATACCTACCTATCTCTATCTATCTATCTACCTACCTACCTATCTGTATTTATCTATCTACCTACCTACCTATCGGTATCTATCTATCTACCTACCTACCTATGTGTATCTATCAATCTACCTACCTACCTATCTCTATCTATCTATCTACCTACCTACCTATCTCTATCTATCTACCTACCTACCTACCTATCTGTATTTATCTATCTATCTACCTACCTATCTGTATCTATCTACCTACCTACCTATCTCTATCTATCTATCTACCTACCTACCTATCTCTATCTATCTATCTGCCTACCTACCTATCTGTATTTATCTATCTACCTACCTACCTTTCTCTATCTATCTATCTACCTACCTACCTATCTGTATTTATCTATCTACCTACCTACCTATCTGTATCTATCTATCTACCTACCTACCTATCTCTATCTATCTATCTACCTACCTACCTATCTCTATCTATCTACCTACCTACCTACCTATCTGTATTTATCTATCTATCTACCTACCTATCTGTATCTATCTACCTACCTACCTATCTCTATCTATCTATCTACTTACCTACCTATCTGTATCTATCTATCTACCTACCTACCTATCTGTATCTATCAATCTACCTACCTACCTATCTGTATCTATCAATCTACTTACCTACCTATCTGTATCTATCATTCTACATACCTACCTATCTCTATCTATCTATCTACCTACCTACCTATCTGTATTTATCTACCTACCTACCTACATATCGGTATCTATCTACCTACCTACCTACCTATGTGTATCTATCAATCTACCTACCTACCTATCTCTATCTATCTATCTACCTACCTACCTATCTCTATCTATCTACCTACCTACCTACCTATCTGTATTTATCTATCTATCTACCTACCTATCTGTATCTATCTACCTACCTACCTATCTCTATCTATCTATCTACCTACCTACCTATCTCTATCTATCTATCTGCCTACCTACCTATCTGTATTTATCTATCTACCTACCTACCTTTCTCTATCTATCTATCTACCTACCTACCTATCTGTATCTATCAATCTACCTACCTACCTATCTCTATCTATCTATCTACCTACCTACCTATCTCTATCTATCTACCTACCTACCTACCTATCTGTATTTATCTATCTATCTACCTACCTATCTGTATCTATCTACCTACCTACCTATCTCTATCTATCTATCTACCTACCTACCTATCTCTATCTATCTACCTACCTACCTACCTATCTGTATTTATCTATCTAACTACCTACCTATCTGTATCTATCTATCTACCTACCTACCTATCTGTATCTATCAATCTACCTACCTACCTATCTGTATCTATCAATCTACCTACCTACCTATCTGTATCTATCTATCTACCTACCTACCTATCTGTATCTATCAATCTACCTACCTACCTATTTCTATCTATCTATCTACCTACCTACCTATCTCTATCTATCTACCTACCTACCTACCTATCTGTATCTATCTATCTACCTACCTACCTATCTGTATCTATCAATCTACCTACCTACCTATCTCTATCTATCTATCTACCTACCTACCTATCTCTATCTATCTACCTACCTACCTACCTATCTGTATTTATCTATCTATCTACCTACCTATCTGTATCTATCTACCTACCTACCTATCTCTATCTATCTATCTACCTACCTACCTATCTGTATCTATCTACCTACCTACCTACCTACCTATCTGTATCTATCAATCTACCTACCTACCTATCTGTATCTATCAATCTACTTACCTACCTATCTGTAACTATCATTCTACATACCTACCTATCTCTATCTATCTATCTACCTACCTACCTATCTGTATTTATCTATCTACCTACCTACCTATCTGTATCTATCTATCTACCTACCTACCTATCTGTATCTATCAATCTACCTACCTACCTATCTCTATCTATCTATCTACCTACCTACCTATCTCTATCTATCTACCTACCTACCTACCTATCTGTATTTATCTATCTATCTACCTACCTATCTGTATCTATTTACCTACCTACCTATCTCTATCTATCTATCTACCTACCTACCTACCTATCTGTATCTATCTATCTACCTACCTACCTATCTGTATCTGTCAATCTACCTACCTACCTATCTCTATCTATCAATCTACTTACCTACCTATCTGTATCTATCATTCTACATACCTACCTATCTCTATCTATCTACCTACCTACCTACCTATCTGTATTTATCTATCTACCTACCTACCTATCTGTATCTATCTATCTACCTACCTACCTATCTGTATCTATCAATCTACCTACCTACCTATCTGTATCTATCAATCTACCTACCTACCTATCTGTATCTATCTATCTACCTACCTACCTATCTGTATCTATCAATCTACATACCTACCTATCTCTATCTATCTATCTACCTACCTACCTATCTGTATCTATCAATCTACCTACCTACCTATCTCTATCTATCTATCTATCTACCTACCTACCTATCTCTATCTATCTACCTACCTACCTACCTATCTGTATTTATCTATCTACCTACCTACCTATCTCTATCTATCTATCTACCTACCTACCTATCTGTATCTATCTATCTACCTACCTACCTATCTGTATCTATCAATCTACCTACCTACCTATCTGTAGCTATCTACCATCCTACCTATCTGTATCTATCTATCTATTTACCTACCTACCTATCTGTATCTATCTATCTATCTACCTACCTATCTGTATCTATCAATCTACCTACCTACCTATCTGTATTTATCTACCATCCTACCTATCTGTATCTATCTATCTACCTACCTACCTATCTGTATCTATCAATCTACCTACCTACCTATCTCTATCTATCTATCTACCTACCTACCTATCTCTATCTATCTACCTACCTACCTATCAGTATCTATCAATCTACCTACCTACCTATCTGTATTTATCTACCATCCTACCTATCTGTATCTATCTATCTACCTACCTACCTATCTGTATCTATCAATCTACTTACCTACCTATCTGTAACTATCATTCTACATACCTACCTATCTCTATCTATCTATCTACCTACCTACCTATCTGTATTTATCTATCTACCTACCTACCTATCTGTATCTATCTATCTACCTACCTACCTATCTTTATCTATCAATCTACCTACCTACCTATCTCTATCTATCTATCTACCTACCTACCTATCTCTATCTATCTACCTACCTACCTACCTATCTGTATTTATCTATCTATCTACCTACCTATCTGTATCTACCTACCTACCTACCTATCTCTATCTATCTATCTACCTACCTACCTACCTATCTGTATCTATCTATCTACCTACCTACCTATCTGTATCTGTCAATCTACCTACCTACCTATCTCTATCTATCAATCTACTTACCTACCTATCTGTATCTATCATTCTACATACCTACCTATCTCTATCTATCTATCTGCCTACCTACCTATCTCTATCTATCTACCTACCTACCTACCTATCTGTATTTATCTATCTACCTACCTACCTATCTCTATCTATCTATCTACCTACCTACCTATCTGTATCTATGTATCTACCTACCTACCTATCTGTATCTATCAATCTACCTACCTACCTATCTGTAGCTATCTACCATCCTACCTATCTGTATCTATCTATCTATTTACCTACCTACCTATCTGTTTCTATCTATCTATCTACCTACCTATCTGTATCTATCAATCTACCTACCTACCTATCTGTATTTATCTACCATCCTACCTATCTGTATCTATCTATCTACCTACCTACCTATCTGTATCTATCAATCTACCTACCTACCTATCTCTATCTATCTATCTACCTACCTACCTATCTCTATCTATCTACCTACCTACCTATCAGTATCTATCAATCTACCTACCTACCTATCTGTATTTATCTACCATCCTACCTATCTGTATCTATCTATCTACCTACCTACCTATCTGTATCTATCAATCTACTTACCTACCTATCTGTAACTATCATTCTACATACCTACCTATCTCTATCTATCTATCTACCTACCTACCTATCTGTATTTATCTATCTACCTACCTACCTATCTGTATCTATCTATCTACCTACCTACCTATCTGTATCTATCAATCTACCTACCTACCTATCTCTATCTATCTATCTACCTACCTACCTATCTCTATCTATCTACCTACCTACCTACCTATCTGTATTTATCTATCTATCTACCTACCTATCTGTATCTACCTACCTACCTACCTATCTCTATCTATCTATCTACCTACCTACCTACCTATCTGTATCTATCTATCTACCTACGTACCTATCTGTATCTGTCAATCTACCTACCTACCTATCTCTATCTATCAATCTACTTACCTACCTATCTGTATCTATCATTCTACATACCTACCTATCTCTATCTATCTACCTACCTACCTACCTATCTGTATTTATCTATCTACCTACCTACCTATCTGTATCTATCTATCTACCTACCTACCTATCTGTATCTATCAATCTACCTACCTACCTATCTGTATCTATCAATCTACCTACCTACCTATCTGTATCTATCTATCTACCTACCTACCTATCTGTATCTATCAATCTACATACCTACCTATCTCTATCTATCTATCTACCTACCTACCTATCTGTATCTATCAATCTACCTACCTACCTATCTCTATCTATCTATCTACCTACCTACCTATCTCTATCTATCTACCTACCTACCTACCTATCTGTATTTATCTATCTACCTACCTACCTATCTCTATCTATCTATCTACATACCTACCTATCTGTATCTATCTATCTACCTACCTACCTATCTGTATCTATCAATCTACCTACCTACCTATCTGTAGCTATCTACCATCCTACCTATCTGTATCTATCTATCTACCTACCTACCTATCTGTATCTACCAATCTACCTACCTACCTATCTCTATCTATCTATCTACCTACCTACCTATCTCTATCTATCTACCTACCTACCTATCAGTATTTATCTATCTATCTACCTACCTATCTGTATCTATCTACCTACCTACCTATCTCTATCTATATATCTACCTACCTACCTATCTGTATCTATCTACCTACCTACCTACCTATCTGTATCTATCAATCTACCTACCTACCTATCTGAATCTATCAATCTACTTACCTACCTATCTGTATCTATCATTCTACATACCTACCTATCTCTATCTATCTATCTACCCACCTACCTATCTGTATTTATCTATATACCTACCTACCTCTCTGTACCTATCTATCTACCTACCTACCTATCTGTATCTATCAATCTACCTACCTACCTATCTCTATCTATCTATCTACCTACCTACCTATCTCTATCTATCTTTCTATCTACCTACCTACCTATCTGTATTTATCTATCTATCTACCTACCTATCTCTATCTATCTACCTACCTACCTATCTCTATCTATCTACCTACCTACCTACCTATCTGTATCTATCTATCTACCTACCTACCTATCTGTATCTATCAATCTACTTTCCTACCTATCTGTATCTATCATTCTACATACCTACCTATCTCTATCTATCTATCTACCTACCTACCTATCTCTATTTATCTATCTACCTACCTACCTATCTGTATCTATCTATCTACCTACCTACCTATCTGTATCTATCAATCTACCTACCTACCTATCTCTATCTATCTATCTAGCTACCTACCTATCTCTATCTATCTACCTACCTACCTACCTATCTGTATTTATCTATCTATCTACCTACCTATCTGTATCTATCTACCTACCTACCTATCTCTATCTATCTATCTACCTACCTACCTACCTATCTGTATCTATCTACCTACCTACCTACCTATCTGTATCTATCAATCTACCTACCTACGTATCTCTATCTATCAATCTACTTACCTATCTATCTGTATCTATCATTCTACATACCTACCTATCTCTATCTATCTATCTACCTACCTACCTATCTCTATTTATCTATCTACCTACCTACCTATCTGTTTCTATCTATCTACCTACCTACCTATCTGTATCTATCAATCTACCTACCTACCTATCTCTATCTATCTATCTACCTACCTACCTATCTCTATCTATCTACCTACCTACCTACCTATCTGTATTTATCTATCTACCTACCTAACTATCTGTATCTATCTACCTACCTACCTATCTCTATCTATCTATCTACCTACCTACCTATCTGTATCTATCTATCTACCTACCTACCTATCTGTATCTATCAATCTACCTACCTACCTATCTGTATCTATCAATCTACATACCTACCTATCTGTATCTATCATTCTACATACCTACCTATCTCTATCTATCTATCTACCTACCTACCTATCTCTATTTATCTATCTACCTACCTACCTATCTGTATCTATCTATCTACCTACCTACCTATCTGTATCTATCAATCTACCTACCTACCTATCTCTATCTATCTATCTACCTACCTACCTATCTCTATCTATATACCAACCTACCTACCTATCTGTATTTATCTATCTATCTACCTACCTATCTGTATCTATCTACCTATCTAGCTATCTCTATCTATCTATCTACCTGCCTACCTATCTGTATGTATTTATCTACCTACCTACCTATCTGTATCTATCAATCTACCTACCTACCTATCTGTATCTATCAATCTACTTACCTAACTATCTGTATCTATCATTCTACATACCTACCTATCTCTATCTATCTATCTACCTACCTACCTATCTGTATTTATCTATCTACCTACCTACCTATCTGTACCTATCTATCTACCTACCTACCTATCTGTATCTATCAATCTACCTACCTACCTATCTCTATCTATCTATCTACCTACCTACCTATCTCTATCTATCTACCTACCTACCTACCTATCTGTATTTATCTATCTATCTACCTACCTATCTGTATCTATCTACCTACCTACCTATCTCTATCTATCTATCTACCTACCTACCTTTCTGTATCTATCTATCTACCTACCTACCTATCTGTATCTATCAATCTACCTACCTACCTATCTGTATCTATCAATCTACTTACCTACCTATCTGTATCTATCATTCTACATACCTACCTATCTCTATCTATCTATCTACCTACCTACCTATCTGTATTTATCTATCTACCTACGTACCTATCGGTATCTATCTACCTACCTACCTACCTATGTGTATCTATCAATCTACCTACCTACCTATCTCTATCTATCTATCTACCTACCTACCTATCTCTATCTATCTTTCTATCTACCTACCTACCTATCTGTATTTATCTATCTATCTACCTACCTATCTCTATCTATCTACCTACCTACCTATCTCTATCTATCTACCTACCTACCTACCTATCTGTATCTATCTATCTACCTACCTACCTATCTGTATCTATCAATCTACTTTCCTACCTATCTGTATCTATCATTCTACATACCTACCTATCTCTATCTATCTATCTACCTACCTACCTATCTCTATTTATCTATCTACCTACCTACCTATCTGTATCTATCTATCTACCTACCTACCTATCTGTATCTATCAATCTACCTACCTACCTATCTCTATCTATCTATCTAGCTACCTACCTATCTCTATCTATCTACCTACCTACCTACCTATCTGTATTTATCTATCTATCTACCTACCTATCTGTATCTATCTACCTACCTACCTATCTCTATCTATCTATCTACCTACCTACCTACCTATCTGTATCTATCTACCTACCTACCTACCTATCTGTATCTATCAATCTACCTACCTACGTATCTCTATCTATCAATCTACTTACCTATCTATCTGTATCTATCATTCTACATACCTACCTATCTCTATCTATCTATCTACCTACCTACCTATCTCTATTTATCTATCTACCTACCTACCTATCTGTTTCTATCTATCTACCTACCTACCTATCTGTATCTATCAATCTACCTACCTACCTATCTCTATCTATCTATCTACCTACCTACCTATCTCTATCTATCTACCTACCTACCTACCTATCTGTATTTATCTATCTACCTACCTAACTATCTGTATCTATCTACCTACCTACCTATCTCTATCTATCTATCTACCTACCTACCTATCTGTATCTATCTATCTACCTACCTACCTATCTGTATCTATCAATCTACCTACCTACCTATCTGTATCTATCAATCTACATACCTACCTATCTGTATCTATCATTCTACATACCTACCTATCTCTATCTATCTATCTACCTACCTACCTATCTCTATTTATCTATCTACCTACCTACCTATCTGTATCTATCTATCTACCTACCTACCTATCTGTATCTATCAATCTACCTACCTACCTATCTCTATCTATCTATCTACCTACCTACCTATCTCTATCTATATACCAACCTACCTACCTATCTGTATTTATCTATCTATCTACCTACCTATCTGTATCTATCTACCTATCTAGCTATCTCTATCTATCTATCTACCTGCCTACCTATCTGTATGTATTTATCTACCTACCTACCTATCTGTATCTATCAATCTACCTACCTACCTATCTGTATCTATCAATCTACTTACCTAACTATCTGTATCTATCATTCTACATACCTACCTATCTCTATCTATCTATCTACCTACCTACCTATCTGTATTTATCTATCTACCTACCTACCTATCTGTACCTATCTATCTACCTACCTACCTATCTGTATCTATCAATCTACCTACCTACCTATCTCTATCTATCTATCTACCTACCTACCTATCTCTATCTATCTACCTACCTACCTACCTATCTGTATTTATCTATCTATCTACCTACCTATCTGTATCTATCTACCTACCTACCTATCTCTATCTATCTATCTACCTACCTACCTTTCTGTATCTATCTATCTACCTACCTACCTATCTGTATCTATCAATCTACCTACCTACCTATCTGTATCTATCAATCTACTTACCTACCTATCTGTATCTATCATTCTACATACCTACCTATCTCTATCTATCTATCTACCTACCTACCTATCTGTATTTATCTATCTACCTACGTACCTATCGGTATCTATCTACCTACCTACCTACCTATGTGTATCTATCAATCTACCTACCTACCTATCTCTATCTATCTATCTACCTACCTTCCTATCTCTATCTATCTACCTACCTACCTACCTATCTGTATTTATCTATCTATCTACCTACCTATCTGTATCTATCTACCTACCTACCTATCTCTATCTATCTATCTACCTACCTACCTATCTCTATTTATCTATCTACCTACCTACCTATCTGTTTCTATCTATCTACCTACCTACCTATCTGTATCTATCAATCTACCTACCTACCTATCTCTATCTATCTATCTACCTACCTACCTATCTCTATCTATCTACCTACCTACCTACCTATCTGTATTTATCTATCTACCTACCTAACTATCTGTATCTATCTACCTACCTACCTATCTCTATCTATCTATCTACCTACCTACCTATCTGTATCTATCTATCTACCTACCTACCTATCTGTATCTATCAATCTACCTACCTACCTATCTGTATCTATCAATCTACATACCTACCTATCTGTATCTATCATTCTACATACCTACCTATCTCTATCTATCTATCTACCTACCTACCTATCTCTATTTATCTATCTACCTACCTACCTATCTGTATCTATCTATCTACCTACCTACCTATCTGTATCTATCAATCTACCTACCTACCTATCTCTATCTATCTATCTACCTACCTACCTATCTCTATCTATATACCAACCTACCTACCTATCTGTATTTATCTATCTATCTACCTACCTATCTGTATCTATCTACCTATCTAGCTATCTCTATCTATCTATCTACCTGCCTACCTATCTGTATGTATTTATCTACCTACCTACCTATCTGTATCTATCAATCTACCTACCTACCTATCTGTATCTATCAATCTACTTACCTAACTATCTGTATCTATCATTCTACATACCTACCTATCTCTATCTATCTATCTACCTACCTACCTATCTGTATTTATCTATCTACCTACCTACCTATCTGTACCTATCTATCTACCTACCTACCTATCTGTATCTATCAATCTACCTACCTACCTATCTCTATCTATCTATCTACCTACCTACCTATCTCTATCTATCTACCTACCTACCTACCTATCTGTATTTATCTATCTATCTACCTACCTATCTGTATCTATCTACCTACCTACCTATCTCTATCTATCTATCTACCTACCTACCTTTCTGTATCTATCTATCTACCTACCTACCTATCTGTATCTATCAATCTACCTACCTACCTATCTGTATCTATCAATCTACTTACCTACCTATCTGTATCTATCATTCTACATACCTACCTATCTCTATCTATCTATCTACCTACCTACCTATCTGTATTTATCTATCTACCTACGTACCTATCGGTATCTATCTACCTACCTACCTACCTATGTGTATCTATCAATCTACCTACCTACCTATCTCTATCTATCTATCTACCTACCTTCCTATCTCTATCTATCTACCTACCTACCTACCTATCTGTATTTATCTATCTATCTACCTACCTATCTGTATCTATCTACCTACCTACCTATCTCTATCTATCTATCTACCTACCTACCTATCTCTATCTATCTATCTACCTACCTACCTATCTGTATTTATCTATCTACCTACCTACCTTTCTCTATCTATCTATCTATCTACCTACCTACCTATCTGTATCTATCTATCTACCTACCTACCTATCTGTATCTATCAATCTACCTACCTACCTATGTCTATCTATCTACCTACCTACCTATCTCTATCTATCTATCTACCTACCTACCTATCTGTATCTATCAATCTACATACCTACCTATCTCTATCTATCTATCTACCTGCCTACCTATCTGTATCTATCTATCTACCTACCTATCTGTATCTATCTATCTACCTACCTACCTACCTATCTCTATCTATCTATCTACCTACCTACCTATCTGTATCTATCATTCTACATACCTACCTATCTCTATCTATCTATCTACCTACCTACCTATCTGTATTTATCTATCTACCTACCTACCGATCTGTACTTATCTATCTACCTACCTACCTATCTGTATTTATCTATCTACCTACCTACCTTTCTCTATCTATCTATCTACCTACCTATCTGTATCTATCTACCTACCTACCTATCTCTATCTATCTATCTACCTACCTACCTATCTCTATCTATCTATCTACCTACCTACCTATCTCTATCTATCTATCTACCTACCTACCTATCTGTATTTATCTATCTACCTACCTACCTTTCTCTATCTATCTATCTACCTACCTACCTATCTGTATCTATCTATCTACCTACCTACCTATCTGTATCTATCAATCTACCTACCTACCTATGTCTATCTATCTACCTACCTACCTACCTATCTCTATCTATCTATCTACCTACCTACCTATCTGTATTTATCTATCTACCTACCTACCTTTCTCTATCTATCTATCTACCTACCTACGTATCTGTATTTATCTATCTACCTACCTACCTATCTGTATCTATCTATCTACCTACCTACCTATCTGTATCTATCAATCTACCTACCTACCTGTCTCTATCTATATATCTACCTACCTACCTATCTCTATCTATCTACCTACCTACCTACCTATCTTTATTTATCTATCTATCTACCTACCTATCTGTATCTATCTACCTACCTACCTATCTCTATCTATCTACCTACCTACCTACCTATCTCTATCTATCTATCTACCTACCTACCTACCTATCTGTATCTATCTATCTACCTACCTACCTATCTGTATCTGTCAATCTACCTACCTACCTATCTCTATCTATCAATCTACTTACCTACCTATCTGTATCTATCATTCTACATACCTACCTATCTGTATCTATCTACCTACCTACCTATCTGTATCAATCTATCTACCTACCTACCTATCTGTATCAATCTATCTACCTACCTACCTATCTGTATCTATCAATCTACCTACCTACCTATCTCTATCTATCAATCTACTTACCTACCTATCGGTATCTATCATTCTACATACCTACCTATCTCTATCTATCTATCTACCTACCTACCTATCTGTATTTATCTATCTATCTACCTACCTATCTGTATCAATCTACCTACATACCTATCTCTATCTATCTATCTACCTACCTACCTATCTGTATCTATCTATCTACCTACCTACCTATCTGTATCTATCAATCTACCTACCTACCTATCTCTATCTATCTATCTACCTACCTACCTATCTCTATCTATCTACCTACCTACCTACCTATCTGTATTTATCTATCTATCTACATACCTATCTGTATCTATCTACCTACCTACCTATCTCTATCTATCTATCTACCTACCTACCTATCTGTATCTATCTATCTACCTACCTACCTATCTGTATCTATCAATCTACCTACCTACCTATCTGTATCTATCAATCTACTTACCTACCTATCTGTATCTATCATTCTACATACCTACCTATCTCTATCTATCTATCTACCTACCTACCTATCTGTATTTATCTATCTACCTACCTACCTATCTGTATCTATCTATCTACCTACCTACCTATCTGTATCTATCAATCTACCTACCTACCTATCTCTATCTATATATCTACCTACCTACCTACCTATCTGTATTTATCTATCTATCTACCTACCTATCTGTATCTATCTACCTACCTACCTATCTCTATCTATCTACCTACCTACCTACCTATCTCTATCTATCTACCTACCTACCTATCTGTATTTATCTATCTACCTACCTACCTTTCTCTATCTATCTATCTACCTACCTACCTATCTGTATCTATCAATCTACCTACCTACCTATCTGTATCTATCAATCTATATACCTACCTATCTGTATCTATCATTCTACATACCTACCTATCTCTATCTATCTATCTACCTAACTACCTATCTGTATTTATCTATCTACCTACCTACCTATCTGTATCTATCTATCTACCTACCTACCTATCTGTATCTATCAATCTACCTACCTACCTATCTCTATCTATCTATCTACCTACCTACCTATCTGTATCTATCTATCTACCTACCTACCTATCTGTATCTATCAATCTTCCTACCTACCTATCTGTATATATCAATCTACTTACCTACCTATCTGTATCTATCATTCTACATACCTACCTATCTCTATCTATCTATCTACCTACCTACCTATCTGTATTTATCTATCTACCTACCTACCTGTCTGTATCTATCTATCTACCTACCTACCTATCTGTATCTATCAATCTACCTACCTACCTATCTCTATCTATATATCTACCTACCTACCTATCTCTATCTATCTACCTACCTACCTACCTATCTGTATTTATCTATCTATCTACCTACCTATCTGTATCTATCTACCTACCTACCTATCTCTATCTATCTATCTACCTACCTACCTATCTCTATCTATCTATCTACCTACCTACCTATCTGTATTTATCTATCTACCTACCTACCTTTCTCTATCTATCTATCTATCTACCTACCTACCTATCTGTATCTATCTATCTACCTACCTACCTATCTGTATCTATCAATCTACCTACCTACCTATGTCTATCTATCTACCTACCTACCTATCTCTATCTATCTATCTACCTACCTACCTATCTGTATCTATCAATCTACTTACCTACCTATCTGTATCTATCATTCTACATACCTACCTATCTCTATCTATCTATCTACCTACCTACCTATCTGTATTTATCTATCTACCTACCTACCGATCTGTACCTATCTATCTACCTACCTACCTATCTGTATCTATCAATCTACCTACCTACCTATCTCTATCTATCTATCTACCTACCTACCTATCTCTATCTATCTACCTACCTACCTACCTATCTGTATTTATCTATCTATCTACCTACCTATCTGTATCTATCTACCTACCTACCTATCTGTATCTATCTATCTACCTACCTACCTATCTGTATCAATCTATCTACCTACCTACCTATCTGTATCTATCAATCTACCTACCTACCTATCTCTATCTATCAATCTACTTACCTACCTATCGGTATCTATCATTCTACATACCTACCTATCTCTATCTATCTATCTACCTACCTACCTATCTGTATTTATCTATCTATCTACCTACCTATCTGTATCAATCTACCTACATACCTATCTCTATCTATCTATCTACCTACCTACCTATCTGTATCTATCTATCTACCTACCTACCTATCTGTATCTATCAATCTACCTACCTACCTATCTCTATCTATCTATCTACCTACCTACCTATCTCTATCTATCTACCTACCTACCTACCTATCTGTATTTATCTATCTATCTACATACCTATCTGTATCTATCTACCTACCTACCTATCTCTATCTATCTATCTACCTACCTACCTATCTGTATCTATCTATCTACCTACCTACCTATCTGTATCTATCAATCTACCTACCTACCTATCTGTATCTATCAATCTACTTACCTACCTATCTGTATCTATCATTCTACATACCTACCTATCTCTATCTATCTATCTACCTACCTACCTATCTGTATTTATCTATCTACCTACCTACCTATCTGTATCTATCTATCTACCTACCTACCTATCTGTATCTATCAATCTACCTACCTACCTATCTCTATCTATATATCTACCTACCTACCTACCTATCTGTATTTATCTATCTATCTACCTACCTATCTGTATCTATCTACCTACCTACCTATCTCTATCTATCTACCTACCTACCTACCTATCTCTATCTATCTACCTACCTACCTATCTGTATTTATCTATCTACCTACCTACCTTTCTCTATCTATCTATCTACCTACCTACCTATCTGTATCTATCAATCTACCTACCTACCTATCTGTATCTATCAATCTATATACCTACCTATCTGTATCTATCATTCTACATACCTACCTATCTCTATCTATCTATCTACCTAACTACCTATCTGTATTTATCTATCTACCTACCTACCTATCTGTATCTATCTATCTACCTACCTACCTATCTGTATCTATCAATCTACCTACCTACCTATCTCTATCTATCTATCTACCTACCTACCTATCTGTATCTATCTATCTACCTACCTACCTATCTGTATCTATCAATCTACCTACCTACCTATCTCTATCTATCTATCTACCTACCTACCTATCTCTATCTATCTACCTACCTACCTACCTATCTGTATTTATCTATCTATCTACATACCTATCTGTATCTATCTACCTACCTACCTATCTCTATCTATCTATCTACCTACCTACCTATCTGTATCTATCTATCTACCTACCTACCTATCTGTATCTATCAATCTACCTACCTACCTATCTGTATATATCAATCTACTTACCTACCTATCTGTATCTATCATTCTACATACCTACCTATCTCTATCTATCTATCTACCTACCTACCTGTCTGTATCTATCTATCTACCTACCTACCTATCTGTATCTATCAATCTACCTACCTACCTATCTCTATCTATATATCTACCTACCTACCTATCTCTATCTATCTACCTACCTACCTACCTATCTGTATTTATCTATCTATCTAGCTACCTATCTGTATCTATCTACCTACCTACCTATCTCTATCTATCTACCTACCTACCTACCTATCTCTATCTATCTACCTACCTACCTATCTGTATTTATCTATCTACCTACCTACCTTTCTCTATCTATCTATCTACCTACCTACCTATCTGTATCTATCAATCTACCTACCTACCTATCTGTATCTATCAATCTATATACCTACCTATCTGTATCTATCATTCTACATACCTACCTATCTCTATCTATCTATCTACCTAACTACCTATCTGTATTTATCTATCTACCTACCTACCTATCTGTATCTATCTATCTACCTACCTACCTATCTGTATCTATCAATCTACCTACCTACCTATCTCTATCTATCTATCTATCTACCTACCTACCTATCTCTATCTATCTACCTACCTACCTACCTATCTGTATCTATCAATCTACCTACCTACCTATCTGTATCTATCAATCTACTTACCTACCTATCTGTAACTATCATTCTACATACCTACCTATCTCTATCTATCTATCTACCTACCTACCTATCTGTATTTATCTATCTACCTACCTACCTATCTGTATCTATCTATCTACCTACCTACCTATCTGTATCTATCAATCTACCTACCTACCTATCTGTATCTATCTACCTACCTAACTATCTCTATCTATCTACCTACCTACCTACCTATCTGTATTTATCTATCTATCTACCTACCTATCTGTATCTATCTACCTACCTACCTATCTCTATCTATCTATCTATCTACTTACCTACCTATCTGTATCTATCTATCTACCTACCTACCTATCTGTATCTATCAATCTACCTACCTACCTATCTGTATCTATCAATCTACTTACCTACCTATCTGTATCTATCATTCTACATACCTACCTATCTCTATCTATCTATCTACCTACCTACCTATCTGTATTTATCTATCTACCTACCTACCTATCTGTATCTATCTATCTACCTACCTACCTATCTGTATCTATCAATCTACCTACCTACCTATCTCTATCTATCTACCTACCTACCTATCTCTATCTATCTACCTACCTATATGTATTTATCTATCTATCTACCTACCTATCTGTATCTATCTACCTACCTACCTATCTCTATCTATCTATCTACCTACCTACCTATCTGTATCTATCTATCTACCTACCTAGCTATCTGTATCTATCAATCTACCTACCTACCTATCTGTATCTATCAATCTACTTATCTACCTATCTGTATCTATCATTCTACATACCTACCTATCTCTATCTATCTATCTACCTACCTACCTATCTGTATTTATCTATCTACCTACCTACCTATCTGTATCTATCTATCTACCTACCTACCTATCTGTATCTATCAATCTACCTACCTACCTATCTCTATCTATCTACCTACCTACCTACCTATCTGTATTTATCTATCTATCTACCTACCTATCTGTATCTATCTACCTACCTACCTATCTCTATCTATCTATCTACCTACCTACCTATCTCTATCTATCTATCTATCTACCTACCTACCTATCTCTATCTATCTATCTATCTACCTACCTACCTATCTGTATTTATCTATCTACCTACCTACCTTTCTCTATCTATCTATCTACCTACCTACCTATCTGTATCTATCTATCTACCTACCTACCTATCTGTATCTATCAATCTACCTACCTATCTCTATCTATCTATCTACCTACCTACCTATCTGTATCTATCAATCTACATACCTACCTATCTCTATCTATCTATCTACCTACCTACGTAACTGTATTTATCTATCTACCTACCTACCTATCTGTATCTATCTATCTACCTACCTACCTATCTGTATCTATCAATCTACCTACCTACCTGTCTCTATCTATATATCTACCTACCTACCTATCTCTATCTATCTACCTACCTACCTACCTATCTTTATTTATCTATCTACCTACCTACCTATCTCTATCTATCTACCTACCTACCTATCTCTATCTATCTACCTACCTACCTATCTGTATTTATCTATCTACCTACCTACCTTTCTCTATCTATCTATCTATCTATCTACCTACCTACCTATCTGTATCTATTAATCTACCTACCTACCTATCTGTATCTATCAATCTACATACCTACCTATCTGTATCTATCATTCTACATACCTACCTATCTATATCTATCTATCTACCTACCTACCTATCTGTATTTATCTATCTACCTACCTACCTATCTGTATCTATCTATCTACCTACCTACCTATCTGTATCTATCAATCTACCTACCTACCTATCTGTATCTATCAATCTACCTACCTACCTATGTCTATCTATCTACCTACCTACCTACCTATCTGTATCTATCAATCTACATACCTACCTATCTGTATCTATCATTCTACATACCTACCTATCTATATCTATCTATCTACCTACCTACCTATCTGTATTTATCTATCTACCTACCTACCTATCTGTATCTATCTATCTACCTACCTACCTATCTGTATCTATCAATCTACCTACCTACCTATCTCTATCTATCTATCTACCTACCTACCTATCTCTATCTATCTATCTACCTACCTACCTATCTCTATCTATCTACCTACCTACCTACCTATCTGTATTTATCTATCTATCTACCTACCTCTCTGTATCTATCTACCTACCTACCTATCTCTATCTATCTATCTACCTACCTACCTATCTGTATCTATCAATCTACCTACCTACCTATCTGTATCTATCAATCTACTTACCTACCTATCTGTATCTATCATTCTACATACCTACCTATCTCTATCTATCTATCTACCTACCTACCTATCTGTATTTATCTATCTACCTACCTACTTATCTGTATCTATCTATCTACCTACCTACCTATCTGTATCTATCAATCTACCTACCTACCTATCTCTATCTATCTATCTATCTACCTACCTATCTCTATCTATCTACCTACCTATATGTATTTATCTATCTATCTACCTACCTATCTGTATCTATCTACCTACCTACCTATCTCTATCTATCTATCTACCTACCTACCTATCTGTATCTATCTATCTACCTACCTAGCTATCTGTATCTATCAATCTACCTACCTACCTATCTGTATCTATCAATCTACTTACCTACCTATCTGTATCTATCATTCTACATACCTACCTATCTCTATCTATCTATCTACCTACCTACCTATCTGTATTTATCTACCTACCTACCTACCTATCTGTATCTATCTATCTACCTACCTACCTATCTGTATCTATCTATCTACCTACCTACCTATCTCTATCTATCAATCTACTTACCTACCTATCTGTATCTATCATTCTACATACCTACCTATCTCTATCTATCTATCTACCTACCTACCTATCTGTATCTATCAATCTACCTACCTATCTCTATCTATCTATCTACCTACCTACCTATCTGTATCTATCAATCTACATACCTACCTATCTCTATCTATCTATCTACCTACCTACGTAACTGTATTTATCTATCTACCTACCTACCTATCTGTATCTATCTATCTACCTACCTACCTATCTGTATCTATCAATCTACCTACCTACCTGTCTCTATCTATATATCTACCTACCTACCTATCTCTATCTATCTACCTACCTACCTACCTATCTTTATTTATCTATCTACCTACCTACCTATCTCTATCTATCTACCTACCTACCTATCTCTATCTATCTACCTACCTACCTATCTGTATTTATCTATCTACCTACCTACCTTTCTCTATCTATCTATCTATCTATCTACCTACCTACCTATCTGTATCTATCAATCTACCTACCTACCTATCTGTATCTATCAATCTACATACCTACCTATCTGTATCTATCATTCTACATACCTACCTATCTATATCTATCTATCTACCTACCTACCTATCTGTATTTATCTATCTACCTACCTACCTATCTGTATCTATCTATCTACCTACCTACCTATCTGTATCTATCAATCTACCTACCTACCTATCTGTATCTATCAATCTACCTACCTACCTATGTCTATCTATCTACCTACCTACCTACCTATCTGTATCTATCAATCTACATACCTACCTATCTGTATCTATCATTCTACATACCTACCTATCTATATCTATCTATCTACCTACCTACCTATCTGTATTTATCTATCTACCTACCTACCTATCTGTATCTATCTATCTACCTACCTACCTATCTGTATCTATCAATCTACCTACCTACCTATCTCTATCTATCTATCTACCTACCTACCTATCTCTATCTATCTATCTACCTACCTACCTATCTCTATCTATCTACCTACCTACCTACCTATCTGTATTTATCTATCTATCTACCTACCTCTCTGTATCTATCTACCTACCTACCTATCTCTATCTATCTATCTACCTACCTACCTATCTGTATCTATCAATCTACCTACCTACCTATCTGTATCTATCAATCTACTTACCTACCTATCTGTATCTATCATTCTACATACCTACCTATCTCTATCTATCTATCTACCTACCTACCTATCTGTATTTATCTATCTACCTACCTACTTATCTGTATCTATCTATCTACCTACCTACCTATCTGTATCTATCAATCTACCTACCTACCTATCTCTATCTATCTATCTATCTACCTACCTATCTCTATCTATCTACCTACCTATATGTATTTATCTATCTATCTACCTACCTATCTGTATCTATCTACCTACCTACCTATCTCTATCTATCTATCACCTACCTACCTATCTGTATCTATCTATCTACCTACCTAGCTATCTGTATCTATCAATCTACCTACCTACCTATCTGTATCTATCAATCTACTTACCTACCTATCTGTATCTATCATTCTACATACCTACCTATCTCTATCTATCTATCTACCTACCTACCTATCTGTATTTATCTACCTACCTACCTACCTATCTGTATCTATCTATCTACCTACCTACCTATCTGTATCTATCTATCTACCTACCTACCTATCTCTATCTATCAATCTACTTACCTACCTATCTGTATCTATCATTCTACATACCTACCTATCTCTATCTATCTATCTACCTACCTACCTATCTGTATTTATCTATCTACCTACCTACCTATCTGTATCTATCTATCTACCTACCTACCTATCTGTATCTATCAAACTACTTACCTACCTATCTGTATCTATCATTCTACATACCTACCTATCTCTATCTATCTATCTACCTACCTACCTATCTGTATTTATCTATCTACCTACCTACCTATCGGTATCTATCTATCTACCTACCTACCTATGTGTATCTATCAATCTACCTACCTACCTATCTCTATCTATCTATCTACCTACCTACCTATCTCTATCTATCTACCTACCTACCTACCTATCTGTATTTATCTATCTATCTACCTACCTATCTGTATCTATCTACCTACCTACCTATCTCTATCTATCTATCTACCTACCTACCTATCTCTATCTATCTATCTGCCTACCTACCTATCTGTATTTATCTATCTACCTACCTACCTTTCTCTATCTATCTATCTACCTACCTACCTATCTGTATTTATCTATCTACCTACCTACCTATCTGTATCTATCTATCTACCTACCTACCTATCTCTATCTATCTATCTACCTACCTACCTATCTCTATCTATCTACCTACCTACCTACCTATCTGTATTTATCTATCTATCTACCTACCTATCTGTATCTATCTACCTACCTACCTATCTCTATCTATCTATCTACTTACCTACCTATCTGTATCTATCTATCTACCTACCTACCTATCTGTATCTATCAATCTACCTACCTACCTATCTGTATCTATCAATCTACTTACCTACCTATCTGTATCTATCATTCTACATACCTACCTATCTCTATCTATCTATCTACCTACCTACCTATCTGTATTTATCTACCTACCTACCTACATATCGGTATCTATCTACCTACCTACCTACCTATGTGTATCTATCAATCTACCTACCTACCTATCTCTATCTATCTATCTACCTACCTACCTATCTCTATCTATCTACCTACCTACCTACCTATCTGTATTTATCTATCTATCTACCTACCTATCTGTATATATCTACCTACCTACCTATCTCTATCTATCTATCTACCTACCTACCTATCTCTATCTATCTATCTGCCTACCTACCTATCTGTATTTATCTATCTACCTACCTACCTTTCTCTATCTATCTATCTACCTACCTACCTATCTGTATCTATCAATCTACCTACCTACCTATCTCTATCTATCTATCTACCTACCTACCTATCTCTATCTATCTACCTACCTACCTACCTATCTGTATTTATCTATCTATCTACCTACCTATCTGTATCTATCTACCTACCTACCTATCTCTATCTATCTATCTACCTACCTACCTATCTCTATCTATCTACCTACCTACCTACCTATCTGTATTTATCTATCTAACTACCTACCTATCTGTATCTATCTATCTACCTACCTACCTATCTGTATCTATCAATCTACCTACCTACCTATCTGTATCTATCAATCTACCTACCTACCTATCTGTATCTATCTATCTACCTACCTACCTATCTGTATCTATCAATCTACCTACCTACCTATTTCTATCTATCTATCTACCTACCTACCTACCTATCTCTATCTATCTACCTACCTACCTACCTATCTGTATCTATCTATCTACCTACCTACCTATCTGTATCTATCAATCTACCTACCTACCTATCTCTATCTATCTATCTACCTACCTACCTATCTCTATCTATCTACCTACCTACCTACCTATCTGTATTTATCTATCTATCTACCTACCTATCTGTATCTATCTACCTACCTACCTATCTCTATCTATCTATCTACCTACCTACCTATCTGTATCTATCTACCTACCTACCTACCTACCTATCTGTATCTATCAATCTACCTACCTACCTATCTGTATCTATCAATCTACTTACCTACCTATCTGTAACTATCATTCTACATACCTACCTATCTCTATCTATCTATCTACCTACCTACCTATCTGTATTTATCTATCTACCTACCTACCTATCTGTATCTATCTATCTACCTACCTACCTATCTGTATCTATCAATCTACCTACCTACCTATCTCTATCTATCTATCTACCTACCTACCTATCTCTATCTATCTACCTACCTACCTACCTATCTGTATTTATCTATCTATCTACCTACCTATCTGTATCTACCTACCTACCTACCTATCTCTTTCTATCTATCTACCTACCTACCTACCTATCTGTATCTATCTATCTACCTACCTACCTATCTGTATCTGTCAATCTACCTACCTACCTATCTCTATCTATCAATCTACTTACCTACCTATCTGTATCTATCATTCTACATACCTACCTATCTCTATCTATCTACCTACCTACCTACCTATCTGTATTTATCTATCTACCTACCTACCTATCTGTATCTATCTATCTACCTACCTACCTATCTGTATCTATCAATCTACCTACCTACCTATCTGTATCTATCAATCTACCTACCTACCTATCTGTATCTATCTATCTACCTACCTACCTATCTGTATCTATCAATCTACATACCTACCTATCTCTATCTATCTATCTACCTACCTACCTATCTGTATCTATCAATCTACCTACCTACCTATCTCTATCTATCTATCTATCTACCTACCTACCTATCTCTATCTATCTACCTACCTACCTACCTATCTGTATTTATCTATCTACCTACCTACCTATCTCTATCTATCTATCTACCTACCTACCTATCTGTATCTATCTATCTACCTACCTACCTATCTGTATCTATCAATCTACCTACCTACCTATCTGTAGCTATCTACCATCCTACCTATCTGTATCTATCTATCTATTTACCTACCTACCTATCTGTATCTATCTATCTATCTACCTACCTATCTGTATCTATCAATCTACCTACCTACCTATCTGTATTTATCTACCATCCTACCTATCTGTATCTATCTATCTACCTACCTACCTATCTGTATCTATCAATCTACCTACCTACCTATCTCTATCTATCTATCTACCTACCTACCTATCTCTATCTATCTACCTACCTACCTATCAGTATCTATCAATCTACCTACCTACCTATCTGTATTTATCTACCATCCTACCTATCTGTATCTATCTATCTACCTACCTACCTATCTGTATCTATCAATCTACTTACCTACCTATCTGTAACTATCATTCTACATACCTACCTATCTCTATCTATCTATCTACCTACCTACCTATCTGTATTTATCTATCTACCTACCTACCTATCTGTATCTATCTATCTACCTACCTACCTATCTTTATCTATCAATCTACCTACCTACCTATCTCTATCTATCTATCTACCTACCTACCTATCTCTATCTATCTACCTACCTACCTACCTATCTGTATTTATCTATCTATCTACCTACCTATCTGTATCTACCTACCTACCTACCTATCTCTATCTATCTATCTACCTACCTACCTACCTATCTGTATCTATCTATCTACCTACCTACCTATCTGTATCTGTCAATCTACCTACCTACCTATCTCTATCTATCAATCTACTTACCTACCTATCTGTATCTATCATTCTACATACCTACCTATCTCTATCTATCTATCTACCTACCTACCTATCTCTATCTATCTACCTACCTACCTACCTATCTGTATTTATCTATCTACCTACCTACCTATCTCTATCTATCTATCTACCTACCTACCTATCTGTATCTATGTATCTACCTACCTACCTATCTGTATCTATCAATCTACCTACCTACCTATCTGTAGCTATCTACCATCCTACCTATCTGTATCTATCTATCTACCTACCTACCTATCTGTATCTATCAATCTACCTACCTACCTATCTCTATCTATCTATCTACCTACCTACCTATCTCTATCTATCTACCTACCTACCTATCAGTATCTATCAATCTACCTACCTACCTATCTGTATTTATCTACCATCCTACCTATCTGTATCTATCTATCTACCTACCTACCTATCTGTATCTATCAATCTACTTACCTACCTATCTGTAACTATCATTCTACATACCTACCTATCTCTATCTATCTATCTACCTACCTACCTATCTGTATTTATCTATCTACCTACCTACCTATCTGTATCTATCTATCTACCTACCTACCTATCTGTATCTATCAATCTACCTACCTACCTATCTCTATCTATCTATCTACCTACCTACCTATCTCTATCTATCTACCTACCTACCTACCTATCTGTATTTATCTATCTATCTACCTACCTATCTGTATCTACCTACCTACCTACCTATCTCTATCTATCTATCTACCTACCTACCTACCTATCTGTATCTATCTATCTACCTACGTACCTATCTGTATCTGTCAATCTACCTACCTACCTATCTCTATCTATCAATCTACTTACCTACCTATCTGTATCTATCATTCTACATACCTACCTATCTCTATCTATCTACCTACCTACCTACCTATCTGTATTTATCTATCTACCTACCTACCTATCTGTATCTATCTATCTACCTACCTACCTATCTGTATCTATCAATCTACCTACCTACCTATCTGTATCTATCAATCTACCTACCTACCTATCTGTATCTATCTATCTACCTACCTACCTATCTGTATCTATCAATCTACATACCTACCTATCTCTATCTATCTATCTACCTACCTACCTATCTGTATCTATCAATCTACCTACCTACCTATCTCTATCTATCTATCTACCTACCTACCTATCTCTATCTATCTACCTACCTACCTACCTATCTGTATTTATCTATCTACCTACCTACCTATCTCTATCTATCTATCTACATACCTACCTATCTGTATCTATCTATCTACCTACCTACCTATCTGTATCTATCAATCTACCTACCTACCTATCTGTAGCTATCTACCATCCTACCTATCTGTATCTATCTATCTACCTACCTACCTATCTGTATCTACCAATCTACCTACCTACCTATCTCTATCTATCTATCTACCTACCTACCTATCTCTATCTATCTACCTACCTACCTATCAGTATTTATCTATCTATCTACCTACCTATCTGTATCTATCTACCTACCTACCTATCTCTATCTATATATCTACCTACCTACCTATCTGTATCTATCTACCTACCTACCTACCTATCTGTATCTATCAATCTACCTACCTACCTATCTGAATCTATCAATCTACTTACCTACCTATCTGTATCTATCATTCTACATACCTACCTATCTCTATCTATCTATCTACCCACCTACCTATCTGTATTTATCTATATACCTACCTACCTCTCTGTACCTATCTATCTACCTACCTACCTATCTGTATCTATCAATCTACCTACCTACCTATCTCTATCTATCTATCTACCTACCTACCTATCTCTATCTATCTTTCTATCTACCTACCTACCTATCTGTATTTATCTATCTATCTACCTACCTATCTCTATCTATCTACCTACCTACCTATCTCTATCTATCTACCTACCTACCTACCTATCTGTATCTATCTATCTACCTACCTACCTATCTGTATCTATCAATCTACTTTCCTACCTATCTGTATCTATCATTCTACATACCTACCTATCTCTATCTATCTATCTACCTACCTACCTATCTCTATTTATCTATCTACCTACCTACCTATCTGTATCTATCTATCTACCTACCTACCTATCTGTATCTATCAATCTACCTACCTACCTATCTCTATCTATCTATCTAGCTACCTACCTATCTCTATCTATCTACCTACCTACCTACCTATCTGTATTTATCTATCTATCTACCTACCTATCTGTATCTATCTACCTACCTACCTATCTCTATCTATCTATCTACCTACCTACCTACCTATCTGTATCTATCTACCTACCTACCTACCTATCTGTATCTATCAATCTACCTACCTACGTATCTCTATCTATCAATCTACTTACCTATCTATCTGTATCTATCATTCTACATACCTACCTATCTCTATCTATCTATCTACCTACCTACCTATCTCTATTTATCTATCTACCTACCTACCTATCTGTTTCTATCTATCTACCTACCTACCTATCTGTATCTATCAATCTACCTACCTACCTATCTCTATCTATCTATCTACCTACCTACCTATCTCTATCTATCTACCTACCTACCTACCTATCTGTATTTATCTATCTACCTACCTAACTATCTGTATCTATCTACCTACCTACCTATCTCTATCTATCTATCTACCTACCTACCTATCTGTATCTATCTATCTACCTACCTACCTATCTGTATCTATCAATCTACCTACCTACCTATCTGTATCTATCAATCTACATACCTACCTATCTGTATCTATCATTCTACATACCTACCTATCTCTATCTATCTATCTACCTACCTACCTATCTCTATTTATCTATCTACCTACCTACCTATCTGTATCTATCTATCTACCTACCTACCTATCTGTATCTATCAATCTACCTACCTACCTATCTCTATCTATCTATCTACCTACCTACCTATCTCTATCTATATACCAACCTACCTACCTATCTGTATTTATCTATCTATCTACCTACCTATCTGTATCTATCTACCTATCTAGCTATCTCTATCTATCTATCTACCTGCCTACCTATCTGTATGTATTTATCTACCTACCTACCTATCTGTATCTATCAATCTACCTACCTACCTATCTGTATCTATCAATCTACTTACCTAACTATCTGTATCTATCATTCTACATACCTACCTATCTCTATCTATCTATCTACCTACCTACCTATCTGTATTTATCTATCTACCTACCTACCTATCTGTACCTATCTATCTACCTACCTACCTATCTGTATCTATCAATCTACCTACCTACCTATCTCTATCTATCTATCTACCTACCTACCTATCTCTATCTATCTACCTACCTACCTACCTATCTGTATTTATCTATCTATCTACCTACCTATCTGTATCTATCTACCTACCTACCTATCTCTATCTATCTATCTACCTACCTACCTTTCTGTATCTATCTATCTACCTACCTACCTATCTGTATCTATCAATCTACCTACCTACCTATCTGTATCTATCAATCTACTTACCTACCTATCTGTATCTATCATTCTACATACCTACCTATCTCTATCTATCTATCTACCTACCTACCTATCTGTATTTATCTATCTACCTACGTACCTATCGGTATCTATCTACCTACCTACCTACCTACCTATGTGTATCTATCAATCTACCTACCTACCTATCTCTATCTATCTATCTACCTACCTTCCTATCTCTATCTATCTACCTACCTACCTACCTATCTGTATTTATCTATCTATCTACCTACCTATCTGTATCTATCTACCTACCTACCTATCTCTATCTATCTATCTACCTACCTACCTATCTCTATCTATCTATCTTCCTACCTACCTATCTGTATTTATCTATCTACCTACCTACCTTTCTCTATCTATCTATCTATCTACCTACCTACCTATCTGTATCTATCTATCTACCTACCTACCTATCTGTATCTATCAATCTACCTACCTACCTATGTCTATCTATCTACCTACCTACCTATCTCTATCTATCTATCTACCTACCTACCTATCTGTATCTATCAATCTACATACCTACCTATCTCTATCTATCTATCTACCTGCCTACCTATCTGTATCTATCTATCTACCTACCTATCTGTATCTATCTATCTACCTACCTACCTACCTATCTCTATCTATCTATCTACCTACCTACCTATCTGTATCTATCATTCTACATACCTACCTATCTCTATCTATCTATCTACCTACCTACCTATCTGTATTTATCTATCTACCTACCTACCGATCTGTACTTATCTATCTACCTACCTACCTATCTGTATTTATCTATCTACCTACCTACCTTTCTCTATCTATCTATCTACCTACCTATCTGTATCTATCTACCTACCTACCTATCTCTATCTATCTATCTACCTACCTACCTATCTCTATCTATCTATCTACCTACCTACCTATCTCTATCTATCTATCTACCTACCTACCTATCTGTATTTATCTATCTACCTACCTACCTTTCTCTATCTATCTATCTACCTACCTACCTATCTGTATCTATCTATCTACCTACCTACCTATCTGTATCTATCAATCTACCTACCTACCTATGTCTATCTATCTACCTACCTACCTACCTATCTCTATCTATCTATCTACCTACCTACCTATCTGTATTTATCTATCTACCTACCTACCTTTCTCTATCTATCTATCTACCTACCTACGTATCTGTATTTATCTATCTACCTACCTACCTATCTGTATCTATCTATCTACCTACCTACCTATCTGTATCTATCAATCTACCTACCTACCTGTCTCTATCTATATATCTACCTACCTACCTATCTCTATCTATCTACCTACCTACCTACCTATCTTTATTTATCTATCTATCTACCTACCTATCTGTATCTATCTACCTACCTACCTATCTCTATCTATCTACCTACCTACCTACCTATCTCTATCTATCTATCTACCTACCTACCTACCTATCTGTATCTATCTATCTACCTACCTACCTATCTGTATCTGTCAATCTACCTACCTACCTATCTCTATCTATCAATCTACTTACCTACCTATCTGTATCTATCATTCTACATACCTACCTATCTCTATCTATCTACCTACCTACCTACCTATCTGTATTTATCTATCTACCTACCTACCTATCTGTATCTATCTATCTACCTACCTACCTATCTGTATCTATCAATCTACCTACCTACCTATCTGTATCTATCAATCTACCTACCTACCTATCTGTATCTATCTATCTACCTACCTACCTATCTGTATCTATCAATCTACATACCTACCTATCTCTATCTATCTATCTACCTACCTACCTATCTGTATCTATCAATCTACCTACCTACCTATCTCTATCTATCTATCTACCTACCTACCTATCTCTATCTATCTACCTACCTACCTACCTATCTGTATTTATCTATCTACCTACCTACCTATCTCTATCTATCTATCTACATACCTACCTATCTGTATCTATCTATCTACCTACCTACCTATCTGTATCTATCAATCTACCTACCTACCTATCTGTAGCTATCTACCATCCTACCTATCTGTATCTATCTATCTACCTACCTACCTATCTGTATCTACCAATCTACCTACCTACCTATCTCTATCTATCTATCTACCTACCTACCTATCTCTATCTATCTACCTACCTACCTATCAGTATTTATCTATCTATCTACCTACCTATCTGTATCTATCTACCTACCTACCTATCTCTATCTATATATCTACCTACCTACCTATCTGTATCTATCTACCTACCTACCTACCTATCTGTATCTATCAATCTACCTACCTACCTATCTGAATCTATCAATCTACTTACCTACCTATCTGTATCTATCATTCTACATACCTACCTATCTCTATCTATCTATCTACCCACCTACCTATCTGTATTTATCTATATACCTACCTACCTCTCTGTACCTATCTATCTACCTACCTACCTATCTGTATCTATCAATCTACCTACCTACCTATCTCTATCTATCTATCTACCTACCTACCTATCTCTATCTATCTTTCTATCTACCTACCTACCTATCTGTATTTATCTATCTATCTACCTACCTATCTCTATCTATCTACCTACCTACCTATCTCTATCTATCTATCTACCTACCTACCTATCTGTATCTATCTATCTACCTACCTACCTATCTGTATCTATCAATCTACTTTCCTACCTATCTGTATCTATCATTCTACATACCTACCTATCTCTATCTATCTATCTACCTACCTACCTATCTCTATTTATCTATCTACCTACCTACCTATCTGTATCTATCTACCTACCTACCTATCTGTATCTATCAATCTACCTACCTACCTATCTCTATCTATCTATCTAGCTACCTACCTATCTCTATCTATCTACCTACCTACCTACCTATCTGTATTTATCTATCTATCTACCTACCTATCTGTATCTATCTACCTACCTACCTATCTCTATCTATCTATCTACCTACCTACCTATCTGTATCTATCTATCTACCTACCTACCTATCTGTATCTATCAATCTACCTACCTACCTATCTGTATCTATCAATCTACATACCTACCTATCTGTATCTATCATTCTACATACCTACCTATCTCTATCTATCTATCTACCTACCTACCTATCTCTATTTATCTATCTACCTACCTACCTATCTGTATCTATCTGTCTACCTACCTACCTATCTGTATCTATCAATCTACCTACCTACCTATCTCTATCTATCTATCTACCTACCTACCTATCTCTATCTATATACCAACCTACCTACCTATCTGTATTTATCTATCTATCTACCTACCTATCTGTATCTATCTACCTATCTAGCTATCTCTATCTATCTATCTACCTGTCTACCTATCTGTATGTATTTATCTACCTACCTACCTATCTGTATCTATCAATCTACCTACCTACCTATCTGTATCTATCAATCTACTTACCTAACTATCTGTATCTATCATTCTAAATACCTACCTATCTCTATCTATCTATCTACCTACCTACCTATCTGTATTTATCTATCTACCTACCTACCTATCTGTACCTATCTATCTACCTACCTACCTATCTGTATCTATCAATCTACCTACCTACCTATCTCTATCTATCTATCTACCTACCTACCTATCTCTATCTATCTACCTACCTACCTACCTATCTGTATTTATCTATCTATCTACCTACCTATCTGTATCTATCTACCTACCTACCTATCTCTATCTATCTATCTACCTACCTACCTATCTGTATCTATCTATCTACCTACCTACCTATCTGTATCTATCAATCTACCTACCTACCTATCTGTATCTATCAATCTACTTACCTACCTATCTGTATCTATCATTCTACATACCTACCTATCTCTATCTATCTATCTACCTACCTACCTATCTGTATTTATCTATCTACCTACCTACCTATCGGTATCTATCTACCTACCTACCTACCTATGTGTATCTATCAATCTACCTACCTACCTATCTCTATCTATCTATCTACCTACCTTCCTATCTCTATCTATCTACCTACCTACCTACCTATCTGTATTTATCTATCTATCTACCTACCTATCTGTATCTATCTACCTACCTACCTATCTCTATCTATCTATCTACCTACCTACCTATCTCTATCTATCTATCTACCTACCTACCTATCTGTATTTATCTATCTACCTACCTACATTTCTCTATCTATCTATCTATCTACCTACCTACCTATCTGTATCTATCTATCTACCTACCTACCTATCTGTATCTATCAATCTACCTACCTACCTATGTCTATCTATCTACCTACCTACCTATCTCTATCTATCTATCTACCTACCTACCTATCTGTATCTATCAATCTACATACCTACCTATCTCTATCTATCTATCTACCTGCCTACCTATCTGTATCTATCTATCTACCTACCTATCTGTATCTATCTATCTACCTACCTACCTACCTATCTCTATCTATCTATCTACCTACCTACCTATCTGTATCTATCATTCTACATACCTACCTATCTCTATCTATCTATCTACCTACCTACCTATCTGTATTTATCTATCTACCTACCTACCGATCTGTACTTATCTATCTACCTACCTACCTATCTGTATTTATCTATCTACCTACCTACCTTTCTCTATCTATCTATCTACCTACCTATCTGTATCTATCTACCTACCTACCTATCTCTATCTATCTATCTACCTACCTACCTATCTCTATCTATCTATCTACCTACCTACCTATCTCTATCTATCTATCTACCTACCTACCTATCTGTATTTATCTATCTACCTACCTACCTTTCTCTATCTATCTATCTACCTACCTACCTATCTGTATCTATCTATCTACCTACCTACCTATCTGTATCTATCAATCTACCTACCTACCTATGTCTATCTATCTACCTACCTACCTACCTATCTCTATCTATCTATCTACCTACCTACCTATCTGTATTTATCTACCTACCTACCTTTCTCTATCTATCTATCTACCTACCTACGTATCTGTATTTATCTATCTACCTACCTACCTATCTGTATCTATCTATCTACCTACCTACCTATCTGTATCTATCAATCTACCTACCTACCTGTCTCTATCTATATATCTACCTACCTACCTATCTCTATCTATCTACCTACCTACCTACCTATCTTTATTTATCTATCTATCTACCTACCTATCTGTATCTATCTACCTACCTACCTATCTCTATCTATCTACCTACCTACCTACCTATCTCTATCTATCTACCTACCTACCTATCTGTATTTATCTATCTACCTACCTACCTTTCTCTATCTATCTATCTATCTATCTACCTACCTACCTATCTGTATCTATCAATCTACCTACCTACCTATCTGTATCTATCAATCTACATACCTACCTATCTGTATCTATCATTCTACATACCTACCTATCTATATCTATCTATCTACCTACCTACCTATCTGTATTTATCTATCTACCTACCTACCTATCTGTATCTATCTATCTACCTACCTACCTATCTGTATCTATCAATCTACCTACCTACCTATCTCTATCTATCTATCTACCTACCTACCTATCTCTATCTATCTATCTACCTACCTACCTATCTCTATCTATCTACCTACCTACCTACCTATCTGTATTTATCTATCTATCTACCTACCTCTCTGTATCTATCTACCTACCTACCTATCTCTATCTATCTATCTACTTACCTACCTATCTGTATCTATCTATCTACCTACCTACCTTTCTCTATCTATCTATCTACCTACCTACCTATCTGTATCTATCTATCTACCTACCTACCTATCTGTATCTATCAATCTACCTACCTACCTATGTCTATCTATCTACCTACCTACCTACCTATCTCTATCTATCTATCTACCTACCTACCTATCTGTATCTATCAATCTACATACCTACCTATCTCTATCTATCTATCTACCTACCTACCTATCTGTATTTATCTACCTACCTACCTACCGATCGGTACCTATCTATCTACCTACCTACCTATCTGTATCTATCAATCTACCTACCTACCTATCTCTATCTATCTATCTACCTACCTACCTATCTCTATCTATCTACCTACCTACCTACCTATCTGTATTTATCGATCTATCTACCTACCTATCTGTATCTATCTACCTACCTACCTATCTCTATCTATCTATCTACCTACCTACCTATCTGTATCTATCTACCTACCTACCTATCTGTATCTATCAATCTACCTACCTACCTATCTGTATCTATCAATCTACTTACCTACCTATCTGTATCTATCATTCTACATACCTACCTATCTCTATCTATCTATCTACCTACCTACCTATCTGTATTTATCTATCTATCTACCTACCTATCTGTATCTATCTACCTACCTACCTATCTGTACCTATCTATCTACCTACCTACCTATCTGTATCTACCAATCTACCTACCTACCTATCTCTATCTATCTATCTACCTACCTACCTATCTCTATCTATCTACCTACCTACCTATCAGTATTTATCTATCTATCTACCTACCTATCTGTATCTATCTACCTACCTACCTATCTCTATCTATATATCTACCTACCTACCTATCTGTATCTATCTACCTACCTACCTACCTATCTGTATCTATCAATCTACCTACCTACCTATCTGAATCTATCAATCTACTTACCTACCTATCTGTATCTATCATTCTACATACCTACCTATCTCTATCTATCTATCTACCCACCTACCTATCTGTATTTATCTATATACCTACCTACCTCTCTGTACCTATCTATCTACCTACCTACCTATCTGTATCTATCAATCTACCTACCTACCTATCTCTATCTATCTATCTACCTACCTACCTATCTCTATCTATCTTTCTATCTACCTACCTACCTATCTGTATTTATCTATCTATCTACCTACCTATCTCTATCTATCTACCTACCTACCTATCTCTATCTATCTATCTACCTACCTACCTATCTGAATCTATCTATCTACCTACCTACCTATCTGTATCTATCAATCTACTTTCCTACCTATCTGTATCTATCATTCTACATACCTACCTATCTCTATCTATCTATCTACCTACCTACCTATCTCTATTTATCTATCTACCTACCTACCTATCTGTATCTATCTATCTACCTACCTACCTATCTGTATCTATCAATCTACCTACCTACCTATCTCTATCTATCTATCTAGCTACCTACCTATCTCTATCTATCTACCTACCTACCTACCTATCTGTATTTATCTATCTATCTACCTACCTATCTGTATCTATCTACCTACCTACCTATCTCTATCTATCTATCTACCTACCTACCTACCTATCTGTATCTATCTACCTACCTACCTACCTATCTGTATCTATCAATCTACCTACCTACGTATCTCTATCTATCAATCTACTTACCTATCTATCTGTATCTATCATTCTACATACCTACCTATCTCTATCTATCTATCTACCTACCTACCTATCTCTATTTATCTATCTACCTACCTACCTATCTGTTTCTATCTATCTACCTACCTACCTATCTGTATCTATCAATCTACCTACCTACCTATCTATATCTATCTATCTACCTACCTACCTATCTCTATCTATCTACCTACCTACCTACCTATCTGTATTTATCTATCTACCTACCTAACTATCTGTATCTATCTACCTACCTACCTATCTCTATCTATCTATCTACCTACCTACCTATCTGTATCTATCTATCTACCTACCTACCTATCTGTATCTATCAATCTACCTACCTACCTATCTGTATCTATCAATCTACATACCTACCTATCTGTATCTATCATTCTACATACCTACCTATCTCTATCTATCTATCTACCTACCTACCTATCTCTATTTATCTATCTACCTACCTACCTATCTGTATCTATCTATCTACCTACCTACCTATCTGTATCTATCAATCTACCTACCTACCTATCTCTATCTATCTATCTACCTACCTACCTATCTCTATCTATATACCAACCTACCTACCTATCTGTATTTATCTATCTATCTACCTACCTATCTGTATCTATCTACCTATCTAGCTATCTCTATCTATCTATCTACCTGCCTACCTATCTGTATGTATTTATCTACCTACCTACCTATCTGTATCTATCAATCTACCTACCTACCTATCTGTATCTATCAATCTACTTACCTAACTATCTGTATCTATCATTCTACATACCTACCTATCTCTATCTATCTATCTACCTACCTACCTATCTGTATTTATCTATCTACCTACATACCTATCTGTACCTATCTATCTACCTACCTACCTATCTGTATCTATCAATCTACCTACCTACCTATCTCTATCTATCTATCTACCTACCTACCTATCTCTATCTATCTACCTACCTACCTACCTATCTGTATTTATCTATCTATCTACCTACCTATCTGTATCTATCTACCTACCTACCTATCTCTATCTATCTATCTACCTACCTACCTATCTGTATCTATCTATCTACCTACCTACCTATCTGTATCTATCAATCTACCTACCTACCTATCTGTATCTATCAATCTACTTACCTACCTATCTGTATCTATCATTCTACATACCTACCTATCTCTATCTAACTATCTACCTACCTACCTATCTGTATTTATCTATCTACCTACCTACCTATCGGTATCTATCTACCTACCTACCTACCTATGTGTATCTATCAATCTACCTACCTACCTATCTCTATCTATCTATCTACCTACCTTCCTATCTCTATCTATCTACCTACCTACCTACCTATCTGTATTTATCTATCTATCTACCTACCTATCTGTATCTATCTACCTACCTACCTATCTCTATCTATCTATCTACCTACCTACCTATCTCTATCTATCTATCTACCTACCTACCTATCTGTATTTATCTATCTACCTACCTACCTTTCTCTATCTATCTATCTATCTACCTACCTACCTATCTGTATCTATCTATCTACCTACCTACCTATCTGTATCTATCAATCTACCTACCTACCTATGTCTATCTATCTACCTACCTACCTATCTCTATCTATCTATCTACCTACCTACCTATCTGTATCTATCAATCTACATACCTACCTATCTCTATCTATCTATCTACCTGCCTACCTATCTGTATCTATCTATCTACCTACCTATCTGTATCTATCTATCTACCTACCTACCTACCTATCTCTATCTATCTATCTACCTACCTACCGATCTGTACTTATCTATCTACCTACCTACCTATCTGTATTTATCTATCTACCTACCTACCTTTCTCTATCTATCTATCTATCTACCTATCTGTATCTATCTACCTACCTACCTATCTCTATCTATCTATCTACCTACCTACCTATCTCTATCTATCTATCTACCTACCTACCTATCTGTATTTATCTATCTACCTACCTACCTTTCTCTATCTATCTATCTATCTACCTACCTACCTATCTGTATCTATCTATCTACCTACCTACCTATCTGTATCTATCAATCTACCTACCTACCTATGTCTATCTATCTACCTACCTACCTACCTATCTCTATCTATCTATCTACCTACCTACCTATCTGTATTTATCTGTCTACCTACCTACCTTTCTCTATCTATCTATCTACCTACCTACGTATCTGTATTTATCTATCTACCTACCTACCTATCTGTATCTATCTATCTACCTACCTACCTATCTGTATCTATCAATCTACCTACCTACCTGTCTCTATCTATATATCTACCTACCTACCTATCTCTATCTATCTACCTACCTACCTACCTATCTTTATTTATCTATCTATCTACCTACCTATCTGTATCTATCTACCTACCTACCTATCTCTATCTATCTACCTACCTACCTACCTATCTCTATCTATCTACCTACCTACCTATCTGTATTTATCTATCTACCTACCTACCTTTCTCTATCTATCTATCTATCTATCTATCTACCTACCTACCTATCTGTATCTATCAATCTACCTACCTACCTATCTGTATCTATCAATCTACATACCTACCTATCTGTATCTATCATTCTACATACCTACCTATCTATATCTATCTATCTACCTACCTACCTATCTGTATTTATCTATCTACCTACCTACCTATCTGTATCTATCTATCTACCTACCTACCTATCTGTATCTATCAATCTACCTACCTACCTATCTCTATCTATCTATCTACCTACCTACCTATCTCTATCTATCTATCTACCTACCTACCTATCTCTATCTATCTACCTACCTACCTACCTATCTGTATTTATCTATCTATCTACCTACCTCTCTGTATCTATCTACCTACCTACCTATCTCTATCTATCTATCTACTTACCTACCTATCTGTATCTATCTATCTACCTACCTACCTTTCTCTATCTATCTATCTACCTACCTACCTATCTGTATCTATCTATCTACCTACCTACCTATCTGTATCTATCAATCTACCTACCTACCTATGTCTATCTATCTACCTACCTACCTACCTATCTCTATCTATCTATCTACCTACCTACCTATCTGTATCTATCAATCTACATACCTACCTATCTCTATCTATCTATCTACCTACCTACCTATCTGTATTTATCTATCTACCTACCTACCGATCGGTACCTATCTATCTACCTACCTATCTATCTGTATCTATCAATCTACCTACCTACCTATCTCTATCTATCTATCTACCTACCTACCTATCTCTATCTATCTACCTACCTACCTACCTATCTGTATTTATCTATCTATCTACCTACCTATCTGTATCTATCTACATACCTACCTATCTCTATCTATCTATCTACCTACCTACCTATCTGTATCTATCTACCTACCTACCTATCTGTATCTATCAATCTACCTACCTACCTATCTGTATCTATCAATCTACTTACCTACCTATCTGTATCTATCATTCTACATACCTACCTATCTCTATCTATCTATCTACCTACCTACCTATCTGTATTTATCTATCTATCTACCTACCTATCTGTATCAATCTACCTACCTACCTATCTCTATCTATCTATCTACCTACCTACCTATCTGTATTTATCTATCTATCTACATACCTATCTGTATCTATCTACCTACCTACCTATCTCTATCTATCTATCTACCTACCTACCTATCTGTATCTATCTATCTACCTACCTACCTATCTGTATCTATCAATCTACCTACCTACCTATCTGTATCTATCAATCTACTTACCTACCTATCTGTATCTATCATTCTACATACCTACCTATCTCTATCTATCTATCTACCTGCCTACCTATCTGTATTTATCTATCTACCTATCTACCTATCTGTATCTATCTATCTACCTACCTACCTATCTGTATCTATCAATCTACCTACCTACCTATCTCTATCTATATATCTACCTACCTACCTATCTCTATCTATCTACCTACCTACCTACCTATCTGTATTTATCTATCTATCTACCTACCTATCTGTATCTATCAATCTACCTACCTACCTATCTGTATCTATCAATCTATATACCTACCTATCTGTATCAATCATTCTACATACCTACCTATCTCTATCTATCTATCTACCTAACTACCTATCTGTATTTATCTATCTACCTACCTACCTATCTGTATCTATCTATCTACCTACCTACCTATCTTTATCTATCAATCTACCTACCTACCTATCTCTATCTATCTATCTACCTACCTACCTATCTCTATCTATCTACCTACCTACCTACCTATCTGTATCTATCAATCTACCTACCTACCTATCTGTATCTATCAATCTACATACCTACCTATCTGTAACTATCATTCTACATACCTACCTATCTCTATCTATCTATCTACCTACCTACCTATCTGTATTTATCTATCTACCTACCTACCTATCTGTATCTATCTATCTACCTACCTACCTATCTGTATCTATCAATCTACCTACCTACCTATCTCTATCTATCTACCTACCTAACTATCTCTATCTATCTACCTACCTACCTACCTATCTGTATTTATCTATCTATCTACCTACCTATCTGTATCTATCTACCTACCTACCTATCTCTATCTATCTATCTACCTACCTACCTATCTGTATCTATCTATCTACCTACCTATCTATCTGTATCTGTCAATCTACCTACCTACCTATCTGTATCTATCAATCTACTTACCTACCTATCTGTATCTATCATTCTACATACCTACCTATCTCTATCTATCTACCTACCTACCTACCTATCTGTATTTATCTATCTACCTACCTACCTATCTGTATCTATCTATCTACCTACCTACCTATCTGTATCTATCAATCTACCTACCTACCTATCTCTATCTATCTATCTACCTACCTACCTATCTCTATCTATCTACCTACCTACCTACCTATCTGTATTTATCTATCTATCTACCTACCTATCTGTATCTATCTACCTACCTACCTGTCTCTATCTATCTATCTACTTACCTACCTATCTGTATCTATCTATCTACCTACCTACCTATCTGTATCTATCAATCTACCTACCTACCTATCTGTATCTATCAATCTACTTACCTACCTATCTGTATCTATCATTCTACATACCTATCTATCTCTATCTATCTATCTACCTACCTACCTATCTGTATTTATCTATCTACCTACCTACCTATCTGTATCTATCTATCTACCTACCTACCTATCTGTATCTATCAATCTACCTACCTACCTATCTCTATCTATCTATCTACCTACCTACCTATCTCTATCTATCTACCTACCTATATGTATTTATCTATCTATCTACCTACCTATCTGTATCTATCTACCTACCTACCTATCTCTATCTATCTATCTACCTACCTACCTATCTGTATCTATCTATCTACCTACCTAGCTATCTGTATCTATCAATCTACCTACCTACCTATCTGTATCTATCAATCGACTTACCTACCTATCTGTATCTATCATTCTACATACCTACCTATCTCTATCTATCTATCTACCTACCTACCTATCTGTATTTATCTACCTACCTACCTACCTATCTGTATCTATCTATCTACCTACCTACCTATCTGTATCTATCAATCTACCTACCTACCTATCTCTATCTATCTATCTACCTACCTACCTATCTCTATCTATCTACCTACCTACCTACCTATCTGTATTTATCTATCTACCTACCTACCTATCTCTATCTATCTATCTACCTACCTACCTATCTGTATCTATCTATCTACCTACCTACCTATCTGTATCTATCAATCTACCTACCTACCTATCTGTAGCTATCTACCTACCTACCTATCTGTATCTATCAATCTACCTACCTACCTATCTGTATCGGTCAATCTACTTACCTACCTATCTGTATCTATCATTCTACATACCTACCTATCTCTATCTATCTATCTACCTACCTACCTATCTGTATTTATCTACCATCCTACCTATCTGTATCTATCTATCTATCTACCTACCTATCTGTATCTATCAATCTACCTACCTACCTATCTCTATCTATCTATCTACCTACCTACCTATCTCTATCTATCTACCTACCTACCTATCAGTATTTATCTATCTATCTACCTACCTATCTGTATCTATCTACCTACCTACCTATCTCTATCTATATATCTACCTACCTACCTATCTGTATCTATCTACCTACCTACCTACTTATCTGTATCTATCAATCTACCTACCTACCTATCTGAATCTATCAATCTACTTACCTACCTATCTGTATCTATCATTCTACATACCTACCTATCTCTATCTATCTATCTACCCACCTACCTATCTGTATTTATCTATATACCTACCTACCTATCTGTACCTATCTATCTACCTACCTACCTATCTCTATCTATCTACCTACCTACCTACCTATCTGTATTTATCTATCTATCTACCTACCTCTCTGTATCTATCTACCTACCTATCTCTATCTATCTATCTACTTACCGACCTATCTGTATCTATCTATCTACCTACCTACCTTTCTCTATCTATCTATCTACCTACCTACCTATCTGTATCTATCTATCTACCTACCTACCTATCTGTATCTATCAATCTACCTACCTACCTATGTCTATCTATCTACCTACCTACCTATCTCTATCTATCTACCTACCTACCTATCTGTATCTATCTATCTACCTACCTACCTATCTCTATCTATCTATCTACCTACCTACCTATCTCTATCTATCTATCTACCTACCTACCTATCTGTATTTATCTATCTACCTACCTACCTTTCTCTATCTATCTACCTACCTACCTACCTATCTCTATCTATCTACCTACCTACCTATCTGTATTTATCTATCTACCTACCTACCTTTCTCTATCTATCTATCTATCTATCTATCTACCTACCTACCTACCTATCTGTATCTATCTATCTACCTACCTATCTGTATCTATCAATCTACCTACCTACCTATCTGTATCTATCAATCTACTTACCTACCTATCTGTATCTATCAATCTACCTACCTACCTATCTCTATCTATCTATCTACCTACCTACCTATCTCTATCTATCTACCTACCTACCTACCTATCTGTATTTATCTATCTACCTACCTATCTGTATCTATCTACCTACCTACCTATCTCTATCTATCTATCTACCTACCTACCTATCTGTATCTATCTATCTACCTACCTACCTATCTGTATCAATCAATCTACCTACCTACCTATCTGTATCTATCAATCTACTTACCTACCTATCTGTATCTATCATTCTACATACCTACCTATCTCTATCTATCTATCTACCTACCTACCTATCTGTATTTATCTATCTATCTACCTACCTATCTGTATCAATCTACCTACCTACCTATCTCTATCTATCTATCTACCTACCTACCTATCTGTATCTATCTATCTACCTACCTACCTATCTGTATCTATCAATCTACCTACCTACCTATCTCTATCTATCTATCTACCTACCTACCTATCTCTATCTATCTACCTACCTACCTACCTATCTGTATTTATCTATCTATCTACATACCTATCTGTATCTATCTACCTACCAACCTATCTCTATCTATCTATCTACCTACCTACCTATCTGTATCTATCTATCTACCTACCTACCTATCTGTATCTATCAATCTACCTACCTACCTATCTGTATCTATCAATCTACTTACCTACCTATCTGTATCTATCATTCTACATACCTACCTATCTCTATCTATCTATCTACCTACCTACCTATCTGTATTTATCTATCTACCTACCTACCTATCTGTATCTATCTATCTACCTACCTACCTATCTGTATCTATCAATCTACCTACCTACCTATCTCTATCTATATATCTACCTACCTACCTATCTCTATCTATCTACCTACCTACCTACCTATCTGTATTTATCTATCTATCTACCTACCTATCTGTATCTATCTACCTACCTACCTATCTCTATCTATCTACCTACCTACCTACCTATCTCTATCTATCTACCTACCTACCTATCTGTATTTATCTATCTACCTACCTACCTTTCTCTATCTATCTATCTACCTACCTACCAATCTGTATCTTTCAATCTACCTACCTACCTATCTGTATCTATCAATCTATATACCTACCTATCTGTATCTATCATTCTACATACCTACCTATCTCTATCTATCTATCTACCTAACTACCTATCTGTATTTATCTATCTACCTACCTACCTATCTGTATCTATCTATCTACCTACCTACCTATCTGTATCTATCAATCTACCAAACTACCTATCTCTATCTATCTATCTACCTACCTACCTATCTCTATCTATCTACCTACCTACCTACCTATCTGTATCTATCAATCTACCTACCTACCTATCTGTATCTATCAATCTACTTACCTACCTATCTGTAACTATCATTCTACATACCTACCTATCTCTATCTATCTATCTACCTACCTACCTATCTGTATTTATCTATCTACCTACCTACCTATCTGTATCTATCTATCTACATACCTACCTATCTGTATCTATCAATCTACCTACCTACCTATCTCTATCTATCTACCTACCTAACTATCTCTATCTATCTACCTACCTACCTACCTATCTGTATTTATCTATCTATCTACCTACCTATCTGTATCTATCTACCTACCTACCTATCTCTATCTATCTATCTACCTACCTACCTATCTCTATCTATCTACCTACCTACCTATCTGTATCTGTCAATCTACCTACCTACCTATCTGTATCTATCAATCTACTTACCTACCTATCTGTATCTATCATTCTACATACCTACCTATCTCTATCTATCTACCTACCTAACTACCTATCTGTATTTATCTATCTACCTACCTACCTATCTGTATCTATCTATCTACCTACCTACCTATCTGTATCTATCAATCTACCTACCTACCTATCTCTATCTATCTACCTACCTACCTATCTCTATCTATCTACCTACCTACCTACCTATCTGTATTTATCTATCTATCTACCTACCTATCTGTATCTATCTACCTACCTACCTATCTCTATCTATCTATCTACTTACCTACCTATCTGTATCTATCTATCTACCTACCTACCTATCTGTATCTATCAATCTACCTACCTACCTATCTGTATCTATCAATCTACTTACCTACCTATCTGTATCTATCATTCTACATACCTACCTATCTCTATCTATCTATCTACCTACCTACCTATCTGTATTTATCTACCTACCTACCTACCTATCTGTATCTATCTATCTACCTACCTACCTATCTGCATTTATCTACCTACCTACCTACCTATCTGTATCTATCTATCTACCTACCTACCTATCTGTATCTATCAATCTACCTACCTACCTATCTTTATCTATCTATCTACCTACATACCTATCTCTATCTATCTACCTACCTACCGACCTATCTGTATTTATCTATCTATCTACCTACCTATCTGTATCTATCTACCTACCTACCTATCTCTATCTATCTATCTACCTACCTACCTATCTGTATCTATCTATCTACCTACCTACCTATCTGTATCTATCAATCTACCTACCTACCTATCTGTATCTATCAATCTACTTACCTACCTATCTGTATCTATCATTCTACATACCTACCTATCTCTATCTATCTATCTACCTACCTACCTATCTGTATTTATCTATCTACCTACCTACCAATCTGTATCTATCTATCTACCTACCTACCTATCTGTATCTATCAATCTACCTACCTACCTATCTCTATCTATCTACCTACCTACCTACCTATCTGTATTTATCTATCTATCTACCTACCTATCTGTATCTATCTACCTACCTACCTATCTCTATCTATCTATCTACCTACCTACCTATCTCTATCTATCTATCTACCTACCTACCTTTCTCTATCTATCTATCTACCTACCTACCTATCTGTATCTATCTATCTACCTACCTACCTATCTGTATCTATCAATCTACATACCTACCTATCTCTATCTATCTATCTACCTACCTACGTATCTGTATTTATCTATCTACCTACCTACCTATCTGTATCTATCTACCTACCTACCTACCTATCTCTATCTATCTATCTACCTACCTACCTATCTCTATCTATCTATCTACCTACCTACCTTTCTCTATCTATCTATCTACCTACCTACCTATCTGTATCTATCTATCTACCTACCTACCTATCTGTATCTATCTATCTACCTACCTACGTATCTGTATTTATCTATCTACCTACCTACCTATCTGTATCTATCTACCTACCTACCTACCTATCTGTATCTATCAATCTACCTACCTACCTGTCTCTATCTATATATCTACCTACCTACCTATCTCTATCTATCTACCTACCTACCTACCTATCTTTATTTATCTATCTATCTACCTACCTATCTGTATCTATCTACCTACCTACCTATCTCTATCTATCTACCTACCTACCTACCTATCTCTATCTATCTACCTACCTACCTATCTGTATTTATCTATCTACCTACCTACCTTTCTCTATCTATCTATCTATCTATCTACCTACCTACCTATCTGTATCTATCAATCTACCTACCTACCTATCTGTATCTATCAATCTACATACCTACCTATCTGTATCTATCATACTACATACCTACCTATCTATATCTATCTATCTACCTACCTACCTATCTGTATCTATCTATCTACCTACCTACCTATCTGTATCTATCAATCTACCTACCTACCTATCTCTATCTATCTATCTACCTACCTACCTATCTCTATCTATCTATCTACCTACCTACCTATCTCTATCTATCTACCTACCTACCTACCTATCTGTATTTATCTATCTATCTACCTAACTCTCTGTATCTATCTACCTACCTATCTCGATCTATCTATCTACTTACCGACCTATCTGTATCTATCTATCTACCTACCTACCTTTCTCTACCTATCTATCTACCTACCTACCTATCTGTATCTATCTATCTACCTACCTACCTATCTGTATCTATCAATCTACATACCTACCTATCTGTATCTATCATTCTACATACCTACCTATCTATATCTATCTATCTACCTACCTACCTATCTGTATTTATCTATCTGCCTACCTACCTATCTGTATCTATCTATCTACCTACCTACCTATCTGTATCTATCAATCTACCTACCTACCTATCTCTATCTATCTATCTACCTACCTACCTATCTCTATCTATCTATCTACCTACCTACCTATCTGTATTTATCTATCTATCTACCTACCTATCTGTATCTATCTACCTACCTACCTATCTCTATCTATCTATCTACCTACCTACCTATCTGTATCTATCTATCTACCTACCTACCTATCTGTATCTATCAATCTACCTACCTACCTATCTGTATCTATCAATCTACTTACCTACCTATCTGTATCTATCATTCTACATACCTACCTATCTCTATCTATCTATCTACCTACCTACCTATCTCTATCTATCTATCTACCTACCTACCTATCTGTATTTATCTATCTACCTACCTACCTTTCTCTATCTATCTATCTACCTACCTACCTATCTGTATCTATCTATCTACCTACCTACCTATCTGTATCTATCAATCTACCTACCTACCTATGTCTATCTATCTACCTACCTACCTACCTATCTCTATCTATCTATCTACCTACCTACCTATCTGTATCTATCAATCTACATACCTACCTATCTCTATCTATCTATCTACATACCTACGTATCTGTATTTATCTATCTACCTACCTACCTATCTGTATCTATCTATCTACCTACCTACCTATCTGTATCTATCAATCTACCTACCTACCTGTCTCTATCTATATATCTACCTACCTACCTATCTCTATCTATCTACCTACCTACCTACCTATCTTTATTTATCTATCTATCTACCTACCTATCTGTATCTATCTACCTACCTACCTATCTCTATCTATCTACCTACCTACCTACCTATCTCTATCTATCTACCTACCTACCTATCTGTATTTATCTATCTACCTACCTACCTTTCTCTATCTATCTATCTATCTATCTACCTACCTACCTATCTGTATCTATCAATCTACCTACCTACCAATCTGTATCTATCAATCTACATACCTACCTATCTGTATCTATCATTCTACATACCTACCTATCTATATCTATCTATCTACCTACCTACCTATCTGTATTTATCTATCTACCTACCTGCCTATCTGTATCTATCTATCTACCTACCTACCTATCTGTATCTATCAATCTACCTACCTACCTATCTCTATCTATCTATCTACCTACCTACCTATCTCTATCTATCTATCTACCTACCTACCTATCTCTATCTATCTACCTACCTACCTACCTATCTGTATTTATCTATCTATGTACCTACCTCTCTGTATCTATCTACCTACCTACCTATCTCTATCTATCTATCTACTTACCTACCTATCTGTATCTATCTATCTACCTACCTACCTTTCTCTATCTATCTATCTACCTACCTACCTATCTGTATCTATCTATCTACCTACCTACCTATCTGTATCTATCAATCTACCTACCTACCTATGTCTATCTATCTACCTACCTACCTACCTATCTCTATCTATCTATCTACCTACCTACCTATCTGTATCTATCAATCTACATACCTACCTATCTCTATCTATCTATCTACCTACCTACGTATCTGTATTTATCTATCTACCTACCTACCTATCTGTATCTATCTATCTACCTACCTACCTATCTGTATCTATCAATCTACCTACCTACCTGTCTCTATCTATATATCTACCTACCTACCTATCTCTATCTATCTACCTACCTACCTACCTATCTTTATTTATCTATCTATCTACCTACCTATCTGTATCTATTTACCTACCTACCTATCTCTATCTATCTACCTACCTACCTACCTATCTCTATCTATCTACCTACCTACCTATCTGTATTTATCTATCTACCTACCTACATTTCTCTATCTATCTATCTATCTATCTATCTACCTACCTACCTATCTGTATCTATCAATCTACCTACCTACCTATCTGTATCTATCAATCTACATACCTACCTATCTGTATCTATCATTCTACATACCTACCTATCTATATCTATCTATCTACCTACCTACCTATCTGTATTTATCTATCTACCTACCTACCTATCTGTATCTATCTATCTACCTACCTACCTATCTGTATCTATCAATCTACCTACCTACCTATCTCTATCTATCTATCTACCTACCTACCTAACTCTATCTATCTATCTACCTACCTACCTATCTCTATCTATCTACCTACCTACCTACCTATCTGTATTTATCTATCTATCTACCTACCTCTCTGTATCTATCTACCTACCTACCTATCTCTATCTATCTATCTACATACCTACCTATCTGTATCTATCAATCTACTTACCTACCTATCTGTATCTATCTATCTACCTACCTACCTATCTCTATCTATCTACCTACCTACCTACCTATCTGTATTTATCTATCTATCTACCTACCTCTCTGTATCTATCTACCTACCTACCTATCTCTATCTATCTATCTACATACCTACCTATCTATATCTATCTATCTACCTACCTACCTATCTGTATCTATCTATCTACCTACCTACCTATCTGTATCTATCAATCTACCTACCTACCTATCTCTATCTATCTATGTACCTACCTACCTATCTCTATCTATCTATCTACCTACCTACCTATCTCTATCTATCTACCTACCTACCTACCTATCTGTATTTATCTATCTATCTACCTAACTCTCTGTATCTATCTACCTACCTATCTCGATCTATCTATCTACTTACCGACCTATCTGTATCTATCTATCTACCTACCTACCTTTCTCTATCTATCTATCTACCTACCTACCTATCTGTATCTATCTATCTACCTACCTACCTATCTGTATCTATCAATCTACATACCTACCTATCTGTATCTATCATTCTACATACCTACCTATCTATATCTATCTATCTACCTACCTACCTATCTGTATTTATCTATCTACCTACCTACCTATCTGTATCTATCTATCTACCTACCTACCTATCTGTATCTATCAATCTACCTACCTACCTATCTCTATCTATCTATCTACCTACCTACCTATCTCTATCTATCTATCTACCTACCTACCTATCTGTATTTATCTATCTATCTACCTACCTATCTGTATCTATCTACCTACCTACCTATCTCTATCTATCTATCTACCTACCTACCTATCTGTATCTATCTATCTACCTACCTACCTATCTGTATCTATCAATCTACCTACCTACCTATCTGTATCTATCAATCTACTTACCTACCTATCTGTATCTATCATTCTACATACCTACCTATCTCTATCTATCTATCTACCTACCTACCTATCTCTATCTATCTATCTACCTACCTACCTATCTGTATTTATCTATCTACCTACCTACCTTTCTCTATCTATCTATCTACCTACCTACCTATCTGTATCTATCTATCTACCTACCTACCTATCTGTATCTATCAATCTACCTACCTACCTATGTCTATCTATCTACCTACCTACCTACCTATCTCTATCTATCTATCTACCTACCTACCTATCTGTATCTATCAATCTACATACCTACCTATCTCTATCTATCTATCTACCTACCTACGTATCTGTATTTATCTATCTACCTACCTACCTATCTGTATCTATCTATCTACCTACCTACCTATCTGTATCTATCAATCTACCTACCTACCTGTCTCTATCTATATATCTACCTACCTACCTATCTCTATCTATCTACCTACCTACCTACCTATCTTTATTTATCTATCTATCTACCTACCTATCTGTATCTATCTACCTACCTACCTATCTCTATCTATCTACCTACCTACCTACCTATCTCTATCTATCTACCTACCTACCTATCTGTATTTATCTATCTACCTACCTACCTTTCTCTATCTATCTATCTATCTATCTATCTACCTACCTACCTATCTGTATCTATCAATCTACCTACCTACCTATCTGTATCTATCAATCTACATACCTACCTATCTGTATCTATCATTCTACATACCTACCTATCTCTATCTATCTATCTACCTACCTACCTATCTGTATCTATCAATCTACATACCTACCTATCTCTATCTATCTATCTACATACCTACGTATCTGTATTTATCTATCTACCTACCTACCTATCTGTATCTATCTATCTACCTACCTACCTATCTGTATCTATCAATCTACCTACCTACCTGTCTCTATCTATATATCTACCTACCTACCTATCTCTATCTATCTACCTACCTACCTACCTATCTTTATTTATCTATCTATCTACCTACCTATCTGTATCTATCTACCTACCTACCTATCTCTATCTATCTACCTACCTACCTACCTATCTCTATCTATCTACCTACCTACCTATCTGTATTTATCTATCTACCTACCTACCTTTCTCTATCTATCTATCTATCTATCTACCTACCTACCTATCTGTATCTATCAATCTACCTACCTACCAATCTGTATCTATCAATCTACATACCTACCTATCTGTATCTATCATTCTACATACCTACCTATCTATATCTATCTATCTACCTACCTACCTATCTGTATTTATCTATCTACCTACCTGCCTATCTGTATCTATCTATCTACCTACCTACCTATCTGTATCTATCAATCTACCTACCTACCTATCTCTATCTATCTATCTACCTACCTACCTATCTCTATCTATCTATCTACCTACCTACCTATCTCTATCTATCTACCTACCTACCTACCTATCTGTATTTATCTATCTATGTACCTACCTCTCTGTATCTATCTACCTACCTACCTATCTCTATCTATCTATCTACTTACCTACCTATCTGTATCTATCTATCTACCTACCTACCTTTCTCTATCTATCTATCTACCTACCTACCTATCTGTATCTATCTATCTACCTACCTACCTATCTGTATCTATCAATCTACCTACCTACCTATGTCTATCTATCTACCTACCTACCTACCTATCTCTATCTATCTATCTACCTACCTACCTATCTGTATCTATCAATCTACATACCTACCTATCTCTATCTATCTATCTACCTACCTACGTATCTGTATTTATCTATCTACCTACCTACCTATCTGTATCTATCTATCTACCTACCTACCTATCTGTATCTATCAATCTACCTACCTACCTGTCTCTATCTATATATCTACCTACCTACCTATCTCTATCTATCTACCTACCTACCTACCTATCTTTATTTATCTATCTATCTACCTACCTATCTGTATCTATCTACCTACCTACCTATCTCTATCTATCTACCTACCTACCTACCTATCTCTATCTATCTACCTACCTACCTATCTGTATTTATCTATCTACCTACCTACCTTTCTCTATCTATCTATCTATCTATCTATCTATCTACCTACCTACCTATCTGTATCTATCAATCTACCTACCTACCTATCTGTATCTATCAATCTACATACCTACCTATCTGTATCTATCATTCTACATACCTACCTATCTATATCTATCTATCTACCTACCTACCTATCTGTATTTATCTATCTACCTACCTACCTATCTGTATCTATCTATCTACCTACCTACCTATCTGTATCTATCAATCTACCTACCTACCTATCTCTATCTATCTATCTACCTACCTACCTAACTCTATCTATCTATCTACCTACCTACCTATCTCTATCTATCTACCTACCTACCTACCTATCTGTATTTATCTATCTATCTACCTACCTCTCTGTATCTATCTACCTACCTACCTATCTCTATCTATCTATCTACATACCTACCTATCTGTATCTATCAATCTACTTACCTACCTATCTGTATCTATCTATCTACCTACCTACCTATCTCTATCTATCTACCTACCTACCTACCTATCTGTATTTATCTATCTATCTACCTACCTCTCTGTATCTATCTACCTACCTACCTATCTCTATCTATCTATCTACATACCTACCTATCTATATCTATCTATCTACCTACCTACCTATCTGTATCTATCTATCTACCTACCTACCTATCTGTATCTATCAATCTACCTACCTACCTATCTCTATCTATCTATCTACCTACCTACCTATCTCTATCTATCTATCTACCTACCTACCTATCTCTATCTATCTACCTACCTACCTACCTATCTGTATTTATCTATCTATCTACCTAACTCTCTGTATCTATCTACCTACCTATCTCGATCTATCTATCTACTTACCGACCTATCTGTATCTATCTATCTACCTACCTACCTTTCTCTATCTATCTATCTACCTACCTACCTATCTGTATCTATCTATCTACCTACCTACCTATCTGTATCTATCAATCTACATACCTACCTATCTGTATCTATCATTCTACATACCTACCTATCTATATCTATCTATCTACCTACCTACCTATCTGTATTTATCTATCTACCTACCTACCTATCTGTATCTATCTATCTACCTACCTACCTATCTGTATCTATCAATCTACCTACCTACCTATCTCTATCTATCTATCTACCTACCTACCTATCTCTATCTATCTATCTACCTACCTACCTATCTGTATTTATCTATCTATCTACCTACCTATCTGTATCTATCTACCTACCTACCTATCTCTATCTATCTATCTACCTACCTACCTATCTGTATCTATCTATCTACCTACCTACCTATCTGTATCTATCAATCTACCTACCTACCTATCTGTATCTATCAATCTACTTACCTACCTATCTGTATCTATCATTCTACATACCTACCTATCTCTATCTATCTATCTACCTACCTACCTATCTCTATCTATCTATCTACCTACCTACCTATCTGTATTTATCTATCTACCTACCTACCTTTCTCTATCTATCTATCTACCTACCTACCTATCTGTATCTATCTATCTACCTACCTACCTATCTGTATCTATCAATCTACCTACCTACCTATGTCTATCTATCTACCTACCTACCTACCTATCTCTATCTATCTATCTACCTACCTACCTATCTGTATCTATCAATCTACATACCTACCTATCTCTATCTATCTATCTACCTACCTACGTATCTGTATTTATCTATCTACCTACCTACCTATCTGTATCTATCTATCTACCTACCTACCTATCTGTATCTATCAATCTACCTACCTACCTGTCTCTATCTATATATCTACCTACCTACCTATCTCTATCTATCTACCTACCTACCTACCTATCTTTATTTATCTATCTATCTACCTACCTATCTGTATCTATCTACCTACCTACCTATCTCTATCTATCTACCTACCTACCTACCTATCTCTATCTATCTACCTACCTACCTATCTGTATTTATCTATCTACCTACCTACCTTTCTCTATCTATCTATCTATCTATCTATCTACCTACCTACCTATCTGTATCTATCAATCTACCTACCTACCTATCTGTATCTATCAATCTACATACCTACCTATCTGTATCTATCATTCTACATACCTACCTATCTATATCTATCTATCTACCTACCTACCTATCTGTATTTATCTATCTACCTACCTGCCTATCTGTATCTATCTATCTACCTACCTACCTATCTGTATCTATCAATCTACCTACCTACCTATCTCTATCTATCTATCTACCTACCTACCTATCTCTATCTATCTATCTACCTACCTACCTATCTCTATCTATCTACCTACCTACCTACCTATCTGTATTTATCTATCTATGTACCTACCTCTCTGTATCTATCTACCTACCTACCTATCTCTATCTATCTATCTACTTACCTACCTATCTGTATCTATCTATCTACCTACCTACCTTTCTCTATCTATCTATCTACCTACCTACCTATCTGTATCTATCTATCTACCTACCTACCTATCTGTATCTATCAATCTACCTACCTACCTATGTCTATCTATCTACCTACCTACCTACCTATCTCTATCTATCTATCTACCTACCTACCTATCTGTATCTATCAATCTACATACCTACCTATCTCTATCTATCTATCTACCTACCTACGTATCTGTATTTATCTATCTACCTACCTACCTATCTGTATCTATCTATCTACCTACCTACCTATCTGTATCTATCAATCTACCTACCTACCTGTCTCTATCTATATATCTACCTACCTACCTATCTCTATCTATCTACCTACCTACCTACCTATCTTTATTTATCTATCTATCTACCTACCTATCTGTATCTATCTACCTACCTACCTATCTCTATCTATCTACCTACCTACCTACCTATCTCTATCTATCTACCTACCTACCTATCTGTATTTATCTATCTACCTACCTACCTTTCTCTATCTATCTATCTATCTATCTACCTACCTACCTATCTGTATCTATCAATCTACCTACCTACCTATCTGTATCTATCAATCTACATACCTACCTATCTGTATCTATCATTCTACATACCTACCTATCTATATCTATCTATCTACCTACCTACCTATCTGTATTTATCTATCTACCTACCTACCTATCTGTATCTATCTATCTACCTACCTACCTATCTGTATCTATCAATCTACCTACCTACCTATCTCTATCTATCTATCTACCTACCTACCTAACTCTATCTATCTATCTACCTACCTACCTATCTCTATCTATCTACCTACCTACCTACCTATCTGTATTTATCTATCTATCTACCTACCTCTCTGTATCTATCTACCTACCTACCTATCTCTATCTATCTATCTACATACCTACCTATCTGTATCTATCAATCTACTTACCTACCTATCTGTATCTATCATTCTACATACCTACCTATCTCTATCTATCTATCTACCTACCTACCTATCTGTATTTATCTATCTACCTACCTACCTATCTGTATCTATCTATCTACCTACCTACCTATCTGTATCTATCAATCTACCTACCTACCTATCTAGATCTATCTATCTACCTACCTACCTATCTCTATCTATCTACCTACCTATATGTATTTATCTATCTATCTACCTACCTATCTGTATCTATCTACCTACCTACCTATCTCTATCTATCTATCTACCTACCTACCTATCTGTATCTATCTATCTACCTACCTAGCTATCTGTATCTATCAATCTACCTACCTACCTATCTGTATCTATCAATCTACTTACCTACCTATCTGTATCTATCATTCTACATACCTACCTATCTCTATCTATCTATCTACCTACCTACCTATCTGTATTTATCTACCTACCTACCTACCTATCTGTATCTATCTATCTACCTACCTACCTATCTGTATCTATCAATCTACCTACCTACCTATCTCTATCTATCTATCTACCTACCTACCTATCTCTATCTATCAATCTACTTACCTACCTATCTGTATCTATCATTCTACATACCTACCTATCTCTATCTATCTATCTACCTACCTACCTATCTGGATTTATCTATCTACCTACCTACCTATCTGTATCTATCTATCTACCTACCTACCTATGTGTATCTATCAATCTACCTACCTACCTATCTCTATCTATCTACCTACCTACCTATCTCTATCTATCTATCTACCTACCTACCTATCTGTATTTATCTATCTATTTACCTACCTATCTGTATCTATCTACCTACCTACCTATCTCTATCTATCAATCTACCTACCTACCTATCTGTATCTATCTATCTACCTACCTACCTATCTGTATCTATCAATCTACCTACCTACCTATCTGTATCTATCAATCTACTTACCTACCTATCTGTATCTATCATTCTACATACCTACCTATCTGTATTTATCTATCTACCTACCTACCTATCGGTATCTATCTATCTACCTACCTACCTATGTGTATCTATCAATCTACCTACCTACCTATCTCTATCTATCTATCTACCTACCTACCTATCTCTATCTATCTACCTACCTACCTACCTATCTGTATTTATCTATCTATCTACCTACCTATCTGTATCTATCTACCTACCTACCTATCTCTATCTATCTATCTACCTACCTACCTATCTCTATCTATCTATCTGCCTACCTACCTATCTGTATTTATCTATCTACCTACCTACCTTTCTCTATCTATCTATCTACCTACCTACCTATCTGTATTTATCTATCTACCTACCTACCTATCTGTATCTATCTATCTACCTACCTACCTATCTCTATCTATCTATCTACCTACCTACCTATCTCTATCTATCTACCTACCTACCTACCTATCTGTATTTATCTATCTATCTACCTACCTATCTGTATCAATCTACCTACCTACCTATCTCTATCTATCTATCTACCTACCTACCTATCTCTATCTATCTATCTGCCTACCTACCTATCTGTATTTATCTATCTACCTACCTACCTTTCTCTATCTATCTATCTACCTACCTACCTATCTGTATTTATCTATCTACCTACCTACCTATCTGTATCTATCTATCTACCTACCTACCTATCTCTATCTATCTATCTACCTACCTACCTATCTGTATCTATCTATCTACCTACCTACCTATCTGTATCTATCAATCTACCTACCTACCTATGTCTATCTATCTACCTACCTACCTACCTATCTCTATCTATCTATCTACCTACCTACCTATCTGTATCTATCAATCTACATACCTACCTATCTCTATCTATCTATCTACCTACCTACGTATCTGTATTTATCTATCTACCTACCTACCTATCTGTATCTATCTATCTACCTACCTACCTATCTGTATCTATCAATCTACCTACCTACCTGTCTCTATCTATATATCTACCTACCTACCTATCTCTATCTATCTACCTACCTACCTACCTATCTTTATTTATCTATCTATCTACCTACCTATCTGTATCTATCTACCTACCTACCTATCTCTATCTATCTACCTACCTACCTACCTATCTCTATCTATCTACCTACCTACCTATCTGTATTTATCTATCTACCTACCTACCTTTCTCTATCTATCTATCTATCTATCTATCTATCTACCTACCTACCTATCTGTATCTATCAATCTACCTACCTACCTATCTGTATCTATCAATCTACATACCTACCTATCTGTATCTATCTTTCTACATACCTACCTATCTATATCTATCTATCTACCTACCTACCTATCTGTATTTATCTATCTACCTACCTACCTATCTGTATCTATCTATCTACCTACCTACCTATCTGTATCTATCAATCTACCTACCTACCTATCTCTATCTATCTATCTACCTACCTACCTATCTCTATCTATCTATCTACCTACCTACCTACCTATCTCTATCTATCTATCTACTTACCTACCTATCTGTATCTATCTATCTACCTACCTACCTTTCTCTATCTATCTATCTACCTACCTACCTATCTGTATCTATCTATCTACATACCTACCTATCTGTATCTATCAATCTACCTACCTACCTATGTCTATCTATCTACCTACCTACCTACCTACCTATCTCTATCTATCTATCTACCTACCAACCTATCTGTATCTATCAATCTACATACCTACCTATCTCTATCTATCTATCTACCTACCTACGTATCTGTATTTATCTATCTACCTACCTACCTATCTGTATCTATCTATCTACCTACCTACCTATCTGTATCTATCAATCTACCTACCTACCTGTCTCTATCTATATATATACCTACCTACCTATCTCTATCTATCTACCTACCTACCTACCTATCTTTATTTATCTATCTATCTACCTACCTATCTGTATCTATCTACCTACCTACCTATCTCTATCTATCTACCTACCTACCTACCTATCTCTATCTATCTACCTACCTACCTATCTGTATTTATCTATCTACCTACCTACCTTTCTCTATCTATCTATCTATCTATCTACCTACCTACCTATCTGTATCTATCAATCTACCTACCTACCTATCTGTATCTATCAATCTACATACCTACCTATCTGTATCTATCATTCTACATACCTACCTATCTATATCTATCTATCTACCTACCTACCTATCTGTATTTATCTATCTACCTACCTACCTATCTGTATCTATCTATCTACCTACCTACCTATCTGTATCTATCAATCTACCTACCTACCTATCTCTATCTATCTATCTACCTACCTACCTAACTCTATCTACCTACCTACCTATCTCTATCT